>CP125973.1:206613801-207213801 GCA_030063025.1 Avena longiglumis | reverse complement strand
TGGGCCAGGACCCTTTGGGGTGCCATTTTGGCTTTGCCCTACTGGGCCACAAGGGCCCAATAAAACCAAACAGTCAGCCCAAATCACTTAAAGCCTGTTTTAATCAAGGGAAAAAGACCAAAATGGCCCTGAATTTAGATAAACTCTAGAAAATAAAATAGGAATCCAAAAATTTATAAAAAAAATATTTTTGGATTCACAATAATCCAAACTATCCAAATAAATTAAGAAATAAAATTTTAGACATATAAATTTTATTAAGAATTATGTACTATATTTATTCCTTTTGGAATTTTACAAAATTATTGAAAGATGATAAAAATAAATAAAACTCACTTTCATTATATATTAATACTGTAGTTTTTCTAGAAAAATACTAAACAAATATTTAATATCAATGTTTGGTATTTAAATAATAATTCTTAAAGGAATTATTAAATAAATAAAATTCAAATAAAATGAAATAAAACAAAAGAATACAATATTCAATAAATATTAAAAAATATATTTATAAATTCTTTATTATTAAAAAGAATTTTATAATTTAAATAATGGGGAAGAATACACACAAAGCTAAATAATGCATTACATTACTTTGCATAATCATTTTGCTTCTTTAAATATTGTCCTTACCGGGCAATAATGACGTTTTTGTAGACATAGAAGCTCAAGGTCCAGTTCAAGCATGAGACTTCACTACCTTGCAATCACAAGGCAAGTTCATCACTTGCTCATATCCTTTGAAGAGTCTTTAACAAAGTATTTGCAAATCGTGTGTTATCATATATACTCCAAAGAAAGAAAATATTATTTTCACAAATAAAGAAATCTTAGATATCATCCTAAGTGATGATATAATGGAGCAATAGAACTTAGGGTTCTATTTGCAACAATGATGATCAATTAGGGACTTAATAACCCATGACATCGGTGATTCTAGCGACGTATATTACGCGTTAGCCATGAGATTTGGAATGGGACAGAGAAGTCAGCTGTATCTTCTTCCTCTCGCATGTAGCCGGATGTGCAGGTCGTGGCTGTTATCCTCGTAGCGTGCATATTAATTGGTAATTCGTAGAGGATATGCAGCATATGGGTGGGAACCCTCAACGTCCCACGATAGTTCTGGCATCTAACGTTTTGTACAAACCATTGCCGTGATTCAATACGTGGGCATGGTGTACACCAAGGAGGCATGCGAGGTCGCGAAGGGGGCAGTGATTGGCTTGGACCAACTACTGGGCCCCACATCATGGAATTGTGGACGGGAAAGTAAGCCCGGTTGTGCAACAAGGAGTTGATCTCTCATGGGTAAAGTAACGCACCTCTGCAGAGTGTAAGAATTATAACTTGTTACTCCATGTTCCGGGAAGGAGCGACGAACGCGGCAGGAAAGGAACTCCATGAAATTTCTGGTCAACCTGTGAAGGCTGATGGTCATAGATTTTTATAATAAAATCAATCTTTGAAGAAAGATTTACAAAAACTACATAGTGCGAATGACGTATAGTCCGAGGTGGTTGTTAGAGCATCAAACTTCCCACCTTGCATATAATGAACTTGTTGGGTAACGCTGTTACTCATCCTTTCCTTTGATCCCTTGCTTAGACTCTGAGGATCTCGAAGACGTGCCAATGTATGCAGCTGAATGCCAAGAATATGTGTTCTATGAGGAGCCTGACCTGTCAGGAGGTGTTTAAGGTGTGGATTACGAAATCCGCTATGGTGTCGATGACAACGAGTTCAACTAAGTATCCTAGTTAGTAGTAACCGACGGAGCCGAGCAACATGAACTCTATAGAATAAGCTGCTGATCTCAACTCCTAGTTGGAGTTGTTACTTTTAAATTCCGTTGAAAACACTTTATATTTTGGTTTGTAAGTTGAATCCTTTTGAAGTCTTGAACTTCTGGTATTGTAATAATAATAATGTGTGAATGTTTGTAATACGGACCACAATGTTTCTGTTGTACCGCTCCGAGGGATGTGATATTTACAGAACGGTGTTCTGTGAATGCCATGTCAACGACTATAGTGTACTACACATGCAGTGGTATGCTGGGTCACCGAACTTTTCCTTGCCAAACATCTAAAACATTAGAGCCATTAACTTGTAGAGACCAATCTTTAACAATTACATCTTTAAAATAAGGTTTGCTGAGCCACCATTTCTCAAATCTGAACATGGTGGGTTTGGGAGATTTACCTTCTCCAGAATCCCAGAGGATAGGAATATGGTCACTACCCACTCTAGAGAGATATTTAGCACTATCTAAAGGAAAACTAGCATCAAAACTAGTAGTACAAAAATACTATCTATTTTACTCATAATCGAATCAGCTTGATTATTACCCCAAGTATATGCTCTACCAGCAAGCCCAACTTCCATTAAAGCCCAAATCTCAATCCAAGCATTAAACTTATCAACCCACTTAAAATCTACATTTCTATTACTTTTATCATCATCTATAGATCTAACTAAATTGAAATCACCTCGTATCATAGCAAGGATCCCAATTAATGAAAAGTTCATGCAACTCAGAAATGAATTCTTGCTTTCTCTCTTCATAAGCAAAACCATACATAGTAGTGATCCTACAAATAACTTTAGTAACCATAATATTAACTACAGCAGTAACTGAAAAGGTTCTAATGTCCCAAGCTATCACATAAAAAGATCTAAATTAACTCCTACAAGGATACCACTAGCAGTCCCAGTGGAAGGCAGGTAGTTCCATTCAAAATGTCTATTGCCAAGAAGATTTTTCAAAAAGGATTTACTGAACTTATCCTTCTAGGTTTCATGGAAACCTATGTAATCAACTTGTAGAGTAATAAGTTTGTCCTCAATGTACTTTTGTCTACCAGGAGCAGATATGCTCCTATTCCAAAAAGCAACTAACATAGATTTTTTCCTAGGGTGCTTGCCCCGAGATTTATTAACTACTTCTATCCAACCTTCAGCCTTCTCATCAACTTCATCACAATCACATGATGGAGAGACAGAAGGACTAGAACTAGAAATTAAGCTACAACAAGTAGATGTATATGAACTACCTAGATCTATCCCTATCTTATCAAAAATACTTTTGATGTCTACTGAACTTAAAACATGGAAGGGATTTTGTTCCATTATACCTTTTAGTTTTTTGGCAACCTCCAGGTTGGTCAATTTCTTCAAATCCACAACTTTTTCCAGGATGTTTTTTGACCTATCAATTCTTGAGCTTTGTTTGTTTGGCTGGATTGGCCCCCATTTCTGTTTCTTAGAAGCACCCTAATCCACCCCAAGGTCCGCACTGTCAGACATGTCCATGCTACTGAATTTTGGCATCAGGTCCACAGGCATGTTGGAAATGGAGGAGTCCTTTTTGTCTGAAGGCATTGTTTGCTAAGTTTGCTCTTGAAGCATCATTTGTTCATCACCCCAAAAGGCATGAACCTCAAGGTTTGCTCCAAAGATTAGAGGCTTATCCCAGATGAAATACCGTTCTCTATCCATCAGGCCTCTCTGAACCAACAACTTGAAAACAACACCACCACTTCAAGAGACTTCATCAGGAAGCTCCCTAGAATAGAGCCTAACCCTGTTGTTAGTCTGCTAGCCCTCGGAGGGAGGACCAGAGGCAGACTATGGAGGAGCATTGTATCTAGAATTATGACCTGACCTCCCATCACTAAAGCTTTGCCTATCTATATTACCACCTCTATTATCTTTATCCTGCTCACTAGGATCATCTTGCGCCCCTTCCCCTTCATCACCAGAATTGACTACAGAGTTGTCAATAGAGAATCCCAAATGAAAATAGGTGATCATGGAAGTCAAACAGCGTGATAGAAGGTAATTTGGAAGGATCCCTGCACTTGATCTTAAACCTAACCCCCTTAGCATTGTTCTTGAAGATACTAAGCCAGTCTACACCATCTAGGATATTACAATTAGATACTGTCTAATCTAGGACGTTCCATTCACACCATTTTGATTGCAAGCTAGTGATAATAACCCAACCCAATCTTTCTCTAGTGATTCCATAGGCTCTGGATCATCATTTTAGGCCTCAACCTTGACCCGGACCCCTTCCTTTGAAACACCAAACTTAGGATATCCAATATCTTCCTTCGCAACAATGTGATGAAGGGATTTTACTGTTGGATATATGCCTAAGAGGCAATAATAAAATGTTTATTATTATATCTTTGTGTTTATGATAAATGTTTACATCCCATGTTATAATTGTATTAATCGGAAACATTAATACTTGTGTGTTTTGTCAACATAAAAGTAGTCCCTAGTAATCCTCTTGTTGAACTAGCTTGTTTATTAATAGATGATTATAGTTTCCTAATCATGTACACTAGATGTTATTAATAACAAGATCATGTCATTAGGAGAATGATATTATGGACACACTCCTATAGTAAGCGTAGCGTAAGATCAAGTCATTTATAGTTTGTTTGTTACAAGCTTTCAAATACATAGTAGCCTAATCCTACGACCATGAGATCATGTTAATCACCATCACCAGATGAATGCTTTGACGACATCAAACACCACTTCCATAACTGGGAGGTTATAAAGGTGGAATTAGGTATTCTGAAAGTATGTGTTGATGCACATGGATCAAGAGTGGGATTTGTCCATCCATATGACAGATAGATATACTCTGGGCCCTCTCGGTGGAATGTCATCCAATTGGCTTGCAAGCATGTGACTAGGTCACAAGGGATGTCATATCAAGTAACGAGTAAAGATTACTTATCGGTAACAAGGTTGAACTAGGTATAGAGATGCCGATGATCAAACCTCAGATAAATAAAGTATCGCGCGATAAAGGGAATCAATATCATATGTAAATGGTTCATTCCATCACGAAGTAATCGTAGAAATATGTGGGAGACATATGAATTTCCAGATTCCTCTATTGGTTATTGATCGGAGAGGTGTCTCGATCATGTCTACATAATTCACGAACCGTAGGGAGACACACTTAAGGATTCGAGGTTGTTTAGTAGATATGGAATATGAGTTGGAGACCGAATACTGTTCGGAGTCTCGGATTGGATCCAGGACATCACGAGGAGATCCGGAATGGTCCGAATAATAATATTCATATAAGGAAAGTCCAATTCCGGGGTTCGGAAATGTTTTTGGTGTTTTCCCCAGAAGCTTCTAGAAAGTTCTAGAAGGTCCAACACCCCGGAGGGGAGGCACATGGATGCGCCATGCCCTAGTGGGGTATGCGGCATGGTGCCCTAGGTCAAGACTAGGAAGTGGGAATCAAACTCTAGTTTGAATAGTCAAACTCTAATTTGAAAAGTCAAATCCCAATTTGGAAAGTCAAAGTCCTAGTGCAGGAGGGAAAGGGAACCCACAAGGGAGAGGTTTCCCTCTCCCTCCCTAAGACGCCGGCCACAAGGGAGTTAGGGGAGGACTCGTCCTCCCCCTTGCCACCTCTCTCGCCCATAAAAGGAGGGGTGGGGCGCCCCCTTGCCACCACCCACAAACCCTAGGCCGTCGCCCCTTGCTCCCAAGTCGCTGGCTCCCTAGACCCTCTAAACCGCCGCCACCTATACCCTAGCCACCGGCGCCCTCCTCCCCTCTGCGTCTAAATCCTTGCCACCGAGGCCCTCTCTACTCCACCATACCTGCTCCGGCTTAGGCGAAGCCCTATAGGATCTACTCCTCCACCACCACCACCACCACACCGTCGTGTTGCTAGAATCACGAGGAGATCTACAACCTCTGATACCTGCTGGAACAAGGGAGCGAAAGGTCTTCATCGAGTACCGAACGTGTGACCGACTGCGGAAGCGCTTCCGAAACACGGCGCCGGAAGGATCGTCTTCACGATCTTGAGATCGACAAGTGAACGACTACATCAACCACGAGAATCCGATCTCATTAAATGCTTGATCTTCGAGGGTTAGTACTCTATGAACTTGTTGCACCAATCTCGTAGATTAGATATTGGCTTTTGTGTGTTCATGTGATAGAATTTTTTTCCATGCTACGAGCCCCTACATTTTCTAGGTAAGTATTCTCATGACCTAGCTCCCCGATCTGCCAAGGCCAATTGGTTTTGTAAATCCTAGAGAACTCAGCAGCTAACTCTTCAGTAGACAGATGACCTTCTTCAACCAAGACAAGGTCATAGTTCTTGGTAGATGTAATTGGGTTAATGACATCCTTAGGGGTTTCAATATGATAGAAACCTAATCATGGAGCACCACTTGCGATAAATCTAGCAATCTGGTGTGGCCTTTTCCTGACAGGACATTGGTCAACTATATGAGCAACACTTTTACAGATGAAACACATCCTCTACTTCTCACAAGCACTCTGATGGTGGTCTGGTTCCCCACAACACATGCAGATGGTATAAGTGTAGCTCATATGTGCATTGTTGTCAGAGCTCCCAGACCCTTGTTCTTTCTAAGAAGGAAGATTCTTCTTCTTATTCTCCACTAGTGCCTTAGACTTCTCTGATTGATCCACTCCCTGATTTAGCAGCTGGTTAGTAGGTTGTTGGGGAGCAATCCATTGATTTGACCGCAAACCAAACTAAGGTTGGGGTTGAAAAGGAGGGAAAGGCCCATTGAAACCCCATGGAGGAGCATGTTACCTTGAGAAAAACCACAAGGAGGCTGATTCTAGAAGAATTGAGGGTTGAACTGGCCAAACTCGAAGGGATTCTGCTGGGGAGGCTGCTATTACTGCATCTGCATCTGTTGATGTTGCTAAGCATCAGTTGCTGTTGTTGTGGCATCTGCTGCCCTTGCCATGAATCCTGACCACTGTTTCCCCTCTTCCTCTTCCTCTATCCCCCATCTCCCAGACACTTCCAGTGATAGCAAAATGAGTAAGATCCTCAAGCCCCAAACACTGCACACATGTAGTACGTTCTTCCACCGCCGCCACCAAAGGGGGAGAGTCGAACCCTAAATATTGGATCTGGCACCTTTATATATGACTAGACAGCAACATGAGGTGGGGGCAATGGCACTCCTGGAGTTGGGACCAGGTTGGTGGTGGCATGGTTATACCCCACGGGTACACAACATCAGCATACCTAGTCTAGCCCGAAGGAAGGCCCACTGCAAGATATGCGTCATGCGGAGACTCCGGGTGGCTCAGGCCCATGACGCCTTCAGATGCTTGGAGAACAAGGCTAGTGTAGATAGAATTTAAAAGGGCAAACCCTAATCTGTAACCGACTCGACCTACGCCCGGGACCTGCCTATCTATATAAAGGCTAGGAGGGCACGGCAAGGAGGGAACCTCTCACCGCATACACACCTTCACGCCAGATTGCATCTGCGCACCTCTATAATTTTCGGTTCCGCCATAATCAAGAGCAGACAAGCAGGAGTAGGGTTTTCCCTCCGGGGGCCTGAACCTAGGTAAACCTCGTGTCCCCATGTTGCTTGATTGCTAACCATTCCTTGATCTCCAGCATCCCCACCTTCTCCAAAACCCAAGATCATAACAATGGGCATTGACGAGATCGAACCTCATCAATTGGCGCCGTCTGTGGGAATCGGGGGCGCTGATTGTGCGATCGTGACGGTCCCATACGAAGAGATCTACAACTCCTCGACGACGGAGAGCCTCCTCCTCTTTTGCGCTTTTGACTTTACTGCTCACTCGCCAGCCACCATGAAGGATTTCGAGCCCGTAGGCGAAGGGCTTGAGATTCTGTTCGGGAGCTTCTGCTTCCAGGTGGGGCAGACCGGCACTCTCCGCCTCCCAGAGCAGGTACCACCACCATCCATCAGGCCTCTTCGTGGGTCCCACCCATCGGCGTTCTATGCACGTCGACGCTAACAGATGAGTCCTATGACAAAAGCAGCTCCAACTCAGATCTGTGCGGCCCTCCATCAGACGAAGGAACCTACGGTTCCAGAACCGAAAGCTGTAGCTGCAGCGATCCAATCTATAGGCGATACCAATGCGCCGTAGTCATCCATGGCAAAACGGAAGGGCAGCAAAATTCGACTGAGCCCAACCGACCACCAAACCCACCGCCCAACCCACAGGTTGGGAACGGAGGAAATGGAGGGCAGCCGCCCCTCTAGCCCAACGAGGGTGACACTGCCGCCTATCAGCGGATCAACCTCAACGAGGATGGCTGGCACCAGGCACGCGAAGCTGTGGCGGGCAACAAGATCCTACCCGTGAATTCTTCATGGGACCTGCTGATGGCATACCACCTCCTCCTCATTGGTGAGCACAACAGGCAGGTGAAGTTGTTGCAGGAGCTCGACAAAACAAGCAAGCAGCTTCGGAGTCTAGCGCGCGGTGAGCTGCCGCCGCTGGCGGATCCAGCTCGCACGGCAATCACGCCAACAAGCATCGATCTCGCACGGATAACATGGACCCCGCCGCGCGACGTGAGGTCACCAAAACCCTCAACATGTCCTTCATGGAGATGGACATCAACGACAATGTCATACCGAAGACGCCTCAGGCTGCGATCATGGCATCTACCACATACCTCGCGTCCCATCCACCTCCGGTGGGGGACCCGGAGAGTGCCATGCACAAGTCCACACTAGCCGGACTCGGACTCGTCGGAGCTGCCCTCCACGAAGAAGATCCTACGGAGCCAAAGAAAAAGGCTACGGTCAGATTCAACCGTAGCCCCACACCCTCATCCGACGAGGAAGAGGACGAGCACGATCTACCTCGACGATGCAAGATCCCAAGACGTCACAGCCGCGACTACGACGCTCGAAACGACCTTGCCCAGCGCAAGGTCGACAAAGGCATGCGCCAAACGCGCGTGCTCAACCGAATCTGAAGAGGATGACGACAGAGAATTGTGCGGAGCTCAATGCTTCAATAGATCTGTTCGGCGCACGCGGATGCCGAAATTTTTTAAACTTCCTTCGGACACTCCGAAGTTCGACGGCACGCAGGATCTGAAGGCGTGGCTCAGCGACCACCTCTCCTCCGTCAAGCTGCATGGTGGCAACAAGAACACTGCCCTGCAATGCCTTCAGTTGTAGCTGACAGGAGCAACCCGAATCTAGCTCAGCAGCCTGTCTTCAAGCTCCATCTGAAGTTGGGAGGAGCTGGCGTACAGTTTCATCCAAAAATTTAAGGGCACCAGCAAAAGGCCAGCCTCGATCGAGGAGCTGCGGGCCTACACTCAACGAACGGGTGAATCCATTAGCTTGTACATCTTGCGCTGGTCCAATATAAAGAACTCCGCGACACGCATCTCCGAGAAGAGAACGATCGACGCCTTCAAGGATGGCGTCAAGCGCCCGGACTTCAAGGAAGAACTTGGGCGTGTCAAGCCCAAGACACTCGACCACCTCATGGACATCGCCAACAGGTGGGCAGACGGCGAGGATTCCCTCCACCGAGCACATTCAGATGAGGAGGATGAATACGGCCGCAGACGCGAGCGCCATAGCAAACGAAGATCACGCATCTACGACGATTGCAACGGACCCGACATGGTTGCGACTGGCTACGCCAAACTCCGCAACGACATCAACCGCAGCAGTGGAAGATATCGTGGAGGCAACTTCCGCGGCCGAGGGCGCCCAACACAAACATGGCAGCATCACGGCCATGACGAAGAACCCTTAGCATACGACAAGTTGTCGGGTCCCTATACCATCCACTTCTACATAGACAAGCAGGATGAAAAAAAGAAGGCCAGCCACATGCTCAAGGATTGTCGCGAGTTCTAGAAACTCAGTGAGGGCCTCACCCAAATGTGACGCCAGATCGTGAACCCTGGGTTCGGACCCGCACCCGCACCAGGTGACATCGCCCACAGAGCTCATCCACCACCACCCGTGGGATCGTCGAATCCCGCGATCGCACCTACCCAAACAATGGCACAGGTGGATACCCACCACCAAAAGGGTCTCTCATGATCCAGAAGGGAAGCCCTACAAATAGGGTGCAAAAGAAGATCACTCGACAGGTCAGCCTCGCTGTAACCACTCCGCCAGCCATCCCTGAGTACCTCAGTGGCTTGGAATCCTGCATCACGATCGATCGTTCGGACCATCCCCGCCAGATCCCTCGCCCAGGTCATGCTGTCCTGGTGCTCGAGGCGCAGATCGGAGGATTCGATATGAGCCGCGTCTTCATGGACGGCGGCAACGACATCAACCTGATGTTCGCCAGCACCCTCGCAGCGATGCGGATCCTGCTGTGCAGCCTGGAACAATCCGATACAACGTTCCACGACATAGTCCCAGGGAAGGGCATATATCCCCTGGGAAAGATATGGCTCGGTGTCATCTTCGGCAAACCCGGAAACTTTCAGTGTGAGCGGCTCAAGTTTGAAGTGGTGGATTGGCCATCACAGTACCACTCCATCCTCGGGCATGTAGCATTCGCAAGGTTCCTGGCAGTATCGCACTACACATACCTGCTGCTCAAGATGCCTAGGCCCAAAGGCGTTATCACAGTCCAGGGAAGCTTCACCCGATCGGGCCACTATGATAGATACTTCAACAGAATCTCCCAGTCATTCGGCATGAAAGAGGAGCTCACGAGACTCCGAGAGGTGACAGACAATGGGGAACCCCCAGTCGCCAGGCAAAAATCACCTGATACGTCGTTCGACTCCACATTCAACACGAAAAAGGTGCAGGTCCACCCAACCGACGCATCCAAGATAGCGCCGATCGCCAACAACCTCAGCCCCGCATAGGAAAGCGCGCTCGTCGAATTCCTCCGTGAGCGCTGGGAAATCTTCTCCTGGTGTCCTGCTGACATGCCAGGAGTTCCCAGGGAATTCGCCGAGCACACACTCAATGTGTTCCCGGATGCAAGGCTGGTCAAGTAGTTGATCTGACGACTGTCCGAACCACGAGCAGCAGCAGTTGGAATCGAAGTCAACAGACTCCTGGACGCCAACTTCATCCAAGAAATCAAGGAGAGCGAATTGCTAGCCAACACCCTGCTAGTCCCAAAGAAAGACACTGACATCCTGCGGATGTGCGTGGACTTCACGTCGCTCAACAAGCACTGCCCCAAGGACCACTTCCCCCTTCCTCGGATCGATCAGATCATCGATTCGACTACAGGATGCGAGAAAATCTCCTTCCTCGACGCCTACTCAGGCTACAATCAGATTCGGCTGAAGTTCATCACGCCGTTCGGGGTATTCTGCTACAACACCATGCCCTTCGGGCTGAAGAACGCAGGTGCCACATACCATAGGTGCATGCAGGCATGTCTGAAGAACCTGATCGGTCGCAACATTCAACTCTATGTCGATGACATAGTCATCAAGACCAGGGAAGCCAAGACACTGATTGACGATCTCCGTGAGATGTTTGATAACCTTGATCACTACAAGATCAAGTTGAGTCCAGAAAAGTGCGCCTTCGGCATACCATCTGGACAATTACTTGGCTACTTTATCTCCCAACAGGGAATCGAGGCGAATCCGAAGAAAATCCGGGCCATACTGGCCATGGAGAAGCCGAAGAACCTCAAAGGTGTCCAGCAACTCGCTGGGCGCATCGTGGCGCTGAGCAGATTCATTACCGGCATGGGTGAGAAGGCCCTGCCTTTCTACCAGCGGCTACGCAAAGCAGACAAATTCGAGTGGACACCCGAAGTAGACGACGCATTTGAAGATCTCAAGCGACTGCTCTCCACCTCGCCTGTCTTGGTCACGCCCAAGGAGCGAGAGCCACAGCTGCTATACATCGCAGCCATGCACCAGGTGGTAAGTACCGTGCTTGTGGTCGAACAACCTGAAGATGGCAAGACCGATGGGGTCCAATTCCCTATCTACTACCTCAGCGAGGTACTGATGCCAACAAAACAGAGGTACCCTCACTACCAGAAACTCTTCTACGGAATGTTCATGACGGCTCGTCGGCTAAGCCACTACTTCCAGGAGCAAAAGATAATGGTCGTAAACGAGGCGCCACTGTCCAACATCCTGAACAAACCCCGAAGCCACAGGACGCGTAGCCCTGTGGCAGTGGCGGAGCTAGCCTCATAACTGAGCCTGGGCAAGGTTGAGGTGCGACCGTCTTCACCAGGATTTGCCCCAAAAAATCCGTATTTTAGCTAGCTCTTTCCTATAGATCTTAGAGGTGATTAGCAGACGAAGCCCGGGCAGCCGCCCGGGCATGGCGGGCTGAAGCTCCACCACTGCCCTGTGGGGCATCGAGCTATATCCTCTAGACATAGTCTACGAGAGACGCCATGCGATCAAATCTCAGGTCCTCCCTGAATTCTTCGTCCACCGAATGGAGCTCCAGCTGCCCGGCACCCCGGACATGACGCAGTCATGGACGATGCACTTCGACTGCTCCAAGCACGAGGCTAGAGCAGGAGCTGGCGTCATACTGACGTCCCCGCAAGGCGATAAGATGAAATATGTCCTTCGGATGAAATTTCGCGCCTCCAACAACGGGGCCGAATACGAGGCCCTCATCCACGGCATGAGGATGGCCAAGATCTGCGGCCAACACGCCTAGTCATCTACGGTGACTCTAACCTCGTCGTCCAGCAGATGATGAACGAGTGCGACGCACACGTCGCCAACATGATCGTGTACCGCACACTCTACAACTCACTTGAAGGAAACTTTGACGGTTGTGAGCTTCGCCACATCGGAAGGTAAATCAACGAGGAGGCCGATAGACTCGCCAACATCGGCTCTACCTGTGCACAGGTGCCTAAAGGTGTGTTCCTCGAACAAATCTGCGTACCTTCCATCAAAAGGAAATTCCCCAAGGGATCACCCGAAGAAGCAGAGCACACAGGGGGCTGCGCTACCTGAAGGACAGGAAGGATTCGAAAATCTCGACACGGAGGTCGAATTGGTCAGCCTGATGCAGGTCATGGCAATCGAAGAAACATGGGCGCAGCTGTACCTTCGGTACATGATAAACAGAGAATTACCTGATGACCCGACAGATGCCCGACGCATATCTCGCTTGTCCAAGGCCTTCACCATCATCAATGGCGAGCTATACAAGCGCAACATTTTGGGTGTACTCCAATGATGCGTCACCATCGGTGATGGCAAAACCATCCTCCAAGACATCCACGAGGGCATTTGCGGCCATCACGCGGGTAGCCGCGCCCTCGTCGCCAAAGCTTTACGAGCTGGATTCTACTGGCCAATGGCCATGAACGATGCCAAGGATATCGTCCAGAGGTGCAACGGCTGCCAGAGGTTTGCAGACAAGACACACGCACTAGGGTTAGAGCTTAGGCCCATACCCTTGGCCTGGTCGTTCGCCCAATGGGGCCTCGACATGATCGGAAAACTGCCCAAATCTTCGAAAGGAGGCCACTTCTACCTCCTGGTCGCAGTCGACAAGTTCACCAAGTGGATCGAGGCCATGTCTGTCACCAACCAAAAAGGCAAAACAGTCGTCAAGTTCTTCGAATCCATAGTCTACAGGTTCGGCGTGTTGCACATCATCATCACGGACAACGGGTCGAACTTCATCTCCAAAGAATTCCATGACTTCTGCGAAGGCCATGGCATCAAAATATCATACACTTTCGTAGCGCACCCGCAAACCAACGGGCAGGTCGAAAAGGCCAACGGTCTCGTAGGCGGTGGCATCAAGAAACGCCTACTCAGTCCACTTGAATGACTTGCGGGAGCCTAGGCAGAAGAGCTACCCTCTGTCCTCTGGAGCTTGCGTACAATGCCAAACAGCTCAACTGGCTACATGCCATTATTCATGGTACACGAAGCCGAAGCCGTGTTACCTGCAGAAGTACGCCATAAGTCCCCACGGGTCGTCTCCTACAGTGAAGCTGAATCGACGGCCGCACTCAAAGACGCAGTCGACACACTCGATGAGGCACACGACATTGCCGCGGCTCGCTCGGCGGTCTACCAGCAAAGCCTCCACAACTACCACAGCCGTCGGCTGCGCCCAAGGTCCTTCGTCAAAGGAGACCTCGTCCTACGACTCAAGCAAGAGCGGCCGAAGAAGCTCGAGTCACCCCGGGAAGGACCCTACATCGTCACCGAAGTCATCCCAGGTGGTTCCTACCGCCTCAAGGACGTCAAGTCAGGAGTTGCATACTCCAACCCATGGAACGTCGCACAATTGCGACACTTCTACCCCTAGCTATCCCTATTTACTTTCAATAAGGCTACTCAGCCTAACAATGTACCTCCTCGTTACGATATGAATAAAAGCTAAGTCCCCAGTCTGAAAATCTCTTTTCCTTGCACTACTTTCTGTTACGACACACTCGGGGGCTTCACCTCACCTCACGACTTCATCGTCCGAAAATAATGCATATAAACCTAAGTAGCTAACCACGTCAGGCTAATGAAAAGGACATGCATACAACAAAGCACCATGTGCTAACACAAATAATCTTTACAACCAAGGTCACAACAAGCCCAGTCGAAATATATACAAGTTTTACATCTATCTTTTTACAGGACCTGCCTATTTTGAAGGATCACGTGTGCCCGATGCTCAAAAAGATCTACAATCTCTTCAGCACACTGCCTAACAGCCGCATAATGTGGGCGCATATCCCAAAGGCCACCATCTGGTCGAAGGGGCATCCCAGCCACCACCGCCGCAAGATCAACAACAGGGCGATGCAGCCAAACAAGCGAAAGGGCAGCTTTCACCCCTGCCACCAACTGGTGCCGCACCAACTCCCTCACGTGATTCATGTCCCGAAACTTCGACAATAAACCCCAAAGGGTGGACGGTGCTTCATCCAGAGGAAACATGATGTACATAATCGACGCCAGGAAAGTCTTCACCTGCCTTAGCACCCGTGACACCTGATGAACATGATCCTATACAGTCGCAAGGACGGTGGCCCGGTCACGGTCCATCCAGAAAAATCCTCCAGCTTCCATGTCCTGTTGGGTCAAGGAGTTGATCCGAACTGCAACGCGCTCCTTCTCCTCCCTTAGAACAAGGTGCATTCAAAAACGAGCAGTAGCTCAAGAATACTTACATTGTAGCTATTCGCTCAACTGCCACAGCTCCCCCATCAGATACTCCTCCCTGGCGGCAGCTCGCTCAGTTTTCGACTTCCACACGTCCGCATGGCCTCGAACGCCAAGGATATCCTTCTCCAGGCTGCGGACGCGTTCGCGAAGAAAAACTAGCTGCGACGCATCATCCAACAATGATCGTGGATCTGGCGCAGTAGAAGCACCAACGGGTGCACCACCCGAAGGACCCTAAAAGGCAAAAAAGGCAAGGAGATAAATATCACAAACATCTCTGAAGATAGCTCGCCAAAGTAACTTATATACATTAATGACCACCATGTGGCGCATAGGACGGATTATTCATCAACAAAATCATACATTACAAAAGAGGATACACTATCCTAAAACTACAGCAAAGAAGCCTAAGCACCCGCATCCGGAGTGGCCTCGGAGCCAGAGTGTCTGCTCTTGGCCTCCCCCTGCTGCCTCGCAGCATAGTCCGCCAGCAGGTCTATAAGCTTCGGACCATAACGCTTATAGCGAGAGGCGAAGAGAGCAAATGCTACCTCTGAGCCGTCTGGAGCCGTTGGCATCTGGGAGGTGACGTGCTGAAGATCCAGCTCCGCTCCGGATGCCATGGCCATTGCCAGACCCACGGAGGCGCTGATGCCCTTCTGCTTGCGCTTGTAGGATGCAGGGGCATCCTCTGACAGCGCATCCGCCAAAGAATCGACATCCTCCAGGGCAGCGCCCTTGGGAACGATCTCCTTGTAGAAACGTTGGAGGACCTCCTTGGCCTTGGAAAGGGAGCCAGCAGCAGTGCTGCAGTGATCTTCAACCGCTGCGGTGGCATCATCCAGAGCGCTCCCGTGCTCCAAGACATTGAGATCAAATGCAATGCCCGAGGCATCTAGCGCCAAGAACAATATACAGGAGTCGAATAAGGACAAGAAGAAAGAATAGTCGAAAATACAAAAGACCAATTACATGCAAGACACATACCGGAGAAGGCCTTGGCTGCAACCATCAGCTTCTCGGCCACCTCCTTCTCGCGCGCAGCTACAACAGTTGCGAGCTGCTCTTCGCGATCCGAAGCCTCCCGCTGCAGGCGCTCCTTGGCCTCGGCAACATCAGCCAACTCCTGCTGCAGGCGCTCCTTCGCCTCCACGGCATCAGTAGCCTGCTTCTCCGCGCGACTGAGGCTCTTTTGAAGAGCGTCCAGCCGGCGAAGGGCCGCATTATTTTCATCTGCAAAGCATCAAGAACACACATGAGCAACACAAACTACATTCATGTAACAGGCGAAAAAAGACAAGAGCAAGCAAGACACGTACCTCGGAGCTGCTGCATACCGGCCTCCAACGCCAGATGCTGCTGGATGAGCAGGTTCGCACTGTGCACAAAGGGCTGCGAAACAAAGCAGAAGCAAACAATAAAGGAAGCATCAGGAAAAGGGCTCGGGGCTGCGCCCCGAAACGAGAAAAAACATCAAACAAAACGACCCAAAAAAGGCTCGGGGGCTCCCCCCCAGGACAAGAGGAAAAATAACTTACATGCTCATACGGAGACTCCGAAGGTCCAGGTGTAGTCTTCTGAGTGATGACTAGTCGAGCCTCCTGCGGAGAGGGGTTCGGAGCATTGCCCCCAGAGTTGGCCATCGTCTGAGAGGGAGGGGCCGTCGGCTTCGACTCCCCTACGGCCTCCTGAGCGCCCTCACTAAAAGAGCCCTCCGAGGAGTGGCTGCAAGGAAAATATTCATCAATACAAGAAGAAAAGTGCACACGCAAAACACAGAACAAAAAGCATCCGAAGGTACTTACGAGTCGATGTCGCTCAAGTCGAAGACGGGCGGTGCCTTCTCCTTCATCTTCTTCTTGGCCGGCGGCTGTGGCGCCATTGCCCTCAGAGGCACAGCCGGAAACGGTGCGGAAGATGTGTCGCCATCCCCGTTGTGCCGAACAAGGAAGGATGGGTCCCTAGGCGTTGGCGGAGTTGAGGCATCCGAAGACTCACTCGGACTCCGCGCCCGCTTTTGGGTCCGCCCCTCGCTCGCCTCGGGGGCATCATGAGTTGGCGACTGCGCCGACGGAAGCTCAAACTCGGAGTCCACAACTTCGTTGTCCGGCGCAATCGGATACTTTTCAGGCAGCGGAGGCACCATGCCAGCTACCTTCAGTTCCTCCAAAAGACGACAAAGGATGTGATTAAGCAACACTTAGTCATGCGAAAAACAACAATCATAAAAAAGAGCGCAACACGCAGGATGCAGTTCTAAAACCTGATGAACTGGATTAGAAGAGCTGAAGGGGGCAGTCAAGGACTTCTTCGGGAGGTCCTCTTCAGCCTTGAACTTCAGCAGCGGCCGAAGAGCCCTATCAAGGTCGCCCCTGGAGAGCTCCTCAGCTGAAACCCTTGTCTGGTCGTGGCGACCAGCGTAAAGAAACATCGGATGCGCCCTCGCCTGGAGTGGCTGCACCCGACATTTGAGGAAGGTGCGCATGATATCTGCACCATTCACCTCCTTCTCCGCAACCATCTGGAGGGCCTCCACTCAACGGTAGAGCTCCTCTACCTCCTCCACCTCGCCCTCCAGGATTTGGTTCTTCCAGGATCTCTTCGGCAGGATCTCCTGGGAGGAATCGAAGGGAGCGAGGCCAAAATTTTGCCCATCCACTATGGAGTCGCGGATATAAAACCACTTATTCCACCAGTATTGGACGGACTCGCATATGGAAAAAGAAAAGAAGAGAATAGAAGACCGGATGGAAATGATGCAGCCGCCAAGCGGGTAGACCCCGCCAGTGCCGGACTGCCTCTTCACGGAATAGAGCTTCCGAAAGAGGCCAAGTGTGGCTCGATACCGAGCCATCACTCGCAAAAAGTAATGAAGAAGGCAATGTGGAGAAGAGAATTGGGAGAAATATGATGGAGTTGTATGCCAAAGAAAAAAAGCCCACGAAGAAAATCGTGGACTGGGAGAGAGAGGCCGCGAAGAACGAAGGCGACAAACATCACCCGAAACCCTACGAGTGGACGGGGAATTACCTCATCGTCGGGGATCTTGACGACCTCCTTATCCCTCGGGATTAAACCCGCATCACGCAGCTTGCGCAGGTCACCCTCACGCATCTCCGTGCGCCTCCATCCGCCATCGGTGATGCGGGCGGCGGTGGTGCTTTTCTTGCCGCCGGCAGTAGCACTCGATCCTGCTCCGGCAGAGGCCTTCTTTGACTTCACCATCGTGGAGCATCGACGGCGGCGGTGCGCGCGCAAGAAAGAAGAGGGAAAATATCGAAGAACATCCAGTGCGCGCGAGGACAAGCTCGTGAAAATGGAGGCAGTGAAATCAAATGGCAAAGGGTGAAAACAAACCACTATTTTCCCCACGGTTATAAGGATGAAGACGATGAATGAGAACCGTTCATCCAGAAGCCCTAACGCTAGGGTCAAATCCAATCGTCCACGTGTCAACGCAGCAGCGAACCGTCGCTCGCACGCCATGCACTATGCACGGAAATTGAGGAGACGCCGTAATTCTCGCCACGACGTGCATGACTATTCAACTCCAAGTCAGAAAGTGGGATCCACGTTCGTCCTGTTACGTCACCTCTGGCACCGCAAAAGGTAGAGGTCACCGATCGTCAGCACTGACGTCATCAAAACAAAGCTAGCAATGGTTGGAAATCTTTGGCTGATAATTAAAAGTACTCACTCGAATCTACGATTCGAGCAACTACTCGTGGGCTACTCCTATCAGGAGCACTGGACGCGCACCCGAGGCAGGATATTTTCGAGTCCTACGTCGAGTCTACGACTCCATAAGGACTCGGGGGCTACTCCCATAGGAAGGATTAGTCAAGCATCCGAAAAAATTGTGTCCTACGGACCTGGAGCTCAACTAACTGAACTAAAGTCTCTAATCGAGTCTATGAATCGAACAGATACTCGGGGGCTACTCCCATAGGGAGCGCTGACTGAGCACCCTATGAATTATTCAACTGCGATCCTTCGGATCAAACACGACAAAATCCGGACTGGCAACTTTGCCCAAACCAACGTTAAGTGAGAAGCATCCTCCTTGGCCACCCGAAACACCTCCGCGGTGATAAAATTTCGGATGATGTGTCTACGACGCAAAGATAAGACCTACAGATATTATCTGATGGCCTGGTAACGCACCTGACTGCGCTCTATCAGTAAAAACCCGTGTCAACAGACGCGATAAAAATCCTGACGGACGCGTTGGGTACATCACTCGAAAATTACTAGGATTTGAATACCGTAAGACCTTAGCGGCCCGAGTCTAATTACACCAGCATCCATTCCAGGTTCGAGTGTGGGGACTCGAATATGAAGAAGATTATGTTGTTTTGCCCTATGACAGTTAACTGGCCCTGATCCGTCAGGAAAGTCAGGCACACGCATCAGCAATCCTTACAAACTAAAACACCATTCTCTTATAAACAGGCATAAAACTGAACCCGAAAGATTGAAGAGTCCCCAGCCGAATCTGCGATTCAAATGAGCACTCGGGGCTACTGACTTGGTTATACCCCACGGGTACACAACATCAGCATACCTAGTCCAGCCCGAAGGAAGGCCCACTGCAAGATATGCGGCCTGCGGAGACTCCGGGTGGTTGAGGCCCATGACGCCTTCGGATGCTTGGAGAACAAGGCTAGTGTAGATAGAATTTCAAAGGGCAAACCCTAATCTGTAACCAACTCGACCTACGCCCGGGACCTGCCTATCTATATAAAGGCTAGGAGGGCACGGAGAGGAGGGCACCTCTCACCGCATACACACCTTCACGCCAGATTGCATCTGCGCACCCCTGTAATTTTCGGTTCCGCCGTAATCAAGAGAAGACAAGCAGGAGTAGGGTTTTCCCTCCGGGGGCCTGAACCTGGGTAAACCTCGTGTCCCCGTGTTCCTTGTTTGCTAACCATTCCGCGATCTCCAGCATCCCCACCTTCTCTAAAACCCAAGCTCATAACAATGGTCATTGACGAGATCGAACCTCGTCAGGTGGGTTTTTCTAGAAGAGACCACAGCTGAGAGAAAAAGGGTTCAACCACCCTGTCCTCATGCCACGCACCTGCCTCACAAAACCCACTAGAAATCGGGCCCTTCCACAGAGAGAAACCACACCCTTCCCTTCTTCTCGACCTGGCCAAAACCTGAAACTCTTCCTGTGCAACCTCAATGCAGGAAAGAGAGTTTAGTGAGGATAGCTTAAGAACTTGACCATGTACTGAAGAAAGTGAGCCTGTTGGCTGAGCATCAAAAGAGCTTCCGTAGCCATGAGCTCCTTCTTCCTGAATCTTACAGTAGCCTGGATTCGCAGTCATGGAGGAAACAGAGGGGATCTCACCAGGACCTGATGCATTAATGCAAACTTCGTCCTCTGCCGGCGGGGTATCCCCGGTTGTGGAGCATAGATAGGCCCCCTGCTTGCATCAGAGTTGCACACGAGGTCAATGGGGCCAAAGGTACCGATGCATAGGTTGAAACTTCTGGGCACCGAGCTCCCTCATCCCCATCCAAGCTTCTCGACGAGCAGAGCTTTCTTCTCCCCCAACCCGCCTCCACTTCCACGCGAGCAGGCATGGAGGGCATGTGCTCTTCCTCCCCGCTCACCGCGCTCTAGAACTTCCTGATTCGAGCCGCCGCACCACTCATCTTTGTCTCCATCACCTGAGATCGCTAAGGTCAATCGCCTAGAGGCCACAAATCTGAAATCCAGGTGACGAGAAAACGACGATGAGGCTAGTAATACTCGCTCGGACGGAACCGCGAGACGGAGAGGGGTAGTGATAGTAGGTGAGGGTGGGGAGGGTGCAGGCGAGGCTATTGTCGGATCCCGCACCCTGCCATGGGAGGATACCGAGGTGGTTCCACCATGAATAGGGGCACAGGTCGGAACCGGGGACTCCATCTGATCATGATCACAGCGAATTAGGAATGTTGTTTTCAAACCTCTTACAAAGTGTTGAAACATAGATGGTTCCATCGGGCTATCCTTGAGCGTGAATGACGTAACTGTAATTTTTGAAGGCCATATCAACTTGCCACTACATCACTAGACAATCGTGGGCTTGTTTTTTTTAGGAAAACCGCGAGCTTTATTAAACCATTAACACTGTATTACAATCAGCCATACGACTGTGAATTAAAAACTGAGGGCTCTCACTCACCCAAGTCTGCGACGCCACATTATTGCAAGCGAATTTTGCGCAATTGTGGGCCGCATTGTTGGCTGTGCGACGAACCAGACTAATACTAAAAGTTTCAAAAGAAGAAACTAGCTCACGTACATCATCCAGGATTGGCGAGATGATCGAATGATCCTTCCGCCCCTCCTTACATAGACGGACCAGCTCAGCGCAGTCCATTTCACAGACTACCCTACCATAGTTTCTCTCCACTTCAAAGACAGTAGCATCTCGCAATGCCAGGGCCTCAATGGTGAGTGGATCCGAAATGCCTCGATATAGCCTGCACCAAGCGCCCTTGAAACCGGTACTATCGCGGGCTACACCCCCGCTCCCCCCGATACCATCTGCCTCTGAGATGGTGTCAACACCCGGATTTTTAATCCCAGATGCCTGTTATGCCATACATCGCAATCCCAGGATTACCATTTTTGCGAGACATAACAGAATTGGATACCACAGTACATCATCCATTACACACCATACATAAGGTCTTACACAAATAAGGATCTCATGATCCAGTTCTTAATACAACTCAAGCAGCGGAAATACGTAATAATAACGGTAGCGTAGGCGAAGCTCCATCTTGAGGTCACAGTAATCTTGACGATGGGAGATGATCCTAGTTGTCGTAACCTTCACGGGTCCATCATCCTAGTACTCCTCTTCATAGTCCGCCACGGAATAGCAGGACAAAGCCATGAGTACTCTTTAAGTACTCGCAAACTAATACTAACAAGTGAAGGGGTTTTTTGTAGTAGGATACTGAGCTCTAAGGTTGTTTTGCAAAAAGCCAGATTTACCTCTACTAAGTTCAGAAGCAAGAGAAAGCTAGTCAAATTTTATAACACCTAAGTGGGAAATTGTATCTCATGCCACAACTCTGTTGTGGTCAAGTCAAAGTCTCAAGTCATTTCACAAGTCATTTTGAAAACATCTGACGGAGCAAGATGGCCACTCCAACTGTCCATAACCGCGGACGCGGCTATTCGAATAGTTTGACACTCTGCACAGATTGTACACTTTCACCACAACATTCGATACATCCGTCAGGAACAAATCCTGAATTCACCATACTCAGTATGCGGATAATCAATCCTAACCTTTCAATTACATGCCCTAGTATAAGCACCTCTCCTGTGAGTTTAGCCTTCCAACCATGACCAACTGTCATCTTGGGTACTACACAGGTGGACAATCTTCACAAGGTAGCCTCAGCTCAGACCTTGGCCGTGAGGGAACTAATACTAAGGTATATAAGTTTCCAGTCAAGCCCTACCCAATTCTCGGGTATTGTGGTTGTATGGTAAAATTGGAATGGTATAGCATCCAGACAACCATAAGTTTTATAAAGGGCTAAGGCTCATGCCTCAACATTTTCATCACCAAAATCATCTGGTGTTTGGAAACACATGTCAAAACATCTCAGTAGAATGATCCATCATTCTAAGGTTTTCATAACCATTTTCACCAAGTATTCCCATCTAAAGTTGATCAAGTTTTATGCTTAGCACTAGCATCTACAAGTGGGGTGAGTACTAATGAGGGGTGATAAACAAGTGGAGTTTCAACTAAGTACCACCTCATGTCTTAGGATGATATCAAGTTTTTCTAGCTTAGGCCAAATTTTATGCTCTTTATGCAACCTTCAAGTATCTTCCTAGAATCTACAAGTTACTTCAGTAAACTCTAGGTAAAAGCCTTGATAAAGAAATAAAGTAGAAAGATTGCAAATAAAAATAGGAGGGAGTATCATCAAATATATCTAACCAAGCATGCTTAGTGCATTGCATAGGTCATCTATCTTTCATAATTTCCAGTGTTAGCTTGCCTTGTGCAGAGCAGTGGTTGAAGTTCTCCTCGGCTTCTTCCCCGTAGTATCCTCCTTCCTCCTCGTATCCTTGGTCGGTACTAGCGTCTATGAATAAATATGAGGTACACAATCACCAAACAATACTTAAATACTTGCAATCATCACACAAAGGGGTTCTATAGATGATCTAGCATCATCACTAACATTACAAGACTAGAGCATTTGACTTAATGATTTTAGTTTTAGAAAAGTAATTTCTACTCATTGAAAAACTACTTAAGATTTAATATTCTCCAAACCAAACATGGGACCATGTTGGCACATGTCATCACCACATATTTTAGTCCATGGGAATGTGATTTAAAGTGGTGTCACAATTTAATAAGGTTTTACCCTTTTATTTTAATTAAAATAAGTGACTAGAAATGCCTATGTGGCATTCTTTTATTACTTGAGCATTATTTATGTAAGTAAACCCATATATTTTGAAAAATGTTTGAATGCAGAAAAGCTTCTGCCTTGTTATTTTTACCAAGGGTGATCTACCAAATGATTTAAATCCAACGGGCTTGGATTTAGCATTTCAAGACCTTTCTAACAAAATTGGTTTCACTCAATTTGGTTCACTGAATCGAGCTGGATTGATTTTTGAAACTAGGTACAGAACTGTGTTTGAATTAAAATGGAAAAGTTAAATTCAAACGAGTGGGTTCTTGTGAGGAAGCGACATCGGGCGACTGCTAAGCACAGCGCTTACGCGGGCTGGTTAAGTTGCTGTCCCCACGCGTCAGTGAGACAGGGGGTGCGAAGCGGTACGGGGCAACGTGGTGCGTTGGATTAGAAGTAAGATCAACGGCCGAGGGTCGTCATCGACGATGAACTAGTCACCGGCGAGCTCGAACCCTATAGGCTCAGTGGGGGTCGTGGGAGGCTCACCGGGGCTCAGGCGAGGGTCGACGATGCGGGCGAACGACGAAGTCGACGACGGCGAACCTCCTGGTACCGGCAGCTTGTCCTGGGGTGGACGAAATCGACGACACCCTTCTTCTCCAGAGGCGGCCTGCTCCAACGCAATTCCGGCGATGCGCTGCTCGCCTTGCTCCGGGAACGGGGTGGAACGATCAGTGAGGAGAGGGGAGTGAGATGGTGTGAAGAGTTTGAGCGGGGGAGGCCTCTATTTATAGTCTCGACGACGAGACCGAACGGGATGGGCAGGCGACGGTGGCGACATGGCTACGGGATGCTAGAGGCATGGCCGGCGGTGGCGATCGATCGGTGGTCTCCTGGCGATGCTCTATGGCTTTAATGCGCGTTTAGGGGCGGTGGCAAACGGTCTGGAACATGCGATGCTCTGCGCGGAAGAGGCGGTGTCTTCGACGGCGAGCGGTGGCTGTGAGGCATGGGGCGGTGTGGCATCCCGCAAAACCACTGCTAGAAAATCGCGTCGAATTTGTGCATTGCATCGTCATCATCATGCATTGTTTGCCAAAACTATTTCGAAAAACCCCGATTTGTTTTCCAAACGCCCCATCTTATTCAAACGCCAAAACCCCGGGTCTCCGGACTATTTTGTTTTGTTGCTATCGGGTTTCAAACGGCCCAATTCGAATAAATAAAATATTTAATTATTTTTGCGGGGGCAGTCGAACGGGCCGTTTCGACCCGAACGACCACCCCCAGATTAAAATATCGGTCCAATCTGCCTACCCCATCTAATCCTAAACCCACCCAGTTATCTACCCACCCCTAGTGGCCACCTCACCCCACCCAATGGCTGCTTGCCACCTCACCCTCTCTCTTCCCTCATCCAATCACAATCTGCCACCTCCCCCCACACCTTATCACCCTCCCTCTCTCTCACAAACCCAACCCCACTCACCCCAGCCACACGAGGCCACACACACGCACACGACCTGGCCCCAACCAACCCTCCCAGGCCCACGCGACCCCACCTGTTCCCCGGCCCCACGACCCCCTGTTCATCTTCTCCCGCAGACGCCGCCGCTCGTCGCTCCTCTCGTCCTCACCCGCAGCTCCCGCTCACCCTCCCTCACGCCTCTCTCCCCGCGTCCCTCTCTCTCACCGCGCCGCCTGCAGGCGCCTCCGCCCGGCCGCCCGGTCGGCCGCCCTCCTTTCTCCCTCCGCTCGCGCTCCTCAGCGACCCTTGGCCGTCTCCTCCCAGCGCCCGCCTTCCTCCCGGCAAGCCCTTGACGCCGCCGCCCAGGACCTCACCGCTGCCGCCCGTCCCTCGGCCCTCCCTCGCGTCGCACAGCTGCGTCGCCCGCTGCGTCCTCGCTGCGGGGGCTCGGCCAGCGCCCCGCCGGACCTCCTCCGCCTCCGCAGCCCGCGCCTCACAGACGTCCCGTCCCTTGCCGCGCTCGCCACGAGCCCGAGACCGCCCGGCGCGCCGCGTCCTCCGGTGCTGCGCAAGCCGCCGCCTCCGGCGGCCTCATCCGAACTGCTGGCCCGCCCGTGCTCGTGTCTGTCGGCTCGGCCAGCCCTGCCCGCCAGCCGTCGCCGGCCTCCACCTCAAGCCCCTGCGCCCGGCCCAGCGTGCTCAGCGGCTCCGCCCGCGAGCTGGCCGCCTCAAGGCCAGTCCCGCCTGCCCGCGACCACCTCCCTCCGCTGCGAGCTCCGCCTCGAGCTCGTCGCCGAGTCCGCGACCAGCCCGAGCCCTGCGAGCGAGCCTGCGGGACCGTGACCGCCTCGGGCCTCCTCCAGCGCCTGCGGCCACCTCGCCCGGGCGGGCCCTCCACCGAAGTTACCCTCTGCGGACCCCCTCCGTCGCCTCGGCCGTCGTGAGTCAAGCCCGAGCCGCCCCGACCTCCATCGCCCCGAACCCGGCGCCGCTCAAGATCCCTTCCGGGGTTGATGACCCGAGGCCTCAAGCGAGGACCCTCAAGAACGGCTTCTGGACGCGCCATGGTTTGGTGGATCCTCAACGCCAAGTCCGGCCTGCGAACCCCAAGCCCGAGAGGAGGCGCGTACCCGGACCGAAGCCACATGTGCGCCAAGATCTTCTACATGGAACCGTGAGCCAAGTACTCCTCGGATGCGATGCTCGAGAACCCGGACGATGAGAACATCGACGCAGAACGCCAAGTACATCTTCCCTCGCCAAGACCGACAACGTGAACCGAAGACCCCCGGATGCGCCCAGATCTACGACCCCCGGAGTCCGAGAACGACCTCGCTGAACCCTGGACCCAGAGATCGAACCCTGGACCGACCCCGAACCCCGGAACCCAAGATCGTCGAGCCCCCCCTGATGTGTGAACCTTTTTTCCTTGAACCCTATTTCATAACATAATAACAACTGGTTGCACATTTAGTTGTCATCTCGCATGCATCTCATTGTTTTGGGGGCCTTATGCCGATTCACCTAATAATTAAATATGGGGCCCATATGCGGGCAAATCTAGCCTTATATTGGCCTCATTTAAAATTGATGTAGCGAACCGGTGCTATATTTTGGCCATGTTAAACAACATTTAATTTGCGGGGGTTTCTAAACAACTTGAACCTACTAATTAATTGTCGGGACCCCGGTTCCGCTTAATATGACCTAATTGCATCGCACCTTGCCCTGTCATCCATCATGCATGCATCATGCCGATCTTCTGCCGTTGTATTAAATGTTGCATTCGGTGTTTCTTCTAGTGTTTTGCTTCTTCGCGGATAAGACCGTTGAGTTGATGTGAGCTTCGCCCCGATCTTCGGATGAACCTTCGACAATGTTTTCAGGCGAGCATCTCCCCCTTTCTACCTATCTTACTTTTCTAGTATTTTACTTCCCTCCTGTTGATCTATTGCTATCTGTGTTGCGATGCTTTAGTTTCCGTACCTGTGATATACCTTGCAGCCCTATATTGCCTTGGACACACCCTATTACCTGTTGTTTGGTAGATAGTTGGACTTGCGTGTCGTAGTTGCTTGCTCAAGTGCGGATGTGTGTCGTCATATGCCACAGTTGTTGATGTATTGCCGCATGTTGATGTTGGAGATGTTTCTAGTTTTACTTACCGCCACTTTAATTTCTGTTTAACAACTAAAATTGAATAAGCAGAGGCATCGGTGGGTGATAGATAATATTTGGTTTCCGAACGCCCACTTGTGTCCCGTAAGACCCCGAGTACTTGATACCTGTTCCTTGATTTTGCGCGCTATCCACATCCGGGAGGTATATGGGACCCCACGAGCGAGCTTGATTCATTCTTATTTCTTGGGGCCACAAACTAGTTTGAGGTGTTTTTACTATCCTGTACTTATGCCATGTTTTACCGCTTTATTTACGATTGTGCGAGGAGCACACTGTACTGTTTAGGAGTGGGACACGTTTCCGCGGTGTCGACAAGCCCAGCCACACTTTCGGGTTCCCGATCGTTCTGTAGTCCACCGAACCTTGAGGCCGTCTCGAGCTTGCTTACTCGTTGCGGGTTCTACTTAAGGTGGCCCCTGAAATATTTCTGAATCTGTGATTGTTCGGTCGTGAAAGCCTCGTTGGGTTTTGATTTGGTTTTCGAGGTTGATCGGCGTGTGTTGCTATTGGTGCACCCGGCGGTTAAAACTTTACGAAAGCCGTGTCGCGGATATGGACGACTTGGAGCACGATATCTCGATCATAGACAAGCATAACTAAAGTTTACTGCTATAAATTTGACTTATAATGACTAGTAATCAGCTTCACTATAATGGAATGGCTAATTAATACTTACAATTGCTTGTTTTGTGTCGCTTGCGACCATTGTACTGACTAGTAATCTTGCAACTTCAAGCGAAATGGCTGAATAAAAGCACCAACAAGCTGCTGGGTTGAGGTTTATCTCATGCTATCTGCACGATTAGTAATTGCTGCAACTATCACGGAATGGTTAACTAAAAGTGCCCTTTGTTTACTTTATCGTGACGATTATCTAAACGACTAGTAAAGTGCCGCCACTATAATCGAATAAATAAAGCGCCAGCGTGTGAGTTCCTCGGTTGACTTCCTCGTTTGGTCTCGAGGGGGAAACACCAGGATGGGTTTGTTTGGTGTTAGCTTCAGGTTGGATCCGGATAGGTCATTCTCATCCCCCTCTGATAACCGTCCGCTGTATCGAGTCTCTATAGGATGTTTAGTGCATGCTGCCGCTCGATCCACCATACCTATGTGGCGAGGACCTGGAATTCTAGCCTCGCCGTGTACTGGCCTCAGTACTGACGCTCCTTCTTTTTCCTTTGCCCTTTGTCGGCACCCCTTTTGTTAAGCAGGTTTTGAGATCGACGTCGTTAGCAGGGTTACCCTTCCGGCTTGGCACAGGCGGTTATGGGCGCCATTGGTTATTCTTGAGGCTCTTAGCCCCATTTGCTTCTTGTCCGTGATCGGACGCTCTACCATTTTCAAGGTGATTTGGATCTTGTATATTATATCTAACTTCTTGACTCTTTGAGTCATTTGTTATATATCTGCTACGTGGGTCCCATCGAGGATTGTGTAATGTTATTACCGTTTTCCACCCGCGAAAGTGCTGGTGAGCACCTTTGAATCGTTTCTATGCGGGTTTGGTGAATTTTGCCCAAACTTGCATAGGTCCGATCGAGGGTGTTCTGAGTGGTATCGAGCTCGTGATTACGATACCCCACAAGTCCAGCCTGTAGGATAACCTAGCTAACGGCCGAAGTAGAGTGTCAAAGCTATTTTGGAAAATCGGTTGGATAGTTCTGATTAGGTCTGATTTTACTCCTTACCCCTCTGCTGATCTCCTCTTACCTCGACGTGTTTTGAATCTGCCCCCTTATCTTTTCTTCGAGTCCAGGATTTCTCGTGGTTGGGTTCCCGTCGTACCTTCAGGGTTTCGCTTCCTTCTTCGATAACGGTGTTCGCCCATCCGGTGTTCAAGCTGCCTGATGAATCCGTCTGTTGTGGTACCATTCTTTGTTCCTTCTTTGTGCCATCCGGTGTTTTCCGACGCGACGATATCCTCTACGCCAGCTCCGATGCAGAGTCTGCATCACCCCTCTGTTTCCGAACCTCGCTTGTCGAGATCTTCAGTCTAATTCCGAGAGTTGGTTGCATAATCCGCCTATTTGTGTGCAGAGTAATGGTTTGAGTGCGGGATGGAGTAGCTACCATACCACTACTCTTATCATTCGCTCTTGTACATCGAATCAGTGGATCCAGCAATTTTACCCCGTCCATGGAAGTTAGAGGTGACCTTACCTTTAACTTCGTCCGTTGTTTATCCGGAGTGCTCTCGACGATCAGAAACAACGACCTCTTGTTAGTGGTGTCGCGAAGATCTACATGATGCGAGAAGACGGAGAACGCCGACCTTCCTTCCGGTACCTTGAGGCGGATCTCGAGGGCGAGATCCATTGTTAGTGGTGTCGAATTGTGGCATCCCGCAAAACCACTGCTAGAAAATCGCGTCGAATTTGTGCATTGCATCGTCATCATCATGCATTGTTTGCCAAAACTATTTCGAAAAACCCCGATTTGTTTTCCAAACGCCCCATCTTATTCAAACGCCAAAACCCCGGGTCTCCGGACTATTTTGTTTTGTTGCTATCGGGTTTCAAACGGCCCAATTCGAATAAATAAAATATTTAATTATTTTTGCGGGGGCAGTCGAACGGGCCGTTTCGACCCGAACGACCACCCCCAGATTAAAATATCGGTCCAATCTGCCTACCCCATCTAATCCTAAACCCACCCAGTTATCTACCCACCCCTAGTGGCCACCTCACCCCACCCAATGGCTGCTTGCCACCTCACCCTCTCTCTTCCCTCATCCAATCACAATCTGCCACCTCCCCCCCACCTTATCACCCTCCCTCTCTCTCACAAACCCAACCCCACTCACCCCAGCCACACGAGGCCACACACACGCACACGACCTGGCCCCAACCAACCCTCCCAGGCCCACGCGACCCCACCTGTTCCCCGCCCCACGACCCCTGTTCATCTTCTCCATGACGCCGCCCGCTCCTCGCTCCTCTGCCTCACCCAGCTCCCGCTCACCTCCTCACGCCTCCCGCGTCCTCTCTCTCTCACCGCACTTGCACAAGCCTCCGCCCGGTCTGTGCCCTCCTTTCTCCCTCCGCTCGCGCTCCTCCAGCGACCCCTGGCCGTCTCCTCCTGGCCGCCCGCCTCCTCCCGGCAAGCCCTTGAGCGCCGCCGCCAGACCTCACGCTCTGCCGCCCCTCCCCGGCGTCCTCCGCTGCGATCGCCCGCCTGCGTCCTCGCTGCGGGGCTCGACAGCCTAGCGACCGCCGGACCTCCTCCGCCTCCGCAGCAGCCCGCCCGCCTGCGTCCCGTCCGCGCCGCTCGCGCTCCACGAGCCCGAGACGCCCGGCGCCCGCGTCCTCCGGTGCTCAAGACGCCGCCCTCCAGCGGGCCTCATCCGAACCGCGGCCCGCGCCATGCTCGTGTCTGTCGGCTCGGCCAGCCACCCTGCCCGCCCGCCGTCGCCGGCCTCCACCTCAAGCCCTGCCGCCCGCCGCGTGCTCCCATGCTCCGCCCATGAGCACAGCCGCCCTCGCCGCGCCAGTCCCCGCCTGCCGCGACCACCTCCTCCGCCGCTGAGCTCCGCCTCGAGCTCGTCGCCGAGTCCGCGCCCCGAGCCCTGCGCGAGCCTGCAGGACCGTGACCGCTCGGGCCTCCTCCGCGCCCTGCCCACCACCTCGCCGGGCGGGCCCCTCCACCGAGTTACCCCTCTGCGGACCCCCTCCGTCGTCCGCCTCGACCGTGCCGTGAGTCAAGCCCCGAGCCGGCCCCGACCTCCATCGCCCCGAACCCGAACCCGGCGCCGCTCCAAGATCCCCTTCCCGGGGTTGATGACCCGGAGGCCTCCGACAGGGACCCTCAAGAACGGCTTCCTGGACGCGCCATGGTTTCGGTGGATCCTCAAACGCCAAGTCCGGCCCTGCGAACCCCAAGCCCCGAGAGGAGAACCGCGTACCCCGGACCGAAGCCACATGTGCGCCAAGATCTTCTACATGGAACCGGTGAACGCCAAGTACTCCTCGGATGCGATGCTCGAGAACCCGGACGATGAGAACATCGACGCAGAACGCCAAGTACATCTTCCCTCGCCAAGACCGACAACGTGAACCGAAGACCCCCGGATGCGCCCAGATCTACGACCCCCGGAGTCCGAGAACGACCTCGCTGAACCCTGGACCCAGAGATCGAACCCTGGACCGACCCCGAACCCCGGAACCCAAGATCGTCGAGCCCCCCCTGATGTGTGAACCTTTTTTCCTTGAACCCTATTTCATAACATAATAACAACTGGTTGCACATTTAGTTGTCATCTCGCATGCATCTCATTGTTTTGGGGGCCTTATGCCGATTCACCTAATAATTAAATATGGGGCCCATATGCGGGCAAATCTAGCCTTATATTGGCCTCATTTAAAATTGATGTAGCGAACCGGTGCTATATTTTGGCCATGTTAAACAACATTTAATTTGCGGGGGTTTCTAAACAACTTGAACCTACTAATTAATTGTCGGACCCGGTTCCGCTTAATATGACCTAATTGCGCATCTTGCCTGTCATCCATCATACATGCATCATGCCGATCTTCCGCCGTTGTATTAAATGTTGCATTCGGTGTTTCTTCTAGTGTTTTGCTTCTTCGCGGATAAGACCGTTGAGTTGATGTGAGCTTCGCCCCGATCTTCGGATGAACCTTCGACAATGTTTTCAGGCGAGCATCTCCCCCTTTCTACCTATCTTACTTTTCTAGTATTTTACTTCCCTCCTGTTGATCTATTGCTATCTGTGTTGCGATGCTTTAGTTTCCGTACCTGTGATATACCTTGCAGCCCTATATTGCCTTGGACACACCCTATTACCTGTTGTTTGGTAGATAGTTGGACTTGCGTGTCGTAGTTGCTTGCTCAAGTGCGGATGTGTGTCGTCATATGCCACAGTTGTTGATGTATTGCCGCATGTTGATGTTGGAGATGTTTCTAGTTTTACTTACCGCCACTTTAATTTCTGTTTAACAACTAAAATTGAATAAGCAGAGGCATCGGTGGGTGATAGATAATATTTGGTTTCCGAACGCCCACTTGTGTCCCGTAAGACCCCGAGTACTTGATACCTGTTCCTTGATTTTGCGCGCTATCCACATCCGGGAGGTATATGGGACCCCCCTGAGCCAGAGCTTGATTCATTCTTATTTCTTGGGGCCACAAACTAGTTTGAGGTGTTTTTACTATCCTGTACTTATGCCATGTTTTACCGCTTTATTTACGATTGTGCGAGGAGCACACTTTGTCTTGTTAGGAGTGGGACACGTTTGCATGGTGTCGACAAGCCCAGCCACACTTCGGGTTCCCGATCGTTCACGGCCCAGAACCTTGAGGCCGTCTCGGAGCTTGCTTACTCCGTTCGGGTTCTACTTAAGGGGTGCCCCTGAAATATTTCTGAATCTGTGATTGTTCGTCGTGAAAGCCTCGTTGGGTTTTGATTTGGTTTTTCCGAGGTTGATCGGCGTGTGTTGCTATTGGTGCACCCGGCGGGTTAAAACTTTTCAAAGCCGTGTCCGCGGATATGGACGACTTGGAGCACGATATCTCGATCATAGACAAGCATAACTAAAGTTTACCGCTATAAATTTGACTTATAATGACTAGTAATCAGCTTCACTATAATGGAATGGCTAATTAATACTGCCCACAATTGCTTGTTTTGTGTGTCGCTTGCGACCATTGTACCTGACTAGTAAGTACTGCAACTACAACGAAATGGCTGAATAAAAGCACCAACAACTGCTGGGTTTAGGGTTTATCTCATGCTATCTGTACCTGATTAGTAATTGCTGCAACTATCACGGAATGGTTAACTAAAAGTGCCCACTGTTTACTTTATCAGGACGATTATCTAAACCTGACTAGTAAAGTGCCGCCACTATAACCGAATAAGTAAAACTGCCAACTGTGTGAGTTCCTCGGTTGACTTCCTCGTTTGGTCTCGAGGGGGAAACACCAGGATGGGTTTGTTTGGTGTTAGCTTCAGGTGGGATCCGGATAGGACATTCTCATCCCCCTCTGATAACCGTCCGCTGTATCGAGTCTCTATAGGATGTTTAGTGCATCTTGCTTGCGCTCGATCCACCATACCTATGTGGCGAGGACCGCCGAATTCTAGCCTCGCCGTGTCGCCTCAAGATCTTGACGCTCCTTCTTTTTCCTTTGCCCTTTGTCGGCACCCCTTTTGTTAAGCAGGTTTTGAGATCGACGTCGTTAGCAGGGTTACCCTTCCGGCTTGGCCTGGGCAGGGTTATGGACGCCATTGGTTATTCTTCAGGGCTCTTAGCCCCATTTGCTTCTTGTCCGTAGTCGGACGCTCTACCATTTTCAAGGTGATTTGGATCTTGTATATTATATCTAACTTCTTGACTCTTTGAGTCGCTGTTATATATATCTGTTCTGTGGGTCCCATCGAGGACTGTTGTGTAATGTTATTACTTCGTTTTCCACCCGCACGAAAGTGCCTGGTGGGCACCTTTGAATCGTTTCTATGCGGGTTTGGTGAATTTTGCCCAAACTTGCATAGGTCCGATTCTGAGGGTGTTACAGGCGGCGAACGGGGATGTCTGGCGGTCTCCTGGGACGGTGGTGATCGCGTATGCACGCGGCGAGGGCGGCGCGCGGTCTGTGGGCGTGTGTCGAGGGTGGCGCTCTGGCGCGCTCTCGACATGCGCTCAAAGAAGCTTGGCATGGCTTGGGCATGTGGTCCAGTGGCTGGCAGGGTTTGAGCGCTGTACAGGGGGTGGCGGTGGACGGTGGGCTGTGTCCTAGGCATGCTGTTTAGGCTTGGTGCTTGCTCTGGCTAGCTAGCCATGGTCGGCTGGCAAGGGGGTGCTCGGGTTGGCATGGCATGGGGCAAAGGGTAGCTAGGGTTTGTCCAAGCACTGGCTGGCACTGAGGGAGACAAGGGTGATCAATGGTGAACATTGCTTAGCCAAATTACTGCTCAAAACAGTGAAGTTTGGCCAGATTGATTTGTTGCCTCCAAGTGTTTGATGAAATGGCCGCAAGAACTCAAGTTTTGAATTTTGAAAAGATTTTTGGTGGGCGTGCTAGGCATGTGCTAGTGAGTCTGTGGATGCTTGGGTTTTGAAAGTTGAGCTTGTTTGAGTGGTTTTTGAAAAAGTGGGATCTTCCCATATGATAAAGATTCAATATTGAACTGTCCTTTGAACTATGCATTCAAATATTTTTGGATGATCACAAAGTGGGCCTTGGTACTTTGTTATGAGTACTATCAAGGGGTGCAAAGATCCAAACAAGTTTCTGTTAAGTTTTGAAAGTTATAGACAGCCAAAGTAGGCATGGGAGTTAAATTGGCCAAAATGACCATTCCCTTATTTTGTTTGTTTTGATTTATTTGTCTTTGGGAAAAGTGTAGGGATTGTTTAGATGATGTTTATTTCACCGAAGAATCCTTTTACAAGCAAAGAAACAAATAAACAAGGCAATTCAAAAGAATCCAAATTGGAATGCATACACACATGCATGCTTTTATATTTTTAGTTGGAAAAGTTTTTGTTAACCCTAATTTTGAAGATTAGAGTTTGATGATCCAAGTTTAGTATTTTTGGGATGTTATAGATGGCACCATCAGAGTTGATTTTACGACTCCCTCCTGAGGTCCCTTCCAGCAGCATTTCGGCTTCGAGATCACCTGCGCCTTTTGGGCCTGTGGCAGCTCCAGGGACAGCAGCGCTTCCCTTATAGACTCCATGGCTAACTGAGGCACCTTGCCATGAGTCCACATATTCCTTGAACTCCAGATTGAGTACATGATTGTTACTATCTTCGGCCTATCATCATCCATTATAGACTTCTCACAGAGCACATCTTTCGCCCATGTCCCCGGGTGGAGCCTCGAGAGTTTTACATTCAGAACCTCCCTCGCTGATGTCTAGAACAAGTTGGCACGAGTGCACTCAATCAAAGCATGTTGTAGTGTTTCATTGGTAGCTTTGCATATCCCACGGGTACTATCATCCATGACATGGCGCCGGGTAAGGGTCGAAAAATTAGGCATAATGCCTTTTAAAACCCTCCACCAAAAAGTACGTACCTTAGGAACTACCTTCAAACTCCACAACACTTTCCAAATATCCTCCTCAGTTGAAGAGGAGGCACCTTCAGCAATATCCTCCGTATCCAAGATCAGAGATCTATACGCCGACCGAACTGAGTACAAACCGGATTTCTCCTTTGCCCATGCAAGCCAGTCCTCCCCTGCACTCCTCCTTAGCGGTATCTGTAAGATTGCATCCGCATCGGGGGCGAGAAAGATGGAACGAACCTTCCCTTCATCCCACAAGCGCTCTTCAGTAATAAGCTCATTAACCATTAGCACTAGGGTTTCAATCAAGCGACCCAAAGGACGCATAGTACGGGAGTTTGGGATCCACCTGTCCTCCCAAATTGACACCGAGTCACCAGTGCCTATCCTCTTTATGAGGCCCGTCTCCAGGGCACGCCTCCCAGCTAGGATTGCCTTCCATGTTCTCGAGGCCGCCCAAGACGCCGTCGCTTCCATGAAATCACGGTCAGGAAAATAGCATCCCTTCAACACCTGTGCACACAGGTCACAGGGAGTTAGGGGCTGCCATAAGTCTCCAACCCTGCTTACATTATCGTGGGCTTGTTTGGCAGAGACAGGTTCATGTCTCCACCGCAGATTGATTCACATTATCCGTAATCAATAAAGCCCCTCCAATTCGCTAAATAAAACTTGCAGATTCACTCCCATAATCCTGAAATCTCCTGCTACAATCGCAAAACACTGGATAACATCGACAGTATAATGTACAGGCTATATATTTCCCTCGGAACTTAAGTATATATATAGCAGCACCGGTTTCGCACAATCCACATCCTTACAACTCTCATACACAAAGTAAATACAAGTGCGAAATCATGTACTTAGGTGCCTTAACGGGCGAAGTGTGTGTTTCTACATTCCGGCAGGTACACCGCCAGAATCATTGTTTATTGCCTAACGCACAGCAAATGCGCTCGAGGCACCGGTGAAATGCTTGATTGAACCTAATATCGCCTTAGATGCACCAAAATGCCTCAACCTGTAAACACCCGAGGAAGCATCCTCAGGAATGGTCCACTCCAGAGTCGCAAAACTTCTTGAACTGAATTTTGAAGGCCTTGACCACTTGAATCGCAACGACCAATCATCGTCATCATAGACAGGAACCCAATCCTTACCATTTAGCTTCTCAACGAGTGCAAAGGTACCGTCAGTAAGGAGGTCATTCCTTGGACAGGCCGAATAGAATGTAGCATTCACTATACTGCCCTTCCTGAAGTTGGAGTTTGCAGGAACGTCGGAGCTGACGTCTCCAAAGTGAGCGCCAATAGGAGTTGTGTCAAACATTACACCTGGTAGTAGCCCGATTTGCTTGTCCAGCATATCAGGAGGTTGGATGTTTGTTTGGACCACTTTGTTTGCAACCATTGCTGTGGCAAGTTTCTCAAACTCATGAATGTATGCACTCAAGGTATGGGGACCATACAACGTCGATGCTCCCTGCAAAACGTATTCAGTCCAATGAATATTCATCCATTGATAAATACCTGAGTACATCTATTTATTTAACGGAAAAATAACTAGGAATTTAGGTTGAAGATATACTAATCAGAACCTAATAACTGGGAATTTGGGTTGAAGATCCACTTAGAGATACTGTTTTCCAATTTTGCAGAAAATTACTTGGTAATGGGGCACCCAGAAACTAGTCAAAGCCTGGGCGAACAAGCCTAAGATGCTAATTTTTAGAAAAAATCATTGTATTAAACAACACAGGCATTGAGCGCGACGGCAAACCTGGGCGACCGCCCGGGATGGAGGGGCGGTAGATCCGCCCCTGGGAAAGAACCAGATTCTGGGAGGATCAATGGATTGGGGAGTACTTTATGCATTTAGTAGAGTTAACTGAGGAGTGGGATTGCTTACAGTTCAGAGAATTCTGGGGGGAATTAGCTACCCTAGTATCAGCGGGCTGACTTTTGCAGTGGGGTGGAGCTGTCTGAGGAACATAAATGTAAATGGACTCTTCGTCCCTCTGGTGTGTTCATCCAATGTATGTTGTCCTGAAAGCTAGAAACGTTGTCCTTTTAACATATATACATAGTTTTAAAATGACCACTCAAAGTAAAGGTATTTTGTGATTAGCTTTTAAGAATGTGCTACTACATAGAGGATGGATTGGTAGTGCAAAACGTCTGTTCTGCAGCAGTGCTGAATCTATAGATCATCTTTTCCTCCATTATCCTGTGGCCGAGTACATTTGGGGTGTTGTGAGGTGTGCTTTCAATTATCTTTTGGACCTAGTTCTTTTGATGAGTTAAGTTTCCTGTCAAAAGTAGGTCATTAGTGTCTGTTGCGGTGGCTGCGATGGTATGGTCTCTATAGAAGGCTAGGAATAATGCCTGCGTCATTGGAGTGTATCACCAGGATCCCACCATTGCTCACTACCTCTTTCTGGTCTGGTTTACCGTTGCCCAGGTTTGCCTTCTTACCATTGCTCACTACCTCTTTCTGGTCTGGTTTACATAAACACCTGATAAAACCGACAATGCAGTTGAGCAAAACTGCTTGTCCTGGTGCCCACTGAGTTTTTCCATAGGAGGCAAGGCTGGGGCCTATGGTTCTCAGATTGGCAAAGGGGTAGGAAAAGGAGACTGCTGAAGGATCTTTGCTGTGCAGAAGTCGTGGGCGAGAATAATCTCGATGGCTCCGGTCTTTTCTCTCTTTCCAGTTTTGTCGTTGGGCTGATACCCTGTTATGTTGTGAACTTCTTTCAAAAGTGTGGTAGGAGGAAAACAATAGGACTTTATATTCCCTCCTGCAATGAGGTGGGTTTTCCTTTTTTTTTCTTTGGCTGTAGCATGTGTTCATCGCTGGCCAGAGCCATGGTTGCTATCTCCCAGCAGACTTGGTGAAACATTGTTCATCACTTCCATTCTAAATGGAATTGGGAGCACAAGATCCTTTCCTTGAAAAAAACTGATATAGCTGTGAAAAGTTTCTAACAAAAACAAAACGCATATCCTTTTGTTTGAACTAAGAAGGCGTATGCTACTGATACAAGTTCTGATATGTTTAGGACATTTTCAAGTCATGATACTCAATTCTAGTGCACGCTTGCAAGAAAATTGAATAGGAATAGATGACTGATCTTCTGACACATATAGACTGAGCACAGACATGAAAAAACATCACAACAAAGTCCATTGATGCAAAATCTGACATATAACATAAGGTCAAAGTGCACATTTTAGCCATATCAATTAATAAAATGGCATCTAATAACATGGAAAATTTGAATAACTATAAAATGCATGTGCACCTTTGTATTTTGTTATCAAATGGCATACCTCATATCTTTGGATCTGGTATTCTTCGAACGTTGTAACATACTGAGAATATGTGTTTGTCAGCCCCGCAATAACAACGTGAATATTGTCATTAAATTCACCATTGCTGCCACTTATCAGTACATTTTTTACAGCATCACGTAGCCGCCTGCCAGCCATTGTCGTGAATTCTGTACCAAAATGTAACAAAAGATTAGCGGATTGCTGTTGCTTAATCTTGCTGAGTATTTATGGCTCCCTTGCTATCTCTCTACCAAGCAGTTGACCACCAAACTCCCACCTTGCAAGGCTAGGTGTTTGGCAGAGCTAAAAAACTTTGCTATGTATAGGGTCCACTAATTAGTTTGCAATTAATAATGTATACAATTTTTAGTACTCCCTCTGTCCTAAATTAGATGATGTAGATCTGTCTAGATTCACATGCATCTAGACACGTTTTAGTGTATAGATACATGTGAATCTAGACATCTAATTCGGGACAGAGGAAGTAATACTTATATGTTAACACAAAATACACATTCATCTTATGTACCAAATCCCTAGCTTTGCTGGACATGCTGCCACAAGCTATTGCTCATCTGGGCTACTTTGTCCTTGCCAAAATGGAAAAATGATCTAGCCTGCATGTTGCTGCTTTTTTAAGAAAGAATAATAGCTCAAACACTAGATGGCAAGCAATGGCGTTTCGTAAAACATTTCGATAGATGAAGGAACCACGTTACTCCTAACTTGACAGACATCCTAGGATTGACAAAGGAAAATACCTCCAGGAACACACAAGATAACCAGCTGGCCGATTCTTATGATCTGAATGGGAAGTATCGCAGGCTGCATAAGATTACAGAAGTCAATACAAGGCCAGGCAAAAAATATAGGACTAGGAAATAAAAATCGTGTTAATTCAGTAAGTTGGTTTTTAGTTGGTGATCTTGGTTCTGATTTGACAATCGTGGAGCTTACACACAACAGGTGTCCTGCAGTTCACAAACGGCGACCCATTCCATCCCATAACACCACAGAAGCTGTGTTGAGATGGGCTGATCGAGGTGTGTACTTTTCGTTTTGTATCAGTCACTTCTCATAGGGTTTTTGGTAGATTAATGTTGTTACTGTCCCAAGGCAGACAGCCTCAGGTTTTTTCTTTTTTGGTCGACTTGTTTGGCGCTGCCTGGCTTTTTGAATAATAAATAATATATAGCTTGTGAATCACTTGCAGAGGCCGGGGTGTTCCTCCATTTACAAAAAAGAAAGCTTTAAAACTAAGAAACTACCATGGGGAAAAATTAAATTAAGAACTGTGGCATTAGCTGTTATTACAGGGAATTATATGTCATATATCAACCTATGCACTCCTGATTTGGTGCAGTAGTAATTGGTACATATTAATGGTGATCTTGGTATCAACTATGAAGCGAAATAACATCAGAGCAAGCGTTTTTATAACCGAGCACATGATTACTGAAAAAAGTAAGTCGTACCGCCCAATCATATGGTTCCTTCATTTCACCGGTATCTAGCAATATTGGTTTAGGAGCTTGGCAGTTGACTTGCTCTTTCCCTGGTGTCTTGAGTAAGTTCCTCACTAATCTCCAGAAAGGGTTTCCCTGATAAGAAAAGGTTAACAATCAGCGAATAGCATGTCACCGAAAATTTTGAAGCAAGTATTTAATTGATATACTGAACCTTGTCATCTCCTTGTTTGAAATCAAAAGCGCCAGGGCCATCTGTGGTTCCAGCAGCAAATGCAAACCCCATGGATGCTGGGCATGTTTTCACCACCTGCTTACCACCCGTACTTGTAGAAACACTAACTTCGAGTTGCGAGAAATCTAAGTAAGTGTGCCGATAGTCAATTTTTCCTTGTATTTCTTCAGAAGCTGAATTAAAGAGATCTGTAGCCTTCAGAAACTGTCTATTCGCAATTATGCGGGTACTTTCAAACTCATCAGGGTACCTGCAAGACAGCAACATTGAAAGCTTCATTTATAACTAGTTGCCACTAATGTGCACTGAAGCTTATTAACTTGCTATGTATGATGGTTGATGAATACCCTGGTCCTCGTCCATAACAAAGTTCGTTCTTCCCATTACATGTGCTGTGATTGAAATCACAAGGAAGATGGGTGTCTATGCAAAACGTTCCCAGCACATTTGGACTAACATCTCCACAATTTGACTGGCAAAATGCAGAAACAAATTTTCCATTGTTTTCTTGAGTGCTTCTAATGCGCCTGGTAATATTTGAAGCTGCTAATCGTCTGCCACCTGAGGCCTCATAGGATGATGCCAATTGCATTAAGTCATCAGCTGAAAAAAAAAAGAAAATAGAGAAAAATAGGTTTAGGCACAACTTAACATGTTACATTCCAATACACTACTGAAACAGCGCAAAGAAGCATGGAACATACTTATTTCATTTGGTTCCGGGATTATTGTAGAAACTCTTCTTGGCAGTGCAGATGATAGGCGCAAAGATCCAAAATCAACAGAATTTGCACGACCTGTCTGCTTTGAAACACCATTTTGTTCAGCCCAGTCCTCCATGAAACGTGCAGCTGCTCCTTTGTTATCACCACTTATCAAAGAGTTTGTGCGACTCATGGATGTACCGTGAGTGGCAAACCAATTAAAACTTCCAACTGGACCTAATTCATCATCTACAAACTTAACGAGGGTCATTTGTTTATCAACATTATACTGATATTTGCTTCTCTCTTCAGCAGGGTTATTAAGATACGCGCTCGGGCTACGATTCACACCAGCATCAAGAAGGTCGCCTGAAAATTAAGTCTGAGATTGATAACAATTCTTTTGCAGCAACTAAGTCAAAGATTATAGGCACCACAAGGACTGTACAGAAAAAAAGAGCAGGCATCATTTGGGGAACAAGCATCTAAATTATACTCTGTGACATTGATTATCACATAGCTCTATGTAGTACTGAGAAAGGAAATTTTGCAGCCAGACTTCAAATTACAGTAAGACCAACTTGAAACTAAATGCATAACCCATAGAGCGAGGCAGAAGACACTGTAAACAATACCAAACAAATGTATTTCTAAATATATGTGTGCCAATGGTGGTTTGTAAAACCTTAGTCAAAGAAAATGCAGATAGTTTTATACCGTTATTGACATAGATTTTCCCAGGACGGAGGTTGTTATGAGCCTCAACAATGCTTTGCTCAATGCCATCGACAATCACATCAAATGACTGGCGAACAAACCCAAGAGATGTGACGATGTAGACTACATACTGCAGATAACCTCCAGGCCCAGCATGGGTATGGATGCCACTAATAGCCACATTATTCTCATTATAAAGATCACCATACCTGCCAAATTGAGGTTTGCAAAGTCAAGTCAACTTCACCAGCATGCAAGGCAGAATCTACTTTTTTACTAAGTAGAACAAGCAGATTAAAGAAAATCATGTCATTGAGTGCCTCTGTACAGTGTGTAAGTGTATTATGAATGGCTAAGGATGTTAAGAGGCAGTCTCTGAGTTTAATAATATAAATAATGTGTAGAGAGACACCACTTATTAATGATGGCTTATCAAAATCAATAAAATAAGTACAGTAGGGTACAAGTAAGCAAATAACTCGATAATGAATTAGTTATGTCAAGAGAGATAAATGTGCGAGGATGATGGAACCATGTAACATTTGCAGTCTATGAATAGACATCAGTCGCATAGAGTTGCAACCAACATTTCAGGATTTTCTGATAATCAAATTCGAAAGGGAAATCGACTCATACCTTGCTTTTAGCCTTTCGAGCACCTTTATATTCACAAGCTGTGATGCCATGCAAGCATCAAGATTCACAAACACAACACGCTTTCCATTAGGCTCAGCAACGATAAACGCGCGAGATTTTAGCCTGAAGTGAATCCCTGCTGCGATCTGCTCAGTATCTGCATAACCCATCATGTTAACATCTGCTGCAGGCCCTGTTATGTCGTAGCTCCCCATGCCGACCAGATAAGGAGAGTCTGAGAGCACCAGGCTGCAATTCTGAAGGACAAGAACTAGAAGAAGACATAGCCATATCCTGGACGAACCAGAAGCACGGGCTTGGTGGCGCAAGCAAGACGATGCCTCCATCAGAAACCAAGGAACTGGAGCCGTTAATCAACTCATGCAAGTCCACAATCTCTGAGAGAACAACGAACAAACTACACACTGCAAGAAAGAAGAAAGTCTATTACAAAATTGCCAGATATTAGATGTTAGTGCAGCGAAAAGGGTGCATACTGTCCAAGACAGATAAAGGAACAGGAGCATGGCAAATATTACTACTGAAAAGAAACAGTAGCCTAACAATTTCAGCGTGTTCCTCTATATGAACAGATTATAAGCAGACCTACTATTGAGCACCAGGAAATTTGTGTTTCCTGACATAAGGACTCCTTGACCTTGTTATAGCTCAAGCCACAAGAGTATGGCAGACACAGAGTGGATCAGATCGTACTACAATTGCAACATTAGGCCTGAATGCACGTCCTTGAAAAGGGGGGCAATCTACCAACGGGAGGACCGCACGTCACGGGCCGCTTCTCCCACAAGGCAAGGAACCCTCGCAACGTCCTAACAACCAAATCAAATTCCACAAGCAACGCCAGAGCAAAGCGTCACGGGCTGGAGCCACTCTCACCAACCAAGCACAGTCGCTGTGTGACAGTCTACGGCACTGACTGGTAAAACACTAAGCCAACAGAACAAGACAACGGGAACGTCCCTCAATGGATCACCACAGATCAACCCCAAATCTGCTCAAATTAACCTCAAGTAGCACGATGACGCAAATTAATTTCCTGGTCTATCGCGCGTATCCAGTTTGAGGCGGCGAATCGTGAAACGGAAACCGAACAAGCAACGCGACCTGGCTGGAATGAAGGGGGATGCGCATGGAACTAGAGGAGGCAAAATTGACTCACCCCGCGAGCGGAGAATTCTGCTCCCCGTCGGCTTCAGTTGGTGCTGCTGCTGTTGCAGTGGCTAGACGCCTCCTCCGCCATTTAAACCCACGGGAAGCGCAGAGACGACGCGACTGATTGGGAACTCCAAGATCAGGGTGCCTCGTAGTCGTAGCGCGGTGGACACCACTAGTAGTATTTCAAGGCAAGGGCGGTGTCAAATCTGACGAGCGTGGAGGGAGAGACAAGCGGGAATGAACGAGTAGGAGTAGGACGCCGTGGAGACGGGGGCGGGGTGGCGAAGACCGCGACGGACGGAGGCAGACAGGGTGAAGCGTCCAAGGCACGGCTCGGAAAGGGAAACGACGAGGTGGTGGGGAGAAAAGCGCGACCCAGGGCCACCAGCTCTGACTGTGTTACCAGAAGCGTCGTACTGTCGCGCGGGCTGGGGGGGGGGCTTCCGCATCATCTCCTGAGCCTTCGTGAGAGACTGCCTCGTGGGCCCAGCGGAGCTACGGCTCTGATTTGGTGGATCCGACTGATCTGGTCCACATCTCATGGTCTGGAACAAGATAGCTAAAGCCTTAAATGAAGCAGGAGTTTGGGACTAGGTGCCATTAATGGCTTATATTCTGGAGACTGGAGTAGTACAGGTTTGTTTGTGGCTTGATGAATCGGACCCATCAGGGGCCCACCGCCGTCGGTAGACTACTGTAGCTGCGACGGTTGCACACCGCAGGCAAAGAAAATCCTACTATCGACGGAAAAACATAAGGCTAGTCATAGTGGGAATAACTTGAGTTAATATAGTCCTATATGTATTGCTAACTAAGCATTTAGATGACATGACATGTAATTAAATGATGAGAGAGAGGCTTGTGATAACTAGCTATATTACCATAACATCACATATTTCAAAACAAAATGAGTCTATATTGCAATAAATAAGCCTTTGCATAACACCACACATATGTTATTTTCCACTATGGAGATAATAACTTAGATTAATAATATACCCATGTTAGAGCATCTCCAAGAGCCTTCCTATATTGGATTGCTAAAAATTGGGTATAGGAAGAGGAGAGAGGAGGTTTAGCAATTCAACAAGTTTTTGCTTTCCTAGCCTTTCTATAATAGCAATTGCCAAAACTGCAATTGGAGAAGTCTATATTAGGGCCCACATGTCAGTGGGTCATTTTTTCCCATTTCTTCTTTCCTATCTATTCTTTCCTGCGTCTGCGAGGCGACGTGCGTCCGGAGCACCGCCGGCTGGAGCTCCTCTGGTGTTTTGGAGATGGCGGGACGACGTGTGGCTGGAGCACCAACCGTGGGAGGGCGACGTGCGAGCCTAATTGCGTGGCCACCAACCGCACGAGCACCACGCGCGGGAGCATGGCGGTGATGCTGCAGAAGACGCCGGCCGACCGTGGGATAGGAGGGCGGGGGATCGATGGATCCGGCGCCAGCGGCGTCCAATCCGCCCGGAAATAGCCAAATTGCATTGTGAGAAGGGCGAAGGTATGGCGGTGAGGTCTCCGGCGCGGTTCGTAACTAGGTGGCGGGGCGGCGAGAGGTTCTCCGGTGGCCTGGGCACGAGGAGGTCGCATGCCTTCCATGGGCTGGAGGTATGGAGTCGCCGTGGCGGGCAGGACGGGACGGACGGAAACTTCCTGGGCGGCAGTTGCTCTCTCCCGCGCAGTGCACGAGCGAGTCTGGGAATTATAGGAAGTGGGCACAGACTTTGCAAATATACAAAGTGGAGGTGCCATTATACTCAGCTTGCTAAATTTTTTTGTGGGGGGGCCACTTATACAAAGGTTGTTGGAGCAATGTTTTTTGTCCAAATTGCTATATTTTCAGTTTTTAGCAATCCTAGCCAAATATAGGAAGGCTCTTGGAGATGCTCTTACTACCCTAAGTTACTCCCCACTATGACCAGCCTAATATAAACGAAAGAAGATCTAGATCCGGCACCAACCTCCGGAGGTCACCGACTGACCGTAGCAGCGCATCGGGACAATTATGGGGTGGGACAAAATCGGCGCGGTGTGCTGCCGCTGGAGCCTTCGAGTTGGGGGGCAGACAGTGGTGGCACTGGTTTTTTTTATAACGGTTGATTTTAAAGCATCTCCACTACTCGGCCGTTCTTATACTGAAATTCATGCGTATTTTGAGCCTAACAAAACTAGATTTCGATTTAAAAACATCGAGTTTTCCACTCGCGTTTAACTAAAATTCACCAAAATTTGGCAAACTTTAGGCAAATATAGGCGCTTTTATTAATTAAGGGCGAATATATATATATTACATAGAATTCGGGTGAACGCTCGAATTTAAACTGAATTTAGGCTAAATAATAACTAAAAAAACTTAAAAAGGCGCCGATATCGATGCCGATGCCGACACCGCTTCTATATGCCCAAGTTGTTGTAGAAGCAGGTGTAGCCGGGGTCGGCCTTGCCGTCGTTATCGCTCAGCGGCTGCGGTGTGCGGGAGATGCCTTGGCGAGGTCGTCGCCGCACCTCCAGAGATGGTAGGAGGGGCCGGCCTCGTCGTCGTTGAGGACGATGAGCGGCGCGCCCGGGTAGCAAGCTCGCGGCCAGCCTAGGCCTGACGTTCGGCCTGTTCCTGCTGGCGCTGGACACGGCGCCGCTCTTCCTCCTCCCAGTCTGTCCTGGACCAGGCGAGGATGTCCGGCTCCAGCGGGGACGCGGTGTCGCGGAGGGATTGCTCCATCGCCATTCTCATGGTGAAGGTGTTGGAATTATGCCCTAGAGGCAATAATAAAGATGTTATTATTATAATTCTTGTTCATGATAAAGTTTATATTCCATGCTGGAATTGTATTAAGCGGAAACTTTAATACTTGTGTGGTTTGTGAACAACACCGTGTCCCTAGCACGCCTCTATGGACTAGCTCATTGATCAATGATGGTTAAGGTTTCCTAACCATAGACATGAGTTGTCAATTGATAATGAGATCATATCATTGGGAGAATGATATGATGGACAGACCCAAACTAAGCGAAGCAATTAGATCGTTTCATCGTGTTCATCTTTGCGAAGCTTTTTCTATGTCAAATATTGTATTCCTTAGACCATGAGATAATGCAACTCCCTGGTACCGGAAGAAAGCTTTGAGGTCATCAAACGTCATCCTATGAGAGGGTGATCATAAAGGTGTCTCTCAGGTGATCGGAAAGTATCTGTTGGGTTGTGTGTATCGAGATGGAATTTGTCCCTCCCAAGTCGGAGAGATATACTTGGGCCCACTCGGTAATCGATATCAACACCGCTTGCAAGCATGTGGTTAAGGAGTTAATCACAAAGTGATATTGGATTACGGAACGAGTAAAGTACTTGCTGTGAACGAGATTGAACTAGGTATGACGGTACCGACGATCGAATCTCGGGCAAGTAAAATATCGCGAGACGAAGGGAATATATATATGGGATTGATTGAATCCTGGCATCGTGGTTCATCCGATATGATCATCGATGAATGTGTGGGAGTCAATATGGGTGCCCATACCCCGCTGTTGATTATTGATAGAAGATCATGTTTGCATATTCTCGAACCCGCAGGGTCACACACTTAACGTATCTCGACGCTAGGATAGATTGGATAATTGGTTTATTAATTTTTGTTCGGAGTCTCGGATGGGATCCGGGACATCACGAGAGGTTGCGGAATGGTCCAGAGAATAAGATTCATATAAGGCAGTGTAGTTTTTGGAGTTCGGAATTGTTCCGGGTTAATCGGTATTGTACCGGAAGCTTCTAGAACCTTCCGTAAGGGGACCAACGTGGCCCCACCTTCCGGGAGGGGGCATGGGCCTATGAGGGAGTGTCCTGGCAGATTGGGCACAAGGCCCCATAGGGCCCAGCCGATTTTAGAGAGATTTGACTCGTTTAAATCTCGGGATAGAATTTCTAGATAAGGGAGAGTTTAAATCGTTTAAACTAGAGATAGGATTTCTAGATAAGGGAGAGTTTAAATTGTTTAAACTAGAGATAGGCTTGGAGGAGGGGCAAGGGCTGGCCGCCCCCCCCCCTCTATATATAGAGGGGTGGTGCGTCCCCTCCTCCCCCAAACACACACCTTCCTCCAAACCCTAGCCGCCTTGCTAGCTTTCCTCTCTCCCTCCCGACTGTTTGTAGGCGAAGCCCTGCAGCAGAAATTCTCCACCATATACACCACGCCGTCGTGTTGTAGATCCAATCTATCTCTCCACCATACTCGCTGGTCCGAGGAAGGATGAGACGTCGAGGTGCTGCACGTGTGCATCTCACGGAGGCACCGCCACTTGTGGTGCTAGATCGGATCGGATCGCGAGGAGGAGAAGCGAGTACGACTACATCACCCACGTTCCGACGAACGTTCCGCTGTGCGAATCTTCAAGGGTATGAAGATCTAATCCAATCTCTCTCGTTGTTTGCATCTCCTAGATTAGATCTTGGCTTTCCCTCTGTTCACTCCGTAGAAAATTTTGATTTACTATGCCGCGAAACCCTTCAGGTATCGAGCTAGATCTATGCGTAGATGTGTTTCACGAGTAGAACGCAACATGGTTATTGGGCGTTGATGTTTTCTGTAAAGCCTCTTGTTTGTGTTCTTCTTATGACGCGGGATAGTGAGATTGAAGCGGTCCAGGCCAACCTTACGCGACGTCGTCATGAGACCGGCTCCGCACTTGACGTGTGGCTTGTACCACACATGCGTCTGGTGGATGTCAGTTTCTCTCACTATAGTTGTCATGGTATTAACACCGGAGTTTGGCAACCATAATATCACCGTTGTGGCTTTTCGTAGGTAAGAATCGTTCTTAGCATCTACTCCCATAAGCCACGTAAAATATGCAACAACAAAGTAGAGGCGTCTAACTTGTTTTTGCAGGGAGTGTTTTCTGTGATATGGTATGGCCCAAGATGTGATGTGTATATTGTATGCGATGATCATGTTTTGTAATGTTTCACGACTTGCATGTCGATGAGTACACAACCGGCAGGAGCCAAATGGTTGTCTTTATAATTGTGTATGACCTGTGAGTCAACTTCTTATACGCCATGTAATAGCTTTACTTTATCGCTAAGTAGTTAGCAATAGTTGTAGTTGCTATTCATGGTGGAGGCAATCATGGTGGAGTGATGGAGATCATGCCGGAACGCACAAGATGGAGATCATTGCGCGAGGATTGGCTATACCATGTCACATAAAGTTATATGCATGTGATGTTTATCCCTTTATGTATCTTATTATGCTTAGATCGCGACGGTAGCATTATAAGATGATTCCTCACTTAAAGATCAAGATAAAATTGTGTTCTCCCCAAGTATGCACCGCTAAAAGTTCGTCGTGTCCAAGCATCACGTGATGATCGGGTGCTATAGACTCTACGCACATACAACGAGTGCAAGCCGCTTTGCACACGCAGAAATACTTGGGTCTAGCTTGACGAGCCTAGCATGCATGCAGACATGGCCTCGGAACACAAGAACCGAAAGGTTAAGCATGAGTCATATGAATGATATGATCGACACTTCGTTGTCCACCATTGAAACCACATCTCTTCTCGTGATGATCGGATTAGGTGTGGTGAATTTGGATCGTGTTCACTAAACAACTTGAGGGATGTTGAATTTAGTGGAGTTCATCTAGTAATTTGATTAAGTTGAACTATTTATCATGAACATAGTCTAAATTGTACTTGCAAATCAGTAGATCACATGGCCAAATCCAACTTCAACTTCAACGTTTTTGCCGAGAAAGAAAAGCTTAGGAACAATAGGTCTAACTTCACCAATTGGTTCCGCAATCTAAGAATCATTACATCTAGCGGACAAAGGACTATGTCCTTGGTAAAGCGTTAGGTGACCCTCACGCAATCGCTACTGGTGATGAGAAAGCTGTCTATCAACAAGAAAGATGATTATGGTGTGATTAAGAGCACCATGTTGTTTGCTATGGAACCGAGCTTCAAAATCGCTTTTGAAACCTATCCTGCCCTTTGAGATTCTCGAGGAGCCGAAAACCATGTTTCAGACTCAAGCCCGCTCGAGAGATATGAGATCTCTAAGAAATTCTTTAACTACAAGATGGAGGAAGGAGTTCCGTTAGTGAGCACGCCATTAAGATGTCGGGCTACACTCAACGCCTTGAGCAACGGATCGCATGATTCCAGAGGAGCTCAAGATTGACACCTAGCTACAAAAGTTTTGTAGTTGATCACAATCGATTGGTTCCACTGATATGATCACTGAGCTCTTTGCTAAGATGAAAGTAGCGGAGGTGAACATCAAAAATAATAATCATGTGTTGATGGTCAACAAGCCCCCCACCTTTAAGAAAGGTAAGGGTTCAAGGAAGCCCTTCAAGAAAGGCAACAAGCTGCTGCCTCGCCGAGAAGAAGCTCGTGTCCGGTCCTAAGCCGACACCGAGTGCTTCTATTGCAAGGACAAGGGTCATCGAAGCGCAATCGTCCAAGTACTTAGCGACAAGAAGTCCGCACCATCAAAGGTATATGTGATTTATATGTTATTGATGTTTTCCTTACTAGCCCTCGTTGTAGTGCCTGGGTATTTGATACCGGTTTAGTTGCTAATATTTGTAACTCAAAACAGGAGCTACGGAATAGACGACGGCTTATAGGGATGAGGTGACGATGCGTTGGCAACGGATCAAGAGTTGATGTGATGGCCGTCGGCATGCTCTCTCCTTAGTTTTACCTTCGGATTAGTTTTAAACCTTAATAAATGTTATTATGTGCCCGTTGAGCATGAACATCATTTCCGGATCGTGTTTATTGCAAGACGGTTATTCATTTAAATCGGAGAATAATGGTTGTTCTATTTATATGAGTAACATCTTTTATGGTCATGCACCTCTTGTAAATGGTTTATTTCTTCTAAATCTCGAAAGGGATGAAACACACATCCATAACATTGAGGCTAAGAGATGCAAAGTAGATAGTGATAATATTACTTATTTGTGGCAATCGTCTGGTCATATTGGAGTAAAGCGATGAAGAAACTCCATTCTGATGGACTTTTGGAGTCTCTTGATTTTGAATCATTTGACACGTGCGAACCATGCCTCATGGGCAAGATGATCAAAACCCCGTTCTCCAGATGATGGAGCGAGCAACGGACTTATTGGAAATCATACATACCGATGTATGCGGACCAATGAGTGTTTCGACTCGCGGTGGATATCGCTATTTCCTCACTTTTACCGATGACTTAAGTAGATATGGGTATATCTATTTAATGAAACATAAATCAAACGCTTTGAAAAGTTCAAAGAATTTCGAATGAAGTGGAGAACCATCGTAATGTAAAGATTAAGTTTCTACGATCCGATCGTGGGGCGAATATTTGAGTTATGATTTTCTCACGCATCTTAAAGCAAGCGAATTGTTTCGCAACTCACGCCACCTAACACCACAACGCAATGGTGTGTTCGAGCAGGAATCGAACCCTATTAGATATGGTCCGATCAATGATGTCTCTCGACGGTTGCCGTTATCATTTTGGGGTTATGCATTAGAAACCTGCATTCACTTTAAATAGGGCTCCATCTAAATCCGTTGAGACGACACCGTATGAACTGTGGTTTGGTGCTAAACCTAAGTTGTCGCTTAAAGTTTGGGGATGCGCTTACGCCAAGAAGTTGATGCCGACAAGCTCGAACCCAAAGCGAGAAATGCGTCTTCATAGGATACCCTAAGGAAACTATTGGGTATACCTTCTATCACGAACCAAGGCAAAGTGTTTGTCACAAAGAACGGTTCCTTTCTTGAGAAGGAGTTTCTCTCGAAAGAAGTGAGTGGAGGAAAGTAGAGCTAGACGAGGTTATTGAACCTTCTCTTGAATTGGAGAGCGCAAAGACCTGAAATTGTTCCAAAGGTCACGCACCAACAATAGAGGAAGCTAATGACAAGGATCATGAAGCTTCGGACGATGTCACATCGAACGTCGCAGGTCGACAAGGTCGCGTGCCCTCCCGAGTGGTATGGCAACCTGTCTTGACGTCTTGCTAGTAGAAGACAATGAACCCACGAACTATGAGGAAGCGATGAGCCCAGACGAGAAATGGTGGAAGCCATGAACCAATTGGGATCCATGAGCGAAAACCAAGTATGGACTTTGATGGACCTCCTAGCGACCAAAGGCCGTTGAGTGCAAATGGATCTTCAAGAAGAAACGGACGCGATGGTAATGTTACCGTTTATAAAGCACGGCTTGTCGCGAAAGGTTTTCGACAAGTTCAAGGTGTTGACTACGATGAGACTTTCTCTCCGTAGCGATGTTTAAGTCCATTCGGATTTTATTAGCAATTGCTGCGTTTCATGATTATGAAATATGGCGATGGATGTCAAGATCGCTTTCCTCAATGGCAACATTGATGAAGAGTTGTATATCATGCAACCCAAGGTTTTGTCGATCCTAAGGATGCTAGTAAAGTATGCAAACTTCAGTTGCTCCATTTATGTCTCAAGCAAGCATCTCGAGTTGGAACCTTCGCTTTGATCAAGTGATCAAGAGCTTTGGATTTGTTCCAAATAGCTACAAGCTTGTATCTACAAGAAAGTGAGTGGGAGCTCGTGAAGTTTCTGCATCAGTATGTGGATGACATATTGATTATCGGAAATGACATCAACATGCTTAACGATGTGAAGAGTTATTTGAACAAGTGTTTTTTAATGAAAGACCTAGGTGAAGCTTATATATTGGGCATCAAAATCTATAGAGATAGAAAAGACGCCGATAGCTTTAAGCCGAGTACATACCTAGACAAAGTTCGAAAAGGTTTAGAATGGATAAGGCAAAGAAAGGTTCAAGGCCTATGTTGTCAGTAAGATATTGAGCAAGGCTCGGTGTCCACTACCAGAAATGATAGGGAAGCTATGAGCAAAGTGCCTTATGTCTCGCCATAGGTTCCATCATGTATGCCATCTGTGTACTAGACCGGATGTGTCCAATGCTCTTAGTTTGACGAGCAGATATCAAAGTGATCCAGAGTGGAACATCGGACAGCCGTGAAGAACATCCTAAAGTACCTAAATAGAACTAAAGAAATGTTCTTAGTCTATGGGGTGATGAACACTTGTCGTAAAAGGTTACGTCGACGCTAGTTTCGAAACCGACAAGGATGATTCTAAATCTCAGACGTGATACGTGTATATTTTGAATGGAGGAGTTGTGAGTCGGAGAAGTGCAAGAAAAGCGTGATCGCGGATCTACAAGTGGAAGCGGAATACATGGTGCGCATAAGCGTCAAGTGAAGGAGTTTGGATCAAACTTCATCATCGATCTTGGCGTGGTTCCAAGTGCATTGACCCACGAGATATTGTGTGACAACACCGCGCCATAGCACTCGCTAAGGAACCAAGATATCATCCAAAGACCAAGCATATCAACATAAGTTTCATATAATCCGAGATTATATAGCAGATGGAGATCTGAAGATTAGCAAAGTACATACGGATCTGAATGTCGCAGATCCATTGACTAAACCTCTTCCACGTGTAAAACATGATCAACACCTCAGTGCCATGGGTGTGAGATTGTTGCCAGATGTAAACTAGATTATTGACTCTAGTGCAAGTGGGAGACTGTTGGAATTATGCCCTAGAGGCAATAATAAAGATGTTATTATTATAATTCTTGTTCATGATAAAGTTTATATTCCATGCTGGAATTGTATTACGCGGAAACTTTAATACTTGTGTGGTTTGTGAACAACACCATGTCCCTAGTACGCCTCTATGAACTAGCTCATTGATCAATGATGGTTAAGGTTTCCTAACCATAGACATGAGTTGTCAATTGATAATGAGATCATATCATTGGGAGAATGATATGATGGACATACCCAAACTAAGCGAAGCAATTAGATCGTTTCATCGTGTTCATCTTTGCGAAGCTTTTTCTATGTCAAATATTGTATTCCTTAGACCATGAGATAATGCAACTCCTGCAGGAAGAAAGCTTTGAGGTCATCAAACGTCATCCTATGAGAGGGTGATCATAAAGGTGTCTCTCGTGATCGAAAGTATCTGGGTTGTATGTATCGAGATGGAATTTGTCCCTCCCAAGTCGGAGAGATATACTGGCCCACTTAATCGATATCAACACCGCTTGCATGTGGTTAAGGAGTTAATCACAAAGTGATATCGGATTACGAACCAGTAAAGTACTTTCGTGAACGAGATTGAACTAGGTATGGCGATCGACGATCGAATCTCGCAAGTAAAATATCGCGAGACGAAGGGAATATATATATGGGATTGATTGAATCTCGCATCGTGGTTCATCCGATATGATCATCGATGAATGTGTGGGAGTCAATATGGGTGCCTGCACCATTGTTGATTATTGATAGAAGATCATGTCCGATATTCTCGAACCCGGGGTCACACACTTAACGATCTCGACGCTAGGATAGATTGGATAATTGGTTTATGATTTTTGTTCGAGTCTCGGATGGGATCCGGACATCACGAGAGGTTGCGAATGGTCCGAGAATAAGATTCATATAAGGAAGTGCAGTTTTGGAGTTCGGAATTGTTCCGTTAATCGGTATTGTACGAAGCTTCTAGAACCTTCCGGAAGGGGACCAACGTGGCCCCACCTTCCGGGAGGGGCATGGGCCTATGAGGGAGTGTCCTGGCGATTGGGCAGGGGCACAAGGCCCCATAGGGCCCAGCCGATTCTAGAGAGATTTGACTCGTTTAAATCTCGGGATAGAATTTCTAGATAAGGGAGAGTTTAAATCGTTTAAACTAGAGATAGGATTTCTAGATAAGGGAGAGTTTAAATTGTTTAAACTAGAGATAGTCTTGGAGGAGGGGCAAGGGCTGGCCGCCCCCCTCTATATATAGAGGGGTGGTGCGTCCCCTCCTCCCCCAAACACACACCTTCCTCCAAACCCTAGCCGCCTTGCTAGCTTTCCTCTCTCCCTCCCGACTGTTTGTAGGCGAAGCCCTGCAGCAGAAATTCTCCACCATATACACTACGCCGTCGTGTTGTAGATCCAATCTATCTCTCCACCATACTCGCTGGTCCGAGGAAGGAGGAGACGTCGAGGTGCTGCACGTGTGCATCTCACGGAGGCACCGCCACTTGTGGTGCTAGATCGGATCGGATCGCGAGGAGGAGAAGCGAGTACGACTACATCACCCACGCCCATTTAACGCTCACTGCGAATCTTCAAGGGTATGAAGATCTAATCCAATCTCTCTCGTTGTTTGCATCTCCTAGATTAGATCTTGGCTTTCCCTCTGTTCGCTCCGTAGAAAATTTTGATTTACTATGCCGCGAAACCCTTCAGAAGGCATCCTCGTCGACGGGCACCGCCCATTCTACCGGATTCGGCTTCAGCTAGCGAGGCGGAGACGGCCAGTGGGCGGCGAGGGCGCGTGGGGCTCGTTGATGACGATGTCGCGTGCCCTTGTCCTCGGAGGCGAGCAGACAGGCGTCTCCATCGCTTGACAGGCCGGAGTGGCGGCGATGTCGCCGGCGTGGACCCGGAGGAGCGGGAGGCTGAGGCTACGGAGGAGGAGGAGCTAAGGCTGGCCATCCTCCTGGGAAGCCAGTTGGCCGAAGGATGGCGCCTCGCCCTCCCAGTAATGGAGGTTGCCCGGATCCTCGGCGAGATCCGGGTCCTCCATGGCCATGATGGCGGCGTGGATCTCGTCGCTGATCTCCTCGTCGGCCGGCACCGGTGGAATTGGGATCCCGTCGGCGCTGAGCTTCCATCCGAGCGGGACCTGGGTGTCCGGCGGTGCCATGTATCCCGTGTCGTGCAGCATGCGGGGCTCCCCATATGGCTGGAGCGTGCGGCGACCAAAGCCATTCGCCACCACGGGATCGCCGGGAAACCTCTCGGCCATGGGGAAGTGGGGGAGGCTGTGAGCTCGGAGTTCACTGGAGTTTGGATTTTGCCAGAGTTAGGAGAGCGGGGGAGCTGCGAGAGAGTGTGAAGGGAGTCGGCGAGGGGTATGGCTTTTATAGGCTGAGGAGGGCGGCGAGGGCGGGAGGGGTGTAGTGGCGAGGGAGGAAAAAGGGGAACCAACGGGAAGTTATTGCCTGCCATTCCGTTGCGGGATCCCGAGGCGGCGATGGCGTGCCATTACGGCGACGCATGGTCGACGAGACGGGCGGTTAATGCCTGAAGGTCCTTCACGGGGTTTCGAGGCGGAAGGATGACAACGACTCAGTTTTTGTCGCTGACTGGGCGGGTCCATGCACCGAACGTTTTGTTTCCTGCTGAATTTGCTTCGTCCGGCGTTCCCAGGGTGTTCTGAGAAACTCGGGCTCGGCCTGAGAAGTTCGGATCAAAGTTGGACCAAATCCGAACGAAACTGGGATACTAAGAACGCGGCTGGGCCAATTTTTGGCATCTAGACCAAAAAACACCCTGAGAATGGCATGCTGGAAAGCCGAGTGGAGATGCTCTTATTGATTAAAGTTTAAGCCTCAAAGCAAGTTCAGTACTACTACTAAAGTAGCTTGTTGTTGGCTATAAGAAAGTGGCACGTCATTTATAGCCAGCTCTATAGTTAATATGTACAATAGTTAGATACAAAAGTGTATAATTAATCAATGAGTGTTCCACATGTCACTCTAATAAAGTGCCTAGGAGCACATGGTAGAACCGGATCTTAACTTAGAGCCTTCTCCTCTTCTCTCTTCTCCACCTCATGCAAATTATACTATTTTATCTCTTATAGTCAGTTGATTATACACTATTGTACTTGCTCTTACACCTAGCATCTGCATAACTAGGATGCACACAGTAACAGAAAAGAAAGAAGGATTACAATATCATCAAAAAGATGTAAAGACACCTAGGGTGTCGGAGGAACAATCCATAGATTATGTTGCCATCCATGACGATTAAGATTATGGAGATGACATGTATTTATAATAAATTGAGTTGGAGTTGAATGATCTGAATATATCAAATATGAGTTGCATATTTGAGTGGGAGCGTAACAACGTTCTTGTATATGTAATTGACATATTAAGAATGTTGTGGTGGGTATTAGTAATGATTAAATCATTATATGTATGAGATTGGAAATATTGAATATGAAGGATCTATGAAAATATATTAACATGTTTGATAAACACTAATTGTCAAAATGCTTCAAGGATTTTGAGAGAAGTTTAGAATGTCCTAGCTAAGATTGTGAAAAGTTTCAGAATAGAAACAAGCGAAGAATAAATTTCTTACTTGTAAAACTATGAGGCACATTGAGTAGAAACTCGGTATTCACAACAATGGTTAATACAGAGAAAAGAGATGCATTGCATCACCTATGCCTTAACCAAAGTTTTCCATGTAAAATCATATTGTATACTTGATATAATGTGATTCAAGTTCTTAGTTATAAATAATAGATTCCAAAGTGATTCCTGAGTTAATAACCGAATCAAAGTTCAAGTTTAAACGTAGCAAAAGCGTGGTTTGGGCATCAAATTCGCAAAAAATGCACTTTGATCAATAGAAGTATTGGAATACTTCAGTATTTATAAGTATGATTTTAGTATAAAGGAAGTTCGACTTTATACTGGGTGTGTTTGTAGGTATACATGACAACACTGAAAGTTCATTTGACTGATAAACCGTCATTGTATACACTTGAAAACAAAGTCTCACTTTGTCACCAAAATAAATGCTTCAACACATTATATGATAATGATGTTAATTTCAAAATAAGTGACATTAATGATTTACAAAAGACTAACCGGATCTGGTAATGCAGATCTAGAACGAGAAATTTTTCATGAGAAAGCATGATCAATAAACACATATAAGATATAGTTTTATGATTAGTAACAATGCAACTAGATTATTTGTACTCTGGTGCAAGAGTGGAAGACTGAAGGAGATATATCCTAAAGGCAAATAATAAAGATGTTTATTATCATATCTCATTTGTTCATAATATTTTTATATCATGCGATAACTATATCAAGAGAAAACACTAATACATATGTGGTACATAAACAAACCAAAAATTCCTAATAGCCTCTATTTAAACTAATTCATTGGGCAGCTGCCAACTAACAATGAAGTCATATCATTAACAAATGATGTGATGGACATTACCAAATATAAATATTGCAAGACGATCAAGTCACGGGCTTATTGTTGCAATAGTTAGAAACGAAGTATCCTTCTCCTTAACCGTGAGATTATATTAATCACTATTACCCGGTGACATGGTTATACCCTACGGGTACATGACTTCAGCATACCTGGTTCAGCCCAAGGAAGGCCCACGGCAGATATACGCTGGCCCATGAAGATTTTCGGGTGGCCGAGGCCCATGAAGCCTTCGGATCCTTGGAGAACAAGACTAGCATAGATAGGAAATTCAAAGGGGTAAAACCCTAGAACTCAGAATCGACTAGGACTATGCCCGGACCTGCCTAAGTCTATATAAAGGCCGGAGGGCACGTCCTAGATCTCTCGACTCATACTTTCGACACACCTCCACGCCAGATCGAATCTGCGCACCAGTAACCCGGTTCCGCCGTAATCAAGAACAGACAAGCAGTGAGTAGGGTTTTCCTCGGGGCCCGAACTCAGGTAAATCTCGTGTCCCCCGGTTGCTTGTCCATTAACCGTGCCACGATCTCCAGATCCCCATCTTCTCCAAAACCCAAGTCCATAACAATGGGCATTGGCGAGATTAAACCTCGTCAATTGGCGCCCGTGGGAACAGGGTTGATTGCGATCGTGACGGTCCCGACCCGATCGATCTACAACTCCGCGGCGACGGAGAATCACCTCCTCTTCGGCACTTTCGACTTCACCGCCCACTCGCCGGCCACCATGAAGAATTTCGAGCCCGTAGGCGACGGACTCGAAATTTTGTTCGGGAGCTTCTGCTTCCAGGTGGGACAAACTGGCACACTCCGCCTTCCTGAGCGGGTGCCCGTGCCATCGATCATGCCCGCCTCGTTGGCTCCACACCCCGTGCTACGCACATCACCATTGACAGATGAGTTCTACAACAGCAGCTGCTGCAACTCCGATCTGTGTGATCCGCCTTTGGATGAAGGGACCTACGGTTCCGGATCTGAAAGCTGCGGCAGCAGCGAACCGATCTGCGAGCGCTACCAATGCGCCGCAGTCATCCAGGAGCAACAAACGCCTAACCCGCCGCCCAACACGAACCCGAACCCGCATGATAGAAACGGCGGAAACGGCGAATGAAGAAGCTCCCTCCACCAAGGGGAAAACAAACCACGTCATCCAACTTAGCAAAGAAGGATGGGTCGATCCACGCCGTGCGTGCGCAGCGACATAGTCCTACCCGTGGACTCCCGGCGTGACTCATCGATGGCGTACCACTACCTCCTCATCGAGGAGCACAAGAAGCAAGTCAAGAGCAGGAGACGCCGCAAAACGCAAAGCAAGACCTCCGAGTCCAGTGCGCGACGAGCTGCGCTCTCCGCCATGGCACCCGGCTCTAGCACGAACGGAAACCAGGGAAACAAGCACCGCTCGCGGGTGGAGAACATCGATCCCAAGGAACGCCGTGATGTGACCCGAACTCTCCACACATCGTTCATGGATATGGATGCCGATGGCAACATCATCCCGAAGATACCGCAAGCTGCGATCATGGAAGCCACTGCGTATATCGCGGCCCACCAACCTCCGGAAGGGGACCCGAAAAGAGCCATGCATAAGTTCGCACTCACCAGACTCGGACTCGTCGGAGCTGCGCTCCACGAAGACGCTCCTGCGGAGCCGAAGAAGAAAGCTCCGGTCAGGCGCGACCGGAGCCCCACCCCTTCATCCGAAGAGGAGGAGGAGCACGACCTTCCTTGAAGTAAGAAGAGCTCGCATCGCCATAAACGCGACTACGACGCCAGAGACGCGCTTACACAGCGCAAAATCGACAAAGCACGAGCCAAACACGCATGCTCGTCCGAGTCCGAGATGGATGAAGATGAAGGAGAACTCTGTGGAGCTCGATGCTTCAGCAGATCTGTTCGGCGAACACAGATGCCACGCAATTTCAAGATTCCTTCGGATACTCCGAAGTTCAACGGCACGCAAGATCCAAAATCTTGGCTCATCGATCATCTGTCATCCGTCAAGCTGCATGGCGGTAACAAAGAAACCGCCATGCAATGCCTCCAGCTGCAGCTGACAGGCGCGGCGCGGGTCTGGCTCAGCAGCCTATCATCAGGATCCATCCGAAGTTGGGAGGAGCTAGCTTACAACTTCATCCGAAATTTCAAGGGCACCAGCAAGAGGCCCGCCTCAATCGAAGAGTTGCTAGCCTGCACTCAGAGAACGGAGGAATCTATTCGCTCGTACATATTGCGCTGGTCTACCACCAAGAACTCCACAACACATATCTCCGAGGAGAGGGCCATCGACGCCTTCAGAGATGGCGTCAAACGCCAAGATTTCAAGGAGGAACTTGGGCGTGTCAAGCCCAAGACACTCGACCACCTCATGGAAATTGCCAACAGTTGGGCAGACGGCGAAGATTGCATCCAGCGAGCGCAATCAGATGAAGAGGACGACTACGGCCGAAGGCGAGAACGCCGTAGAAAGAGGAGATCGCGTGTCTACGAAGACCGCGACGGACCCGACATGGTCGCGGCTGGCTACCACGCCGAACGACAACAGCCGAATAAATGAGGATATCGCGGAGGAAATTTCCGCGACAGCGGACGACCAACACAGTCGTGGCAACGCCGCGACCACGACAACGGACCCTCAGCATTCGACAAACTTTCGGGTCCATGCACCATCCACTTCTACATCGACAAACAAGATGGCAAAAAGAAAGCCAGTCACATGCTCAAGGACTGCCGCGAGTTCCAGAAACTCAGCGAAAGCATGGTGCAGATGAGGCAACAAGCCCCAATCCCTGCGTTCGGAAACGTGCCTGCGCCATGAGAAGTAGCACACGGAGCTCCTCCGCCGCCGCCTATTGGAGGCCCAAACCAACCAGTCGCGCCAGCGCAGAACAACGCCGGGATCGGGTACCCCCCACCAAAAGGAGCACTAAATATGATCCAGAAGGGACGCCCCACAAACAGGGTGTAGAAGAAAATCACCCGACAAATCAACTTGGTCGTGGCAACTCCGCCTGCAATCCCTGAGTACCTCAGCGGATCGGAGTCCTGCATCACATTCACTCGCGCGGATCACCCTTGCCAGATCCCTCGCCCAAGCCATGCTGCCCTGGTGCTGGAGGCGCAGATCGGAGGCTTCGAGATGAGCCGCGTCTTCATGGACGGCGGCAGCGGCATAAATCTAATGTTCGCAAGCACTCTAGCAGCTATGCGGATCCCGCAATGCAGCCTGGAACAATCAGACACAACGTTCCACGGCATTGTCCCAGGAAAGGGCATATTCCCCCTGGGCAAAATAGGGCTCGACGTTATCTTCGGGAAGCCGGACAACTTCCGGCAGGAGCGCCTAGAATTCGAAGTGGTGGACTGGCCGTCGCAATACCACGCCATCCTGGGGCGTGTAGCATTCGCAAGGTTCCTGGCCGTCCCGCACTACGCATACCTACTACTCAAGATGCCAGGACCAAGGGGCGTCATCACAGTCCACGGGAGCTTCACCCGATCGGACCAATGTGACAGGGATTTCAACAAAATCTCCCAGTCTTTCGGCATGCAAGACGAGCTTGTAAGGATCCATGAAGTAACGGACAATGGGGTACCCCCAGTCACAAGGCAGAACGCACCTGACATGTCCTTCGACTCCACCGTCAACACCAAGAAAGTACAGGTCCATCCGACGGATGCCTCCAAGACGGACTTGATCGCCAATGACATCAGCACCGCATAGGAAGGCGCGCTCGTCGAATTCCTCCGTGAGCGCTGGGAAATCTTCTCCTGGTGTCCTGCGGACATGCCAGGAGTTCCCAGGGAATTCGCCGAGAACGCACTCAATGTCTTTCCAGACACCAAGCCAGTCAAGCAGTCCATCCGAAGACTGTCGGAGCCACGAGCCGAAGCTATCGGCAAGGAAATCAATAGACTACTCGCTGCAGACTTCATTAGGGAAATCAAAGAAAGCGAGTGGCTTGCAAACACGGTGATGGTCCCGAAGAAGGACACGGACATCCTGCGGATGTTCGTGGACTTCACGTCACTAAATAAGCATTGCCCAAATGACCACTTCCCTCTTCCACGGATCGACCAGATCATCAATTCGACTGCAGGTTGCGAGAAACTCTCCTTCCTCGACGCCTACCCAGGCTATAACCAGATTCGGCTCAAGGTCGAAGATCAGGAGAAAACGGCGTTTATCACACCGTTCGGAGTATTCTGTTATAAATCAATGCCCTTCGGGCTAAAGAACGCGGGTGCCACGTACCAGCGATGCATGCGAGCTGCCTCAAGGACGATCGTCAATGTCCAAGTCTATGTCGGACATAGTAATAAAAACTAAGGAGGCAAGGACACTTATCGGCGATCTCCGCGAGGCGTTCGAAAACCTTGATCGCTACGGGATCAAGCTCAATCCCGAAAAGTGCGCCTTGGCGTCCCATCGAGCATTGCTCGGGTACTTCATCTCTCAACGAGGATCGGCGAACCGAAGAAAATCGAGCCATCATGACGATGGAGAAGCGAAAAACCTCAAGGCGTCCGGCTCGCAGAAGTAGCGGCACTAAGCAGGTTCATCAGCCGCATGGGCGAGAAGGCCCTACCATTCTACCAGCTGTTGCGCAAGGCATACAAGTTTGAGTGGACACCAGAAGCCAACGAAGCATTCGAAAGCCTCAAGCGGCTCCTCTCCACCTCGCCCGTTTTGGTCACGCCAAAGGAGCGAGCCCTCGCTGTACATAGCCACACACCAGTGGTCAAGACTGTCGTGGTCGAACGACCCGAAGAAGGCAAGACCCACGGGGTCCAGCTCCCAATTTACTACCTCAGCGAGGTACTAACACCAACAAAGCAGAGGTACCCTCACTACCAAAAGCTAGCCTACGGCATGTTCATGACGGCTCGACGGCTGAACCATTACTTCCAGGAGCACCAAGTGATGGTGGTCAACGAGGCACCCAATGTAATCTGAATAATCCAGAGGCCACGGGGCGTGGCCACACGGGCATCGAACTGTCACCCTTGGACATCGTCTACTAGAAACGACACACAATTAAATCTCAAGTGTACATTGGATGGAGCTGCAGCTTCCAGACACCCCAGACATGTCGCAGTCATGGACAATGCACTTCGACGGCTCCAAGCGCGAAGCCGGAGCAGGGGCAGGGGTCATACTGACCTCCCCGCAAGGCGACAAGATGAAGTACGTTCTTCGGATGAAATTCAGAGCCTCCAACAACGAGGCCGAATACGAAGCCCTCATCCATGGCATGAGGATGGCGAAGATATGCGGCGCAACGCACCTGGTCATCTATGGTGACTCCAACCTCGTCGTCCAGCAGACGATGAATGAGTGCGACGCACACGCCGAAAACATGATCGCATACCGCGCGCTCTACAACACACTCGAAGGCGAATTCGATGGCTGCGAACTTCGGCACGTTGGAAGGGAGAGCAACGAGGAAGACGATAGACTCGCCAACATCGGCTCCACTTGTGCAAAAGTGCCACCAGGAGTGTTCCTCGAACATATCTGCGTACCATCCATCAAGCGGAAGTTCCCCAAGGGATCACCCGAAGAAGCAGAACACTCGGGAGCTACGCTACCCGAAGGACACGAAGGACCCGAAAAGCTGGACACAGAGGTAGCCATGGTCAACCTAATGTAGGTCATGGCAGTCGAAGAAGCTTGGACGCGACCATACCTCCAGTTCTTGATAACCGGAGAATTGCCTGACAGCCCAACAGACGCCCGACGCATATCTCGCCGGTCAAAAGCCTTCACCATCATCAACGGCGAGCTGTACAAGCGCAGCATCACGGGTGTACTTCAACGGTGCGTCACCATCGACGACGGCAAGGCCATACTCCAAGACATCCATGAAGGCATCTGCGGCCACCACGCAGGCAGCCGCTCCCTTGTCGCTAAAGCTCTACGAGCAGGATTCTACTGGCCAACGGCCATGAGCGACGCAAAGGACATCGTCCGAAGATGCAACGGATGCCAACGGTTCGCCGACAAACCGCACGCACCTGGGTCCGAGCTCAGACCCATACCTATAGCTTGGCCTTTCGCTCAATGGGGCCTCGACATGATCGGCAAACTGCCAAAATCCTCGAAAGGGGGACACGTCTTCCTCCTGGTTGCAGTCGACAAATTCACCAAGTGGATCGAGGCCATGCCGGTCACCAACCAGAAAGGCAAAACTGCCGTCAAGTTCTTCGAGTCCATTGTCTACAGGTTCGGCGTACCGCACAGCATCATCACCGACAACGGATCGAACTTCATCTCCGAAGAATTCCAGGACTTCTGCGAAGGCCTTGGGATCAACATCACGTACGCCTCAGTGGCACACCCGCAAACGAACGGGCAAGTGGAAAAGGCCAACGGCCTAATCGGCGCCGGCATCAAGAAGCGCCTCATGAGCTCACTCGAACAAAAAGCTGGAAACTGGACGAAAGAGCTACCATCCGTCCTGTGGAGCTTACGGACTACGCCAAACAGCTCCACCGCTACACTTGTTCTTCATGGTACAGGCGAAGCCGTGCTACGGACGGCACGCCACGGGCCCCACGGGTCGTCGCTTACAGCGAAGCCGAATCCACGATTGCACTTGAAGACGCTGTCGACACACTCGACGAAGCACGGGATATAGCAGCAGCTCGATCAGCGGTGTACCAGTAGAGTCTCCACAAATACCACAGCCGCCGGCTGCACCCAAGGTCCTTCGTCGAAGGAGACCTCGTCTTGCGACTCAAGCAAAAGCGATCGAATAAATTCGAGTCACCATGGGAAGGACCCTACGTCATCACCGAAGTCATCCCAGGTGGCGCCTATCGCCTCAAGCACGTGGAGTCTGGAGTCGAATACCCCAACCCATGGAACATCGCGCACCTGCGACGATTCTATCCATAGCTACCTACCCCTTTACTTTCAATAAGGCTTTCAGCCAAGGCTATTCAGCCGAACAATGTACCTCCTCCATTACGATATAAATAAAGCTAAGTGTCTCGCCCCAAATCTTCAGTTCACTACTTTTGCAACTTTACTACATGCTACAAACGCACTCGGGGGCTCCCCCCACCTCACGATTTCATCGACTGAGGATCCAGCGTGTACACCGAGTTGACAACGTCGGCAAGCGAAAGGACATGTACTCAATCAAAAGCCTGCGTGCTCACAACAAACAAACCTTTACAACAAAGGGCAACACGCCCAACCGAAATATACAAATTTTACATCTATCTCTTTTTAGGTACTACCTATGTTGAAGAATAACAGCACGCTGCTCAAACAAATCTACGACTTTAGGCATATCGCCTTCATATTGCGTAGTGCAGACGATGTCCCACTCACCGCCATCGGTAAGAGGTGGCCCACAGCGGCCAAATCCACGTCGGCGGTGCAGCCTCACAAGAGACAATGCAGCCTTCACTCCTGCGACGAGCTGTTGCCGCCAACTCCTTGACATTGCTCACGTTAAAACTTCGGTAAGACCCGCAAGGGTCGTCGGTACGGCATCCAAAGGAAACATGACGTGCAGCACCGAGGAAAGCGATGTCTGCACTTGGCGGAGAACCCGCGAAACTTGATGAACACGATCCTGCACCGTCCCCAGAACCATGGCGCGATCGCGATCCATCCAGAAGAAGCCGCCGACCTCCATGTCCTGTTGAGTCAAGCAATTCACCCGAACAGCGACACGCTCCTTTTCTTCCCTCGGAGCAAGATTCGCACCTGCGACAATCGCACAAAACAAGAGTAAGGCCAGCAGGCTCATCCGAAGAACCGAGCTACAGCTCGAACCACAGAACAACTTACATTGCAGCTGCTCGGACAGCCGAACCAGCTCCGCCATCAAGTACTCCTCTCTGGCTGCACCACGATCCGCCTTGGACTTCCAAATGTCGGCATGACCGCGTAACCCGAGCAACTCCCTCTCCAGACTACGCACACGATCCTGAAGGAAAGTGAGCTGCGAGGAATCATCCAAGGATGGTCGCAACGGCATTGCGGATGGGGCGTCAACAGGGTCAGCACCCGAAGGAACCTAGAGCAGCAGAAAAAGAAAGGGACAAACACATTTCAGACAATGATAGAGCACAACTCAGAAGAATTCATTAAATATATAAGGCCACTACGTGGCACAGGGATGCTGTTCTTCAAGATATTTACAACAAAAGTAGACTACAAACTACCCTACATCTACTACGCCTAAGATGCGGGACCCTGAGTCGCCTCGGAGCCAGACTGCCTAGCTTTGGCCCTGCCCTGCTGCCGTAGTGCATACTCAGACAACAAATCAATGAGCTTGGGCCCATATCGCTTGCAGCGAGAAGAATAGGCAGCAAAGGCTACCTCGGATCCATCCATAGTCGTCGGCATCCGAGAGGTGATCTGGGGCAGATCCAGCTCCGCTCCAGCCGCCAAGGCCATCGCCAGCCCGACGGACGCGTCGATGCCCTTCTGCTTGCGCTTATGCGCGCAGCGCCGGTGACAGAGACTCCGCCAGAGCATCCACATCATCAAGGGTTGCGCCCTTCAGGACAAGCTCCTTGTAGAAGCGACCAATGACCTCTTTCGCCTTGGCAAGGGAGTTGACAGCGGTCTGCGGTCTTCGACGCCGCCAGTGGCATCATCTAGAGCACTACCATGCTCCAGAGCATCATGTCGAACTCGATGCCTGCGGCATCTGAGACAAAACGTAAGAATAAAAACATGAAGAAAAGCAGCATAGAAGAAGACCCGAAGAAAAAGAAACAAGTACAAAACTAGCAATCACCCGAAATAGCCTTGGCAGCAGCCATGAGCTTCGTCGCCACCTCCCTTCCACGGCATAGCGGTGGCGGTACTCCTCACGATCTGCGGCCTCCTGCTGCAGACGCTCATTCGCTTCGGCTGCCTTAGTCAGCTCTAGCTCGAGGCGTTCTTTCGCGCCAATGGTGGCTTCGGCCTTCTGCTCCGATTGACCAAGGCTATTTTTGAGAGCGTCGACCTCACGGAGGGAATCGTTATGTTCCTCTGCATTTAAGACAAGCAAATGTCAAAGAATAGGACCAGGATAAATAATAGAGGCATTCAAAGACAGATGGATACCTTGAAGCTGCCGAAGGTTCGCCTCCAGCGCCAGGCGCTCTTGCACCAGCCGCTTGGCCTCCTGCACAAAAGGCTGCAGAAAAAGAAATAGCAGTAATAAAAGGGCTTGGGAGCTACGCCCAACACAAAGAAGCAAAAAACAAAATTCGCACACGAAGACACTCGGGGGCTCCCCCCGTGACATGAAGCAGAAAACTTACATGCTCTGATGGTGACTCCGAAGAACCGCCTGCGAAATTCTGAGGCGCAACCACCTGCACCTCCTGCAACGGAGGATCCGGAGCCGCGCCACCCGAAGTCGCCACCGTCTGAGGAGGAGGAGACCCAATTTTTGACTCCCCCATCATCTCCCGCGCACCACCACTGGAGGAATCATGGGAGGAATGCCTGCACACGAACCAATCAACACAAGCACAACAATCATGAAGGAAAAAGGACAATAGTACAGCAAGAAACTTACGAGCCCAGTGAGCTCAGGTCAAAGACAGGAGGAGTCCTTCGGGCTCTCTTCTCCTCCTTCTTTTCTTCCTTCTTCTCCTCCTTTTTATCTTCCTTCTTCCGCTTCGCTGGCGGGTGCGGCGCTACAGCCCGCACAATAATGGCAGGAATTGGAGAAGTAGAACCTCCATGACCGCCACTATGACGCTCAAGGCCTAGAGGGTTTCTGGGAGTCGGAGGAGTCGAGGCATCCGAAGACTCGCTGGAGCTCCGTGACCGTTTTCGCGTATGGTCCTCACTCGACTCGTCGGCATCCTCCGCCGGAGATCGCGCCGACGGCAGCTCAGACACGGAATCAACCACTTCATTATCCGGGGCATTCGGATACCTTTAGGTCAACGGCGGTACCATGCCCGGCACTTTGAAGCTCTGCAAGATCAGAAGGAACTTTGTTAGCAAACAAAGGAAACAAAAACACAGCTGACCAAGAGCACTACGCGCACAAATCTACACTGCAATGCGCTAACGTCGAAGAAAATGGAGGAGTTAGTGACTTCCCCGGGATTTCTTCTCCAGCTTTGAACTTCAGCAGCGCGCGAAGGGCCCTGTCAAGATCCCCCTCGGACATTTTCTCAGCCGAAACCCTCGTCGGATCACGGTGCCCAGAATAAAGAAACATCGGGTGCGCCCTCTCTTGGAGAGGCTGCACCCAACGCTCAAGAAAAGTCCGGATGATGTCCACGCCGTTCACCTCCTTCTCCGGAATCAGCTGGAGATCCTCCACCCGACGGTAAAGGGCCTCTATCTCCGCCACCTCACCGTCCAAGATTTGGTTTTTCCAAGACCTTTTTCGCTCAATCATTTGGGAGGGGTCAAACGGAACAAGACCAAAATCTTGTCCGCACTCTGAGTCGCGGATATAAAACCATCGCCTCCGCCAGTACTGGACATATTCGGACATGGAAAAGGAAAAAAAGAGCAGATTGGGACTAAGGGAGATGATGAAACCCCCAATGGGATACACACCATCCGAACCAGATTGCCTCTTAACGGAATAGAGCTTCCGGAAGAGGCCAAAGTGCGGCTTAATGCCAAGCCAGCACTCGCAAAAAGTGATAAAACACGCAATGTGGAGAGGAGAATTGGGAGACAGATGATGAAGTTGAATCCCATAGAAGAAGAGTAGTCCACGGAGGAAGTCATGGACCGGAAAAGAAAACCCACGCAAAACGAAGGCGAGAAACATAACCCGATACCCAGATGGGGGACGGGGGATTACCTCATTGCCAGGGAATTTGACGGCCTCCCTATCTTGCGGGATCAGGCCCCGCTCGCGAAGCTTGCGGAGATCGCTCTCCCGCGTCTCTGATCGCCGCCAGCCACCATCGGTGACACGAGTAGCGGCGGTGCCCTTTTTTCCTCCGGCGGCGCTAGTCCCAACCGCAGATGAAGATTTCTTTGATTTCCCCATTGCGCTATGGTGGCGCCGCGGTGTAAACGTAGAAAGAACGACGGAAATGTGGAAGGAAATCCCAGCGTGAAGCAAGAATCGCTCGAGCACAAGGAGGCAGTGAACACAAGAACTGGTGCGGTGAAACAAACCACGGTTTCCCCCAATGATTATAATAGCGAAGACGACGAACGGCAGCCGTCCATCCATAAGACCTAACGCCAACGGCATATCTGACCGTACACGTGTCATCATCACAACGAACCGTCGTTACCACGCCGTCCACCATGCGCAGAAATCGAGGAGACGCCGTAATTATCTCCATGTCGCGCGTGACCGGTCAATTCAAAGTCAGCAAGTGGGACCCACGTTCGTCCAGTCAAGTCATCTCTGGCGTAGCAGACGCTTGAGGTCATCGATCGTCAGCACTGATGTCATCAAAAGCTATACTAGCACCAACTACAATTCTTCGGCTCCACAGCTAAGAGTACTCACTCGAATCTTTGAATCGACTAAATACTCGGGGGCTACTCCTATCAGGAGCGCTGGCCGCGCACCCGGAGGATGAATATCGACAAAGTATTTTCTTCGAGTCCTACGTCGAGTCTAAGACTCCACTACGGACTCGGGGGATACTCCCATAGGGAGGGTGGATTTAAGCATCCGAAATTTTTTGAGTCTTACGGACTTAACAACTGAACAATGATTGAACTAAAGTCTGCCGAGTCTCGACTCGCAGACACTCGGGCTACTCCCATAGGGGCGCTGTCGCACCCTATGAATTCTTCGACTACGATCTTCGGATCGACGCAAAAAACTTTTTGGCATCTCTGCCAACAAGCGCTGAGTGAGCGACAATCTCCTTGGCCACGAAACACCTCGAAGTGACAAATGTTGGATGTTGCGTCGTGACGCAAAGATAAGACCCTGCAGATATCATCCGACGGCAACGTACATGATCGCTTCGCTAGTACAAATCCATGTCAACAGCGTGATGAAAAATCCCGAGACGTTGGGTACATTAATTAAAATCACTGGAATTCCACTCCTGTAAGTCCTCCGCGGCCTGAGTCGAATTACGCCAGCATATGTTCCAGGTCCGAGTTGAGGGACTCGAACTTGAAGAAGATCGTGTTGTTTCGTCCTAAGAAAGTTAACTGACCCTGATCCTCGGGTGAGTCAGGCACACGCGTCAATAATCCCTACACACATATACTATTAATACATAGTTGCACCCGAAAGATGGAAGAGCCCTCAGCCGAATCTATGATTCGACTGATCACTCGGGGTCTACTGACATGGTTATACCCTACGGGTACATGAATTCAGCATACCTTGGTCAGCCCAAGGAAGGCCCACGGCAGATATACGCTGGCCCATGAAGATTTTCGGGTGGCCGAGGCCCATGACGCCTTCGGATCCTTGGAGAACAAGACTAGCATAGATAGGAAATTCAAAGGGGTAAAACCCTAGAACCTGTAACCGACTAGGACTATGCCCGGGACCTGCCTAAGTCTATATAAAGGCCAGGAGGGCACGTCCTAGATCTCTCGACTCGTACTTTCGCACACACCTCCACGCCAGATCGAATCTGCGCACCCTGTAACCTTCGGTTCTGACGTAATCAAGAACAGACAAGCAAGAGTAGGGTTTTCCCTCTGGGGGCCTGAACCTGGGTAAATCTCGTGTCCCCTGGTTGCTTGTCTGTTAACCGTGCCACGATCTCTAGCATCCCCATCTTCTCCAAAACCCAAGTCCATAACAATGGGCATTGACGAGATTAAACCTCGTCACCCGGGGATGCTTTGACTGCAGCAAACATCATGTCCATAACTAGGTGAAAATAACGGTGTATGTTGGGTAATCCAAAGGGATAGGTTGAGGCATATACATCAAGATCAGGATTAGTTTGCCCATGTGACGGGAATATATACTAGGCCCACTCGATGAATTACATCCATAAGTTACGCAACGTATGACTAGGTTATGGGGATGCAATGTCACGAGAACGAGTAAAGAAGCACTAGTCGATAACGAGATTGAACAAGGTATCATGATACCGATGATAATATATCGTGCAAGTCTAGTATCAATGTAACAAAGAGATTTGGGTTCAGCGTTTGTGGTTCAAATGACGCTGACATCATGGAATGCACAGGGGTCATTATGGGCATCCCGGTCCCGCTATTGATCATTGATCCAAGGTCGTCTCGATCATGTTTGTGATGTTCCCGAACAGCAGGGTAAAACACTTAACAGAATTACAACACAAAGAGATCATTCTGAAATTGATGGAATCACGGGAAGAAAGAGAAAGAGAACCAGAAGTGTTCGGTGAGAGAACTAAAAGCGTTCCAGGAGGTTCTGAAGTTGTTCGAAATGAACCAAAAGGTGTTTCGGGTAAAAGGGATCAAATAAATTGTATTTCATATTAATTATTAGAATTAATATTAAATAAATATTCAAATTATATTTATTGGGAAACTTCCACTAATGGGCCAAGTTCCCAAGGGAACAAAGCCTAAGAGGGAAGCCACCCAAAGGGAGGCAGGCCAAGTTGCCGCCGCCCAAGGGGTCCCACCCGTTCGTCCTAAGGCCACGTGTAGGGGTGGGGTCCAACTGGCCGGCTGTCCATGGCACCTCCCCCTCTCCCCTATTCCATTTTTTAGTCCCACGTGGGGGAGCCCTTGGGAAGGCTACAACTCCATTCTCCTATATATATGGGTGCCTATGGGTGGAAATAAACACAACAATTAATCTCTCTCCCTCACATGTGGTTCCCAATATTAGAACCGCATATGGGGATAAAGATCTCTCTCTCTCTCTCTCTTTGCTTTTGCTGGCTCAGTTCCTGGAACGACTGTACACACAAGAGATAACATTGCTGAAATACGCTATTTTGTTGTTGTGGTTGATATGTTGTAAACGTATCTATAGTTTTTGATGCTCCATGCTTGTTTTATATCATTTGCCTTATGTTTTGTCTACACTTTGAGGTATTTTTATACACTTTCTGGAACTAACCTATTGACAAGATGCCAGAGCGCTAGTTGCCTGTTTTCTGCTGTTTTGGGTTTCAGAAAAGCTAAAAAATGAATATTCTCGGAATTGGACGGGACAAAAGCCAAATTCACTATTTTACGGAGCGAACATGGAGCCAGAAGGGCAGACGAAGGGGGGGCAGGAGGTGGCCACACCCTAGGGTGGCGCGGGCCCCCTGGCCGCGCCATCCCTAGGTGTGGGCCCCTCGAGGCTCCACCGACCTTGCCCTTTCGCCTACTTATAAGTCTCCCCGATACGTAAACCCTAACGCGGGAAAAAATCCACAAAAAGGTTCACAATACCTCCGCCACCGAAGGGGAGATTTGGGGGGCAGAAGTCTCTGTTCCGGCACCCTGCCGACACGAGGAATTGCCCCCGGATCTATCTCCATCACCATCTCCATCGCCGTTGCTGATTCCCATGATAAGGAGGGAGCAGTGTTGGAGATATGCCCTAGAGGCAATAATAAATGTAGTTATTATTATATCTTTGTGTTTATGATAAATGTTTACATTCATGCTATAATAGTATTAACAAGGAAACATTAATACTAGTGTGATTTGTAAACTTAAATTGAAGTCCCTAGTAAAGCCTCTATACATCACTAGCTTGTTGGTTAATAAATGATTGTGGTTTCCATATCATGAACATTGAGATGTTATTAACAACAAGATCATATCGTTGGAAGAAATGATATGGTGGACATACTCCTATAGATAAGCGTAGCATAAAGATCAAGTCATTTTAATAGTTCAATTGCTATATGCTTTCTGATACATAGTAGCCTAATTCCTTCGACCATGAGATCATGCATATCACCTTTACCGGATGGATGCTTTGATGCCATCAAACACCACACCGTAACTGGCTGGCTATAAAGGTGGCATTGAGTGTTCGGAAAGTATTGGTTGAGACACATGGATCAAGAGTGGGATTTGTCCATCCATATGACGGATAGATATACTCTGGGCCCTCTCGGTGAAATGTCATCCAATTAGCTTGCAAGCATGTGACTGGCTCACAAGGGATCACATATCACGGGAACGAGAAAAGAGTACTTATCGGTAACGAGGTTGAACTAGGTATGCAGAGATACCGACGATCATAACCTTGGATAAGTAAACTATCGTGAGACAAAGGGAAATTGGTATCGTATGTAAGTGGTTCATTCGATCGCAAAGTAATCGTAGAAATATGTGGGAGCCATATGAATTTCTAGATTCCTCTATTGGTTATTGTTCGGAGAAGTGTCTCGATCATGTCCGCATAATTCACGAACCGTAGGGAGACACACTTAAGGATTCGACGTTGTTTGAGTAGTTATGGAATGATGAGAAAGAGACTGAATGTTGTTCGGAGTCTCTAATGGGATTCGGGATATCACGAGGAGATCCGAAATGGTCCGGAGGATAAGATTCATATAAGGAAAGTCATGTTTCGGAGTTGGGGAATGGTTCCGGTGTTTTCATCGGGAATGTTCTAGAAGGTTCCGGAATGTCCGGCACTCCGGAGGGGAAGGGTACATGAATGTGTTATATCAAGTTGATATGATTGCATCATGTACTAGGTGTCATCGCTGAACAAAATAAAGGGTTTAATCAAATCCTAGTTTGAAAAAGTCAAACGGCAATTTGAAGGCTATTTTTGGGAAGTGGAGAGGGAGGTGGAAACCGAGTTGGGGAGGAGTTCCTCCCCTCCACCTCCGTCCCACCTCCAAGCCGAGTTGGGGAGGGACTCCCCTCCCCTTGGCCGGCCCCTCCACCGATAAAAGGAGGGGTAGGGCTCCCCTCCTAGTAACCCAACACCTCCACCTCTAAACCCTAGCCGCCGGCGACGCCACCTCCTGCTGCCGCCGCCGCCCTAGGGCAAACCGCCGCCGCCTAGCTAACCCTAGCCGCCGGCTTGCCCCCTCCTTGACGTGTCTAAAACCTAGATCGTCGAGGGCTCTCTCATAGTCCACCATACTCGCTTCGGCTTAAGGCGAAGCCCTGCGAGATCTCCCCTCTACTTCCGGTACCACGCCGTTGTGCTGCCGGAATCGCGAGGAGAGTGCTACAACCTTATTTCTTGCTGGAACAAGGGAGAGGAAGGTCTTCGTCAATCGAAACGTGACCGATCATGGGAGCGGTGCGGAGCGCCGGAAGGATCGTCTACGCGATCTTGAGATCGGGAAGAGTACGACTACATCACCCACGAGAATCCGCTCTCGTTAAACACTTTGGAATCTTCGAGGGTGAGTTATTCCATCGACTCGTTGCTACAATATAGTAGATAGATCTTGGCTTGTTTGTATGCGGTAGAAAATTTTTGTTTTCCATGCTACGAAACCCTACAAGTAGTTCTTCCTCGAGGCTAAGGGCTCTACCGTTAGCTATGTGTTTATCTCTCTCTATGCATGATCATATTGTGATCATGAGCTTTGTAATCAAGTAGATCTACTTTTCTACTCAAGTGCTTTAATAGATCTCCGGCTCTCCCCACGTGTATGAAAGTGACGGCGTATATACCGTGGTGGCACTTAGGCTAGAGTCTACATAAATACTCAAGTGCTTCAATAGATCTCTGCTCTCCCCATGTGTGTGAAAGTGACAGCATGCACGCCGTGGTGGCACTTAGGCTAGAGTTTATAAATATTTATCATGAGTATATTTTGAGTTGGTTGTCTCTATGAAATTGTGGTGTTTGTTAGAACCATATAGCGCTCAAGGTGACAGTGTGGGGTTATCTAGATGGGGAATACGGACTTTGAGGAGTGCTGTTATAGCCCTACCATGGATTAGAGTGTCCCCGGAGAGTAGTTCAAGGTAGTATCATGAAGAGAATATATTTATTGAGAGTGTTCACTAGTGAAAGTATGATCCCTAGGCCTTGTTTCTAAACATTGAAACACCGTTTGCATCTAGATCTGTTGCATGTTTGCTTGCTTCCATCTTTTTGCCTTTAGTCTTTTCCTCCCTGTTAGAAGCTATTTTCTGGCACCGTTGTCTTATAATCATCCATATGACTTGTATTTCACTATCTCTTTGCCGAACTAGTGCACCTATACACCTGACAAGTGTATTAGGTGTGTTGGGGACACAAGAGACTTCTTGTATCTTGGTTGTAGGGTTTCTTGAGAGGGATAACTTTGACCACTTCCTCCCTAAGTTTGATAAACCTTGGGTAATCCACTTAAGGGAAACTTGCTGATGTTCTACAGACCTCTGCACTTGGAGTCCCAACAATTGTCTACAAGAATAGAAGTGCGTAGACATCAGTGGTTCCGGTCAGAAGATTGATACGTCGGAAACATATCTATAATTTTTGATGCTCCATGCTTGTTTAGTATCTACTTTGCTTTGCTTTGCTTTGTCTACACTTTGATGTGCTTTTTACATGTTTTCTAGTACTAACCTATTAACAAGTTGACATAGTCTCAGTTGCCTGTTTTCTGCTGTTTTTGGTTCCAGAAAAGTTAGTAAATAAATATTCTCGGAATTGGACGAGACAAACATCAAAGTCAATTACTTTCCGTGGGGAACAAGAAGTCTAGAGGGGAGTCGGAGAGGCGTTCCAGGGCACCCAGACCCCTCCTAGGCGCGGGTGGGCCCTGCCTAGGTGAATTGAGCTTTTTGAAGGAGTTACTACAATAGCTTGTGTTTTTAGTGAAAACCCGTGTTGTTCCAAAGCTTTGCTAGAGGTCTAATATATTTTGAATACACTAATGTTGCTAATGAAGATTGTGTGAAGTTTCATATGAAGGAAAAATTTCAGGTGTAGAGAGAGAATGATGCAATGAGATGAAGAATGGACAAAAGCTCAAGCTTGGGGATGACACCATGGTGTCACCCCAAGAAATATCCAAGAGGTACAAGCGTCAAATCTTGGGTATGCCCAAGGTATCCCCTTCTTCATCAATAAAAAGCTTAGGTCTGTTTAGACACTTCATTTTTATTGTTTCATGCACAGTTGTGTTGTTCTTGGAGCGTCTTAGTTTTCGTTTGCTTTGCTTAGGTTGTTTAGTTTGCTTGAATAAAGTAGTTTGGACCCCCGTTCTCGCTGTGTTGTTTTGCAAATAAGTTGCTTGGTGTTGGAAAGGAGTAGTAAGTTCTTGCTTGTAAGTGCAATAGGAGCTTGCATTGACTGTGACTTAGACTTTAGCATGACATGCTAGGTGTTGTTTTGACCTTATGCTTAGTGATTATTGTTGTAGAATGTCTTGTTCCAAACAATTGGGATTGCTTAGTGTGCCTTGAAGAAATTACGCGTTGTTTTAGCATGCAAAAGCATAGTATAGTGGTATTCTCCTTTGATGCTTTGCTTGGGTTGACTTGGCACATGCTCACACCATGTTATGACTATGACAAGTCACCATAGCCTCTTTGATCATTTAGTCCTTGACTTGTAGTACCACTCTTTGCTTTGATTAGTAATGCTTTGTTGCACTGCATGATTATGGCCATTATTGCTCTCTTATTTGGTTGCTCCCAGTCCTTTGCTAGCCTCCACTTGTGTGAGTAAGCTCTACTCATGCTTCCAACTCCCAAGAAACCAAGTTATTCCAAAGTGTCCACCATAAACTCCTTTGCATGGTGTGTTACACCATTCCAAGTATATTCTTGTTTTTAGCTATCTTCCAATTAAAAATTATTTTGTTATGTGAAAACTTAGTGATTAAAGCCCTCACAAACTTGATGGCACACTTTATATTCTTTGCCCCTAATAAACTTGAACGATTGTGTCTTCAATGTTGTATATGCTTGCACTTATACGTTGGAATTAGCAGAATTGTGCTGTCACGGGGAACATTTTTAACATTGCACTTGTACTTTGTACTCAGTTGATATCATGCTCTTTTGTCTATTGATGTCACCGGTGTGAAATAAAGAGGGAACTTGTAAGTCCATGGAGTTTGTATCATGTGTTAGAGAAATGCCTGGGCCGCTAGCCTAAGCCATGCCTAATCATGGTGGAAACTTGCAGCATCACCATAGTGACATCTATGAAGCACTCTTCTTATAAAAAAGAGACACACTGAGAAAAGAGGAAAGAGATAAAAAGCACCATATTCCCATGGTAAATAAGAAGATTGCTGAAATGCTCATTGTCTGCTTGCCTTGTCATTTTGGTTATGGGAAAGCTCCTGTACCATGTGCAAGGGCTACCTCGTTGGAGGTTCTCAATGATATGCAAATACCTACAATTACAAGAACTTACAGGTGACTAAAGTTTAGTAGCATGAGGTGTGACCCTCGTATTCAAGGGACTTGAGATTGCCAACTTATACTTTGTCAAGCATATACTCCATCTTTGTTCACTTTAACCTTAATCACTTCAAGATGCTTATGATAGGGGCAATGAGGGCTGAAAGCTAACAAGTACCATAATTTTTGGAAGCTCTTTTTGAAACTTCAAATCCCTTCTTCCTTTATAAAAGGTCTTTCTTCCACCACTATTGAGTCTCCACCTTCTACCTTTAGGCACCATTAAGAGAGCATAGTTGTTATTCTGTATGCAGTGTTCTAAAGCTTATTGATTGATGCATATTGTGATATTACTTGCTCTTGTGCTATTTGTTTCTAGTCACCCTTGTGAACTTTGAAGGTGTCCTGTGCATCTATTTGCTATTCTATGAGGGACAAGATGATTGCCACTATGCTATGTTTTCTGTATGTGAAACAAACAAACGTTTTTCAATGCATGTTATTCATGGTGGTTTTTTGTAGCTTGTCATGTTGCATGCATAGTACTATGTCCTATTCTTAGAACTCCTTCTTTCATGCACATGTTTAGAGTTCTTTGATCCCAGCTTTCAATGCTTGCAAATGGTTAGATCTTCATTGTGAAGGTGCATGTCACCTCAAAAATTATTATTTTTATCACTTACCTACTCGAGGACGAGAAGGAGTTAATCTTTGGGATGCTTGATACGTCGGAAACGTATCTATAATTTTTTATGCTCCATGCTTGTTTAGTATCTACTTTGCTTTGCTTTGTCTACACTTTGAGGTGCTTTTTACATGTTTTCTGGTACTAACCTATTAACAAGTTGCCACAGTGCCAGTTGCCTTTTTTCTGATGTTTTTGGTTCTAGAAAAGTTAGTAAAGAAATATTCTCGAAATTGGACGAGACAAACGTCAAAGTCAATTACTTTCCGTGGGGAACAAGAAGTCCAGAGGAGAGTCGGAGAGGCATGCCAGGGCACCTAGACCCCCCTAGGAGCGGGTGGGCCCTGCCTCGCGCCTAGGCAGGGTGTAGGGCCCTTGGCCACCGCCTCGGCCTCCCCCTTCGCCTATAAGAAGCCCCCGATGCAGAAACCCTAAGTACCCGATCAAATCTTCACGAAACCTTCTATAGCCGCCACCACCGTCATCCCTAGATCGGGGGGATCTGAAGTTCTTCCCGGCACCCTGCCGGAGGGGAGATCATCCCAGAGGCCTCCTCTCCGATATGATGCGTGAGTACTTCCACCTTGTACTATGGGTCCATGTAGTAGCTAGATGGTTGTATCTCCTCCTTTGTGCTTTCATGTATAGATCTTGTGAGCTCCGTTCATGATCAAGATCTAATCTATTTGTAATCATGCATGTTGTGTTTGCAGGGATCCGATGGATATTGAGATTATTATGTTGGTTTGATTAATGGTTTTGTCTTTATGATTCTATCATGTCTATGTTGTTTATGATCTTGCATGCTCTCCATTGTTAGTAGCTATCTTGGCCGAGTAGTTGCTAGTGACTCCAAGAGGGGGTATTTATGCTCGATAATGGGTTCATGCCTCTAGTTTCCAAGGGAAGTGACAATAATCTCTTCGGTTGTAGATGTGATGTTGCTACTAGGGAGAAAAAAAAGGTCTCTTGTTCATGGAACATGTGGACTATTTACCTTATACACTTTGCTTAAAGCAGTAGTCTGTTTCTTGCAACTTAATACTGGAGGGGGTTCAGATGATAACCTGAAGGTGGACTTCTAGTCATAGATGCAGTTGGATGGCGGTCTATGTATCTTATTGCATTGCCCAATCGAATCTCATAGGATCTTTCTGACTAGTAATTGCATTGTTATGCCTTGCTCAGTTCCTGTCAATTGCCCTGCTGTAATTTGTTTACCCTTCATGCCATGTTGTTTATCTAAGGAGAGCACCTCTAGTGAAATATGGACCCCGGTCCAATCTTTACCATTGATACATCTTCCACTGTTACTTGTTTACTTGTTGCAAACCACCATTACCTTCCACACAATACGTTTAATCCTTTGTTACAGCAAACCGGTGAGCTTCACAACCTCACTGATTAGTGGGGCAAAGTCTTGAGTTTGTGTTGTGCAGGTATCCGCGTTGCTTGCAACACTTGTGTGACATTTCCTTCCTCCTTCTGGTTCGATAACCTCGGTCTCTACTGAGGGAAGACTTGCTGTTGTGCTCATCACACCTTGCTCTTGGGGTTTCCAATGAAGTGCTCCACGTCAAGCACCATCAAAGATATACTTCTGCAATCTTGGCATGGATTAGGGATCCAGAAGTTGTCGTATTGCACCACACGTGTGCGACACCTCTGGAGTGCTGCCATTTGTGGCACCGGATCATGGTACAACGTAACATCCCAAAAATATAAAACAATGATCATCAAACTCTAATCACTAAAATTAGGGTTAACAAAAACTTTGAGTAATTAAAATCATATGAATGCATGTGTGTATGTGATGATTTGATAAATGCATGAATGAAATTGTGTGATTAACCTAAATATAAAGAAATGGTTTAAAGATTAAAATGACATCATATAAAACATTTCCAAGCAGAAACAAACAAAGAGAAAATCGAAAACAAATCAATTAAGGCAAATGGTCATTCTTGCCAACCTTGCTCACTAGGTCACTTTGAGTGTTTCTAGTCCAAGATTTCAAACAGAAACTTTTCCAATTCTTTTCACACCTTGCTAGACCAAGTAAAAGTGAAGCAAAGCCCACATTTCAAACTTGTAGAAACATTTGGCAACCTCATTCAAATCACAAGTAAAAATTGAATCTTCATCATATGTGAAGATCACACATTTTCAAAACCCCACCAAACCAGTGCCCCTTGACTAATTCAACTAACCAGAGACTCCCTAGTATGTGCCTAGCAAACCCACCAAGTTTGAATCCGAAATTCAAATTTGAATTTCTTTCGGCCATTTCATCAAACACCTTGTTTGCAGCAAAAAAAACAAACAACAAAAACTATAGTGAGCAGTGATTTTGGCCAACCTTGTTCCCTCTCTAGCTCTCACTACACTCTCAATAGATGATCTAGCCCAATTAACAATCCTTAGCACCACTGTGAGCTTGGCATAGCCATTAATGGTTACCATGCCGAGCCTAACTTGCCACCCACATGTCGACAGCAAGATAGGATACGCACCAAGCCTAGCAAGCATGTCTAGCAGGCACTCCACCGTCCACCGCCACCCCCTGTCCAAGCCTCGAGCACTGCCAGCCCCTATACCACACTGCCCGAGCATGCCAAGCCTCTTTGCAAGCGAGCCGAGAGCGCGCCAGTGCGCCAACCTCGACACACGCCCACAGACCGCGCGCCTCCATCGCCGCTTGCATGCATGATCGCCAGCACCCCAGCAACCCCACAGACAACCTCTTTCGCCGCCGCGCGACCAGGAGCACATGTGCGCCATTAAAATTGTCGTCGAACCGGCCTAGAGCGTCGACGCGTTCCGACCGTTCAGCACCGCCCCATGTCGCAAGACCATGCCATTGAGCTTCGCCAGGGAGCACAACACTGCCGCCTACTGTCGCCCATTCCATTAGCCCTCTATGTCGTCGACCACGACGAGCTCAACCCGCGCCCGTCGGTCCCCTTCAGCCACTATAAAAGGAGACCTCCCCCGCTCATTTTCTTCACACCAGTTCACTCCCCACCTCTCACTGATCACACCCACTCACCCCCGGAGCAAGGAGAGCACCAGGTGGCTGGAATTTTACCGGAGTTCGCCGCTGCAGAGGAGGAGAGGCGCCGTCGATTGGAGCCGCCCCAGGAGAAGTCGGTACAAGGAGAACCGCTGTCGTTGACTTCGTCATTCGCCCTCGTCGCCGACCATCGCTTGAGCCCCGGTGAGCCTCCCACGACCCCCACCTGCCGCGCTAGGGTTCTGTCTCGCCGGCGCTGTCCGACGTGGACGATGAACCAGAGTCGTTCGATTAGAGTTAGATCGTGCGGCCTAGATCACCCCGTACCGCTTCGCCCCTCACTGTCTCACTAACACGTGGGGACAGCCACTTAACCAGCCCATGCGTGCGCTGTGCGTAGTGGGCTGGCCCAGTTAAACGTCTCGTGCGACCCAACAATTCAAATTTACTTTTATTCATTTAATTTCAAACCCAGTTCTGTACCTAGATTCAAAAATCAACCTAACTCGATTCACTGAACCAAAATGCATGAAACCAATTTTGTTATAAAGCTATTGGAATGCTTAATCCAAGCCCATTGGATCCAAACCATTTAGATTTGTAGATCACCCATGGTAAAAATAACAAGTAAAAAGCTTTTCTGCATTCAAACATTTTTCAAAATTCAACCATAAGAGCTTTTGAGTTAATTCCAACTCTCAAAAATCACATTTAACCATACCTTTCATAATATATAAAAATATCTAGGTTTACTTAAAGAAATAATGATCAAGTAATAAAAGATTGCTACATAGGCATTTCTAGTCACTTTAATTAAATAAAATAAAAAGGTTAAACCTTATTAAATTGTGACACCACTTTAAATCACATTCCCATGTACTGAAATATGTGGTGATGACATGTGTCAACATGATCCCATGTTTGAGTTGGAGAATATTAAATCTTAAGTAGTTTTTCAATGAGTAGAAATTACTTTTCTCAAAATAAAATAAATGGGACAAGTGCTTTAATCTTGTAATGTTAGTGATGATGATAGATCACCTAGTGTGAACCTTTGTGTGATGATTAGCAATATTTAAGTATTGTTTGGTGATTGTGTACCTCATATTTATTTATAGACGCTAGTACCGACCAAGGATATGAGGAGGAAGGAGGATACTACGAGGAAGAAGCCGAGGAGAACTTCAACCACTGCTCTGGACAAGGCAAGCTAACACTTGCAAGATACCCTACTTATGCAAACCTAATACTACTAGTTGAATTAGCAAGCTTACACTACTTGATATCCAATCCTAGTTTTACTTGCAAGCTTAATACTTTATTTTCTTTATCAAAGCTTTCTCTTAGAGTTTACTTAGTAAACCCCCACTCGTAGATTCTAGAAAGATATCCGAAGGTAGCATAAAGAGCATAAAATTTGGCCTAAGTTAGATAATCTTGATGTCATCCTAAGGCATGAGATTGAACTTAGTAAATCTCCACTAGTTTATTACCCCTCATTAGTATTTACCCCCACTTGTAGATGCTAGTGCTAAGGATAAAACTTGATCAACTTTAGATGGGAATACTTGGTGAAAATGGTTATGAAAACCTTAGAATGATGAGTCATTCTACTGAAATGTTTTGACATGTGTTCTTGAACACCATATGATTTTGATGATGAAAATGTTAAGGCATGAGACTTAGCCCTTTATAAAACTAATGGTTGTCTGGATGCGATACCATTCCAATTTTACCATACAACAACAATACCCGAAAATTGGGTAGGGCTTGACTGAAAATTTATATACCTTAGTATGGGTTCCCTTGCGGCCAAGGTCTGAGATGAGGCTACCTTGTGAAGATTGTCCACCTGTGCAGTACCCAAGATGACAGTTGGTCATGGTTGGGAGGCCAAACCGGAGAGGTGCCTATACTAGGGCGTGTAATTGAAAGGTTAGGATTGATTATCCGCATACTGAGTATGGTGAATTCAGGATTGTTCCTGATGGATGTATCGAATGTTGTGGTGAAAGTGTACAATATCTGCAGAGTGTCAAACTATTCGAATAGCCGCATCCGCGGTTATGGACAGTTGAAGTGGCCATACTGTTCCCCCGTCAGATGTTTTCAAAATGACTTATAAAATGATTTATGACTTTGACTTGACCACAACAGAGTTGTGACATGAAATGCAAGTTCCCACTTAGGTGTTATAAAACTTTCAACTAGCTTTCTTTGCTTCTGAACTTAGTAGAGGTAAATCTGGATTTTTACAAAACAACCCTAGAGCTTAGTATCCTACTACAAAAACCCCTTCACTTATTAGTATTAGTTTGCGAGTACTTAAAGAGTACTCATGGCTTTGTCCTTGGCTATTCCCGTGGACAGACTATGAAGAGGAGTATCAGGATGATGGACCGCAGGAAGGTTATGACAACTAGGATCATCTCCCATCGTCAGCATTGCCTGTGACCATGAAGATGGAGTTTCGCCTACACTATCGTTACTATTACGTTATTCCGCTGCTTGAGTTGTATTAAGAACTGGATCATGAGATCCTTATTTGTGTAAGACCTTATGTATGGTTTGTAATGGATGATGTATTATGATATCCAAATCTGTTATGTCTCGCAAAAATGGTAATCCTGGGATTGCGATGTATGGCATAATAGGCATATGTGATTAAAAATACGGGTGTTGACATACAAGGACCGGGGCAAGGGGTGACTTGCGAGGAGCTCCACAACCTTGATGTTGGACGGGTATGACTACATCATCCACGTTCCGCGTGAGCATTAAGCGCTTCTATAAGGGTATGTTATCTAAAGACTCTCTCCATTGCATTAGTGCTCCTAGATAGATCCTAGCTAGGTGTGTTCTCTCGTATAAAAATATTTGTTTTCTGTTATAGAACCCCTTCAGGAAACATGTATGTTGACGGACGATCTAAGCCCCATGGACAAGGAAATGGTGATTTGGTATGTGAACAAGAAGCAAGAGATCATGGCTCAAAAAGTGTGATCGATTCTTCATGTGTTTGTGTGGAAGTAGAACTTGTGCTCATTATGAGATACTTGTCATTCTGGTACTATCATGATGTGTGGGGTTATTTGAGCTATTCTTTTCCCCCATTTATTTGTCTAACTTGAACTACTTGTGATGTTTTATGTAGCGAAATATGATTTTTACTTGCGATAATAGATGAAAATATGAAAAGAGCCATGGTCAGACAAGGGTAGCCTATTTTGAAGGACGCCTCGTTGGGTTAACCGAACAGACAAAGTGCGAACAATTGCCGTCCTCCCCCAAATCAGACGGGTTTAGGATGATTTGGGATAAAATTTAGGGATGACACTGGACATACTCTTAGAGCATACCCAACGGGGCGCCTCATCGTGTTTGTTTGCTTTCCACATACATAATGGTAGATATAGTGAGCCCAAAACTAGCACCCAATGGGAGGGAGAAAATTATCCGCGAACCTTATCTCGGCCCAAACAAGCGCATTCGCGTACCAAATATGGGGAGCATTTTTTAGGGGGACTAACACCTCGTGTGTCCGTCTATGTCCATCCTACCCCACTCGCCTGTGATCCATGGTCCACTCTTTTTTCTATTCATCCTAGTGTGTTACCCGTGTCCCCAACCTCCTGCTTTGCTGCCAACATCCCGACCTCCTAGTGCGCCGCCATCCTCTTCTCTTGGTCACGCATGTTGGGAATATTCCCTAGATACAATCATATATGATATAACTCCCAATGTATTCATAGAGTTATTAAGTTCTCCTTATATGAACATCTGATATATATCATTGGATATGTGATTCGACCGTGGAACTATATATTTATGTTGTCCATACTAGATGTTCTTGGTCGTTGAGGTTGTGTTGGACACACAACTTAGACCAATATGAAAGTCGGCTGATGACTTTGTTCCACTTTTCATGTACATGGTAATGCTATTCCGATTTACATGGATTCGGCTAAAGAGTTTAACGAGTCAGACTGACCCACGGTAAAGATGCAACGAGCATGTTGTTATTTGGAGTCTCAGGCAATAGAATTATTTGGCCTGAGGTGATCACATGATCCGAGTTGTGGATTGTCAGCATAGGTTCTATCAAACGTTGTTTCATAAATGGGAATTTATAAAGGTAGAGTTTGGGTTGGTTATGAGTCAAGTTGCGTGACATAGATTATCAAGATGGAATTTGTCCCTCCATAATGGAGAGATATTCTCTAGACCCTCTCGTGTGATATGATTTGGAAGCATGGTCTTACGTCAATTCAGTTAAGGGTTAACTAAGGAGTCGGACTAAGTGTTAGTCCAGTGAATCGTATATTATGAAATGAGAAGAGAATTAAGATATTGAAGAGATGGTAACTTGTCGCTTATAGATTGATAAGGTATATCGTGAGGCAAAGGGACTTGGACGAAAGTCACATTGAGAAGGTTCGTCTTCTAACTTTATGACACTAGAGAGTTGGCACGTCTTGATAGAGGCAGTTACCAGCTATTGACTTAGAGCGATCACTTGTGATGTGTCCAGTTGTGCGTGAACCTACATGGTCACACACTTATAAGGAAAAGAAGGCCATATGGATTAGATTCGTATGGACATTGGCCTAGATGGGTCTCAAGCGTTGAGCCAACTAAAGATCTATATAAGTGAAGTGACAAGATATAGCCCTGACATAGCCGTAACTTTCTCCACTCCCATTTCGAGCTAGATAGAATCTAGCAATCCTGTGCCTGGAGCTCCTCTCTGCACGTGTGGATACCGGTAGAGGCGTTGCACGTGTAACGCTAAAAACAAAGGAGTTTGTGGTGGATCCGAAGGATCTTGTGGCGGATCCAAAGGTGTTGTACGTGGGATCGGTTGATACTGCATCAACTGACGCGCTTCATCAATAATTCGCATCTGCATGTGGTAAATCTCGTGTCCGTCCTACCAACCAAGCTAGATTCCGGGAGTACCGCATAAGATAAAAGATTTTTATTTATATCTGCGTGGCCCAACAACAACACCCCTCTCCTCTTCCTCGACACGTGCTCCTCACCGTGTTTCCCCGCACGGCCGTCGGCCCCTTCCCCGACGACGGAGGAGGACCGCTCTAGACACGCCGCCGCCCACCCCGCACGGCCTTCTCCACGCGCATCGCCCCGCGCGGGTGCCGCCCGGTATCCTTCCGGCAACGCTCACTATAGAGCAGCTCCACTACGGCGGGCTTCCATGACCATGACAAGGGCCACCACTCGTGCTCGCATCTGGAGAAGGAGAGGGAGCTCGCGTCGCGTATGTGGCAACCGCTCGTGCTTGCGCACCTGTGCTCTTCCTCACCCGTGCGAGTAAATTGCATAAAGCTACGGCAATTGGGGCTAGGGCTTCAAAAAACTATGACTTTTTGGGTTTGCTTTAAAAAACTACAACTTTTGGGGCAAATGACTGCAAAGGACTACAACTTTTATGCAATCACTCATTTAGCTAGTTTGATAGCGATTCTGATAGCGCGGGCCCACCGTGGGTCATGATGTGGAAACACGGGACGGACGCCCCTGGAGCCCCATTAACGGCCGTTACTCCCTATCGATCTTGCACAAGTGCTCCTCAGGTAGGTCAGGGTGGCGGCTCCGGTGCTAGAAAGGGAGGCGTGTTCGCCGGAGAAGAAGGCGGCGGCTCCGGCGGAGGAGACGCCTCCGGTGGCACCACCGGTGGTGGGTTCTCCCGCACCCAGTTGGGCGAGACGGAGGAGACCAGCAAGAGCTACAACCCCATACGCTGCTTCTCCGAGCTCCCGCCGGCGGCGGCAGTCGCACCGTTGAGGTCACCTGAGGCCGCCCATGGCTCGCAGAGCTCCCGGTGGCCATCTTATGCAGGCATCGGCAGGTAAGCTTCTGCCATCCCCTTTTCTTTATTTTTTTGTATTTTGGGCAGAACAATGTATTCATTCAAGTAACCCTAAATCTTTTTTCAACTATAGTAGCTTTGATGATGAAATTTGGTTAGTACAAGTCCAATTTGAGATCAGTGAACACATGGAGAGGAAGATAGGGAAATCTGATATCACTTTTTTGAGTTTTCTATCTCTAATTAAGAGCAATGGATATTGTTATAGAGATTCCATGTACTGTTTGGTAGATGGTGTGCCTGGCTATGAACTTACAGATGGAATGGGAAAGGTTCTGCAAATGCTGAAAAAATGTGAACACAAGCATGCCATTTCACTTATTGTTGTGCAAGGGCAAAATAAACCTTCTCCTAGCATGATGCGTGCTTGTGCTACTACAAATTCTTCCGCACTTGATGTTGATGATGAATTAATGTACCTTGGCAGTGCACAGATATTTCCTGCAGATTTTTTGTTGACTCAGCAAAGCAACAATATGAAAAAGGGAAAAAATATTTGTGTTGATGAGAACAAGGCTGACAGTTTCTTAGAATTGGATGTGGATTCTGGTGATCAGTCTGAGTTTGAGGCAGGGGATTTGTTGGCTGGACATATTGATACACAACTGCGGGAAGAGAAGATTGAGTTGAGCCAGAGGTTAATAGAGTTGAAAAGGAGGAGGGAACATCCTGATGAGCATATAGAAGGAGATGCAGATGTTGAAGACCTTTTCTGCCATTCAGATAGTTTGGACGATAGTAATTTCATTCGGATGGTGCTACCAGAGGATTACCCTATGGATGAGCCTTTGCAGGAGAAGAGGAAGCTACCAGTTAGGAAAGGGCCAACACAGAGGGCACATGGCAGTAAACAATACTCTAAGTCTGCATGCTATGTTCCATCTTCTGATTCTGGCTCAGATGGAGACATAAGGGTAGAATATGATGATGGAGCTGTATTGGGATGGGCATTGCCTAGTGGTAGGAAGAGCAGGGCAAAGAAGGGGCACCTAGAGTTTGGTATGATGAGGACAGGGAGCAGCCAGAAGAACAGTTGTGCTTGAAGATGTGCTTTATTGATGTTTACCAATTCAGGAGAGCACTTCAGAATTTTCACATAGCCCAGTTGAGGAACTTTGTGTACCACAGGAATGGGCCAAATGCAGTCATTGCCTAGTGCTCAGAAAGGAAGACTCAAGGTTGTTCATTTCACATGAATGGTTGAACAATTGGTAGAGAGAAAACCTTTTGTCTTAGGAAGTTGGATTTACAGCACACATGTGCACCTGCAGGTGAAGCCTGCAAGGTGACAGGAAAGTGGGTTGCCCAGGTTTGTGAGAAGAGCATGAGGATGGATACAAGGACAAGTATTGAAACTATGATAGAGACTGCCAAGGAAAAACATGGTGTTAAGGTTGGAAAGGTAATGGCTTACAAAGCCAGGAAGAGAGCATTGTAGGTGGTTCTAGGTGATCAGATCAAGCAGTACATTAGGTTGAGAGACTACTTGCAGACAGTGATTGACACCAACCCTGGTAGTAGGTGCATTGTTACTACCAAGCAGTTTGGTAGAGCACCCTAGCCCAAACCCAAGATTCCATGGCATGTTTTATTGTCTAAATAGAACAAAGGAGGGATTTTTGAATGGTTGTAGACCATTCATTGGTAAGTTTTAGCTCTTCTTTTGTTTTTTTGTTGTACATGTTCTAGCTTTTTTACTAATATATTGTAACTTATTTATGTATCCAGGGTTGGATGGCTGTTGGACAACAAATACTTGCAGCTACTGGAAGAGATGGAAACAATAATATATATCCATTGCATTTGGTATTGTTGACAAGGAAGATACTGCTAGTTGGTGTTGGTTTCTTACTCAGCTGAAGTTTGCTCTTGGTGGATCTGATGGCAAGTTTGGGAAATACAGAATTATATCTGATAGGCAGAAGGTAACTCATGTGCTCCCATGTTTGACTTGTTGCATTTTCTAGTTACTACCCTCTTCTTCTCATGCATGTGCTCACACTTATTTTTATTGAATAGGGTTTGCTCAAAGACATCAACCAAGTATTACCAGATTGTCCCCAAAGATTTTGCCTATGGCATATTTATGCCAACTTTCAGTTAGCTGGATTTATAGGAGAAGAACTAAAGAAATACATGTATGGTGCTAGCTACTCTCACACAAGGCATTTATTTGATGTACACATGCAGAACATGAAAGATGAGTCAGAGGAAGCTTGGGCATGGCTAAGCAAGATTCCAGTGGAGTGTTGGGCAAGGTATGCAATGGACACAAACTGTAAAACTGACCTTGTTGTGAACAACTTGAGTGAGGTTTTCAACAAAATGATTCTTGATGTTAGAGGCAAACCAGTAGTAACAATGTTTGAAGGCCTTAGATCAAAGATCATGGTCAGGCATGAAGGAAAGAGGACAGGTGCTGCATCATCTAGGTGGGAGATCACTCCAACATATTGTGAAATGTTGGAAGTGAACAAAAAGTACTCAAGGATTTACAAAATCTTAGAAATCTGTGGGTAATTTATGGCAAGTGAGCAGAGGGGTGGAGAGTAGCTATGCCGTTGACTTGGATGCAAGAACTTGTGGGTGCACGAGGTGGGACATGACATGAATTCCATGTAGTCATGCCATATCTGCCATTTACAAGTCCAAGCAGCAGCCCGAGGATTTTGTTCATGGTTTTTTCAAGAAACCCATGTATTTAGATGCATATAATCCTGTCATATACCCAGTACCTAGCCAAGATCAATGGACAAAGACCGACACAGTTGAAATTGACCCACTAGTGTTCAGAATTGAAAAGGGTAGGCATCAGAGTAAGAGGAGGAAGGAAAATTTGAAGTCCTAGAGCCTAAAGATACTTCTAGGACGGCAACAATAACATGTAGCAACTGCAAGAAACTAGGCCATAGATACACAAGTTGCACACAAACTTTGAACCCACCGTTGCAGATGGGGAAAAATCAACGCAAGGTTTATTCTTACTTGTATTTTCATGTTTAACCATAGTTAAAATATAACTTGGATTATAACATGTTTGGGTGCAGGGAAACAGAAGTAACGAGGAGGGAAGCAACACATCAACAACAGCGCCACCAGCACCACCTCGGGCACCTACAGCGCCACCTCCACCTACAGCGCCACCAGCACCACCTCGGGCACCTACAACGCCACCTCCACCTACAGCGCCACCAGCACCACCTCGGGCTGTAGGGTTTCGTAGCATGGAAAACAAAAAATTTCTATCGCATACAACCGAACAAGCCAAGATCTATCTACTAGATTGTAGCAACGAGTCGATGGAATAACTTACCCTCGAAGATTCCAAAGCGTTTAACGAGAGCGGATTCTCGTGGGTGATGTAGTCGTACTCTTCCCGATCTCAAGATCATGTAGACGATCCTTCAAGGCTGCGTTCAGCGCTTCATGATCGGTCACATCGTTCGATTTCGACGAATACCTTCCTCTCCCTTGTTCCAAAGAGCGGAGGTTGTAGCACTCTCCTCGCGATTCCGGAAGACATCGTGGTCTGGAAGTAGAGGAGATCCCATGAGCCTTAAGCCGGAGCGAGTATGGTGGAGTATGAGAGAGAGCTATTAGTGGTCTAGGTTTTAGACACACCAATTAGAAGGCTCTAATCCAAGGCTAGGGCAATTAGAAGCTCTAAACCAAAACTGCTCTAAACCGGAGTCTAGGGCTAGGTTTTAGATTAGAGGATAGGAACTTGTGTGTCTAGAGGAGGAGGCCTTGCCCCTCCTTTTATAGGTGGGAGGGGCGGCCAAGGGGAGGGAGTCCCTCCCCAAGTCGGCCTTGGGTGGCGCGCCGGCTTGGAGAGGAGGGACTCCTCCCCCAAGTCGGTTTCAACCTCCTCTTGCTTGTTTCCCACAGTTTCCTGTTTTAGCCGTTTGACTTTCAAACTGGCCATTTGCCTTTTCAGTTTTAGGATTCAATTTAATCCTTTATTTGGAACAGCAAGAACACTTAGTACATGATGCAATCATTCCAATATGTAATGACACATTCATGTACCCCTTCCCCCCAGGAGTGTCGGACATTCCGGAACCTTCTAGAACATTCCCGATGAAAACACCGGAATCATTCCCGAACTCCGAAACGGGACTTTCCTTATATGAATCTTATTCTCCGGACCATTCTGGATCACCTCGTGATATCCCGGATCCCATCCGAGACTCCGAACAACATTCGGTCTCTTTCTCATAATACCATAACTACTCAAACAACGTCGAATCCTTAAGTGTGTCTCCCTACGGTTCGTGAATTATGCGGACATGATCGAGACACTTCTCCGAACAATAACCAATAGAGGAATCTGGAAATTCATATGGCTCCACATATTTCTCGATTACTTTGCGATCGAATGAACCACTTACATACGATACCAATTTCCCTTTGTCTCACGATAGTTTACTTATCCGAGGTTATGATCGTCGGTATCTCGCATACCTAGTTCAACCTCGTTACCGATAAGTACTCTTTTCTCGTTCCGTGATATGTGATCCCTTGTGACCCAGTCACATGCTTGCAAGCTAATTGGATGACATTCCACCGAGAGGGCCCAGTATATCTATCCGTCATATGGATGGACAAATCCCTCTTGATCCATGTGTTTCAACCAATACTTTCTGAACACTCAATGCCTCCTTTATAGCCACCCAATTACGGTGCGGTGTTTGATGTCATCAAAGCATCCTTCCATAAAGGTGATATGCATGATCTCATGGTCGAAGGAATTAGGTTACTATGTATCAGAAAGCATATAGCAATTGAACTATTGAAATGACTTGATCTTTATGCTATGCTTATCTATAGGAGTATGTCCACCATATCATTCTCCTAACGATATGATCTTGTTGTTGATAACATCTCAATGTTCATGATAGGGAAACCACAATCATTTAATCAACCAACAAGCTAGTGAAGTATAGAGGCTATACTAGGGACTTCAAATTAAGTTTACAAATCACACAAGTATCAATGTTTCCTTGTTAATACTATTATAGCATGAATGCAAACATTTATTATAAACACAGAGATATAATAATAACTACATTTATTATTGGCTCTAGGGCATATCTCCAACAGTCTCCCACTTGCACTAGAGTCATCTAATCTAGATTACATGGTAATATACCGAACACCCATGGCAGTTTGGTGTTGGTCATGTTTTGCCCTCGGGAGAGGTTTAGTCAATGGATCCGCCACATTCAGATCTGTGTGTACTTTGCAAATATTTATATCCCCATCCTGGATATGTTCTCGAATAGCGTGAAAACGCAGCTTGATGTTGACTTCTTGTGTGACCTTGGTTCTTGCGCATTGGCTATGGCGCCCATGTTATCACGATAGATAGACATTGGGTCCAGCACTAGGAACCACACCCAACTGTAATGAACTCTTTCATCCATATCGCTTCTTGTGAAGCCTCGGAAGCGACCATGTATTCCGATTCAGTTGAAGATCTCGCCACAACGCTTTGCATTGCACTCCTCCAGCTAGCTGCACCATTCAAAATAAATACGTATCCAGTTGTGATTTAGAATCATCCGGATCGGTGTTCCAACTAGCATCGGTGTAACCGTTAACAACGTATTCATCACCTCCATAAGAAAGAACCATATCCTTAGTTCTTCTCAAGTACTTAAGGATGTTTTTGACCATTGTCCAATGATCCACTCTGAATCACTTTGATATCTCGCTAGTTAAACTAACACATATGCAATGTCGGGTCTAGTACATAGCATGGCATACATTAGAGATCCTATGGCTGAGGCATAGAGTCTTACTCATCCTTTCTCTATCTTATCTGATGTCGGACTTTGAGTTTTACTCAAGGTCGTATTAGCAACATGGGCAAGAACCCTTTCTTGCTTTCTTCCATTCCAAACCTCTTTAGAACTTTGCCCAAATATGTACTCTGTGACAATGATATTTGGCGTTTCGATCTATCTCTATAAATCTTTATGCCTAATATGTAAGCTGCTTCGCCAAGATCCTTCATTGAAAAACTATTATTCAAATATTCCTTGACACTATTAAGAAGGTCTACATCATTCCCAATCAGCAATATGTCATCCACATATAGTATTAAGAATGCTACAGAGCTCCCACTCACTTTCTTGTAAATACAAGCTTCTCCATAAGTTTGTATAAAACCAAAACTTTTGATCACCTTATCAAAACGTTGATTCCAACTTCGGGATGCTTGCTTCAATCCATAGATGGACCGTTGAAGTTTGCATACCTTGTTAGCATCTTTAGGATCGACAAAACCTTTGGGTTGCATCATATACAACTCTTCATCAATATCTCCATTGAGGAATGTTGTTTTGACATCCATCGCCATATCTCATAATCATAATATGCAGCGATTGCTAACATAATCCTCCAGACTTTAGCTTCATCTTGGTGAGAAAGTATCATCGTAGTCAACTCCTTGAATTTGTCGAAACCCTTTTGCAACAAGTCGAGCTTTATAGATGTAACATTACCATCAACATCTGTTTTCTTCTTGAAAATCCATTTGTTCTCGTGACCTTTTCGCCATCGGTAAGTCCACCAAAGTCCATACTTGGTTTTCGTACATGGATCCAATCTCGGATTTCATGGCTTCTTGCCATTTATTGGAATCTGGGCTCATCATCGCTTCCTCATATGTCTCGGGGTCATCGGTGTTGTCTACCAACATGCCACTCATAACGGGATCATACCAATGCGGGTGAATGCAGTTCTCGTTGACCTCCGAGGCTCTGTAGCAACTTCAACCGAAGTTTCATGATCATCATCATTAGCTTCCTCTCTAATTGGTGCAGCACCACGGGAACTTCTTCGGTCTTTGCGCTACTATAATTCGAGAAGGTTCGACAACCTCATCGAGTTCTACTTTCCTTCCAGTCACTTCTTTCGAGAGAAATTCCTTCTCTAGAAAGGATCCATTCTTGTCAACGAAGATTTTGCCTTCGGATCTATGATAGAAGGTATACCCAATAGTTTCTTTTGGATATCCTATGAAGACGCATTTTTCCGCTTTGGGTTCAAGCTTGTCCGGCTGTAACTTCTTTACATAGGCTTCGCATCCCCAAACTTTAAGGAACGACAATTTAGGTTTCTTCCCAAACCATAATTCATACGGTGTCGTTTCAACGGATTTAAACGGTGCCCTATTTAAAGTGAATGCGGCTGTTTCTAATGCATAACCCCAAAATGATAGCGGTAAATCTGTAAGTGACATCATAGAACCAACCATATCTAAGAGAGTTCGATTACGATGTTCGGACACACCATTACGCTGTGGTGTTCCCGGCGGTGTCAACTGTGAAAGTATTCCGCATTTCTTCAAATGCTCGCCAAACTCGTAACTTAGATATTCACCTCCACGATCAGAACGTAGAAATTTAATCTTCTTGTTACGTTGATTCTCTACCTCACTTTGAAACTCCTTAAACTTCTCGAAAGTTTCGGACTTATGTTTCATGAAATAGATATACCCATATCTACTCAAGTCATCCGTGAAGGTAAGAACATAACAATAACCATCAGCGATGCTACACTCATTGGACCACACACATCGGTATGTATGATTTCCAATAAGTCAGTAGCTCGCTCCATCATACCGTAAAATGGAGTCTTAGTCATTTTTCCCATCGACATGCTTCGCATCTTTCAAGTGATTCAAAATCAAGTGATTCAAGAAGTCCATCGAATGGAGTTTCTTCATACGCTTCACTCCAATGTGACCAAGAAGACGATTGCCACATATATGTCGAATTATCGCTGATTTCAAGCGTTTAGCCTCAATGTTGTTGATATGTGTATTTCCACTATCGAGATTCAATAAGAATAGACCATCTATCAAAGGTGCATGTGCATAAAACATATTACTCATATAAATCGAACAACCATTATTCTCGATTTAAACAAGTAACCTCGCAATAAACAAGATCCCGATATAATGTTCATGCTCAACACGGGCACTAAATAACAATTATTTAAGTATAAAACTAATCCCGATGGTAGATGAAGGGTAGCGTGCCGCGATCACATCAACCTTTGATCCGTTTCCGCGCGCATCGTCACCTCGTTCTTCGCTAGCTTCCGTTTATTCTGCAAAGACTGTTTGAGTTACAAATATGAGCAACCTAACGGTATCAAATACCCGGGCACTACTACAGTACTAGTGAGATACACATCAATAACATGTATATCAGATATACCTTTCTTGTTGATGTTGCCGTTCTTCAGATCCGCCAAGTACTTTGGGCAATTCCGCTTCGATGACCTTCTCCCTTGCGTAAAGCACTCGATGTCGGGCTTGGGCCAGCTTTGGTCTTCTTCGCGGCATGGTAACTTTCTTACCACCCTTCTTGAAGTGTCCTTTGCTTAGACTTGCCTTTCTTGAATTTGGTGGTCTTATTGACCAACAACACTTGGTGCTCTTTCTTGATCTCCACTTCGCAGATTTCAACATGGCAAAGAGTTACGCAACGTCTTGTTCATGTTGCATGTTGTATTTCATCACAAAGTTCTTGTAACTTGGTGGTAGTGATTGGAGGACACGGTAAATCCCCAAAGCATTAGGAATCACTATACCCAAGCTTTGAAGTTTGTTTGCGTGCCAGACATCTTAAGCACATGCTCCTTGTGAGCTGCCTTCTTCCATCTTGCGTTAAAGAACTTTTGAAGCCTCATAGCTTTCAATTGCCGCATGAGTCTCAAAAATCAATTTGAGATCCTCGACAATATCATATGGGTCTCGCTTCAAACCTTTTCTCAAGCTCCGATTCCAAACCATACAAGATAGCACATCGAACTATGGAGTCTTGATTCTTAGAGAGGTAAACATTCTTTACTTCATCGGAGCATCATTGCAGTGGGTCACCCAATGTGCATCCAAAGACATAGGTCAAATTACCAGTGTGAGGACAATCCTCAAATTGGAACCAATCCGCGAAGTTGCTTCCATTGTTTTTCAACTTTTATTTCTCTAGGAACGCATTAAAATTGATGGTAGGGGCTACCATTGATCTACAACATATTTGCAATAGTTTAGACTAAGTTTATGACAAAATGAGTTCAAATTAATTTAATGAAATTAAACTAGGTGAACTCCCACTCAAAACAACATCCCTCACATTGTTTTAGTGATCACACGAACCAAATCCACTACATCAACACCGATCATCATGAGAGTTGATATAGTTTCAATGGCGAACAATCGTCATGTTCATCATGTCTACTATATGATTCATGCTTTACCTTTCGGTGATCCGTGTTCCGAGACCATGTCTGTACATGCTAGGCTCGTCAAGATCAAACCTTAGTTTCCGCATGAGCAAATCTGGCTTGCTCACGTTGTATACACTTGCAGAATCTAACACACCCGATCATCACGTGGTGCTTCGAAACAACAAGTTTTAGCAACGGTGCTAACTAAGGGTGAACACATTCTGACTTGAAATTCATGTGCATGAGGGATCATCTTATAATGCTACCGTCGTCTACTAAGCAATACAAGATGCATAAAGGATTAACATCACATGCAATTCATAATATGTGATATGATATGGCCTTTCTTCTTTGTGCTTCCAATCTCCATCTTCTAGCACGAACATGATCTCCATCATCACCGGCATTGCATCAAGGTCAATGACGCTTCTCCATGGTTGTCGTCCACCGGCTTCAACTATTACAACTACTTTGAATAGATACGCGGGTCTTAACATAAATTAAAGACAACCATATGGCTCCTGCCGGTTGCCAACTTACAATAAGGAACATTGCATACATCAAATATAATCACAATCATGGCCATATCACATCACTGCACACCCCTGCAAAACAAAGTTAGACGCCTCTACTTTCTTTGCATATTTTACATGGTTTGGGGCTTTCAATAAGTGTCGTTCTAACTTACGAACAAGAACCACAACATTGATACTAGCATTGTTGATCACCCGTTGTAAATTGGATCTTAACTATGCTAGGAGAAACAGGCACCCGCAAAGCCACTTATGCAATACAAGTTGCATGTCAAGCGTGGAGCAAGTCTCATGAACGATGTCATGTAAGGTTAGCCCGGGCCGCTACATCCCAACATACCGCAAGATGCAAAGTACACAAGAAGTAATCGACAATAAAAGCATAAACGCCCACAACGACCATTGTGTTCTACTTGTGCAACAGATCTACATATAGACACGGCTCTGATACCACTGTAGGGTTTCGTAGCATTTGTAACACCCTCCATGAGTCAAGAATACAGATATAATTTACAAAGATCCAAATCACCTTAAAAATGATAGAGCGTCCGGCTACGGACAAGATGCAAATGGGGCTAAGAGCCCTGAAGAGTAACCAATGGCGTCCATAACCCTGCCCAGGCCAAGCCGGAAGGGTAACCCTGCTAACGACGTCGATCTCAAACACCTTAAACAAAAGGGTGCCGAAGGGCAAAGGAAAAGAGGGCGTCGATCGAGGCCATTACACGGCGCGAGGCTAGAATTGGCGGTCCTCGCCTACATAGGTATGGTGGTGAAGCGGCGGCAAGATGCACTAAACAACCTATAGAGACTCGATACAACGGCGACTATCGAGAGGTAAGAAAGACCTATTCGGAACTAACCTGATTCTACCATCAAACAAACCCATCCTGGTATTCCCCCTCGAGACCAACGAGGAAGTCAACCGAGGAACTCACACAGTTGGCAGCTTTATTGATTCAGTTATCGTTGCAACAATTACTAGTCAAGTATAGATAATCATCCTGATAAAATAAGCAGTGGGCAATTTTAGTTAACCATTCCGTGATAGTTGCAACACTTACTAGTCAGATACAATTAGCATGAGATAACCCCAAAACCCAGCAGTTTTTGGTACTTTTATTTAGCCATTCCGTTGTAGTGAAGCTGATTACTAGTCATATCGGATACAAGTCAATTTATAACAGTAAACTTTAGTTATAGTTGTCTATGATCAAGCACTGTGCTCCAAGTCGTCCATAACCGCGGACACGGCTTCGAAAAGATTTAACCTGCAGGGTGCACCAAAGTATCCACAAGCACTTGACCCTTTTGCGGATCGGTTAACATACACCCATCGGTATGTCGGCGGCCTAAGTCATGACGTTTCAGACCCAAAGCAAGCACGGGGCCACCCTACTAAGTCTACTTAACGAAGTCGGCCGGTCTCGAGACGGACTCGGGGTTTTGACGGTGGTATGTGACAGAAACCCCAAACCGGGCTGTCGATACCGCGAAAACACTCCGCTTCAAAACAGACAGTGCTCCTCACAATCGTAAATAAAGCGGTAAAACATGGAATAAGTACAGGATAGTAAATAAAACCTCAAACTAGTTTGTGGCCCCAGACAATACTTTGAAATCAGGTACTAATCAATGGGGGCCCATATCTCCCCACTGTGGTTAGCGCTCGATCTCGGAGCAGTGTCAAGAACTCGGGTCCCACGGGACACAAGTGGGCGATCGAAACCAAATATTATCTATCACCCACGGTGCCTGCTTACCTACTTCAATTTTAGTTGTTAAACAAGAATTAAAGTGAGCGAAAAGTAAAGCCATGATCATCTCCAACATCAAATAGGCGGCAATGCTCCAACAACTGGTACTTGGCAACACGCACTTGAGCAAGCGACTCACGACGCATAAGTCCAACTATCTACCAAACAACAGGTAATAGGATGTGTCCAAGGCAATATGAGGCTGCAAGGGATATCACTGCACGAAAACTAGAGCATCGCAACACGAGATAGCAATAGATCAACAGAGGAATAAATACTATAAAGTAAGATAGGTAGAAATGGGAAGATGCTACTTTGAAAACATTGTCGAAGGTTCAACCAAGATCGGTAAGCTCACATCAACTCAACGGCCCAATCCGCGAAGAAGCAAAACACTAAAAGAAACACCGGATGCACTATTTAATACTACGGCAAAAGATCGGGCATGATGCATGTATGATGCATGACATGGCAAGGGTGCAATGCAATTAGGCCATAGTAAGCGGGCAAATGCCGACATTTAAATATATGGTTCAAGTTGTTTAGTTACCCCGCAATTAAAGGTTGTCTTAACATGGCAAAATATAGCACCGGTTCGCTACACAAATTTAAATGAGGCCAATATAAGACAATATTTGCCCGCATATGGGCCCCATATTTAATTATTAGGTGAATCGGCATAAGGCCCCCAAACCACACACAAATATGCATGCATGAACAATTTAATATGCAACAAGGTTTATATATAGCATTTATAAAATAGGGGCTCAGGAAAAGGTTCACACATTAGGGTTCGGCAGATCTTGGTTCCGGGGTTCGGGGTTCGGTCTCAGGGTTCAGGGTTCGACGGATCGGTCTTCGAAGGCCGGATACAAGAGGGAGATCTTGGCGTTTCGGGAAGAAGGACTTGGTTGGCGTCGGGGGCGCATCGGATTCGTTCGGGTCGGTGTCGATCTTGTCGTCGCGAAGATCTTCTCGTGTCCTTGTGTCGGGTCGGTCTTGGCGTCCGGGGTGCAGTGCTTGGCGTTCTGCGTTGGTGTCCTTACCGTCCGTGTTCTCGAGCATCGCATCCGGGAAGGAGTACTTGTCGTTCAGGGACTCGATGTCCGGGGTGAAGTAGTCGGTGTTCCGGGTGGGCGACCTTGGCGTCCGAGAGATGATCTTGTCGCATCCGCGGCCTTCGGTTACGGGTTCTCCGGGCTCCCATGTAGGAGATCTTGTCGTCGCGTCGAAGAACTCGGATTCGGGGTCGGGTGTCGGTGGACTACTTGATGTTCCCCCTTAGACGATCTTCGGGTTCCGTGAAGGAGATCTTGTGGTCGGAATCCTGGGTCGATCATCGGATCCGGCGGCTTCGAGGCACTTGTTATAGGCGCCTTGTATCTCCGTGCAGGGTCTCGGTGAGCTTTGCGTCTGAGGAGGTGGTCTTGGTTTGGGCCTCGGCCATCTCATCCGCGTAGTAGATCATGGCGTTCGAGGCTGCGGTTGCTTCATGTTCTCGGGCGGTCTCACCAACACGTGTTCAACGTCTTTGGCCGGTATGGCTCGGCGCTACAGGTCGGATCGAACAGACGTCTGGGACGAGCCGCTGCGAGGTGGGCCCGGAAGGAGAGGCAGAGGCGGCGTGGGCTCAGCGGGACCAGAGCGGGCGGGCGCGAGAGGCGCCATGGCAGGTCTCGGCGGGGTGGGCGGGCGGAGGGGCGAGGCGGGGCAGCGTCTGGGAAGCGGCACGGGGCAGCGCCGGCGGCGGTGGTTGGAGGAGGCTCATGGTGGGGAAGGAGGCCCGGCGCAGCCGGCGAAGGGTAACCTCGTCGGCAGGCGGCGGAAGAGGAAATCGAGGCGCGGATGAGGGCGGCAGGGCAGGCAAACGATGGCCTTGAGGCCGCGGCATCGCCGGAGGGGACGCTCGCAAGCGGAGAGGAGGAAGCCGGCCGGAGAGGGAGGAGCGGGGAGGAGGCGCTACGTCGGCCGGGCGGGCGGACGAGGACGCCATGAGGCGGCGTGAGCTCTGGCCGAGGAAGCCGACGGTGGCTCGAGCGGGGACGGCCTGGCGACGGCGGGAGGAGAGGGCGGCGAGGACGTCGCGGCCGGAGGAGGAGCGGCGACGGGCTATGGAGAGCGGCGGGGCGGGGTGGAGGTCGGGGTGACCGGAGGGCGCAGAGGAGGAGGCCTGGGCGGAGGAGCGCGGCCGAGGGTGGCGGAGCTCACCAAAGGGACGAGGGCGGACGCGGGCGCGGTGGCGCAGAGGGCGAGGATGCGAGGCGGACGGGGCTTGAGGCCGGTGAGGAGGAGAAGAGAGGGCGAGGTGAGGAGGAGGAGAAGAGAGCGTGGGGAGGGGAGAGATGGAGTGGTGGGGGCGGAGGGGTGGGACCCAGGGGCGCGGGGCCACACGGGGTCGGGGCTGGCGCGTGGGGCCCGCGGGACAGGGAGAGGAGAGAGGGTGGGTAGATGGGGATGCTGGTGGGGCGTGTGTGCTGGGGAAGTGGGGTGGGGCCAGGGTGTCGGTGGGGAGAGAGAGAGGGTGGGTAAATGGGGCTGTGGTGAGAGAAAAGAGGGGAGAGAGAGGGTGGATTGATGAGGTGGCAGGTGGGTAGGGATTGGGTCCAGGGGGTGAGGTGGCGGGCTGTGGTTGGTGGGTAGGTTAGGACTAGGTAGGAATAGGAATTCGGGCGGGCTGGTTTAGGTGGACCGATTTATACCGGGGTGGTCGACTGGGTCGAATCGGCCCGTTCGACTGCCCCCACAAAAATAATTAAATATTTATTTGTTTAAACCGGGCTTTTACAAACCATTGGCAGACAAAACAAAATAATCCGGAGACCGGGTTTGTGTTTGAACAGAGACGGGGCGTCTAGAAAACAAAAAATAGGTTTTTCCGCAATTAGTTTTATGCAAAAAAATGCAAGATGACATGACGATGCTCAAATGCAATGTGGCATGATGACATGAGCATGCGGTCATGATGATGCAATGCACAAAAACAACGCGATTTTCTAGTAGTGGTTTGCGGGATGCCACAATTCGACACCACTAACAATGGATCTCGCCCTCGAGATCCGCCTCATGGTACGGGGAAGAAGGTCGGCGATCTGCGTCTTCTTGCTTCGTGTAGATCCTCGCGACACCACTAACAAGAGGTCGTTGCCCGTGATCGTCGAGAGAACACTCCGGAAAACAAAGGCGAAGGTAGAGGAATCAACAAATAAAGCCACCTCTAACTCCGATGGAAAGAGGGAACCAATGCATTCTCATCCACTTCAATGTACACAAGCGAATAGAGTGAGTAGTCGGCATGGGGGCCAATCCATCACGTACCCAAACTATTACTCTGCACAGTCCGTAGAAAAGGGTGCAACCATTCTCGGAATCAGACTGAAGATCTCGATAATCGAGATTCGGAAACAAAGGAGTGATGCAGACTCTGCATCGGATCTGGCGTAGATGATGTCGTCGCGTCGGAGAACACCGGAAGGCACAAACAAGGAACGAAGAATGGTAACACAGTCGACAGATTCCTCAGACAGCATGAAGACCAGATGTAGCAACACCGTTACCAAAGGAGGAAGCGAAACCCTGAAGGTACGACGGAAACCCAACCACAAGAAATCCTGGACTCGAAGAAAAGATAAGAGAGTAGATTCAAAACACGCAGAGGTAAGAGGAGAATAGCAGAGGGGTAAGGAGTAAAAGCAGAGCTAACCGGATCTATCCAACCGATTTTTGCAAAATAGTTTTGACTCTCTACTTCGGCCGTTAGCTAGGTTATCCTACAGGCTAGACTTGTGGGGTATCGCAACTGCTGAGCTCTGATACCACTCTGTAACACCCTCAGAATCAGCCCTATGCAAGTTTGAGCGAAACCCGCCAAACCCACATAGGAACGATTCAAAGGTGCCCACCAGGCACTTTCGTGCGGGTGGGAAACGAAGCAATAACATTACACAACAGTCCTCGATGGGACCCACAGAACAGATTTATATACAACACGACTCCATGAGTCAAGAATACAGATATAATTTACAAAGATCCAAATCACCTTAAAAATGATAGAGCGTCCGGCTATGAACAAGATGCAAATGGGGCTAAGAGCCCTGAAGAGTAACCAATGGCGTCCATAACCCTGCCTGGCCAAAGGAAGGGTAACCACGCTAACGACGCCGATCTCAAACTGCTTAAACAAAGGGGTGCCGACAAAGGGCAAAGGAAAAGAGGAGCGTCGATCTTGAGGCCAAGACAGCGAGGCTAGAATTCGGCGGTCCTCGCCTACATAGGTATGGTGGACTGAAGCGGCAGCGGCAGCATGCACTAAACAACCTATAGAGACTCGATACAACTGACGACTATCAGAGAGGGGTAAGAAAGACCTATTCGAAACCAACCTGATTCCACCATCAAACAAACCCATCATGGTATTCCCCCTCGAGACCAACGAGGAAGTAAACCGAGGAACTCACACAGTTGGCAGCTTTATTGATTCAGTTATCGTTGCAACAATTACTAGTCAAGTATAGATAATCATCCTGATAAAATAAGCAGTGGGCAATTTTAGTTAACCATTCCGTGATAGTTGCAACACTTACTAGTCAGATACAATTAGCATGAGATAACCCCAAAACCCAGCAGTTGTTGGTACTTTTATTTAGCCATTCCGTTGTAGTGAAGCTGATTACTAGTCATATCGGATACAAGTCAAATTATAACAGTAAACTTTAGTTATAGTTGTCTATGATCAAGCACTGTGCTCCAAGTCGTCCATAACCGCGGACACGGCTTCTCAAAAAGATTTAACCCTGCAGGGTGCACCAAAGTATCCACAAGCACTTGACCCTTTTGCCGGATCGGTTAACATACACCCATCGGTATGTCGTGGGGCCTAAGTCATGACGCGTTTCGGACCCAAAGCAAGCGGGGGCCACCCACTAAGTCTACCATAGCGAAGTCGGCGGTCTCGAGGCAGACTCGGGGTTTGCGATAGTGGTCAAAAGCGACAGAAACCCCAAAACTCCTCGATACCGCGAAAACACTCCGCTTCCAAGATGCAGTGCTCCTCACAATCGTAAATAAAGCAGTAAAGCATGGCATAAGTACAGGATAGTAAATAAAACCTCAAACTAGTTTGTGGCCCCCAGTACAATACTTTGAAATCAGGTACTAATCAATGGGGGGCCCATATCTCCCCACCTGTGGTTAGCGCGCTCGATCTCGGAACAGGTGTCAAGAACTCGGGGTCCTACGGGACACAAGTGGGCGGTCGGAAACCAAATATTATCTATCACCCACCGGTGCCTCTGCTTACCTACTTCAATTTTAGTTGTTAAACAGTAATTAAAGTGAACGAAAAGTAAAGCCATGATCATCTCCAACATCAAATAGGCGGCAATGCTCCAACAACTGTGGTACTTGGCGACACGCAACAACACTTGAGCAAGCGACTACGACGCGCAAGTCCAACTATCTACCAAACAACAGGTAATAGGATGTGTCCAAGGCAATATGAGGCTGCAAGGGATATCACGGGTACGAAAACTAGAGCATCGCAACACAGATAGCAATAGATCAACAGGAGGGAATAAATACTATAAAGTAAGATAGGTAGAAATGGGAAGATGCTCGCCTGAAAACATTGTCGAAGGTTCAACCGAAGATCGGGGCGAAGCTCACATCAACTCAACGGCCCAATCCGCGAAGAAGCAAAACACTAAAAGAAACACCGGATGCACTATTTAATACTACGGCAAAAGATCGGGCATGATGCATGTATGATGCATGACATGGCAAGGGTGCAATGCAATTAGGCCATATTAAGCGGAACCGGGGTCCCGACATTTAAATATATGGTTCAAGTTGTTTAGTTACCCCGCAATTAAAGGTTGTATTAACATGGCAAAATATAGCACCGGTTCGCTACACAAATTTAAATGAGGCCAATATAAGACTAGATTTGCCCGCATATGGGCCCCATATTTAATTATTAGGTGAATCGGCATAAGGCCCCCAAACCACACACAAATATGCATGCATGAACAATTTAATATGCAACAAGTTTTATATATAGCATTTATAAAATAGGGGCTCAGGAAAAGGTTCACACATTAGGGTTCGGCAGATCTTGGTTCCGGGGTTCGGGGTTCGGTCTCAGGGTTCAGGGTTCGACGGATCGGTCTTCGAAGGCCGGATACAAGAGGGAGAGCTTGGCGTTTCGGGAAGAAGGACTTGGTTGGCGTCGGGGGCGCATCGGATTCGTTCGGGTCGGTGTCGATCTTGTCGTCGCGAAGATCTTCTCGTGTCCTTGTGTCGGGTCGGTCTTGGCGTCCGGGGTGCTGTGCTTGGCGTTCTGCGTCGGTGTCCTTACCGTCCGTGTTCTCGAGCATCGCATCCGGGAAGGAGTACTTGTCGTTCAGGGACTCGATGTCCGGGGTGAAGTACTCGGCGTTCCGGGTGGGCGACCTTGGCGTCCGAGAGATGATCTTGTCGCATCCGCGGCCTTCGGTTACGGGTTCTCCGGGCTCCCATGTAGGAGATCTTGTCGTCGCGTCGAAGAACTCGGATTCGGGGTCGGGTGTCGGTGGACTACTTGATGTTCCCCCTTAGACGATCTTCGGGTTCCGTGAAGGAGATCTTGTGGTGCCGGGAATCCTCGGGGTCGATCATCGGATCGGGCGACGGGGCTTCGAGGCACTTGTTATAGGGCATGCCTTGTATCTCCGGGTACGGGGTCTCGGTGAGCTTTGCGTCCTGAGGAGGTGGTCTTCGGTTTCGGGCCTCGGCCATCTCATGCGGGTAGTAGATCATGGCGTTCCGAGGCTGCGGTTCGGCTTCATGTTCTCCAGGGCCGGTCTCACCAACACGTGTTCAACGTGATGGACGGTATGGCTCGGCGCGCTACAGGGTCGGATCGAACAGGACGTCTCGGGACGAGCCGCTGCAGGGGAGGTGGGCCCCAGGAAGGAGAGGCAGAGGCGGCGTGGGCTCGACGGGACCAGGGCGAGGCGGGCCGCGAGAGCGGCGCCATGGCAGGTCTCGGCGGGGTGGAGGCGGGCCGAGCGTCTGGGAAGCGCACGTGAGACGGCTGGCGCCAGCGTGGGCGGTGGTTGGAGGAGGGCTCGCGTGGGGAAGGAGGCCAGCAGCAACTGAGTAACCTCGTCGGCGAGGCGGAGGAAGAGGGAAGTCGAGGCCAGGATGAGGGCGGCCAACAGAGGGCGACGAGCAAGGCCAAGGCATCGCCGGAGGGACGCCGTCGCAAGGCGGAGAAGGAAGCCGGCGCGGAGAGGAAGGCGGCGGAGGAGGCGGCTACGTCGGCGCCCGGCAGCGAGGCGGACGCATGAGGCGAAGCGCCGGGAGCTCGGCCGGAAGCCGGTGGCTCGAAAGGGAGGCAACTGGCGACGGCGGAGGAGAGGCAGGGACGTCGCGGAGGAGGAGCTGACGGGCTATGGAGAGCGAGGGCGGGTGGAGGTCGGGGTGACGAGGCGAGGAGGAGGCCTGGCGGAGGAGCGCGGCCGAGGTGGCGAGCTCACCAAGCAGACGAGGCGCGGCCTTGCGAGGCGAGGCGGCGGGGCCAAGAGGCGGCACAGCTGCCGGTGAGGAGGGAGAAGAGAGGACGCGGGGTGAGGGAGGAGGGAGAAGAGAGAGCGTGGGGAGGGGAGATATGGAGTGGTGGGGGCGGAGGGGTGGGACCCAGGCTGGGCCACACGGGTCAGGCGTGGGGCCAGGGGATGGGGAGAGGAGAGAGGGTGGGTAGATGGGGACGCTGGTGGGGCGTGTGTGCTGGGGAAGTGGGGTGGGGCCAGGGTGTCGGTGGGGAGAGAGAGAGGGTGGGTAAATGGGGCTGTGGTGAGAGAAAAGAGGGGGGAGAGAGGGTGGATTGATGAGGTGGCAGGTGGGTAGGGATTGGGTCCAGGGGGTGAAGTGGCGGGCTGTGGTTGGTGGGTAGGTTAGGACTAGGTAGGAATAGGAATTCGGGCGGGCTGGTTTAGGTGGACCGATTTATATCGGGGTGGTCGACTGGGTCGAATCGGCCCGTTCGACTGCCCCCACAAAAATAATTAAATATTTATTTGTTTAAACCGGGATTTTACAAACCATTGGCAGACAAAAAAAAAATCCGGAGACCGGGTTTGTGTTTGAACAGAGACGGGGCGTCTAGAAAACAAAAAATAGGTTTTTCCGCAATTAGTTTTATGCAAACAAAATGCAACATGACATGACGATGCTCAAATGCAATGTGGCATGATGACATGAGCATGCGGTCATGATGATGCAATGCACAAAAACAACGCGATTTTCTAGTAGTGGTTTGCGGGATGCCACAGCATGGAAAACAAAAAAATTCTATCGCATACAACCGAACAAGCCAAGATCTATCTACTAGATTGTAGCAACGAGTCGATGGAATAACTTACCCTCGAAGATTCCAAAGCGTTTAACGAGAGCGGATTCTCGTGGGTGATGTAGTCGTACTCTTCCCGATCTCAAGATCGTGTAGACGATCCTTCCAAGGCTTCCGTTCGGCGCTTCCATGATCGGTCACACATTCGGTACTCGTGAAGACCTTCCTCTCCCTTGTTCCAAAGAAATGGGAGGTTGTAGCACTCTCCTCGCGATTCCGGCAACTGGCGTGGTACCGAAAGTAGAGGGAGATCCCGCAGGCTTCGCTTAAGCCGGGCGAGTATGGTGGAGTATGAGAGAGCTATTAGTGGTCTAGGGTTTAGACACACCAATTAGAAGGCTCTAATCCAAGGCTAGGGCAATTAGAAGCTCTAAACCAAAACTGCTCTAAACCGGAGTCTAGGGCTAGGTTTTAGATTAGAGGATAGGAACTTGTGTGTCTACAGGAGGAGGCCCTGCCTCTCCTTTTATAGGTGGGAGGGGCGTCCAAGGGGAGGGAGTCCCTCCCCAAGTCGGCCTTGGGTGGCGCGCCGGCTTGGAGAGGAGGGACTCCTCCCCCAAGTCGGTTTCAACCTCCTCTTGCTTGTTTCCCACAGTTTCCTGTTTTAGCCGTTTGACTTTCAAACTGGCCATTTGCCTTTTCAGTTTTAGGATTCAATCTAATCCTTTATTTGGAACAGCAAGAACACTTAGTACATGATGCAATCATTCCAATATGTAATGACACGTTCATGTACCCCTTCCCCGGAGTCTTGGGACATTCCGGAACCTTCTAGAACATTCCCGATGAAAACACCGGAATCATTCCCGGACTCCGAAACGGGACTTTCCTTATATGAATGTTATTCTCCGGACCATTCCGGATCACCTCGTGATATCCCGGATCCCATCCGAGACTCCGAACAACATTCGGTCTCTTTCTCATAATACCATAACTACTCAAACAACGTCGAATCCTTAAGTGTGTCTCCCTACGGTTCGTGAATTATGCGGACATGATTGAGACACTTGTCCTAACAATAACCAATAGAGGAATCTGGAAATTCATATGGCTCCCACATATTTCTACGATTACTTTGCGATTGAACGAACCACTTACATACGATACCAATTTCCCTTTGTCTCACGATAGTTTACTTATCCGAGGTTATGATCGTCGGTATCTCTGCATACCTAGTTCAACCTCGTTACCGATAAGTACTCTTTTCTCGTTCCCGTGATATGTGATCCCTTGTGACCCAGTCACATGCTTGCAAGCTAATTGGATGACATTCCACCGAGAGGGCCCAGAGTATATCTATCCGTCATATGGATGGACAAATCCCACTCTTGATCCATGTGTTTCAACCAATACTTTCCGAACACTCAATGCCACCTTTATAGCCACCCGATTCGTGTGGTGTTTGATGTCATCAAAGCATCCATCCGGTAAAGGTGATATGCATGATCTCATGGTCGAAGGAATTAGGTTACTATGTATCAGAAAGCATATAGCAATTGAACTATTGAAATGACTTGATCTTTATGCTATGTTTATCTATAGGAGTATGTCCCCCATATCATTCTCCTAACGACATGATCTTGTTGTTGATAACATCTCATTGTTCATGATAGGGAAACCACAATCATTTAATCAACCAACAAGCTAGTGAAGTATAGAGGCTATACTAGGGACTTCAAATTAAGTTTACAAATCACACAAGTATCAATGTTTCCTTGTTAATACTATTATAGCATGAATGTAAACATTTATCATAAACACAGAGATATAATAATAACTACATTTATTATTGCCTCTAGGGCATATCTCCAACACGGGCACCTACAGCGCCACCTCCACATATAGCGCCATGATACGTCAGAAACGTATCTATAATTTTTGATGTTCCATGCTTGTTTAGTATCTACTTTGCTTTGCTTTGTCTACACTTTGAGGTGTTTTTATATCTTTTCTGGAACTAACCTATTAACAAGTTGCCATAGTGCCAGTTGCCTGTTTTCTTCTGTTTTTGGTTCCATAAAGGCAGAAAATCAATATTCTCGGAATTTGATGGGGGAAAAGCCAAAGTTATTATTTTCCCGGAGCAACACGGAACCACGAAGCAGAGCCGGAGGGGGCCACAGGGTGGCCGCAACCCCTAGGCGCGGGAAAGCCTTGGAGGCGCCCATAGGGGGTGTGGGCCCCCTGGACCCCAACCGACCTTGATCCCTGCGCCTATAAGAAGCCTCCGACCCAAAAACCCTAGGGCATCCAGAAGAAATCCACGAAAACCTCCGTAGCACCGCCGCCACCGAAAGGGAGATTCGGAGGACAGAAAGTCTCTGTTCCGGCACCCTGCCGGGACAGGGAAGTGCCCTCGAAGCCATCTCCATAGATCTCCATCGCCATCTTCATCACCGTTGCTGATTCCCATGATGAGGAGGGAGTAGTTCTTCCTCGAGGCTAAGGGCTCTACCGGTAGCTATGTGTTCGTCTCTCTCTCTATGCATGATATTGTTGTGGTCATGAGCTTTGTAATCAAGCAGATCTACCTTGCTACTCAAGTTCTTCAATAGATCTCTGCTCTCCCCATGTGTGTGAAAGTGACAGCGTGCACACCATGGTGGCACTTAGGTTTGAGTCTACATGAATACTCTTTGTGCTTTAATAGATCTATGCTTTTCCCCACGTGTGTGAAAGTGACAACGTGCATACCGTGTGTTGCACTTTGGCTAGATTGAATATTTGTTATGAGTTATATTTGGAGTTGGATGTCTCTATGAAATTGTGGTGTTTGTTAGAACCATCTAGCCCTCAAGGTGACAGTGTGGGATTATCTAGATTGGGGAAGGCAGACTTTGATGAGTGTTGTTATATCCCTACCGGTGATTAGAGTGTCCAACGGGAGAGTAGTTAAGAGTAGTGTCATGAAGAGAGGATATTTATATGAGAGAGTGTTCACTAGTGAAAGTATGATACCTAGGCCTTGTTTCTAAACATGAAACACCGTTTGCTACTAGATATGTTGCATGTTTGCTTGCTTTAGTCATTACCCCACGTCAACAACAAGTTAGAAGCTATTTTCTGGCACCGTTGCCACTTGTATTTCACTATCTCTTCGCCGAACTAGTGCACCTATACACCTGACAAGTATATTGGGTATGTTGGGGACACAAGAGACTTCTTGTATCTTGATTGCAAGGTTGCTTGAGAGGGATACCTTTGACCACTTCCTCCCTGAGTTCGATAAACCTTGGGTAATCCACTTAAGGGAAACTTGTTGCTGTTGTACAAACCTCTGCACTTGGAGGCCCAACAACTGTCTACAACAATAGAAGTGCGTAGACATCAAGCCACCAGCACCACCTCGGGCACCTACAGCGCCACCACCACCACCACCTCGGGCTCCAACATCAGCATCATAGCCAAATGCTCCTTTTCATGCACCTAGGTCTGCCCATATTGATGATCCTACAAGCAGTTTTGCGCCAAGGAGAGGGCAAAGGCCAAAGAAACAAACAACTAGGATGTTGGGGTATTTCAATGCTGGGAAGCATAACAGCTACAAGAAGTAGATAAATTGTCTATTTATGTATTGGAACCATGTGTGCTTGGTATTAGTTGTGTAAGACAATTCTATGTTTGCTACCAATTATTGTAAGACAGATATCTATGTGCTACTACTATGTGATGGTACTATTATATTGCATTTTCAAAAGACAATGTTTGCTACCAATACTAGATGATGCAGCAATAACATCAAGATTCACCGCTCAATTATATTGCATTTTCACCACAATGAAAATAAAACCATGCATTAATCATAACAATCTGAGAAACAACAAGTACACCATTAATACTACAACACCAAATGTTTGTCCAATAGTATCACAATGACAATAAAATCACATGACCAAGTACTACAACATTTCTTGTCCAACATTAATGCATACAAACTGAAATTTCATTAATGTCATTACTCATCAACTATGGCCTTGATCTTTTTCACCTTCGCCTTGTTGTCATCACCAGCTTTCAATAGATCATACACCATGTATTCATATTTTTTCTTTTCCTCCTTCAAAGCAGCCCTTTCTTCCTCCCATTTATTCTCCTTTGCCTTCATCATATATGCTTGTGTTTTTTGCACTTGCTTCAACATCTCAACTGCATTCCTCAGAGCATCCCTGTCCTTCTCCATCTCCACTATTTCAAACTCAGTTTTACCATTCAGCAGGGCCAAGTTTTGTTCCATCACCTTCTTGTGAGAATCATCTACAAACTTGCCAACATCATCCATGAGGCTTGCATACTTCTTCTCAGTCTTGATCTTATACTCATCTATGAAAGCTAGCATGCAGCTTACCATGCTCCACCCTCTCATCAATTCTGCTACTGTTGCTCTTATTGTATATGCATCAGAGCCTTGACAATGCATTCTGAAGTGTCTCTGGACACTCTTGTTCATCTACTCAAGAAACAAATCCATAGTTCACAATTTCCTGTAAATAAAAATGGCACATGGTATGATCATAGGTACCAGCCCCAAAACATTTACATGTCCAGAATTGTCACATCCCAAATTTTAGATTTGGTTATGCATATCATTCATATCAATGCATCATACTTTTCCATGCAAAACCGTCGATTGAAAAGAATCGGCGAAAAGCTATTTTCAAAACCCTATTCTATTTTACTACGAGGCTCCTGCGGGAAGCTTGAGTAGGACTAGTGGTTTCGCTCAACCCTTGACCCTAGATTGTTCCCCTCGATTTTACAAAACCGTAGGAGCAAGAATCGCTCGATTCGGAGCTCGTGCGGAAAAGCTATGGCCGTTTTATTAAAAGATAGAAAAACGGGCCGATTTTCGTGTCCGTTTCCAACCGCGCGCCGTATCCAACTAGGACCCCACGAGGGGGCCCCACTTAAGAGGCAGCCGCTTTCCTCAAGACCACCCGCCGCCTCTCCTCGATCGCGCCGACCCGCCACTGAACCGCCGCCTCGGGATCGCCGATCGCCGCCGCCTGCACGCCGCCTCCAGTACCCGCCGCGCGCTTGCCCGCCGGCCATTACCCGCCGCGCCGCCGCCGCGGCCGCCCGCCGCCAAGACGCTGCGCGCAGCCGCCGCGCCGCCGCCGCCGCTGCTGCCGCTTCGCCGCCGCCCGCAGCTTCGCCGCTTGCCGCAAAGATGCACGCACGCTGCAGCCGCCTGGCAGCCGCCGCAGCTGTCGCCGCCTCGCGCCCGCTCGGCCCGCATCCGCGCCGCACGCGCGCCGCCCCACGCGCCTTGCGCCGCCGTTCGCCATCCGCGATGTCGCGCCGCCGTCGCGTGACCGTTTTGATCCGCGCGCTAACCAACCTTCCTCTTCCGCGCAGGACAAACGCCATCGCCGGAACCGATCGCCGCCGCTGTCCCGAGCTCGACGCCGTTCGTCTCCGGTGAGTCCACAGCCGCCATTAGATCTCAGATCAACGGTCCAGATCAGCCGTTGACCGATCAGTTCCAGGCGTTGACTAGTCAGACGCCCAGTCAGCAGCTGCGTTGACCAGTCAACAAACACAGTTGACTGGGTATTTCTTTAATCGTTTTAGTTGACAGATTTCGATAGAAACTTGTAAATTGCGTAGAAATTAAACCGCTAGGCCAAAAATTGCAAATAAAATATGTGTAGATTCAGTAAGTCGTGTAGAATCTTGCTGTACCTTTGTTTCACACTTTTGCATCAAGATTTAGTACAGTTTAATCAAATGAGTTAATGGCATTTTAGGAGTAATTAATTCGTAGAAAAAGATCTGTAGCTCCAAAAATTGCGTATGATATGTCCCTGGATTCAGTGGAACGAGAGGAATCTCATCGTGAATTAAAAAGATAGGCTTACAGTGAAAACTTCTGCAGAAACTGTCTAGTGGATTTCTGCAGTGTTTTAATTACTCCGGGAGTTTTATAATTCCTTTTTGAGTAATTCCAATTGGTACTGTTCCTAATTAGAAATGCCTATACTGTAGAATTTTCCCAAGATTTTACAAACAGTATACTACCGGTAGTGAATTATTTGAGTTCTAGCTCTAGTTTTGAGCTTTACTTTTGCATATTAGTTTTCCTTGCGCTAAAACTATTTTCCATGCATGCAATCAGTACCTCTACTGATTTATATTATGTGGTGCAGCTGTAGCACCAATCCACTTGTCTTGCATACCTTCATGCATCATCTTTGTTGCATATGCTTGTGGATTGTTTGTTTATGATTGCAATACCACCCAGGAAAGACCAATGTAGTAGCAGATGCTCTGAGTCGGAAGGTTTACGCCAATGGACTAACAATTGGGGAATTGCCTGAGGATTTGTGCAAGCAATTCAAGGACCTTAGACTAGAGGTAGTATCTGAAGGATATTTGGCAACAATGGAAGTCCAACCAACGCTACATGACAGAATCAGGAAGGCTTAAGTGGGAGACAAAGAGATAGATGAAGTTAAGGAAAAGATGAAGGAGGGTCGAGCAAGGGAATTTCGCGAGGATGAGCAAGGAACCTTGTGGTATGGAGATCGTTTGTGCGTTCCCAACGATCCCGAGATAAGGAAGTTGATTCTGCAGGAAGCTCATGACTCGCCGTATTCCATACATCCGGGCAATACGAAGTTGTACATGGACCTAAAGGACAGGTTCTGGTGGAACAACATGAAGGGAGACATCGCGGAGCATATTGCCCTATGTGATGTATGTAGCCGAGTGAAAACGGAACACCAGAAGCCAGCATGATTGCTACAACCATTGCCCGTGCCGGATTGGAAGTGGGATAGAGTGGGAATGGATTTTATCACAGGATTGCCCAGGACCAGGTCAGGATATGACTCCATTTGGGTAGTGGTCGACCATTTGACCAAGGTAGCCCACTTTATACCGGTAAAGACGACCTATACGAGTGCAAAGTTGGCCAAGATTTACATGGACAGAATTGTGTGCTTACATGGAGTTCCCAAGAGTATCGTATATGATAGAGGCACCCAATTCACCTCACACTTCTGGCGCCAGCTGCACGAGTCACTTGGTACTAGACTGGAGTTTAGCACAACGTTTCACCCACAGACTGATGGACAGACCGAGAGGGTGAATCAGATTTTGGAGGACATGCTGAGAGCTTGCATTTTGACTCATGGTTCTAGTTGGGATGAGAATTTACCATATGCGGAGTTTTCCTACAACAACAGCTATCAAACCAGCATCAAGACGTCACCGTTCGACGTACTGTATGGGAAACGGTGCCGGACACCATTGCTATGGGATGGAGTAGGAGAACGCCAGTTGTTTGGACCTGATTTGATCAAGGACGCTGAGGAGAAGGTCGCCTTGATTAGGGACAGGTTGAAGGTAGCACAATCAAGGCAGAAGAGCTACGCTGACGCCAAGCGCAAGGAAGTGGTGTATGAGATAGGTGATAGAGCATACCTCAGAGTGTCGCCACTTCGTGGAATCAAGAGGTTTGAAATTAAGGGTAAGCTGGCACCTCGATTTATTGGACCGTACAGGGTCTTAGCACGCAAAGGAGAAGTCGCCTATCAGTTGGAGTTGCCAGAGGCTCTGTCCGCTGTTCACAATGTGTTCCACGTATCCCAGCTGAAGAAGTGCCATCCGGAAATGGTGGGTACACCATTGAGAGACACTGTACCGCTAGAGGAGGTTCAACTTGAGAATGACTTGACCTATGAGGAGAAGCCGGTAAAGATTCTGGAGACAGTGGAGAGGACAACCCGTACCAAGACGATCAGGTTTTGCAAGGTGCAGTGGAGCCACCACACTGAAGAGGAAGTCACTTGGGAGCGTGAGGATGACATCCGAGAGGACTACCCACACCTATTTGCTAGCCGCGCCGAGTCTCGAGGACGAGATTCATCTTAAGGGGGTTAGTCTTGTCACATCCCAAATTTTAGATTTGGTTCTGCATATCATTCATATCAATGCATCATACTTTTCCATGCAAAACCGTCGATTGAAAAGAATCGGCGAAACGCTATTTTCAAAACCCTATTCTATTTTACTACAAGGCTCCTGCGGGAAGCTTGAGTAGGACTAGTGTAGTCCGCCCCCTGTAGCCTAGTGGTTTCGCTCAACCCTTGACCCTAGATTGTTCCCCTCGATTTTACAAAACCGTAGGAGCAAGAATCGCTCGATTCGGAGCTCGTGCGGAAAAGCTACGGCCGTTTTATAAAAAGATAGAAAAACGGGCCGATTTCCGTGTCCGTTTCCAACCGCGCGTCGTATCCAACTAGGACCCCACGAGGGGGCCCACTTAAGAGCCGCCGGTTCCAGACCACCCGCTGCCTCTCCTCGATCGCCGCCACCGCCACACTGGAACCGCCGCGGATCGCTGATCGCCGCCGCCTCGGCCTCCGTGCACGCCGCCGCCTCAGTACCCGCTGCCGCTTGCCCCGCCGCGCAGCGCTGCCGCGCCTGCCGCCGCCCGCCGCCGCTGCATTGCCGCCGCCGCTCGCCGCCGCCGCTGCTGCGCTTCGCCCGCCGCCGCCAGCGCTGCAGCCGCCGCAGCCGCCGCCGCAGATCCGCGCCGCGCGCCGCCCCGCGCGCCTTGCGCCGCCGTTCGCCGTCCGCGCTGTCGCGTCGCCGTCGCGTGACCATTTTGATCCGCGCGCTAACCAACCTTCCCCTTCCGCGCAGGACAAACGCCATCGCTGGAACCGATTGCCGCCGCCGTCCCGAGCTCGTCGCCGTTCGTCTCTGGTGAGTCCACAGCCGCCATTAGATCTCAGATCAACGGTCCAGATCAGCCGTTGACCGGTCAGTTTCAGGCGTTGACTAGTCAGACGCCCAGTCAGCGCCCAGTCAGCAGCTGCGTTGACCAGTCAACAAACACAGTTGATTGGGTATTTCTTTAATCGTTTGAGTTGACAGATTTCGGTAAAAACTTGTAAATTGCGTAGAAATTAAACCGCTGGACCAAAAATTGTAAATAAAATATGTGTAGATTCGGTAAGTCGTGTAGAATCTTTCTGTACCTTTGTTTCACACTTTTGCAGCAAGATTTAGTACAGTTTAATCAAATGAGTTAATGGCCTTTTCGGAGTAATTAATTCGTAGAAAAAGATCCGTAGCTCCAAAAATTGCGTATGATATGTCCCTGTATTCACTGGAACGAGGGGAATCTCATAGTGAATTAAAAAGATAGGCTTACAGTGAAAACTTCTGCAGAAACTGTCTAGTGGCTTTCTGCAGTGTTTTAATTACTCCGGGAGTTTTATAATTCCTTTTTGAGTAATTCCAATTGGTACTTTTCCTAATTATCAATGCCTATACTGTAGAATTTTCCCAAGATTTTACAAACAATATACTACCGGTAGTGAATTATTTGAGTTCTAGCTCTAGTTTTGAGCTTTACTTTTGCATATTAGTTTTCCTTGCGCTAAAACTATTTTCCATGCATGCAATCAGTACCTCTACTGATTTATATTATGTGGTGCAGCTGTAGCACCAATCCACTTGTCTTGCGTACCTTCATGCATCATCTTTGTTGCATATGCTTGTGGATTGTTTGTTTTTGATTGCAATTGTATCGTGTAGATTGTGACGAGTGCAACGCTTGCTCGTGTGTGGATTGTTCTTCCGACCGCTACAACCAAGGCAAGTAGATGCTATTTTGTTCATGATATTGTCCTACTATTTTCTATGCATTGTCGTGTATTTTATAGACGCATGTGTAGGATGATACTATCGCTATGCTATGTCCTATTATGTGGTAGGACCTTCCTTGTAGATGAAACACCGTTGGTAGATGTGCTTAGCCATGCTATGTTGAACGAGGGTTGGGTTACATCATTAAGACTTGTTTCTAAAAGTATTGGTTTGTGAAAACTAAAACAACTTAATCAATGAATCTTCTGGGTGTGATGGTATTGATAATTTTTGGTGGTTTCTTTGCGGAAAGGCACCCAGGTATCTAGAGAAATTGATTGGCTTCTTTATTTGGTAGCTTACGTGTACAATCATGTGCCAATAATGAAATGGGCGGTTGGTTGGACTTAGTAGGTTGTGGTAACTCGAACCCGCGTATCCAGAGATGTAGAATTTTGGTAGGTTGGACCGGTGCGCGTCGGGATTGAGGAGCTACTTCCCGAACAGTCTCTTCTTGGACTTCTCCCTATCATCACCCAAAATGAGAGTGATGGTACGAGCTGGGCTGGCCAAGTCACATGGGTAAAGTGTACTAACCTCTACAGGGTGTATAATCTAATTGATTAGCCGTGTCCCCGGTTATGGACAACTGAGTTGCTTGATATTGATTTCATGACATGTTTCTCGCTCATTCCAATTTCATAATTGTTTTAATATTGTTGGGTTAACTTAATTGGGATCTTTCCAAAGAAAATCAAAAGTTGTTTATGAAAGTAGGACAAATGTATTTACAAATGCAAGCCAGACACAGCTTCACTTGCCAAATATGCATGTAGATGTTAGTACTATTGTCTCCATTACTAACTCTACTTGCCATACATTCCATGTATTGACCCTTTGGGGCTGCTACGTTTCATGTTGCAGGTTATTCCGATTCTGAGTAATCGATATAGGCCACGGTACTCCACTCGGCACTTGTTCACTTGTGGGCAATTTGAAGAATGGAGGATTTACTTTATTTATGTTGCTACCTGAATAATTGAGCTAGCCTTGGGCTAAGCTTTTATTGTAATAATGGTACTCTGGATCTTCGTTATTTATGATACATGGATATTTTGCTATGTTATTCATCTCATTCTATTGTGGGCCAATGAACCGATCCAGGGATTGGCATGTCACATAGAAGCCTCGGTCTTTTCAGAACCGCGGTGTTACAAGATGGTATCAGAGCCCGTGTGTCGACTGTAGGATCGTGACCTAGGATTGGATTAGGAAGCCATAGAATTATTAAAGCCTATATTAACTCTGTCTTTCATCTTATGCCTTTCACCCTCGTAAATTCTTACCATATGCTATTCTCACACTTTCCTCTTTTACTTGATAGATGGGAGAAGTCAGGACTGAGTATGCCACCATGGAGTCACCAAGGCCCTTTGCAAGGCAGTTAGCACAGCTCTCGCAGTCATTGGGATTGCCACTGCCCATGTTCAAGGGAAGAAGGTTGTACACCTATGGATATGGAGAGGATGCATGGGAGATCACTACCTTCATATTCAGGGATGCCGCCTTGCCAAATCCAGTGCATTTGATCTACACCAAGACATACTGCAACTGGGGACTTGGAATTAACTTGGCCATACATGAAGCCCTGTCTCGCCAGTGCCATCAAGTCCGACACCTACTGCCAGCAGATTCACCCTACCATGACTATGGGAGGCGTGATGAAGATGGGCACATTGTGGTTACCCCGGGCGACAGGAACAACATGCCGCCCCGTCGGAGGCACATAGAGGACATGGAAAGGGAGAATGGAGCTCTAGCTGAGAAAGTGATGATGATAAAGGAGATTGCAGACTTTGCTAGCAATGGTATGGTGGTCCAAGGACAGGAGATTGACACCCTGCATGAAGCTGCGGGAGTTCTGGAGAATGCCCTGATAGCCAGAGATGCAACCATAGCTCATCTTCATGGTACAGTGCAGGAGAACACCCAGAACATACAACAGCTGCAAGGGACCATCCAGGAAAGGGATTAAACTATTGAAGCTATGACAGCCCAGATTGCCGCTCTCCAAGCGCAGCTGAATCCACCCTCTGATGATGACAATGGAGAAGATGTCAACAATGGGGATGACGATGACAGTGGGAATGATGATGATGATGAGGACGAGGATGATGATGATGGAGACGATGATGGTGGAGGAGAAGAAGCTGTTGTAGTTGCAGCTGAGAGTGAAGAAGAGGAGGATCCAGAAGAGGTGGAGTTTGAGATCTCAAGTGATGATTCAGGAGAAGTGTACACTCCACCGCCATGGTTGAACCGTGGACCGAAGCGCCAACGCATGAGTGCAAGGACCTACCGCAACCTCTTCAAGAAGTAGATAGAAGTCCACCAATTAGTCCACGTTAGGTAAATTCGTTAGGATTAGCCACGATCGATGTGAAACTTAATTACTGTTAGTTTAAGAGTGTTTAGTTGCTTATTTGTGTACTCCAATATCCCAGAAATTATTTGTTCGAATTATATGAAAGAGTTATGGCAATTTTGGTACTATCTGTGTTATTTTCGCTGCAGTTTTCTGCTGATACAGCAGTACTGTACGATTTTTCATATTTTTATGGTAACTGGGAAAAATCTGAAAAAAATTGGGCTGATGCGAAACTCTCTGTACTGCATGTGCAAAAATCAGCTAAATTTTCTGACGAGCCTAAGTCAGGCGGAAAAATTCATGAACGCTGCTGGACTGTTCTGGCAGATTGCTGTTTTTGCTGTTTAGTTGATCAACTGTTTAGTTGACCATTGCCAACTCTTGTAAAACTATTTAAGTAGGTATATACTGCTAGGGTAACCCCTGGGATGTTGCTGGATCACTTGTTTGTTGATGTGTTGCTTGCTTGTGATTGTCTGCTATTGCTTGTTGTTGTTTGATCATATGCATGGGTAGAATCCTATTGTCGTAGTTGATTCTTTCTAAGCTTGCATGTGCTGAACCGCAGATGCCTCCCCGCCGTAAACCCACTGAGTTGGAGCAACTCATGGCATCTCAGGCACAGCTGACCCAAGTAATGACTCAGTTCATGGCAGCTCAGAACAACAACAACAACAACAACAACAACAACAACAATGGAAACAATCAGCCTCAGGGAGATGCTCTCACCAGATTTCTGAGGCTAAGGCCAGCTAAGTTCTCTACTGCAACGGAACCAATGGTTGCTCTCGACTGGTTGCGTTCAGTCAATAAGGATCTGGTAACTGTCGGATGCACTGATGCTGAGAAGGTGAGGTTTGCCGCTCACCTACTGGAGGGACCAGCCGCTTCTTGGTGGGACACTTTTCAGATCACCCACCCGCTGGACACCGTGACTTGGGCAATGTTTGAGAAAGGTTTCAGGACCAACCACGTGTCTTCAGGAGTTCTGAGCCTGAAGAGGAAGGAGTTCCGCAACTTGCGCCAAACCAACCGCACTGTGGCTGAGTACATTGCGGAGTTCAACAACCTGTCCCGTTATGCACCTGAGGATGTTGACACTGATGCAAAAAGGAGGGAGAGATTCCTGGATGGCCTCAGTGATGAGCTTTCAGTACAGCTACTGGTGGTTTATTGCCCCACTTTACAGGAGCTTATGGATAAGGCCAGGATCTTGGAAGGGAAGCACAAGCAGGTGGAAAACCGCAAGAGAAAGAGAAACAATCACCACTCTGGTTCTCACCACAAGTCTCGCACTTCATATGATGGATACTCCAAGCATGGAGGGAGTGACCATGGGAGCCATGACCGCCACCACCATGGGGGCGATGGGCATCGTCATGACAACCATAGGAGCAACCACCACAGCCACAAGGGAGGACACTCTCACCACTCTGGAGGACACGGTGGACATGACCGCAACCGTGATCGCAGCTTTGTGAAGAAGGATCTGAGTGAGGTGACATGCTTCAAGTGTAAACAGAACGGACACTATGCTGACAACTGTCCGGAGAGGAAAGGACTGAAGCCAACCAACAACGAGAAGGCCACAGTGAACCACATGAATGTGGAGAAAATTCCAGATGAGCCTGACCTTGTGATTGGTAAGTTTCCAACCAACACTTACCCTGCACTTATACTTTTTGATACTGGTGCATCGCATTCATTCATACCAAGGGCATTTGTGGATAAGTATAAGTTACCTACTGAGTCTATGAAAAGGTCTATTAGAGTGAGTTTACCTGGAGGGGATATGATAGCTAGCGCGGGATGCCGCGACTTGACTGTGAGGATTGGAACACACAACTTCATTGCATATTTGGTAGTGTTGGAAATAGGGGAACTTACCCCGAGCAGTGACTGGCTGGAACTCGAGCTGTCATTCCAGCTAGGCATCCCGCGGCGGCGCTTGATGGCGGCGGAGCTCTGGCACAGGCGGACGACGATTTCCCAGGCGCGCGGCGTTACTGTGCGGGGAGTCGCGAGCGCGAGGTGCCCAGACTGGTCAACGGGTCGGTGCTTTTAGTTCCACCCGCACCGACCGACAGGTGGGTCCCAGCTTCCCCGGTTAACGGCCGTTAACAGGGCTCTAGGGGCGTCCGTCCCGTGCTACCACGTCATGACCCGCGGGGCCCATGCTGTCAGAATCGCTATCAAACCAGCTAAATGAGCAATTACATAAAAGTTGTATTCCTTTGCAGTCATTAGCCCAAAAGTAGTTTTATTTTTTAAAACCCTAGCCCCAATTGTCGTAGCTTTATGCAATTTACTCTCACCCGTGCCGACTCGTTTGTGCCGTCTCGTCATGCATGCTCTGCCTTGCCCGCGCCGCCTCGCTCGTGGCGCTCTACTCCTCCTCTTCTCCCAGCGTGCCCGCGTCGCGCTAGCTCGTCCATGGCGTCGTACCGCCGCTCGTCGACGACGTACCAGCAGATGCAGCTGGGGGTCGCTGCTCGGGCATTGATAGAAAAAGGGGATATGCCGTTGGGTTCACCCGGACACGGACGGACAGTAAGTCTAGAACACGTTCCAAACAGATAAAATCGGACATAATTTGTGTCGGATTTGGGGCATACATTTTGGGACGCTCCCACATCGCATGATTCCTCGCATCTACAGGTGGCATTGCCCGCCGCCCCATGCAGGCACCTCACCCACGCCTCGGTCTCGATCACCTCACCCGGACGCCGGACCGAACGCGATCCGCGTTCTCTGCATCCCGTGCTAAAACGCATGCGCAAACGCGCGCGGCTCCATCGGGCTCCTCTCCGCGACCATTTCCCTCCCCGTCCCCGTCCGTCCAGTTCCACCGGTAAATCCCCCGCGCAGCGCGTGCGACGTAAGAACCGACCGTTGATTTCATCCAGCGCTCTAGCATGGGCACGGGAGAGGAAGAAGCGCAGAAATCCGGGGACGTTACGACTGCAGACGACGGCGGAGATGATGAGGAGACGCCGGAGGAAGGAGGAGAAGGAGGAGGGATGATGGCGAGCCTGGTGGGCAAGGCCAGGGGTTTCGTGGCGGGGAAGATCGCGCAGATGCCCAAGCCCGAGGCGTCGCTGGAGCGGGTCGCGTTCAAGAGCATCAGCCGCGAGGGCATCACGCTCCACAGCTACGTCGACGTCAGCAACCCCTACTCCTACCGCATCCCCATCTGCGAGCTCACCTACACGTTCAAGAGCGACGGAAAGTACGCACATGGTGCATGGTCATCGATCGATCATCTTAATTTTATATCTGCCCGGTCTTAATTATATAGTACCATATGGTTGTGTGCCTGATTCTAGGGTCATAGCATCAGGGACGATGCCTGACCCCGGGTGGATCGGCGCGAGCGGCTTGACCAAGCTGGAGCTGCCGGTGGATGTGCCCTACGACTTCGTCATGTCACTCATGAAGGATCTGAGCGGGGACTGGGACATCGACTACGTGCTGGAGGTCGGGATCACCATCGACCTCCCTGTCCTCGGCACATTCACCATCCCGGTCGCCACCGAGGGGGAGATGAAGCTCCCCACATTCCGGGACATGTTCTGAACAGTGTGCAGAATTGTCTAGTAGTTATTTGCCTATTCTTACATTTTGGCTTCTGGGTGCGCGGATGCCTCTTGACATTAGATCTGTGTTGCAAGTCTTCACATTTTCATTCACTTTCCACTTGGTGTTGCTTCACATGCTTGCATTTACAGGTAAATTTTCTTCACCTATAGTACATCAATAGCAGTCGTTATTAATATATCGCTGGAATTTCGAAAAAAATAGCAGCCATTATTTCCAAATAATGGGACAAATATAAGATGAATTCTAGGGACGTCACTATTTTCAAAAAAGAAAGTTTCAACAAAATTTGCTTCTTTTGTACACATACGTGAAAATGATTTCTATGAACATGTAAAATCCTGTTGAAAAATATGTTGTATTTTAGGCCGCACAAAAATTACAAAACATTTGGTCTTCACGTTTGTCATTTTTGTGTAGGTCACAAATGAAAACATAATTCGGTTGAACTTTATATTTAACACTACACATCAATATGTACTACTATAATTTTTTCATAGTTTTTGAAGTGAATAAATGATTTCATTTTTCTAAATCAGGCTCCTTGGAGCTTGTCCTGCATTTGGATTTTTCTTAGTGAGACAGAAGAGATCTCCATTTTTTCTTACATATTTATCCATGCACACGCTCGTACTCCTTACAATGAGCTCTTTGTCAAAGCACCTGACGACCTTTCCAATTAATATGCAGCATTCATCTAAAATATATGTAACTTTTTCCATAAATCAAAGGCAGAACTTTTTAGCAGAAATAGAATACAAAACAACAATTACAACATTGCCACAATACTACATATAATAGTTAAGGATAAAGATATGAATACATTGTTCACATCTAGCATTCTATTTTTCCATACATTCCACATCTCTAAAATATTTATGATGTTAATTTTATGAATACTTATATAACCCCTAGCAAGACGAGGAGATGAGTTAAGAATAATGTCCAAACAAGACTACTAAAAAGATTGTGGTATAATATAGCAAACATATGTAAGACAAACTCAGATTCTGTTTTGTGTATTCATTTCTATATGCATATTATGGAGTCTCGACTATCCATTTTTCTAAAAATAAGATATCTATTTTCTCAAATAATCATGTGCAACGGTTTGTTTGCAACTGGATTAATTTATAAATCCTTGCCAAAATACGTGGATTTCCCTCAAAACCAAAATATGCACACAAATTTACAAAACAATGCAAAACAAACGCTACTAGAATGGAATTGAAATTTGCAATTTATTTGGTAAAAATGCACAAAATTATGAAAAAATGTTTACACGCATACGATGTAGATATTTCCTACCACAAATGTGTAGTTATGCAACCTATTTAGGCTTTTTTGTCATGATGGAATTCTAAAGAATTAAAAAACAATCAAATGCACTAAGAGATTGTTGGGATGAAGGAACAAGACCACCAAAATTGCATGGATATCCTTTCTACACCCTATCTTCACAAGAACTTGACATGGAAATATTTTCGTGTGTATGACAATAAGGATGGCAATGCTAGGTATGGGTGGGGTAAAGCAATACCATACTCATACTCTTAGGCCATCTCCTATGGGCCGATCCATTTCAAACACCAAAATAGTTTGTGGTCCATTTGGATCGTGGGAGGACATGATCAGACGGGTTGTTATCCCCTTTCCATGTGTCCACCCAACACGACGGTGCATTTGTGTGGCCCTTTCGACCATCTTGGCCTTTTGCCAAATTTCATCATTTTAATCAAACAAAAGATCACATCGGCCATCAAAATAAAAAGCAAACATAGCTAAATAGTTAACATAGTTCAACACGCAATTAAAAGACCACATAGGCTATCCACGTCGAAAGGATCAACATAGTTCACCACACAAAGCGAGATAAATATCGAGTGCTCATGCATATCTTATCGAGTGGTCATGCATATCTTTCGTATATCATGTTTCTCTTTTTCTCGAACCAAGACCTTTTTCTCGAACCAAGCCCTTTGATTCGGGTCCATGTTGGTTAAGCCGGTCACCATGATCCGGTTCTCCTTGGCGAGTAGCTTGATCTCAACTTCCTTGTGCTCAAGCTCAGATTCCATGGATACTTGTTGGGCATGGAGCTCAACTTTCTTTTTCTTGATCCGGTACTCCTCGGTGAGTAGCTTGAGCTCAACTTCCCTTTGCTTGATCTCAACTTCCCTTTACTTGATATCAGCTGGTTGTGGGAAGTGGGAACAACGTCGGAGCAGAAGTTCCACAGGGCCTTGTTGTGCACCAAAGACGAATCACCGGCCATATGTGTCATATTGATATAGAGTGCAGCAGCCGGTGGGGCCGGTCGACACTGATTTGCCGACCTCTTGCGACGTGTCATGTGAGATGGAGACACTGGTAATTTGCGGGGCCCGCATCCCAGCTGAAAGTACCGACTTGATACGACTAGAGGGGGGTGAATAGGCGTCTACCCAATTTTAATTTGTTTCTCACTTTTAGGCTCAACGAGAAAGAAAGTTATCTAGATGTGCAACTAAATGAACAACCTAAATGCAAGATAACTTACAACAACCACAATAACGGTAAATAGCAAGGAGTAAAGGAAGGGAACGAAGTAACCGGAGCGGGGACACGGAGATAAAATTCCCGTAGTTCACTCCCAAAGAGCTACGTCTACGTTGGAGAGGTGTCGGGGCCACATAAGGTCACCCGAGAGCCACAAAGGCCTCACCTTCTTCTCCAGTGAGCTCCCCCACAAAGGAGGCCTCACAATCCACTAACCGGTGACCTTGAAGGCGTCAACCGAAACCTTTACACCAAGGCTGAGGGGGAGGCTCCACAACTCAATTGGAGGCCCTCAACGACACCTCGAAGCTTTACAACACAAGCCTTAGCTCCAAGGATGCCCTACACCATCTAGGGTTTCAAGAAACCCAAGAGCAACAAGATCCACAAAGGATGGGTGGGGGAAATCAAATCTTCTTTGGTCCCCCGCATTGAACTGCTTTCAGCCCATGACCACCGGAAGTTCCGGTGAGAGGCCGTAAGTTCCGCCCAGCCTGGATCCAACGGTCATTAGACCGTTGACGCCCTCTCCAAAAGCTTAACTGGAAGTTCCGGTCAAAACAGACCGGAAGTTCCGGTGAACTTTCGATGCAAGTTCCGACCCAAGTTTCGGCAAATACAACACTTCAAACAGAAGGTTACTGATCCTTCAGCGGAACTTGGAGAGAAACTAGGGGCGGAATTTCTGGGTCGCGAGCCGAATCTGACCGGAAGTTCCGGCGGCTGGGCGGAAGTTCTGCTCAGGACATTCTGGCAGGACAAGTTCCAACGCAAGTTCCGGACCAAGTTCCGGCAAATAGAACCCTTCACACAGAAGGTTACTGATCCACCAGCGGAACTTGGGGCGGAACTAGGATCGGAACAATGGTCAGATCAGCCGGTAGAAAAAGCCTGAGCGGAACTTCCGGCGCCAGGCCGGAAGTTCTGGTGAGACACAGAAGGCTTCAAACAGAATAGAAACACACCCTCTCACGGAAAAGTAGGATGGCTATGGCGGTGCATATAAGTTTGTGCAATAACAAGTGATTTCCCACAGCCTTCCGAGATGGACCCCCTCTTGATAGTACGATGACCTAAAACAACAACAGGAGAGAAACTAGGAGAAAACTAAAGGCCACCGTCTTCATGAGATCCCAAGAGAGCATCCACACAGATTGAAGGAGACATCAACAGCGTTTACCCTGAAACTCAAGCGCACAATTAAAACACAAATGGGATTGTCATTAACACCAAAAACAGCATGGGAAGATATAGTCCTTTCAATCTCCCCCTTTTTGGTGTTAGATGACAATCCCAAAGATTTGCATAGTATAGAAGCAATCTTTGCAATGGATTGGACAAGCTCCCCCTGTATGTGTGCAAGGTAGAGAAAAACCTCTAAGGACAAGACTGGCACACATACAAGGAGGCTCCCCCTTCCAATTGCAAAGATAGCACAAGTGCAAGGTACAAGAAAGGATAGAGATCATACCAGACACCAACCAAATGTGGTGGAGACAAAAGGAGTAATAATAACAATAAGAGCTATGAGGATCCACCACCATATGCATATGCCCATAAGATGACAACAAGAATACCACATACACGACATTGCATAAGATACCACATAGATACCATATAGTCTCAAACATAACATGGTCCACAAGGACACATAAGTCCACAGACATAAAAGGTCCACAAGCACACAAATAAACTAGAGAGTTCGCGAGCTAGAAAAGATCAAAGGCAAGAACAGGCTCGCGACTCAACCCATGCAAATCTCGTAGACAACCTAATAAACATCTTTCTCCCCCTTTGGCATCGAGACACCAAAAAGGAAGAAAAGATCAATCTAATCGCCCCAGCTATGAAAGGGAGGAGGAGAAGACTCAGGGACCCAAGGACCCCACTCAGGCAGCGGACCAGTGACCTCCTCCTCAGACTCATCCTCTGACCAGCGGCAGTTGTCGCAAATCCAATCATCCTTGGGAACAGTGACAGAGCTAGTGACCAGTGAGCTGGGAATGTTGAGAGCTTCCATGATGGCCTTCTGACGCTGAACATTGTGACGCTGATCCACATACGCCTGATACTCGCGGTCCTGGAGAAAGCAGAAAGTCTTCTTCACCTTCCCAAGCGGCTTCTTTGCCCAAGACGGTCGCCTCCGGAGAGGACCACCAGCACTAGATCCACCAGGAGCAGAGGAGGGACCACCAACTTCATCTCGAGCCTTCTGGAGTTCAGCTTCCTTTTCTTCTTGAGAACGAGGCTTTTGGTGCTTACTCACACGTAGCTTCTTCTCCTCATGAATGGTGATGTTGTCTTCAGGAAAGCGAGTGCCAGTTGTCTCAAGCCACTTGTGATTGATGAGAGTCTGAATGTAGGGAGCATAGATGCCAGAGCGCTTTTCAATAATAGCCTGCCACATCTCTGTGTAGATGAAGTGCATAACATCCATTGACCTGTCAGTGTCACGCCGGAGATAAGTCTAATGCATGAGGTCAACCTAATAGCCATGAAACTGATCAAAGTTGCCAGCCTTGGGAGAGATGGTGTTCAAGTACACCCTGCGCATGATGTCATAAACTGGCAGCAGATGATTCACCTACCCAGCAGTGCCCCACCCTTCAATGTAGAGAGGCTCCAGGACCACAGGATCAGCAGCTTCAGGGCCGTGAACACGCCAACCATTTGCCCCGTTGCCAGGCTGAAGGGGATAGGCAAGAAGCTCAGCAAACTCAGACCAAGTGGCAGTAAGAAACACTCCCCTAGTCATCCACTTCAACACACCTTCAGTAGAGGATTGCATGTGAATAAACAGAGTAGAGTAAAACTATGCAATAGCAGCCACATCATAGTTCTATCGGTGCTCCATGAGGGGAACCAGCCCAAACCTCTGGCAAATATCAAGAGCCTCGCCAAAATATGCATGCTTCTCTTCCATGTGAGACACATTGATGTACTTTTGAGGAGCAACCACAAACTTCGTCTTTGTTGCATAGATCTCCGCAAATATTTGTTCCTGATGGCAGTTGTGGAAGTGAGGATCCAAGCAAAGACAGTCACGAGGAACGAGGTAGGGATCCATACGCCTATATGCAGAGTAATCCTTCTGAGTCCATTTGGAGATTTTGGCCTTGGTCTTGTCTGGCCTAGCAGCAGTGGCCTTCTGAGAAGCAAGATCAGGCCTCTTCCCTGCAGCAGCAGCAGCATGACGAGCGGCAGCAGCCTTCTGACGGCTAGTCTGAGTAGTTGGATGCACAACCTCAACATCTTCTTCATCAATCTCAGGAGGAATATCAGAGGATGGTCGACGGACACGCTTGCCTTGGCGGGTACCACTTTGCCCTGAGAAGAAAGCACAAGAATAGGGAGGGAAGGTGGGGTAAGTGCACAAGTTCGGAAGAGGAAACAAAAGAGATAGATTGGAAAAATACAATCAGGAAAAAGTTTCACTGTAGCCGCAACTTCCGCCGAATCGCCGGAACTTCCGGTGAAAATGGTCCACCGGAAGTTCCGGTCGTGGCTCGCCGGAATTTCCGGTGAGACCACGAACTGGCGGTTCAAGCAGCAGTTCACTAGATCTAGATCTAAAAGCCACAAGTGCAAAGATTTGCAACAGTGTATTTGACCAATCTACTCTAGCATGATACCCTAGGCCTACCAAGATCTCCCAACAAGTTCTAGCCAAAGAACTAGCCTAGACATGGTGTGCCCTAACTCAAGCAATGGTGAGAGAGCTAGATCTCCATTAATGGAGGGAGTTGAGGGCAAATACCGGAGTCCATGGCGGGAGATCGAGGTGGGGAAGGTTCCCATGGAGCAGATCTTCGGAGGAGTGGCCGGAGACGAAGGGGCCGGAGCACCTTCACGGAGAGGACTTGGCCGACGGCTGCTCCAAATAGAAGATGGGTCTTGGGGGAAAAAGGAAGAAGATCCCGTTTTCCCCTAGGGCCCGCCTTATATAGGACAGAGAGCACCACCGGAAGTTCCGGTCAGGGACCAGAAGTTCTCGTGGACCGGAAGTTCCGGGTCAGGCTGAACATGTTCTAGGTCAGCAGGTGGTTCAGACGAACAACCAGCTGACCGGAAGTTCCGGCTACTGACCGGAAGTTCCGGTGACGCCAGAAAGATCTTCTCAGGTTTGGAAGATAACAAGGAAGAACTTGTGCATGGAATAGAGAGGGCTTGAGGAAAGAAAAGGCTTATGATAGAGAGCTCAAACTGTGAAGAACCAAAGCCAACAAAAACAAGGAAAAACACAAAAGGGTCAAATACACAAATAAAAACGGGTCGGTGGCCGAGGCCACCTTATATAAGAGTAAATGGCTTGACACCGCGAAGATATATCTTGGGTTCATTACCAACACTCGTCATGAAGCTCAAATGGTCTCCTTTAGAGACTATAGAGTATGAAAACTTTAATGTGCGCATAATAGGGATAGTGTTTGTTCATAAGAGGAACTACACTCCCCCTAAATCCATGCCTACATACAAACAAGATACACATTAAGACGCGGGTAGGTGTGCAAGGTACTCAAGCAACATTGCTCGAATCAATGATATTTAGCTCATGCCTTAACTCCCGGAACCTTGCTTCATCAAGAGGCTTCGTGAAAAGATCCGCAAGATTTGCCTTGGTGGGAACATACTCCAAAGAAATGTCTCCTCTAGCAACATGGTCCCGAATGAAATGATGACGAATCTCAATGTGCTTGGTCCGGTTGTGTTGCACAGGATTGTGAGCAATAGCAATGGCACTCTCATTGTCACAAAGAAGAGGCACCTTGTCAAAAGATAGCCCAAGATCCTTCAAAGTTTGCTTCATCCATAGCAATTGAGCACAACAGCTTGCATGTAGATGTACTCGGCTGTGGGCGTGAGACACACAGTTCTGCTTCTTCGAGGACCAACAAACCAATGATCTTTCGAGAAACTGACAAGCTCCGGAGGTTGACTTTCTTCCCACTTTGTCACCAGCCCAGTCCGAGTCCGTGTAACCAATAAGATCAAAGCTGGATCCCTTGGGGTACCACAACCTAGAGTTTGGGGTATGAACTAAATATCGAAAGATTCTCTTGACCGCCACCATGTGACTTTCCTTTGGTGCGGCTTGAAATATTGCACACATACCCACACTCAATATAATATCCGGTCGGGATGCACAAAGATAAAGCAAAGAACCAATCATAGAACGATAGCGTTTTTGATCCACCTCCTTACCCTTGGGACGGGATCAAGATTAACCTTAGTTGGCATGGGAGTCTTGGCACCTTTGACTTGATCAAACTTGAACTTCTTGAGCATGTCTTGGATGTACTTGGCTTAGTTCATGAAAGTCTCTTTCCTCAATTGCTTGACTTCAAACCCAAGGAAAAACTTCAACTCCCCCATCATGGATATCTCGAAGCGATCGGTCATGAGCTTGGCAAAATCCTCATTAAAAGTTTTGTTAATAGACCCCAAGATAATGTCATCAACATAGATTTGGCATACGAACAAGTGGCCTCCAACTTTCTTAGTAAAAAGAGTGGGATCAATGAGGCCCACTTCGAAGCCACGGTCTAACAAGAGCTCCCTAAGGCAATCATACCACGCATGTGGGGCTTGCTTGAGACCATAGAGTGCCTTATTGAGCTTGTAGACATGGTTCGGAGAAAGTGGATCCTCAAAGCCCGGAGGTTGCTTGACGTATACCAACTCTTTCAAAGGACCATTAAGAAAAGCACTCTTAACATCCATTTGATGCAACTTAAAGTTATGATGGGTAGCAAAAGCAAGAAGCATGCGAATGGATTCAAGGCGAGCAACAGGGGCATAAGTCTCACCGTAGTCGATGCCCTCAACTTGTGAGTATCCTTGGGCAACTAACCTTGCCTTGTTGCGCACGACAATTCCATTCGCATCACACTTGTTCTTGAAGACCCACTTGGTTCCAATTACGTTTTGACAATCTTTGGGCCGCTCAACCAATGTCCAAACATTGTTACTCTTGAAGTTGTGAAGTTCTTCGTTCATAGCATCAAGCCAATCATCATCTTTAAGAGCTTCGAAGACTTTCTGTGGTTCCACAAGAGAGATAAACGCATGGTGAGAGCTAAAGGAAGCAAGTTGCCTCCTAGTAGTGGAACCTTTATTGAAATCTCCATAAACATTATCAAGGATATGGCCATCTCGAACAAGCTTGGGGAGACGATAGGCTTGATGGCGGGCTTGTGCTTCAATACGAGATTCTTGAGCTACCACTTGGTCATTGCCACTAATTGAGCCGCCGCCTTGACTATAAGCATGAACACGAGGGTCATCTTCATCAATTTCCACTTCGGGGGAGTCATCATTTGGAGTGGATCCTTGAGGATCATTGACTTGCTCTTGATCTTGACGAGCTTGACCTTGGGGAGAGCCGTGACCTTGATGAGGAGCTCCATCTTGGGGAGGTTGATGAGGTTGATGAAGATCTTGTCCGTGGGAGGTGCCTTGAGGAGGAGCCCCATCGTGGGGAGGTTGATGTTGTTGATGAAGAGCTTGGTCTTTGGAGCTTGAAGGGTCATGAGCATGGGAAGATTCGTAAGAGCTTCAGGGAGCTTGTGACAAAAATGTAGGTCCTTGAGGGGCAAGATGATCTTGTGAAAGTGAGGGCTCCACTTGAGTAGAGCTTGGTCCTTCTCCTTCGTCCACAAGGGGATCCTCAATGGGAAGGTGGAAACCCACACCCATTCTTCTTATGGCCTTAGGAGGAATTTCATCACTTGGATCACAAACATAATCTTGCCTAACAAGAGACTCATGGTTTTCATCAAACTTCACATTGCGCGTCTCTTCTACTCTTCCATTGGCTTTGTTGTAGACACTATAAGCATGGGACTGATTTGAGTAACCAACGAAAATTCCTTCTTGAGCCTTGGATTCAAACTTGGACAAACGAACTCCTTTCTTGAGAATGTAGCACTTGCAACCAAACACCCGAAAGTAGCTAACATTTGGCTTTTTCCCAGTGAGGAGTTTATAGGGGGTCTTGTTCTTTTTCTTAAGGAGATAAAGCCGGTTGGTTGCATGGCAAGCGGTGGAGATGGCCTCAACCCAAAAGTTGTATGGAGACTTGAACTCAGCTAGCATAGATCGAGCCGCATCCATCAAAGTGCGATTTTTCCTTTCGGCAACTCCGTTTTGTTGAGGGGTATAGGGAGTGGAGTATTGATGCTTGATTCCTTCATCACTAAGAAACTCATCCAAGGTATAGTTTTTGAACTCGGTGCCATTGTCACTTCGAATTGAGAGAATAGTTGCATTGTGCTTCCGTTGAACCTCATTAGCAAAATCGATGACGGTTTGTGTAACACCCTCAGAATCGGCCCTATGCAAGTTTTAGCGAAACCCGCCAAACCCGCATAGAAACGATTCAAAGGTGCCCACCAGGCACTTTCGTGCGGGTGGAAAACGAAGTAATATCATTACACAATAGTCCACGATGGAACCCACAGAACAGATATATACAACGGCGACTCAATGAGTCAAGAATACAGATATACAGTACAAAGATCCAAATCACCTTTAAAACGATATAGCGTCCGAGTACGGACAAGATGCAAATTGAGCTAAGAGCCCTGAAGAATAACCAATGGCGTCCATAACCCTGCCTGTGCCAAGCGGAAGGTAACCCCGCTAACGACGTCGATCTCAAAACCTGCTTAAACAAAAGGGTGCCGACAAAGGGCAAAGGAAAAGAGAGAGTCAAGATCGAGGCCAGTACACGGCGAGGCTAGAATTCGGCGGTCCTCGCCTACATAGGTATGGTGGACTGAAGCGGCATCGCGACATGCACTAAACAACCTATAGAGACTCGATACAACTAGCGGCTATCATAGAGGGGTAAGAAAGACCTATTCGGAACCGACCTGATACTACCACCAAACATACCCATCCTGGTGTTTCCCCCTCGAGACCAAACGAGGAAGTCAACCGAGGAACTCATACCGTTGACAGTTTTATTTATTCGGTTATCGTTGCAGCAATTACTAGTCAGGTATAGATAGTTATCCTGATATAATAAGCAGTGGGAACTTTTAGTTAACCATTCCATTGTAGTTGCAACACTTACTAGTCAGATACAATTAGCATGAGATATCCCAAACCCAGCAGTTATTGGTACTTTTATTTAGCCATTCCGTTGTAGTGAAGCTGATTACTAGTCATATCGGATACAAGTCAAATTATAACAGTAAACTTTAGTTATAGTTGTCTATGATCGAGAACTGTGCTCCAAGTCGTCCATAACCGTTGTGGCATCCCGCAAAACCACTACTAGAAAATCGCGTTGTTTTTGTGCATTGCATCGTCATCATCATGCATTGTTTGTCTGAAACTATTTTCGAAACGCCTAGTTTTGTTTCTAAATAGCCCCCGCCTTTAATTCAAATTAAAACATCGGTCTGTTCAGGTCTTTTATTTGTCTAAAACTATTTACAAAATTTATTTTAAAATAAAAGAAAACCCTAGTCTAAAATTTCTAGTCCTAAATTTACCCAATCCTAGTCTACCCAACCCCCTCCACCTCACCCCGACCAACCATAGCTTGCCATCTCACCTTTCCCGCCACCTCACCAATCCTCTCTCTCACCCCCACTCCCCACTCTCTCTGCCAGACCCCACCTCACCCGCGTCCTCTCCCTCCTGCCTCGTCTCTCCCCCGCATCCTCCCCTTGCTCTGCTCGCCTCCCGTGGCCTCCGCCAAGCCTTCTCCACCCGCTGAGCACCTGCGCTGCCGCCTGCCCTCACCTCCTGCCTCCCAGCCCTCTGCCTCGTCGATCTCAGCCTGACCTCGCCCGGCCCGGCCTCTTCGCCGTCACCCCCATCTCCGCCACACCCGCCGCCCCTCGCCGAGCCGCCACCTCCGTCGCCCTGGCGCTCCTCTGCTGGGCCGCGTCGCCTCCTCCTCGACCCGCCCCGCCACCGCCCGCCGCCGCCTCTTCTGCGAGCCCGGCCCGCCCACGACCCGGACCAGACGCCGCCAGGCAAGCCGCCCGCCGGCTCGACCACCCACGCGTCGCCCGAGGTCGCCCTTCTCCGGCTCGCCTCACCAGCAGTGCCGCCAGACCCCGCCGTGTCGTCTCCTCGCCAACCGCCGTCGCCGCCTCGACTCGCGGACACCTGGGCCGCCTTTGATCAAGGCCCGCCCCTTCCTCGCCGCAGACGCCTTCTCTTGGAGCCACGAGCGCGTCGGCTGCGTGCTCGCCCTCGCGGGAGGTGCTACCTGCGGCCTCGCCTCACACGCACTGCCTGCCTTTCTCCTGTTTGTGTTGTCCATGTGTCCTCGACCTGAGCCGTTCTCGAGATGTTTGTCCGGTGCTTGATCCGGAGGACCGCCGAGAACCCTGCGATCTCAAGACCGCATCGAACCCGGTGGCAAGTATGAACCCCCGACAAGATCTCCATCACGGAACTCCGATGCCTTCGACACAGGGCATTGAGGATGCCGTCATGGACCCGGAAGAATCCCCGGACCCCAAGACCGACATCGTCACCCGAGAACTCTGACAAGGACGCCAAGCTCGTCGGAATCCCAGACGCCAAGATCTCCTTCATAGATGCGGATCCGATGCCCCGTTCACGGAGTCCGAAGACCGATACCGCCGAACCCGAGCGCCAAGGTCACCTTCCCGGACCCCTGAAGACCGATCCGAAGCGCCAGGACCCGAACCTGAAGAACGCCAAGATCGCCGACGCAGAATGCCAAGTTCTTCATCCCGGACGCCAAGACCGACCTGATACGCGGGCCCGACAAGATCGACACCGACCAGGGCGGGTCCGATGCGCCCCGACGCCACACCAAGTCCTTCTTCCCGAAACGTCAAGCTCCTCATCTTGTATCCGACCTTCGAAGACCGATCCCGTCGAACCCTGAACCCTGAGACCAACCCCGCACCCCAGAGCCCAAGATCGTCAAACCCCAATGTGTGACCCTGATCCGAGCCCCTATTTTTATAAATGCCATCTATATAACTTGTTGCATATTAAATTGTCATACTCGCATGCATATTTGTGCGGTTTGGGGGCCTTATGCCGAATCACCTAAATTAAATATGGGGCCCATATGCGGGCAAATCTAGTCTTATATTGGCCTCATTTAAATTTGTGTAGCGAACCGGTGCTATCTTCTGCCATGTTAAAACAACATTTAAATTGCGGGGTAGCTAAATAACTAGAACCATATAATTAATTGTCGGGACCCCGGTTCCACTTAAAATTGCCCAAATGCATCGCACCTTTGCCATGTCATGCATCATACATGCATCATGCCCGATCTTTTGCCGTAGTATTAAATAGTGCATCCGGTGTTTCTTCTAGTGTTTTGCTTCTTCGCGGATAAGGCCGTTGAGTTGATGTGAGCTTCGCCCCGATCTTCGGATGAACCTTCGGCAATGTTTTCAGGCGAGCATCTCCCTCTTTCTACCTATCTTACTTTTATAGTATTTATTCCCTCCTGTTGATCTATTGCTATCTGTGTTGCGATGCTCTAGTTTTCGTACCCGTGGTACCCCTTGCAGCCTTATATTGCCATGGACACCTCCTATTACCTGTTGTTTGGTAGATAGTTGGACCTGCGCGTCGTAGTCGCTTGCTCAAGTGCTGTTGCGTGTTGCCAAGTACCACAGTTGTTGGAGTATTGCCGCATGTTTAAGGTTGGAGATGATCATGGCTTTCATTATCATTTACTTTAATTACTGTTTAACAACTAAAATTGAAGTAGGTAAGCAAAGGTACAGGTGGGCAATAGATGTTATTTGGTTGTTAACCGTCCACTTGTGTCCCGTAGGACCCCGAGTTCTTGACACCTGTTCCGAGATCGAGCGTGCTAACCACATGTGGGATGTATGGGCACCCCATCGATTTAGTACCTGATTTCAAAATCTTGCATCGGGGCCACAACTAGTTTGAGGTTTTATTTACTATCCTGTACCTATGCCATGCTTTATGCTTTATTTACGATTGCGAGGAGCACACTGCATCTAGTTAGGATCGGGACGTTTTGCGGTGTCGACAAGCCCAGCTTTGGGTCCCCGATCGTTCTGGCCCACCCAAACCCCGAGTCCGTCTCGGAGACCGGCCGACTTTGTTATGGTAGACTTAGTGGGGTGGCCCCGTGCTTGCTTTGGGTCCGGAGACATCATGACTTAGGCCCGCCGACATACCGATGGGTGTATGTTAACCGATCCGGCAAAAGGGTCGGTGCGTGTGGATACTTTGGTGCACCCCTGCAGGGTTTAATCTTTTCGAGAAGCCGTGTCCGCGGTTATGGACGACTTGGAGCACAGTGCTTGATCATAGACAACTATAACTAAAGTTTACTGTTATAATTTGACTTGTATCCAATATGACTAGTAATCAGCTTCACTACAACGAAATGGCTAAATAAAAGTACCAACAACTGCTGGGTTTTGGGGTTATCTCATGCTAATTGTATCTGACTAGTAAGTGTTGCAACTATCACGGAATGGTTAACTAAAAGTGCCCACTGCTTATTCTATCAGGATGACTATCTTTACCTGACTAGTAATTACTGCAACGATAACTGAATAAATAAAACTGCCAAAGGTGTGAGTTCCACGGTTGACTTCCTCGTTTGGTCTCGAGGGGGAAATACCATGATGGGTATGTTTGGTGGTAATATCAGGTTGGTTCCGAATAGGTCTTTCTTACCCCTCTCTGATAGCCGCCAGTGATATCGAGTCTCTATAGGTTGTTCTAGTGCATGCTGCGCTGCCGCTTCAGTCCACCATACCTATGTAGGCGAGGACCGCCGAATTCTAGCCTCGCCGTAATCTTGGATCGATCGCTCCTCTTTTTCTTTGCCCTTTGTCGGCACCCCTTTTGTTTAAGCAGGTTTGAGATCGACGTCGTTAGCAGGGTTACCCTTCCGGCTTGGCCTGGGCAGGGTTATGGACGCCATTGGTTATTCTTCAGGGCTCTTAGCCCCATTTGCATCTTGTCCGTAGTCAAACGCTCTATCATTTTCAAGGTGATTTGGATCTTTGTATAATATCTCTGTATTCTTGACTCTTGAGTCGCTGTTATATATATATCTGTTCTGTGGGTCCCATCGAGGACTGTTGTGTAATGTTATTACTTCGTTTTCCACCCGCACGAAAGTGCCTGGTGGGCACCTTTGAATCGTTTCTATGTGGGTTTGGCGGGAAGCGCTAAAACTTGCATAGGGCCGATTCTGAGGGTGTTACAACCGCGGACACGGCTTTTCGAAAAGATTTAACCCTGCAGGGGTGCACCAAAGTATCCACACGCACTTCGACCCTTTTTGCCAGATCAGTTAACATACACCCATCGGTATGTCGGCGGGGCCTAAGTCATGACGTTTCCCAGACCCAAAGCAAGTACATGGGGGGCCACCCCACTAAGCTACCCGCAACGAAGTCGGCCGGTCTCCGAGAGGGACTCAGGGTTTGCGTCAATGGCTGTAAACGATCGGGAACCCGAAAAGGTGACTGGGTTGTCGATACCGCGAAAACACTCCGCTTACCTAAACAGTACAGGTGCAGTACTTCACACAATTTTAAATAAAGCAGTAAAGCATGGCATAAGTATAGAATAGTAATAAAGCCCCAAACTACTTGTGGCCCCCGATACAATACTTTGAAATCAGGTACTAATCGATGGGGGTGCCCATACACCCCACCTGTGGTTAGCGCGCTCGATCTCGGAATAGGTGTCAAGAACTCGGGGTCCTACGGGACACCAGTGAGCGGTTAAAATCCAAATATTGTCTATTACCCACCGGTGCCTCTGCATTTACCTACTTTCAATTTTAGTTATTAAACAATAATTAAAGCCATGATCATCTCCAACATAAAGCATGCGGCAATACTCCAACAACTGTGGTACTTGACGACACGCAACAGCACTTGAGCAAGCGACTACGACGCGCAAGTCCAACTATCTACCAAACAACCGGTAATAGGATGTGTCCAAGGCATTATAAGGCTGCAAGGGATATCACGGGTACGAAAACTAGAGCATCGCAACACAGATAGCAATAGATCAACAGGAGGGAATAAATACTATAAAAGTAAGATAGGTAGAAAGGGGGAGATGCTCGCCTGAAAAACATTGCCGAAGGTTCATCCGAAGGTCGGGTCGACACTCGCATCAACTCATCGGCCTAACCCGTGAAGAAGCAAAGCACTAGAAGAAACACCGGATGGACTATTTAATACTATGGTAGAAAATCGGGCATGATGCATGTATGATGTATGACATGGCAAGATGCGAGGCAATTAGGTCATATTAAGAGGAACCGGGGTCACGACAATTAATTATTAAGTTCATGTTGTTTAGATACCCCGCAATTTAAATGTTGACTTAACAAGGCAAAATATGTCACCGGTTCGCTACACAAATTTAGATGGGGCCAATATTAGACTAGATTCGCCCGCATATGGACCCCATATTTAATGATGAGGTGAATCGGCATAAGGCCCCCAAACCACATGATGAGATACATGCATGAATAATTAAATATGCAACAAGTTGTATGATATTAATAAAATAGGGTATCGGGAAGGGGTCACACATGGGGGACGGCGATCTTGGTTAGGGTTCGACGGGGTTCGGGATCGGGCTCGCCGGGATCGGTCTTCGGAGTCCATGAAGGAGAGCATGGAGTCGTTGCCAGGGTTCGGACTTCGAAACCGAGGTCAGATATTTGGGGTGTGGTCTTCGGAAGATCTTGACGAAAAACGGAGACAGAGATCTTAGCAAGGCTATGGTACTCCACAAGTGGCTTCACGCAACATCACATGGTCACCGTCCACGCCACACCACACGCCTATATCATCCGGACGGATCTTTGAGGGCCGTTGTGCCAACATCGGTACAACACACTAACAAAACACGAGCGGAAGATACAAGTATAAAATGCTGTTAGTGAACAATTCACGTGCAGACATTTTCTCAAACACGTTTTGGGAGGCAAGCGCTGTCTGCAAGGCCATGAAGGAAAACAACCTGCAAGGGGCATCCAGGACGGTGGAGAGTTGGGGCAGAGGAGGCTCTCAGGCCGCGGGCTCGAGAGGGCGGCCACGGAGCTTGGCGGTAGGAGGAGGCCCGCAACATGGCGATCAGACGAGGATCAGGGAGGAGGCGGCCAGAGGCGCTTGGGGCACGCGGGGCCGAGCTTCCGCGGACGACGGCGCAGAGGCGCGGCGGCCGGGGAGGCGACAGGCGAAGAGGCAGTGGCTGGGGTCGCCGGCGAGCCGTCTGCATGGGAGGAGAACCGCAGGCTGCAGCAGGCCGAGGAAGGCCGACAGACGGGCGCAAGGCGGCGGGTGCAGCCGACGAGACGCCCAGTGCCGGGCGATGCCCTTTATGGGGAGGGCGGATCGGCCTCAAGGCGCTGTGGATCGTGCGTGTGTGGAGAGGGGTGGCGGCAGAGATGAGGCGCGAGCGAAGGCGGCGGCTCTGGCGGCGACCGGGAGGAGGGAGGCGGCGCATCGAGGCAGAGAGGAGGGCGCGGGAGCTCGGGAGGAGGAATAGGTGTGGATCGACTTGGCAGGACTGATCGCGTTTGGAAAAGATTAGGAGGGTGTACGCAAAGTGTCAAAGAGGAGGTTGCTGGGATGGTTCGGTGCGTGCGTGGTGTGTGGCTGCAGCGTGGTGGGGCCCAGGGGTGACGGTAGGTGGCGGTGGTTGATTGGATGGCGGGAGGGCCAGGCTGATGTGGCACAAAGGGATATGTTGGGGTGAGGTGGAGGGGGGCTGGGTAGATTAGGTTTGGGTAGATTAGGGATTAGACAGGCTGGTTTTGGGTAATTTTGGGGGTGGCCGGCTAGGTCGGATCGACCCGGTTTGGCTGCCCCCTAAAAATAAAATAAATATTTTATTATTTAAAAAGGGGCGTTTGAAATCCGTTGGTAGACGAAACAAAATAATCCGGAGACCCGGGTTTTGTGTTTGAATAAAGACGGGGTGTTTAGAAAACAAAAACCGATTTTTCGAAAATAGTTTTTTAAACAAACCATGCAAGATGATGACGATGCTCAAATGCAAGGTGGCATGATGACATGAGCATGAGGTCATGACGATGCAATGCACAAAAACAACGCGATTTTATAGTAGTGGTTTTTGCGGGGCGCCACAGTTTGTTGAGTCTCACTCTTGTACTTAAAAAAGAACACCCAAGTGTATCTTGAGAAATCATCCACAATAACCAAGCAATACTTCTTGCCTCCAAGGCTATCATGAGAGGGTGGACCAAAAAGTCCATATGCAAGAGCTCCAAACACCTCTCGGTGGTGATTTGATTGAGTGCTTTGTGAGGAGTTTCATGCATCTTCCCTTCAATACAAACCCTGCAAACACGATCTTTGGCAAAAGAAACATCGTTAATTCCAAGGATGTGGCCCTCAGAGTGAAGTCTTTGCAAAGTTCTCATGTTAACATGGGCTAGGCGGCGATGCCACAACCAGCCCTTGTCGGCTTTAGCATAGAGACATAGAGCATGAGGAGTAGTGGTCCCTGAAAAGTCCACCACATACAAGTCATGCTCTACATACCCTACAAAAGCCACCTTGAGAGACTTGCTCCACATGAAGACCACGGTATGAGCATTAAAGAATGAAGAAAGACCCATAAGATCAAGAGCACGAACTGAGAGTAAGTTGTAGCCAAGAGTTTTGACAAGCATGATGTCAACCAAGGATACATTCGGGGTTACCACCACTTTGCCAAAACCCAAAACCTGAGAGCTTGTTTTGTCACCGTAGGAGACCATGGTGTTGGCAATATTGGGCCTCATCTCGATCATGATAGACTTGCTTCTGGTCATATGACTTGTGGCACCACTATCAAGCACCCATTTTGATCCACCAGAAGCATAGTCCTACAAGAAAATCAAGCTTTGGTTTTAGGTACCCATTTTGCAATGGGTCCCCTTTTGTTAGTAACAAGAGCCTTTGGCACCCAAATGGCCCAATGATAATCATGCGTGTAAGAAGTTCCCACATATCTAGCATATACATGACCATCATATGATTTGCAAAGAATATAAGAGGGATTGTTCTTTCCGGCAAAGTTGTCACTTTGCAAGAGGGTTAGGCCATTAGAAGCCCCTTGAGCCATGCCCTTGTTCTTTTTCTTCTTCTTGTTCTTCCTCTTCTTCTTCTTAGTCTTGGCAAGTTGATCCTTCAACACCTTTACTTCCTCTATGAGATGATCATGCTTGCAAAAAGGGTTAGGAGTGCTAGACAAGTCTATAATTTGCACAGCGGAAGACTTAGCATGATCACAAGTTAATTGAGTTTGAAGCTGTTCATGGGCTTCAAAAAGATTTGAGAATTTGCTCTCCAAGGCTTTGTGTTCCTCTTTGAGTTTCTCAAGATCCTTTTGAGTCCTATCATGACCACCCACAAACTCAACTTTTTCTTTCTTAAGCACCTTAACCAAAGCAAGAGCATGATCACGTTCTTTAATTATAGAGCACAAAGTGTTGTTATGATCATCTACAAGCTTATACACATTTTCTTCAAGAATAATTCTCATATTTTGTTCATCCTCAAGACTTTGAGTGAGAGAAGCAATTTCATCGGCGGCATCTCTTTCATTTTTACTTAGCAAGTCAAGAAGTTCTTCCTTTTCATCTAAGGCATCCCTAACATTGTCAAGTTGTGCAAGCAAGGACTCAAAGAAAGTTTTAGTTTCTTCATCCAAGGTAGCAACAAATTCACACATGTTAATCATCTCTTTCCCTCTAAACCAACAAGATAAAGAGAGGAAGGCTCACTAGAGATAGGTTGAGGAGTGGGTTTTGGTGTTACCTCGGTGGCCTTGGCCATGCAGCACTTTTGGTTGGAGGAGATCACATTTTCATTTGGTGAGTCAAAGAGGGATATACATGGAGTTGAGGTAGTGGCAATAGCAGCAACTCCCACAATCTCTCCACCGTGAACTTCATCATCATCATCTTCATCCGTGCCCGAAAGGTATTCTTCATGGACCACTATTGCTCGTTCCTTGTTGGCGACTTTCTTGACAGCGTAGTTCTTGTTCAAGTCATGAGGAGGTCTTGACTTGATCTTGCGAATGAGACGACCACCATTGTCTTCACAGTTCTCAAAGGGACACTTGGCCACGAAGTGACTCTTGTCGTTGCAATTGTAGCATGACCTTGCCTTGGGAGACTTGTTGGGTGAGTTGAATCTTGAGTTGTCCCTTGATTTGGACTTCAACCCGGACTTGTTCCAAAAGGCCCTTGAAGCGAGAGCAAGATGTTCGTTGAAGGCACACTTGAGATCCTCTTGAGACCACTCACTTGATGTATCATCATCATCAACTTCAATAGCCTTGGCCTTCAAAGCAAGATTCACTTTGGTTGACCCAATGGCCCTACCACGAGCGGACTCCGCATTCTTCTTGGCAATAGTCATGGCAATTACTTCACTCAAGACTTCTTGGGAGGTCATGAGGTGAAAGTTGGTTCTTCCCTTGATTGAGTTGACTTTTGTTCTTCAAACGGAAGGAGATCTTGAATGAACTTCCTCTTCATAAACTTGTCATCAACATAGTGGGCCCCAAGGTCCCTCATAGTGGAACAAAGGACTTTGAGGCGCCTATACATGTCTTCGGGGGTCTCATCATCTTGCATTGCGAAACCATCGCACTCGTTGTTGATTTCATCAAACTTGGAGCTTTGGATGCTTGCATTTCCAACAAAGAGCTCGGTGAGTTGATCCCAAACTCCATTGGCGGTGTTGAATTGGCGAATGTGAGCAAAGTCCTTTGGAGTCAAAGCCTTTTGAATCATCCCCAAAGCTATGGCATTGACTTGCTTGTCCACCACTTCACCTCGTGTCAACTTATTTGGGTCATATGGAGAGAATCCATCCTCCACAATCCTCATCAACTCAATAGAAGAGCTGGAAATATGTGAGCGCATTAGATATTGCCAATTAGCAAAATTAGAAGTATCTAGCATGGGTGGTGCTCCTTGAGGAATGATGTGTGGCATGGGGATGAGTGGATCCGGAGAGTACTTAGACGGTGGGGGTACCGCCGAGTAGTCCTTTCCTCCATTTTCCTCTTTGGAAGTTGGGTTCTTGGACTCCTCGGTGTTCTCACTTTGAGCCTTGGTAGAGGTTTGCGAAACAAAACCAAGTCCCAAGCGAGTGGTGACGGCCGCGGGAGTCACCCCGGGGGCGGTCACCGTGACGGTGGGAGGAAGCTCGGTGGTTTGGGGTGTGTCAAGAGCAACCATGGGGTTTGGCTTGAGAGACTGCAAGATAGTCATCATTTCCTCAAACTTGGACATCATGGATGACTCCAATTGCTTGAGGTCATCCATAGTGGCCAAGTTCTTGGATTTTTCGGTTTCACTACCCCCTTCGTCGGCCATAGTCTCTTAGGCGGTAAAGCCCGAAATAAGAGCCTTGGCTCTGATACCAATTGAAAGTACCGACTTGATACGACTAGAGGGGGGTGAATAGGCGTCTACCCAATTTTAAATTGTTTCTCACTTTTAGGCTCAACGATAAAGAAAGTTATCTAGATGTGCAACTAAATGAACAACCTAAATGCAAGATAACTTACAACAACAATAACGGTAAATAGCAAGGAGTAAAGGAAGGAACGAAGTAAACGGAGCGGGGAGACGGAGATATAATTCCCGTAGTTCACTCCCAAGGAGATACGTCTATGTTGGAGAGGTGTCGGGGCCACACAAGGTCACCCGAGCGCCACAAAGGCCTCACCTTCTTCTCCGGTGAGCTCCCCCACAAAGGAGGCCTCACAATCCACTAACCGGTGACCTTGAAGGCGCCAACCGAAACCTTTACACCAAGGCTGAGGGGAGGCTCCACAACTCAATTGGAGGCCCTCAACGACACCTCGAAGCTTTACAACACAAGCCTTAGCTCCAAGGATGCCCTACACCGTCTAGGGTTTCAAGAAACCCAAGAGCAACAAGATCCACAAAGGATGGGGGGGAAATCAAATCTTCTTTGGTGGAAGTGTAGATCTAGGTCACCTCCCTCACCTCTCAAAAGATCAAGTCATTTGAGTGGCTAGAGAGTGAGATCTAGTGAGGTGAAGCTCAAGCATTAACGGAGGGAGAGAAAAATTTGAAGTGAATGGGAGTAAGAAGAGGGGTGCCTTAAATAGCCCCCCCGCACTGAACCGTTTCAGCCCCCGCGACCTCACCGGAAGTTCCGGTGAGAGGCCGGAAGTTCCGCCCAGCCTGGCTCCAATGGTCATCAGACCGTTGATGCCTGCTCCAAAAGCTCAACCGGAAGTTTCGGTCAAAACAGACCGGAAGTTCCGGTGAACTTCCGATGCAAGTTCCGACCCAAGTTCCAGCAAATACAACACTTCAAACGGAAGGTTACTGATCCTTCAGCGGAACTTGGAGCGGAACTAGGGGGGGAATTTCTGGGTCACGAGCCGAATCGAGGAGTTCCGTGGCGGGAAGTTCCGCCAGACATTCTGGCAGGACAAGTTCCGACGCAAGTTCCAACCCAAGTTCCGGCAAATAGAACCCTTCACACAGAAGGTTACTGATCCACCAGCGGAACTTGGGGCGGAACTAGGATCGGAACAATGCTCAGATCAGCCGGCAGAAAACGCCTGAGCGGAACTTCCGGTGCCAGGCCGAAAGTTCCGGTGAGACATAGAAGGATTCAAACAGAACAGAAACACACTCTCTCACGGAAAAGTAGGATGGTTGTGGTGGTGCATATAAGTTTGTGCAAGAACAAGTGATTTCCCACAACCTTCCGAGATGGACCCCCTCTTGATAGTACGGTGACCTAAAACAACAACAGGAGAGAAACTAGGAGAAAACTAAAGGCCACCGTATTTATGATATCCCAAGAGAGCATCCACACATATTGAAGGAGACATCAACAACGTTTACCCTGAAACTCAAGCGCACAATTAAAACACAAATGGGATTGTCATTAACACCAAAAACAGCATGGGAAGATATAGTCCTTTCACCAGCCAAGTCCTCGTGTGTGTTCACTACTGTGAGGTTGTTGGTCGACGCTGGAATAGATGGTCATCAGTTGTCGAATGTTGCCAAACTCACCGTCGTGGTCAAATTGGCAAGGATGGCGTTGGAGATGGCCATGTTTAGCACCCAGCCTTGATCATGACATCTGCGAGGGCCTTCTCCATGGCAACCATGGATTTTTGGTGCCATGGGCCTAGATTGCGACGAGTTTCTCCATCATGGCCCTAGCAGCAGGAGTGGTGGCTTTGGCTTTTACCGCCCGTGGACTGGAGGCATCCCTTCGGCTGCCAGCTTCCTGATATCCTTGGCCCTCTACTCGGGCGCCATCTATTTCTTTGCCTTGAGTAGGGACACGATGGGTATGGTGGTTGTGGCTATAGGAGGCAAAGCGTTCTTCATGGGGTCGCTAGGTCTTGGGCGGCTACAAGAGGGGTGGGGAGGAAAGGGTGGAAGGGAGGGTTGGTGCCACTCGCGAGAGGGCCTCACGGACAAGAGGAGGAAAATTTGATGGCACCAAATCATGTGGACACTAGTTTGTTGGAACTCCAAGCGCAAAGTGATGTAGCAAAGGTGTTTCCCCACAACGATAACTCAGGGTTTAACATCAAACACTTGGGGAAATAGTGTAACTCTTTCCTCTCTCTTTTCTAGCAACATGCAAAACAATGCTCTTGTCTTGTGTCCGCAAGTTCACCAATATGGTTGTAAAGCACACATCATAAATTAGAATTGAAAACTAAAAGTAAATAATAATAAATTAAACTAAAGATATATGCAAGTAATAAAAGTACTAAAACTAAATGCAATGATAATGGTATTGTTTTTGCGGTTTTAAATAGCGAATGGAAGAACTAAAAGTGTTTTCTTATTTTATATTAAATAATTTAAGATAGTTAAAAGTTATATAAATACAAGTAAAATATATTTCTTATGATAAAAAATGAACCGAGCTTCATAGGTTCACTTGTGTACCCTCTCATAAACATGGTGGCATGGAAACAACTTTACAAAAAAAGATACTTGATCCAACTTCCTATGTAGTGTTTGATACACATTCATATATATGTTCATCACGTCCTATGATAAAAGATGATGTGGCACGTCTTTCTAATAGTCCTCTAGCAATATAAAACTCCACAAAATTTAAGATAAATAAAGTATTGCTTTTAGTTATTTGACATGATGTTGAATAACAAATATGCTACCTCTAACAAAAGAACTCATAGTTATTGTCACTAGATGATAATAGTAAATGAATACATTTCTCCCTAGTAAGGTAACAATAGAAAGGTAAAAACCTTAGGAGGTCCCAAATTTTATGTCACTGTCTAGTTGCTACTACCAGTTGTTCCATCGAACACACATGTCCCCCCTCACACACCTTTGCATAATAGTTTGACTAGAGCTTCTATACATGAACATGAAGTAATATGCATCTACAAATACATCAACCACATAGTGAAAATTGCAATCTCTATGAAACAATGATAACACAAGAGAGAGATATCATGCTACCGCCACAAACCCATAATCCGGGAGTAGACTACTGCCTCATCATCATGGATAGATGAAGCTAGAGAAGGTGGAGATGCAATTGAGGGCGGCTCTGGCAGCGTTTCCCATCCAATCTTCGAAGCTCTTGCTTTTGTTTCTCCATTCCGTATGTTTTGCCTCTCCGCCGTCTATCTTTCACAACATCTCTGAGGGTCATATATAAAGATGGTTTTATATGTAAATAGGAGTCCAGGGACGCTAAGATGTGAGCCCTCGGGATGAGGCTCTAAAGGAAGCGGTGAAGCGGATCAAGCACCTTCAAATCAGGGGCCATTATGGACAGAGGGCAGGGCCGACCCTGAGGGGGGGGGGGGGGTCTAGAGGGGTGGCCGCCCCAGGCTCCCAAGACTAAGGGGCCCCAACTCCCAACTAGCAGCGGCGACGGAAGAAACTCACACCATTGGAGCAGTTCTGTAGTTCTTTATTACAATTGAGAGAAGCAAAGGACAACGAAAGCATGAAGCGTTATGGACAAAGCATCATGCTGGAACTTTGGCCTTGACCCTCTTTTTGTTGGATTAGGCTTTCTTCACTTGATTAGCTATATATATGAAGGCATAATGAGGTGGGGCCCATGAGCTGGACCATGGCTAGAAAACAGCGATGCTATACACACGAATGCGCTTTGCTAGTATTTTATCCGTATCCATAGATGTGATGAAAAATACCGACGAATGCGTTGGGTACCTATAACAAAAGAACTAGAATTCAGTACTCGATAAGACCTCCGCGATCCGAGCTGAATTACACTAGTATATACCAGGTTTGAGTCTGGAGACTCGAGCTTGATGTAGGTTCACAATGTTTTTGCCCAAGAGCAATTAATTGGTTTCCAATCCGTCAGATACACCAGACCCGTTATACCAAAATCCCCATAAAAAACTTATTAAATTTATAGTTCGCCTACTCGATAGAAAAATTCCTCCTACGGAGTCGACGCAAAAGAAAGAAGACCCGAGTCGAGTTCCTCCTCAGATGAAGAAGATCTCTAAGCCTATGCTCCAATGGAAGCACCCAAACATAGCCTCGGGTGCTACTCCCATTGGGAGCGTTGTTCGCGCACCCGATAGAAAAATCCTCCTACGAAATTGACATAAAAGCGAAAGTACACGAAGAACAGCTCCCAGCCTATGCTCCGGTGCAAGCACCCGAACATAGCCTCGGGGGCTATTCCCATCGGGAGCGCTGGTTGCGTACCCGATAAAAAAGATCCTCCAACGAAGTCGAGAAGAATAACCTTGAGCCTACCCGAGTGTAGCCTCAACGATTACTCCCATTGGGATCACCCGACGAAAATGCCAACATCACTTCAAGAACAAGACAACTTCATCTATTGCAACAACCAAACAAGAAAGTCAAAGAATTCACGTATCCGAAGAAATCTTCGAGTTTCCCTTCTGGGCATATTGAAAAGGACTTTGAGCCTATGCTCGTATGCAAGCATCCGAACATAGCCTCGGGGGCTACTGACATGGGCATAACCCTTCGGGTGCCCACTATTGGCATATACGGTACGACCTGACGGAAGGCTCACTCGAAGGTATGCCAAGATCCATGAAGCCCATGATGATTCAACAGATAGGAAGCCTACAAGGACATAGACTCCTGGAGGAACAAGAAAAGTTCAAGACTAGACTATATGCAAACTCTAACTTGTAAACCAACTCGTATTGGTATCCGGGACCTAGCCTCCCCATATATAAAGGCTAGGAGGGGCCAACGAGGAGGGAACACCACAAGGCAGAAAAGAAGGAAGTAGAGTTTCCTCTACGAGGGCCTAAACTTGGGTAAATCGCCTCCCTTATTTGTCCGTAAAACCGATGAATCACCAACTCATTTATTTTCACGAAACCCTAAATCCATAACAATGGACATTGCCGAAGTTACATCTTGTCATATTTCCTACGACAGACCATCATAGCCATTCACGATGGACTCTGCATGGAGCGGCCTCGTTGGATCAGCCGTCTTATGGAAATCGTCTCGTCAAACGTCATCCGCATAGCAATACGAGCCGGAGAATAATCCAGGATGTACGATGCACAATCGACCCTCATTTTCTTATCTTCGAAAAAAAAGGCTATGCTCATTTTCTTGTTAAAAAGTGTCTTGATTTTTAATAAAATGAAACGCAAGACCATCCACTGCGTGAGGTGCAGGCCATTGTTCGATCATTTCATGGACACGAGGCAGAGACCACCATTCACCACTATAGCACTAATACACTACGCTAGGACTAATACACCGGAACAGAAGAGAGGTAGTTGGTTTTATGAGCGATTTATAAGCCTTAGTAGTCGTACCTGTTGAGAATATAAATATGTTGTTTATTATCTTTTTATCAGTTTGGATTTTTAGAATAATTGGCTAGAACAATAATTCAATATGGTATCAGATCCCGAGGTCTTGAGTTTAAATCCTAGTTAATGCAGTATTAAAAATAAATATATGTGTATCCGAATCCACGTCCTAAGACCGTGAAGAACAAAAAAGACCACTGGTCTAGATGTGAGGGGGAGTGTTTGAGAATATAAATATATTGCCTATCGTCTTTCCATCAGTTCGAACTTTGTAATAATTGGCTAGAGCAACAATTATGTACTAGCGAATTATTTCAAAAGATCGATCTTATGGAAAGATGATAGGCAACATATATTCTCAACACTCCCTCTCACATCAGACATATTCATATAATTATTTTAATATCGCGTTAACCCAGATTTGAGTTTAAGACCTTGCTCACGCAGTATTAATTTTTTTTATGCTGCCTACTTCTATTCCACGCCAAGGACTAAAATAGCCTAGACGTGAGGAAGAGTGTTGAATATAAATATACTACCTAGCCCTTTTTCATAAGATTGGTTGTTTGAAATAATTGGCTAGTGTATAAATCTTCTATGGTATCAGAGCTAGAGATCTTGAGTTTAAATCCTGGTTAATGAGCAGTATTAAAAATAAATAAATGTGTGGACCCGAATCTACGTCCTAGGCCGGTGAAGAACAAAGAAAAACAATTCAATAATACCTACAAATTATTATTTTAACAAATAATGTGACTCAAGTTACATACCATAAATATTTATTAATGTTTCGATAATTAGAGGGAGAGACCCAAATCCTAACTTTGTCCTAGGGCTGAAATGTCAGGACCAGCCTTGACAGAGGGAGGGATAAGTAAAGATTAGGTAGATGATGTTAGATGAACCATTAAGTGATACTCTTAGCACACGATATAAAACACAAATATGTCGGTTCCAACCACGTGACGACAAAATATATGAACCTTAGTGCAGTTTTTTTGCTAGTATCCTTAGGCCCCCTTCTTTTCAGCTTCTTGGCCAACTTCTCCCAGAAGCTACCCTCGACCAGCTTCTCCCAGAATCTCATCTGCCAAAATCGTTTATACTTTTAAATTGACGTTAAAACTACTAGTTAAGAAGTTTAAACGAATTTTAAAAATAAGATTCTGGAAGAAGCTGGTTGAAGGTAGCTTCTGGGAGAAGCTGGCCAAGAAGCTGAAAAGAAGGGGGCCTTAGTGCATTTCGACGAAAGCTTTAAAAAGTAATTCAACTTCTCAAACGGGGAGAAAGTTCTACAAATTATTTTAACTTATCATCCATGATAAACAAACGATTAACATCAAAACTTGACTCAATATTCACATTCTCATGTTGCTTCAATCGTGAGAATACCTATACCTTGACAAGATGCCATGCAGCGTTTAGCGTGACCTGTCATCATATCCTACCGCGAGAACACAGCTTGCACGAACAATGATTCTTGAAACTTCCAAAAGCAAAATAATCCCGGAAGGCTTGATCCGCACAAAAGACAGAAAGGAAAAAAGGAAAAGGGCCGAAAAAGCGAAAAAACAAAAGGTGGAGAAAAAACAAAAGATGGAGAACTTGCTGGACTGCAAGCCCCCACCCTTTACCTGGCCCGGCCCGGCCCTGCCTACCCTGCCCTCGGAAGACTCTAGAAACAGCCCTCACGGGCCCTTAAGAGGCCGTTTAACCGCACGCAGCAGCTCAATCCAATCCCTTGGATCTCCACCAAATACCGTCGATCTCTCTGTTCATCACCCCTATTCTATTCGCTCTCCAAGTCTTCGCCTAGTCGTCTTCCCCGACCTCGCCTCCGCCGCAAGCCAGCCATGGCCTCCGCCGCCGCCGCCGCGTCGGATCTGGAGAGCAAGGCGAAGGAGGCCTTCGTCGACGACGACTTCGAGCTGGCCGCCGAGCTCTACACCCAGGCCATCGAGGCTGGGCCACCCACCGCCGAGCTCTACGCCGACCGCGCCCAGGCGCACATCAAGCTGGGAAGTTACACTGGTACGTGCTTTCCGCCTCCCCCCTCTCCACTCCCCTGCGGCTCGATTGGTTTGCGTATGCGGCGCTCTGTGGTGATTGGTCGCGTGGTCGTGGATGAAATCGAGATGTTTGTTTGTTTCTGGCTCTCGGCGTAGATGTGCTTGATTCGGCTGCTGCCTGTTGCGTTTTCCGCGCAGAGATGTGATTATATGGTAGGGTTATGGAGTTCAAGCCGCTGTTTTTAGGCCCTAAAAAGCTTTATTTCGCATCTATAAAAACTTTGTTTTCGTTCCAGTTGCTTACGTGATTCGTGTTGTTTGTGGAAGTGCCGGGTGAGTCAAACAAGGGCTCTCCGGTATGGGTTGAACTGATCTTGGCGAAATTAGTTTGGTTCGCTAGGGTTGACTTGCCCGGAGCCTATAGGCTAGGGAAGATATGGAGGTAGAGTAGCTTTACTGCGTGCTCAGTATAGTCATTCACAACTTGCGACCTATGTAATGTGTATGCACTTGTTGAATGCTATGGTTAGTCCTTGTTTTATGCTCATGGCCTAGTGATTTAAGTCAAAATTGGTGCGAACCTGTAAACAAGCAACTCGAATTATATGCGTGGGTTAGTTGATCTCTGGTTATCCAGAGGGTTGTTGTTGCTTTCTGTTCCTACATCACGGCCTTTGGTCTAACCTTGAAAAGGAGCGAAATATAATGTGGTGGCATAGAATATTATATTAATCTCTTAGACACTCAGCTACTATTGTGAATCAGACAATCAGTATGAAGATAAAGAAGAATCTGGCTAGTAGTGTGTTATCTTGTGATCTGTATTTCTCTATTCTTAATAGGGTATATTCTAGTGCATTGCAGAAGTGTTGCATATAAATGCCTGTGAAAAAAAGTTTATTTTTTAGGCGTTGTCAAAATATTTGCATTTATGTTAATTTACGAGGAACAAAATGACAATAAAAGATATGCTATCCTCCTGAAGTTAGAAATGATGGACTAGCATTACAATGGGCCTTCCTTTGCAGCGTAATGGTGTGCACAACGCTTGCCTGTTAAGAACCAGTTATAACTATAGCCTATAGTTATGTGTTCGGCAGAACACTTTGTAACCAATGATGCATTTGTCTTTGGTCGCAGAAGTTTCCCTATGTTGTTTGCAAGAAGTTTTTTTTTGGGCAAGTATATTCCACAGCCTAATATAGCAACTGCCACATCTAATTAGCTATTGTAATATTGCATACTGATTTTCCTTTATGTGTGGTTATATATTTGGATCTTTAGTGAACTGAGAACTAGTAATAATATGATTCCTTTGGTAGGGTGGTCTAGAGGTCCATATTTCTGACTACATTGTCATTTCTCTTTGGAAAAAGTCCAATAGTAATTGCAGTAATAAAGCTAAACAGTTGTTTTACTTTATCTATGAAGGTAGAGATATAATAGTGTCATATGCCCCATATACTCCCTCTGATCGAAATTAATAGACTCAGATTTGTCTAGATTCGGTTTAGACAAATCTGAGTCCATTAATTTGGATCGGAGGGAGTATGTAGATTCAACTTCAAGAGGTACCTGGTTGTCCTGTCATATGAAGGTTTTCATGACATAGGTTAATACTTATGACTCGTAACTATGTTCTGTACTCTCAGAATATTCGTAGCACCCAATTCCTTATTCTCCATGACGTATACCGGTTTTCTCGCGGTTACGTATTAATGAAGCCTTGGTCTGGTTCTCATCGATCTTTTGAACTTGTCACATGGCTTATTTATTTGCTCATTACCTCTAGAATGGTTTGAAATGTTGGGCCATACTTATGCACATAAAATTATCATTAAGTTCGTAAATTAACACTTGCAACTCTTTGTGGAGAGACCACAGAAATCTAGAGAATATTCTTAGGAGAAGGAGAAGGGCATGATGGTCATTGAGGTCAATTCCTTAATTTTTTGCCCATGGCTAAAATGACCTATGTTTGTGGGCGTAATAGTTAAAGCATGTTTTTTACTTGTTGCTTGGTAATAATTATATGTTCCGCAGTAAAGCAAAATAGTGCACTGAGCGCATATTAATTTGTCTTGCAGAAGCTGTAGCTGATGCCAACAAAGCAATTGAACTTGATCCTTCAATGCATAAGGCGTACCTTCGGAAAGGGTTAGTGGTTCATTTATCTGCTTCATTTGTTCAGTATTGCATTTCTGTTTTTATGTGACAAGAAATTCTTGTTTGCAGATCGGCATGCATCAAGCTGGAGGAATACCAAACTGCAAAGGCTGCTCTTGAGGTTGGTTCTTCCTATGCATCTGGTGACTCAAGGTTTACTCGTCTGATGAAAGAGTGTGATGATCGCATTGCTGGTGAGTGTAACCTTTTTAGCTCAGCGATTGCCTGATGGCTATAGTGAAATTGTTTCATTCGGGCATGCCATTATGAGATTGTGTGTTCTTTTTGTTTGCACATGTTTTGACTTGTTATCTTCGGTTTCTCATTATGAGATTATGTGTTCTTTTTGTTTGCACATGTTTTGACTTGTTATCTTCGGTTTCTCATAAAGCATTTGCGTACTGATTAGGAACAATTGCATATTGATCATCCAATGTTTCAAAACATGCTAGAGTTTCTGAAGCTGCACATGATATTTTCTGTTGCCCTCTCTTATTCACGCTCTTACTTCTGGGGTTATGGGTCATTAACTTGTTATCTGTTCAGAGGAGGCTAGCCAGGTGCCGGTAAAGAGTGCTCCAGCTGCTGTTGCTTCAGCTTCACCTTCTGGGCCTTCAACTGTGGCTACTACTGCTGAGGACAAGGAGGATGGCGCAAGTATGGAGAATGCACAGCCGACTGTAGAAGTGCCAAGCAAGCCCAAATACAGGTAATCTTTGCAGAGTTCCTTTGCTAATGTTTGCTCCTCAGGACACATTCACTTCTATGTATTACCTTTTAAATTTCTGGAGACATCTAGTACTACCTCCTATCCTAAATAAGTGTCGCCATTTTGAACTAGAGTTAGTTCAAAACTGTGACACTTATTTATGATCGGAGTGAGTACATTAACTAAAACCTACCTTTGATCGCCACCTTATTTATAGCCTCAAAAGTGTACATAATTCAATGGAGAAAATATTTGTGTATCCTAAAGAAAGATTTATGTTTATGCTGTAAACAGTGAACTGATGCTAACATTTTCGAGTGATGCAATTTATGCTGCAGGCATGACTACTACAACAGTACTACAGATGTGGTACTGACAATATTTGCTAAGGGTGTTCCAGCTGACAGCGTGGTTGTTGATTTTGGTGAACAGATGGTGTGTTTCTCTCAACTTTCCTTGAAAACCAGTTGTTATTTCACTCTCTTGACTAACCGAGCTTTACTTTCTAGTTGAGTGTCTCTATTGAAATTCCTGGTGAGGAACCATACCATTTTCAGCCTCGTCTGTTTTCAAAGGTACCATCACATCTATCCACTTTACCTTTTACTTTTTGTGTACATGTTGGAAACAGTACATGTTGTATTGCTATTTCGCTCTAATGCATAGTTTGTTAAGAGCTTATAAGGCAGTAAAACTTGTAACTGCTTACATGCTACCCAAGACAGGGGATCAAAACCATGTTTCTCATGTTTTGCTAGTAGCTAACCATAAATATCATTCTATGAGGGATATATGGTATTTACAACTCTTAGCTAACAGAGAAACCATAAATTTCCTGGTCAACCATTTCTTCCCACTTCCACATAACATGAGTGGCACATAGTAAGAAGTGTATGTAAAGTGCATATACTACATGCACAATAAGAATTGTTTCTTGATATTAGTACATTTTTCTTTGATAACATGTTTAAAAACAACTTTGGGAATACATGATTCTGGACTATCATGCCAAATCTGGGATGAGCTACACTATTATGCCTATAGATTGAGGATTCAAATTGAGGTCCTACTTATATAATATACTCCCTCCGTCTCGGTTTAAAGGACACAATTTGCAAACCATGCAATCCCAAAATATTTAGACACAAAAGCATTTAATCTCTGTAATTACTCCGGTGTGAAAAGAACAAAATGCTTGCATGCACATGTGTGAACAAATGTGAACGCATTGCTGGCTCTTCTTACGCATGTTCTTCTCCACACTATAAAATGGGCCAATTAGAGGACACCTAGGGTCCATAGAATTGCAAATTGTGTCTTTTAAACCGGGACGGAGGGAGTACTGATTGTGTTTCTAAGACAAATTTAATTGATATTATGCCAAATTGTCAATCCTCAAGTATGTTTTCTAGGAACACTAATTGGCCTTCTGATAAATTTGGACATTGTTGTAACTCATAGTCAGTTGTTCGATAAGAGTTTCATGTGATGTGATGTTAAAATAAACATGGCACATAGTTCATTCTTCATTGGAAGAAAACTGAGTAGCACCTTTGAACTTGTCAGTTGATTGGTGAGATTTTATTTCTCCCTCCAACTAGAAACTTATAGTGATGCCTGATGAACTCCTGTATCCTTAGATTGATTAGGAAATGAAGATAAAGTAGTTTTGCCTTGATCCCTTGCAGCGTGGAAATTCTCGAAAATCGGTATCTGCTTATACTTATTGGTGGTGTATACAAAACTAGGTAGATCTATTGCACAAAATCATTGATTTTGTTGTTTATTGACAACCAGATCATCCCAGAGAAGTGCAAATATACTGTATTATCTACAAAGGTCGAAATACGCCTTGCAAAAGCTGAGCAGGTAACTTGGACATCATTGGATTATAAGGGTAAACCAAAGGCTCCTCAGAAGATAAATGCACCAGGTAATTCCTGGTAGACCGAATGCGAGCAAAATTATTGAACTTTTTGTTGACTACATTGTGTCATATTGGCACTTTAATGTTATTTCATGTAGATAGTAGGACGTTCTACAATTTTTTATGTAAGATAAACAACTAAATCATGTGGTGATCATTAGCGGTGCTGATCTACTGCCAACAGAAAGGGTGTGTTCCTGACATTTCATAAACAAAAATATGATGATTGCTGTAATTTTTTAGGAAGATACTTTTGTTTACACTGAGAGCAAGAAAACAGTACAAAAAGAAAGATTGTGTTGACTCTCGTGTGTATTATTTCAGTCATAGCCTGTTTTCGAAATTGTTATTTCAGTCGTAGCCTGTTTTCAGCCATAGCCTGTTTTCAGCCATAGCCTGTTTTTGTAGTGTTCAAGTTTGCAGAATGGTAAGGTAGTTAAAGCCTGAACCTCTTATGTTTTCCTCCAGAGTTCTTAGATGACATCATTCTGTGAGTTTGTGTTATTTTTCTATTGTATCTTCTTCTATTTGTCAGTGAAACATTCGTGTCTTGCATGTTTTCCAGCTGAATCAGCCCAGAGGCCATCTTATCCATCATCAAAACCCAAAAAGGACTGGGATAAGCTGGAGGCTGAAGTGAAAAAACAGGTTTGTGTGTGTGCACAACTAATATCATCTTTCCCTACTGCCATTGAAGTTTCTCATGATTTTGAGTCTGTAACAGGAGAAGGATGAAAAGCTTGATGGTGATGCTGCATTGAACAAATTCTTCCGTGAAATTTACAGTGATGCTGATGAAGATATGCGCAGGGCAATGATGAAGTCTTTTGTATGTGATCTCTATCTTGGCCACTTCCCTTTTGTCAATTTACCTCTGTTTTTATAGCTGACAGGATTCTCATATATTGAGATCATACTTCTTGCATACTGTCTGAACAACTCGTCTTGTGTTGTAGGTGGAGTCCAATGGGACTGTTCTCTCAACCAACTGGAAAGATGTCGGGAAAAAGACGGTCGAAGGGAGCCCCCCTGATGGTATGGAGCTGAAGAAGTGGGAATATTAATGAAGAAGTGGGAATATTAATGAATTCATCAGATCATCCATGTTGTAAATCCTGGTCGCGAGTCATGACTTTGCCGCAGACTTAGAAATCATTGTCGGTCGGATTATATTTGTTGCTCATGTCTCCCTATTGTAAGCTGTTTGCGTGACAGGTTAGCTTCTAAGTACTTATCCTAGTTTTTGCAAGCTACAGCTGGGCAAATAGAGCTATGCCATACCTGTGCATCTATGGTATGGAAGTGCAAAAGTGTACCTCGTGGAACTATGATCTGTGGAATGGTGCTATTTTTTGTCTGAAATTTGTGCCTTTTGCTAATGTAACCATCACAATTTGTTATTATCTGGTATCTTGATTGGTTATATCACATTAATCACATGATGTGTGAAATTTATGTGATTATGTGATAGATTGTCTGAGAAAAAGTTGGTACGGCTTGTCGCCAGATTCTCCTACCGGTAAAACGAGTGGAAGTACTACTGGCGTTGTAGTCGGTTGCCCTGTACGCTATGCTTTGCCATTTCGTGCATTGTCCAGTTGAACTACAGAATACAAGATTCTACTCTTAGTAGGTGAACAAAAGGGGGCAAAAGGCCAGCGGACAAGGTAATAAGAAATCATCAATTGCTGTTGAGAGGGATCAGGACGAAAACACACACGCACACACGAAAAATGCCTATACATGGACTCGTCGCAAGACCCTCCCTCCAAATATATAGGTGAACAAAAGGGAGAAAAAAGTTGTCAATCGATGGTGCCTATATATAGGTTATAGCTACGCTTATCTGTCCAGCTATAGCGAGAGCCGTCGTCCCAGGACGCCGTCCTCGTCCAAGACATGATCCAAGTCGCCATCCACGGGCGCCAAGAACTCATCCAGGTCCAGCCCCGACGGCCAGAACTCGTTTTCGTCGTCTGCCGCCGCCATATCATCCACCGCCATGGACGCCGTCTCGTTGCTTTCGTCCTCGCACTTGACGGCCGCCTCCTCCAGGGCATTGCCACCGGCTTTGTCGTGGCTCTTGGGCGACGTCGTCGGGTTGTCCTCGGCAGGGGTGGACTTGTGGCGGGTGGTGCCGGCGAGCGCGTTAATCTGCGTCGGCACCGGGTGGCAGTGCTCGGCCATGTAGGTGATGACGAGCACCCCTGGTTTGGCCGGGCTGCGCTCCACCAGTTTCCTGGCCATGCACCCCTTCATGCTGCTGCACTTGTAGTATCCCCTGTGATGAGAATGAATGATAGCAAAACTCAGTACACATACCAGGATACTAGTATCGTCTACTAATATAGTACTTGTACGGAATACTAGAGTACTAGTATAACCGTGTTGTATTGCAAAAGCACACATGTGACGTGTAAGCCCAAAGCTCGGCCAAAATCGTAAGCTCTCAGCACTAGCTTAGGTCATTCATGTTAGGCTTAATAATTATACGGATGTTTACTTGTAGTTACTCCTCCTAACATGTTGATAGCTGTTTGGAACCCGTGATCATGGTACGATTTCTTTTGCGCTATCATACATCACTAGCTACTCTTGATGATCGGCTCGTACAAGTAGTTGCTGTAATTGTCAATGACTGAAGGCTATGCACGAGCAGATAGTGAGATTGTCTAAAAAAGAAAGCAGCTAGTGAGTCAGAGACACGACTGACGACGACTTGCAACGCGTGGAAATGGTAAGTTTAGGTCGGAGGAGTTTTGCTACTAGTAATTTAATAATTACCGGGGATAAGGCGATCCTTTGATGGGCTTTTGACCGTACTTGCGCCACGCCCACAGGTCGGAGGAGACGCCTCCGTCGCCCACCGGCACCTCGCACACCACCTTCTTCAGCTGGCTCTTCTTGCTGCTCAACCACCAAACAAGACCTCCGCCGATTAGTACTTCTGGCTTCTACATCCAAATTAATCGCGCGCGAAGCTAGCAGAAACGATCGGGCCGGGCGGGCACAGATTAATCAACTAGTAGTAATTACCTTCGTTTAGGCCGCGGGGTGGTACTGCGTATGCCTGGCTTCCGTCCAGGGGGCACCCGCGGCCGCACGCCGGACGTGGATGCCGCGGCGGGGAACGAGATCATCACCTCGTGGCGGTCATCTGCTGCCGCCCACGCCTGCGAAGACGGCGTGGCGGACAGCAAGAAGGGCTTGTGATCCAAATCCAGGTACTCCAAGTCGTACAGCGACGCGTCCTTGGCCGCCGCCGCCGAACTCCGGACCACCTCACGCGGCTCCCGTTTGACCACCGCCTCTCCTACCGGTGGCGCCGCGCGAGGAGATGTAGGAGGACCGGGTCGGTCGTCGGAGACGAAGCTGCTGCAGCTCCTCACGACGGCCTGCAGGTCCCAGTCGTTGAGGTGCTCCATGCGCGGCTGCAGGCCGCACATGAACGACGACGACCTGAGCTCGATCGAGAGCTAGCTTGGTGTTGACGAAGTGAGAGGGAGCTAGCTAGAGGAGAGGAGGACGCGTGCAGCTCGTACCGGACGATGGCCGGATGATGGGGTTGACTTTTGGCGCTGGCAGGCCGGTCCGGGCAACCCTAATATATACGCGTGTACTTACGTCTGTACATAGACGCGTACGCTGCGAGAGGGAGGAGGATTGATTAATTTAGGAGTGGCACGGGGACGGCCTAGCGATGACTCGATCCCTGGAAAGTCAAAGCCAATGGCAAGTGGTGGGCACGGCTTGCCAGCAGGGCTAGCTCGCTCGCTCGCTAGAGGATAAGAAGAAGAAGATCGCGTCGTCCGGACTTGAACTCATCATACACACAGGATTTAACTCTACTGCATTGTGGCAGCTCTATACACTTGTCGAAAGTGTGTTTGTCTTGCTTTGACTTTGCTCCAAATGTCAAAAGGGAGAGAGGCACAGGCATGCATGCAGGGAGGAAAAGGCTTGGAATCGAACTCTCTCGCAGGCGTACGTCATTAAAGCTAGCAGGAGTATATATATATAAGCTGCAAACTGCAGGGGAATTACGTAACTTTTAAGCTTGACTCTTTATACCAATCCTATATTATTGGCCGAGCTTGACTCTAGGCACTTGGGTTCCTGAGGCGTCGGTTGTACTAGGAGTATTCTGGATCTGACCTTGTGTAAATGTCAAAGGGCGAGTGAAGGAAGGAAGGGAGGGAGACAGGGAGAGTGCGTGCGTGAGCCGTGGCACAAAATCTTGCCCATATGCGTGAGATCTCTTGTGACCGTCCGGTGCCGAGCGAGGGGCGCGCGCTGCGCCAATCGGCGCGGGGATAAGTGGCAAAGCGACGGTGGAGTGCGGAGGAGCCTTTTGGCCACGACAGGGACGCGAGAGGGATCGGCCGGACTCGTGGACCGTGGTTCTTGGCTAGCTAGCTCGCGCGGCGCGGGTGACTGACTGGCCGCTGTTGCCGCCGCGCTCGGCTCTGTGTTGGTTGCCTAGTGCGCGCACGCGGGGCCGGGACCCGGCGTGCCTGCTGCCTGCACGCGCCCGATCGATCCGAGCGGAGCCCCCTCCGTTCCATTAATTTCTCCAGCTATCGGCCGATGCCGACGCGCAGAGATTTTGTATATCCGGAGAAGGCCGGGCAATATGGGTTGTGCTGCGCGTGTGGCAAGTGGCGAGAGCGACGGATAATTGCAAGATGTATGGAGTAGTATGGATAAGTAAGTGTGCGTTGTGTTGAATGACAGGTACGGTTCGGTGTGTCCACGTTATCTGTCTATCGCTGGCTGGACCTGGATGGCCGATCGCCACTACCGTACGTACCGCGGCTGTTAGTGTTAGGTCTGGGTGTGCAGTCACCGTGCTTCCCGCGTTGAGGGCCGGCCCTACGATGCGAGTGACACGTGCATGCGTGTTCGGTCCGGTTGCCGGTTGCAATCAACCCATCACGGTTCAAGTGCCACTACTACATCCGACCCGTCCACGAAAGCTGGAAACGTGAAGCATGCCCTGCACAAAAAGTATTATTACTATTACTCCAGTAATTCTAATTATTTACCCATGAATAATTGAGTTTCAGTCGTCAATCAAACTGCATAGTTTTTTTTTTTTTTTTTTGCGGGTAATCAAACTGCATGGTTAGCCGTATAGAAGTTTTTTTTAGAGGGAGCCGTATAAGAAGTTGGTACATCAGGATCATCGCGCGAGAATGTTTATTTTTTCCCCTTTATGTGCACACTACTGGAACTGACTTGCTAAAAGTAGTATCCAGCTGATCGCAATGTATCACAACCACAAGAATCACTACTCAAAGTGGGCTCGCAGCCGGCGACGCTGACGGCTCTCCATGTCTCTTTGCGCCAAGTGAAATGGTCCATCCCTTTTGCGTTGCGAACTTGCATTTCGCCTAGATGCTGCTTGCTCTTCTATTGTATTGAAGTACTAGTACAAAAAGTGGAATATGGGTCGACGAACTTAGGTCGCGTCCGCGCCTGACTGCAGAACCTTCGAGAGCGCCTGATCGAGGGAGCCAAAGGGGCCTTCGTTGACTTTCCCTTGCCCGCGGCGACGCGTTTACTTGCGCCAAGGATGCAGACTGGAGATGCCATCGACCTGCGAACATAGTATCAGTATGACCGGAGCAGAGGCAGCTTTTCTCAGGGAATATGCATGTCTTTAACGTCATTTCACAAAGAATACCATAAAAGACTACTTGAGCATAACTAGGAGAGTGCAGCTTCCACACAATCTGCAGTTTTTTTAAGGGAATGTGCACGTCTTATAGTGAGTTTGACATGCACCATCTCATGGATACTGCAAGGTCTTGGTCGATGGAGCCGTTTCTGGTGCTGGGAATCAAGGAGGCCTTGGTGCCGTTTGTAGAGATCATGAAGGGAATTATATGGGTGCTTCAATCGTTATTTTCCCAGGTACTAGTGATCCAGCAGTGTTGAAAATGTTGACATGTAGGGAAGCTTTGGCTTTGGCTGAAGATCTGGATATTAGAAAGATTAGCATTGCATCAGATTACCAAGGTATCCTTCAAGATATATATCGGAATGCTCAGGAGGATATAATGCAAGTGCCGTTAGTGAAATAAAGGAGCATTCAAAGAGGTTTGCAGCAGCTCTGTTCACTCATGAACATAGACAATTTACAATAGAAGCTCATAATATAGCTCGTGTTTCTACCTATTTTAAATCAGGGCACCGTTTGTCGCTTTGAAATCCCCTAGCTTTTGTAATGATCCCTATGTCGATTTTGAACAATTATGAGGGCTCGTTTAATCAAAGGAATATCATAGGAAATTTGGAGGATTTTGATTCTTAGGAATTTTTTCTTTGTGCATCGTTTGATTCGTAGGATTAGATCCTTAGGAATTTTTTTCCATAAGATTGCATTTTTGGAGGAAATTTTCATCCACCCAAACCTCATGTAACAATTCTTTTGACTACATGACATTCTAAACCTGCACTTTTCCTTATTCATGTGTTTTTCCTATCCCTGAATAATAAAGTGTGGATGGTTCATTTCAAAGGAAAAAACTAGCTCTATGAAGCTCGTAATCAAAGGCTCGGTGTATTTTTTTTAATCATGGCCCGTCTAGAAATTAATAATTCGCAAACACGTTTAAAAGATCACAAAATGTCCAACAAGTCTAGCATTAAAATCTTAGATGCATTCATCCCAATAAATTTAGAATCGAAGTCTAACAAGGCTTAGTATCTCTGGTGACACAGAATTTCGGGTTGGCCACAAATAAACGCAAAATTATAGTTAAGGAAAGTCATGTCGCTCCCTTCATACTTGATGTGGACATCCCATCTATTGATACAACCGTTGTACCTACAACTACACACATACAAGGACCTATCACAAGATCTCGTGCCAAACAACTTAACTATCAGGTACTTTCGTTTTTTGGAACTATTTCTTACATACATGAGAATATGATGCTGCATAAATCAGGTGTATTTATTACTCTTAGGAATGATGGACCAAGCATGGATGAGAGGGACAAACATTGGAGCATGGCCATGCATGGAGATGGCAGCAAGCATGTGATGATTCAAGAGAAGGCCACAGATGAAAATTTCAGAACTTTGAGGCCACCATAATGAAGAAAGAAGGATTGGATGAAATATTCAAGATTAATACTTCACAAATTCGTCCATAGCTTAATATGGTGCCGCGACACCTTTATTTTGGGCCAGGCCCATGTAATTTTCGCAGGATTTTAATTAGCCACTTTTTAGAGTCCGTATTTGAGGAGAAAAGGACTTCTAAGGTTTGATTCGGCCACCACTTCTATGGCTGGCCGAAACCCCACCTTTTCCTCCTTAAATACTCCCCATAGCCGTCACCGTAGACTCGGATTTTGTTTAGATATTAAGTTAGCCATCATAGCAACTTCGCCAAGGCTCGAGCGTCGCAGAGGCCTCTTGTACTTCGCACCTATACAGGATCCCACCTTTTCAATAAAGCTTTCATCTTAATCCGCAATATCTTGATTGCAATATTAGTTCTTACTTGTTCTCGATTTCAGGTAGGAATTAAGACCCTCGCTGGTCAGGCTGATCGTGTTTCCGCAGGATCGGTAGCCTCCAGGAGATTGGCCTAGCGATTGCATTGGCGCTCATGCTCGCACATGTAGTCGGATCGTCAAGCCCAAACTCCACCAAATCGACTATCACCATCTCATCGAAAGATCGTACACCTTTGCCCTATCAATACTTATGTAAAATCTCCACGACTATGCTATCCCAAGAAAATACTACCACGAGGAATGCACCACCTACTGCAAACACCTGAGAAACGAGGAGCAAGTACCCGACATCATGGAGCACGACGCGGATGAAAACGCGCAATAGAACGCAAAAATTCTCTCATGTGCGTGAGCAAAAACCAAGATCTAATCTATATAGATGCAAGTATCGAGTTAAGTAAGATCAACATACTATTCATGAACACAAGCAGAAAAAGTTTCAAAAAATTTGTTGACGTAGATCTCCTCGCGATCCAATCCGATCTAGCACCACAACGAAACCTCCGAGATATGCACACATACAACTCGGTGACGTGTCCTTCTTGATCCAACAAGAACACGAGGGAGCGGTAGATGGGATTTATGCCAACAACATGACAGGGTGGCGGATATGGTGGAGGAGTTCTCATAGGCAGGGCTTCGCCAGCGCCTGAGGGAGGAGGAAGTAGGAGCAATAGGAGGGGGCTGATCACTAGGGTTGGGACGGGTAGCCCCCATGCGTGTCCCTCCTTTATATAGGCATGGTGGGCTGGGAGGACTTTTCCTCCAAGCCTATGGGGTGGCCAAAGGGGACCTCCCCCTTTCCTTAGAGCATCTCCACTCGGGGTCCTTAAAGCCCCCTAAAGGGCTATGGGGGTGCCGTCGCTCAAAATAATGCCCAATCGCCCCAATTTTTACAAGATGGCCTGCCGTTTTTATCCGGCGCCCCCAGGCTGAACACAAATCACATGTGGGAAAGCGGGGGCGCCAGATGGAGATGACAACAACGCGGGCTAGCCCTGGCAGTGAGATAGGTGCTTCATTTTCAGAGTCGATGCGTTCTGTTGTGGAAGCGCGCCCTTTCGTTCCCGCCCTTTCCAACTCTTCCCACTCAGTTTTCCTGCCCTTTCCCGCTATATCTAGGACGGCCTCCATTGCCATCCACAGATCCACACCACCCTCTCCCACCATGCTACCCATGTATGCCAGGCTACCTGGTGCCCCCTGACTGGATGCTGGGCGTCGGAGGGGTGCATGTCTGCCCTGTGCCCTCAAGGTTCTGCTCGCCTGGTGTCCATCATGATCCACTACTACCTCGAGCTCACTGATGATGTGTAGCTCAGACCACTGTAGATCTTCCTTGGGAGACCCCAAGAGGAAGGTATGATGAGCACATCAGCAAGTTTTCCCTCCGTAAGAAACCAAGGTGAAAGAACATGTTGGGCCCCCATGTGTGGTTTTGGTAATTAATGATAATCTTTATGGACTAATGTGTGTATTAAGTTGTACTTGTAGGAATTGTCCATTGGCATCGCTTGGAGCATGTGTTGGCTTCAAGGTCGATGAAATGAGAAGAAGATGTGTTGTGCAAGCTCAAAATGCGTCATCTATAGAAGATCTCATGTTTGATGCTTGCCATCCTCGGTGATCATGGATCGATGATGAGGAATCAAGAAAGGCGTTCCATCTTGAGAAGGTCAAGTTTGTCTACATCGATCTCAAGTGAAATGCTCAAGGCAAAGGTATAATATTCATAGGTTTTCCCTTTTACCGGTCTCTTGTTGTGTGTGGGAGACCGGGTTTAGGATAGATAATCGTACTATCAAGAGAGGCTCTCGAATGAGTAACTCGATCACATCGTTCGGAGAGAGCTCAAACCTTGGCATACTTGCATCATGGTATTTTATTGTTATTTGGTCTTATCCACGTGAGGATTTAGAGCTTGTGGTAATCTCCATAACAAGCTCTTGTTCATCAAATCAGATCTCTTTTTTATATCTTGTTGCGATTTTGATCTATGCGGTTTTCTGGTGTCTCACCAAGTGAGGTATCTCACATTATATTAGTTGATACACTCTCACTTGGTGATAACTAATATTTTCACTTTTTATTGTGAAGCCCTTGTCGTTCTCTATCCAACGCAATTGGAATCGGGTCAATCGGAGCTTCCAGTCAAAAGTTATTACCGTTTGAATTTGCCCTATATTTGCTTTTAAAAAGAAAAAGGAAAAAGTATTTTCTGGAGGGTGCGGTACTACCGGGTCCAGCCCAGTCTGCAGCGCTCAGCCTGCCTCCTGCCCCGCGCGGTAGTTGCCTCCGGCACTACCGGTCAGGCCCGGCACTACCGCCCGTGTGGGCCGGGCCAGCCCAGCTTATCCTCTCGCGCAGCCCATCTCCTCGCTGTGTAGGCCGCGCGCACCATCCCGCGTTGACCCCGCTCGCTAGCGCTTCCGCGCCTGTTGTGCCCGCTGGGCCCAGCTGCTGCGCCCGACCGCCACACGCTTGCTGGCCATACGTAGTCGCTGCGACTCCAGCCATTTGCCTCGCATGCCATTGCCGCGCTCGCTCTGCCTTGTCTTTGTGCCCAGCTCCGCGTTGACTTGCGGCAGTATGGACAAAATTAACCTAAGTTGGAAAAGAATTCACAAACTGAACTTGTGTCAAAACTATTAACCTAAGTTCACTCCTTGATCTTGAAATATTCACTCACTTCAAATCACTACAATTCAATCAAGCAAACAATATTTCAAACTACCATTCAAGCAATTCATCACATAAAATCATAGTAACAAAATAATGCATGCAAGCATGCTAAAGATTGTTTTATTTGTAAAAGTGGTTTCTAATGGTTCATAAACATTTGAAAACACCTAATGGTCATTTTATAAAGTGGCAAAATCATTTGTATAAGATTTTACTTCATAAACCATTTTTAGACTAAGTCATTATTTTATGTGGTGAAGAAATGCTTTAATAAGGCAACATTCTATAGGTTTCACAAAATATGTTTTCAAACCATAAAACCTTGTGTTTAGGGTCAGAGAGTTTATTTCCAAAACATTTCTCAAAGGTTTTCTTCAAAAACCATTTTTAATAACTAAACCATATTTTTATTTGACTAGAATTGGTTTAAATCGAAGATTCATTCTTTTGTTTCACCAAATACATTTTTGAAACCACAAATTGATTCCTATGGTCAGTAGGTTGAAAACAAACCATTTGCCCAAAATTTTATCCCCAAAATCTTTTTAGAACAATTTTTATATTCTAAACATGCATACACAAGTTTCTGCAAAAACAACCATTTTAACAGAAACTTTTTACTAAACAAAGTGCATGGTTGGCTAGGTCTTGTCTTTCTGAATCCATTGATATCAAATTTGTAAAATTTGGACGTGTAGATCAAAAGTTATAGATTTTACAAAATAGAACATCTAATAGAACTATTCTGTTTTAAAACAAACTAGCAGGGACACGTGGCCACTTCTCATTCGTTGGTACCGCTTTGGTTGGATTGACAGACAACAGCCGTTAGACCTAAAGTGAATCGTGCGGCACAGAGGCGAGCGTACCCCTTCGTTCACGTTCTAATCTTAACCGTGAAATCAAAATCCTATGGACCATATCGCCTTGACCATTAGGCAACGGCGCTGGCGGCGGCGACTGGCGGCGGCGTGTCTGGTGGCAGTGGTTCGGCGAGTCTAGGAAGCGAGGGAGTGAAGGGAGGTTCTCACCGAGTTCGCCGTGGCTTGGGGGTGCTCGAGGTGCTTTCCGTTTGTCGAGGGGCGCACTGGAGCTACTGGGATTCCTCGCCGGAGTGGTGTCTGGCGACGGGCATGCGCTGTCGTCGTCGGGGACGTCATTGTGAAAGCAGGAGAGGGGCATGATACTATTAGGCAGCGTGGGAGAGTAGAGCATGGGAGCATCAAAGAGAGGCGGCGGTCGAGGCTACTGTGGAGCTCGTCGGAGTTGGAGAGCGGTGGCGTCATTGACAAAAGGCGAGTCGGCGACCACGAGGCTCATGTGATTGGTGAGGTGCGAGGAGGTGCCGATGCAGGGAAGGTGCTCGTGTGCTCCAGTGGGCGAGGGGTGGAGGAGGCTAGCCGGAATTTTCTTGCGAGCTCGTCGGAGTTGAGCGTGGTCTCTGGTGAAATTAGCGCAGCCCGGTGGCGAGCTGGTGCATGCGAGGGAGGGGAAGTAGATAGGAGGGGCAGGCGCTTTAGTACGCATGATTGAGGGGCCGATTAATCGCTGCGTTACTGCGTATTACGCCGGCATTGATTTGGCAGCAACGGCCGGCGAGGTTAGCGGGAGGGTGAGGAAGAAAGGAGCTGGCGGTGGTGTCGTCTGGCAGCGAGAGAGAAAGAGAGGGAATGGGGTCCACCAGTCAGCGTCTTTGCGGGTTAGGTCTGTGGTGAGGAAAAACGTTTCGGGGGAGGGGGAATAGGTGGGCTTGCTGGGCCTGGACTGGGTCTGCCGGGTTGTGTAGCATCCCAGTTGTCTAACACCTGTAATGCTACTTGTTATAATAATAAAAAGGGCCACTTCCAACATATAATTGTTGCATCATTATCATATCATGCTCATGTCATCATGTCACCTTGCATTTGAGGATCATATAAAACCCTTTTCTTGTTTGGTTCTTATCTCATGTGCATGATTAATTGTAGTTGCCTCTTGATATTGTATTTGGTTCTTAATATATTGTTAAATGCCCAAGTTGAGTTGAGGGCATCTCTCTTATCGACTCCACCACCTTTCTTTCACCACCTTATATTCCACCATCCAATTAATATGAGCTTGGCATTTTAATTTGGGTTATCTCTAGCTCATGTTGGTTGGTTGGATTCCACCCATAATCTTTTGCTTGGCCTTTGCCCACCTTTTGGGAATGCAAGGATTAATGCCACATGAAATAATGTTGTTTTCACAATATAACCACATGGTAAATATTGTTGCATGGGCCATGCAAGTGCCACCTTTTTCTTGGCTTTGGGAATGTTTTAGCTTTGTTTGCATGGATCACCTCTCCTTTGTTTAAATCTTGTGTTGGCTTGTAGTATTCTTCACCATATCATCTAAACCTCTATCCCCATCTCCATGCTTAAACATGTGATCATGTGTGAGCATAAGGACAACCCCATCACCACATCTCTCTCCCTTTTACTTGTTTTGTTTTTGTGTGATCTTGTCCAAGCATGCATGATCAAGTAAGTACCACCTCCCTCTATCTACCCCCTCTTAGCTAAACCCTAAAACCTACCCCATGCCACCTCCCCATCCTAGCTAAACAAAACCTTATCTACACCTTTCCCTAAACCAACTCTAAGTACCCCTCCTCTTCTCTCTTTCTAGCTTCCTAGCATGGTCTCCATACCATGTCCCTAGCTCACCACCCCCTCTCTCTACCTGCTGGATCCCACCTGGCCGCCCTACCCCACCTGGCTACCGTCCACCCCAAACCCTAGCCCGAGCCGGCCACTCTCCCTCTCACCTCTTCCCCCCTCTTTTCTCTCCCTGCCCTAGGGCCCCTCCTACCGCCTGGGCCACGAGCTACCCCCAGGTCCACCTGGAAGCCACCCCTACCTGCCCTGCCCTGCCTGGCCGAACCGAGCACGTGAAGGGAGGGATAAAGGTGGCCGAGAGCACCCTTATCTACACCGCCTCCTCCACGCCACCTCCTTCCTCCCTCTCTGCCATATCCCCTTCCTCACGCCTCATCTAGCCTCGCCCAGATCTGGCCGCGCCATCCACCCCTCCTCCTTTTTCCTCTCCGTCCACCAACAGCCAACACCGGCCGCCGCCAGCACCTTGCCGTCCACGTCGCTCCGGCCGTCAAGATCGTCGTGGGAGTGATCGCAGAGGGCGAGGCGGTCCTCTGCAGCTCTCAAGACGGCCAGGAGGAGAAGAACCGGACCGACGCCGCTCCGTCGGAAAACCCTAGCTACGCCGGCGTCAGCCCCGCCGCCGTTCACGACCGCCCCGACCCGATCCAAGCACGCCACCGAGCTCGCGGTGAGCACCCCCGCCTCCCAGACATCCTCTCCCGCTCCGTCGCTTCCTGGACGCGGCGGACCTTCCGTCGAACGGTCTCTGTGCGCGGCGGCCGTGTTTGTTTACGCTAGCTCCCGCGAACGCCATATCCGACATCGTCCATCTCACCGTGGCTAACCTAGCCTACCCGGTGGCGCAGCCCCTGCGCCGAGAGCGCGAGTTCGATCCCCGCGCGCGCGCCGCGCGAGCGAGCGCGCCCGTCGAGATTCGGGGAAGAAAAACAGTACCGATGGGTCACTGCGAATAACCCCTCCCAAACCTTTTTGTCAACCCGGTCCCCAAGCCCCATCGGTGGTGTCTTGGCGTTTTTTATAAAAAGGCTCCGGAGTTTTTCCCAAATAAACCCGCGGTCCCTCTTTTTCCCAGACGCTGGCGTGTGGGTCAGGAAGCACCTGGCCCACCTGTCAGTGACTAGGGCTAGAATAGGCTGAGTATAAAACTTCCAGAGTCTGTTTAAATTCAAATCTAGTTTAAATTATTTCAAATTCAAATTTCCAATCAGATTTGAAATAACTTTTCCATTGTAATTCCAAATAACACAAATGATATATGTTTGGAGATCAGAAAAATGCCAGGATTTCAAATATGCCATTCAATTTGCCTTTTGTACATTTAAAATTCCAAGTTGATTTAAATTACCCAATTGCCACTAGAACTTAAATAATTAATAACTTTTGTTTTCTAATTCCAAATTTAGCAAATGATATGTCTAAAATGATCAGCTCGACGAGACCTTTCCGTTTAAGCTATCCATAACTTCAATTGCAGCATGCATCATATAAAAATATAGGGTACAGCAATGTTATGACAACAAAATGTGAACCAAAACTCCTTTAAAATGTTGTTACTTGTCTTCCACACCTCACCATGCCATGCTACCTTATTGCCATGTAAATTGTGCATCATTCATCATGGCATGATTGTTTGCTTGACGCATCTTATTCATATGCTTGTGCTCTATATTCATGTTGGCCTTGTTTGTCTGGTTTTTCTCGGATAGACACTGAGCAGAGGTTATATCAAGAGAACCAGGAGCACTACCCAGATCCGTCCCTTGCTTCAACTGAGATATCAGGCAAGCACTTCCACATGCTTGCATACATACAGTACCTATTGCCTCTATCTTATTCTTGCATCATTGAGTCGCGATTGCATTAAATTGAATCCCAAGTATGCATAGCCTTTACTTTTAAACCCCACCAAGCTTGTTCCCCCATCCCATGAGCCCTTACTATAGGAGTTGTTTGAGCCATGCGAGTCGAGAACAAACATGTGTAGGGTATGTGAGTCGATGGATAACGAGGTACCTAAACAACTTAACACGAGTAGTATGGGATAACTAATGAAAGTGGCACCGTGGGCAACATCCGCTATTTGGTTTTTCCTGCTCACTTGTGTCCCGTAAGACCCCGAGTACTTGATTCCTGTTCCTTGATTTATCGCGCTATCCACATCCGGAGGTATATGGGACCCCGAGCGAGCTTGATTCCATCTTATTTCTTGGGGCCACAAACTAGTTTGAGGTTTTATTTACTACTGTACTTATGCCATGCTACTACTGTATTTAAATTGTGCGAGGAGCACACCTTTGTCTGTTAGGATCGGGACACGATTCAGGTGTCGACAAGCCAGCCACACTTTCGGGTTCCCGATCGTTCACGATCTACCCAAACCTTGAGTCCGGTCTCGGTGGCTTCGTTATGGTCTACTCAATGGGGTGGCCCCTGAAATATTTACGAATCTTGTGATTGTTCGATCGTGAAAGCCTCGTTGGGTTTTGATTTGGTTTTAGAGGTTGATCGGCGTGTGTTGCTATTGGTGCACCCGGCCGGTAAAACTTTCTGGCCGTGTCCGCGGATATGGACGACTTGGAGCACGGTTCTCGATCATAGACAAGCATAACTAAAGTACCGCTTTAATCGACTAAGTAACTTGACTAGTAAATAGTGCAACACTCATGGAATGGTTAATAAAATTGCCAGCGGATGGGGGTTGTTAATCCGCTTCCTGTAGGTAGCGAGGAGGAGGATGGATCGATGAGATTACCATTATAGCTGTTGTTCTTAATTCACGGACATCCGTCTATCATTGGTTGGCGGATGGTTAGCGTTTATCTGTAGAACTGCTAGGGTTTACCTTTCGCTGCAATTCGTCACCCGGTTGTGTCCCTTTAGAGGCATTAAGACTTCTTGAGTACCCTTAGGGTCTCACACGATAAATTATTTGGTTCGGATGAGCAGGTACCCCTTGAGACGGATCTTTGGGTGGAAGAAGCGAAGATGTGGGCAACGATCGTTCGGTGTAGAGATTAGGAGCAGGGGATCCATGAGTCCTAGTTGGGATGTGCTTATTTCTATGGCATCTTATGCCGATTTGCTTCTTATCCGTACTCGGATTTTGTTTGCTTCCGCATGATACTCGATGTGTGTTGTATGAGGAAGTATCCTAAAATATAGATCTATCTAGGTCATTTGAATCTTGTCGTATGGCGTTGCTATATTTCCTTTCTTTCTAGATGGTATGGCTCGATGTACTCTTGTATGGTGGCTTGCGTACATACCCACTTGTGTCGTAGTTGATCCCTTCTGCCGATTACACCGCGTCTGGTCCCGTTGAGAGGGTAGTGGTTGGGACGTCGAAAGGACTACCGGTGAGTGGCTTTTGGGGCCCCACCGTACTATTTCAACCACTACCACTCATCCAGGCTTGTATCTAGGGCGTAATTCACCGAGGTAGTTACAATTGGTATCGAGCCATCCCGACCTTGAGGTTTCACCAAGCAGTCGTTGTCGATCTAGCAAATATTTTGGTAGTTATGTATATTAGGAAAAACAAAAGCGAGTAGGGCTGCTTCCACTTTTCTTCTTACCCTCCCACCCACCCTTTTCTGGTAAGGAAGTGCAACGTTTTCAATCCTCTTCTCAAGATTCAAACTAGGATTCACGTGTTCTGGGTTTCCGTAGTACCATAGGTTGTGTGTGTGTGTGTGTGTGTGTGTGTGTAATCCCTTGCCTATCTGTTGCATCCAAGTTGTTATCTTATCTACCTTTGGTTATCAACTGTTGGTACATTCCATACCAGCTTCCATAAACCGCAAGCTATCTTTCTCTTTGTATCCGACGCTATCTTGTTTGGGGTGTTCGTTTCCGTAGTTCCAATCTTTAGGTTTCGTCATGAGAAGAAGGGGTTAGGATATGTGTTCCACTTGTTCATGTGCGGAGTAATGATTTGAGTGCGGGATGGAGTCGCGACCATACCACTACTCTTATCATTCGCTTTTGTATATTGAATCGGTAGAGTCACTAATCTTGATTCGTTAAGTAATTTTAGCATCTATTGGTATTCTAATGCGAAATTTGTGGAAAAATTTTCTTTGATATATTGTGTACCACACTCCTTTTCGATCGTGTGCGATATGCTTAATATCTTTTAGGTGCTATGAACTTTGTTGATATTTTAATATCATCTCGATTGTATCCTTTAATCTTGGTTAATTCCATCTTGGTACTATTTTGGATTATTATCATTCTCCACTATAGTACTAACTTGAGTTTATATCAATGACAGGATGGCTCCACCACGGGATGAGGAGGACATACCTCGGGAGGCTCTGTTGTCAAACATAACTAATGCTTTGGCGGCAATGCAAGAGAACAATGGCGCTTTGAGGAGAGCGTCGGAAAAGCAGTTTGCTCCACTACCTCCACCTCCCAAGCGTGGAGACATCAAAACTTCCTCAAGTTCAACCCTCGTCGGTTTGATGTTTCGACCGACCTCGGACGCGGATGATTGGCTGCGGAGATCTCAAGGTTGCTCGAGGCTGCGATGTTCCGGAGGAGTGGGTCAAGTGCTACTCACCTTCTCAAGGAGATGCAGCTCTTTGGTGGGAGAACTACTTGAAGGCAATGCCTTTGGGTTCCGACCTACTTGGGAAAGGTTCCTGGGCGTTCAAAGCGGTTTCTCTCGAGATTGTGATGGAAAGGATGAAGGAGGCTTTCCTCAACTGAAGCAGGGAAATGATAACGTCAACACCTATATCAGAACTTCATGAATCTATCCGTTATGGTGGTGATGAGGTATCGATGACAAGAAGAAGCGAGAAAAGGTTGAGCAAGGGCTCAATCGTCGATCAAGTATGCAATCACACATGCAAGACGGCAACCTTCTGGAACTACTGACACAAGACTGCAAGAGGAGGCAAGTAGGCAAATGTTTGAGGAGTCAAAGAAACAACGAGGATGCATCAAGCTCTGCGATTATGGCAGCTCCTTCTAAGCGTGTGCGGGTTCCTAACACCCCACCGTTGCTCCGGCTCCACAAGACACTGCAAGTTTGGCGTCAAGGCCACCAAACTTCACCGCTGCGGCTCCGGGGCTACAACAACCATTACCTGGGCGCTGGCGGAGTCACAGCTACTACTGCTCCACGTCCACATGGTGCTTGTTTCACATGTGGAGATCATGGACATCCCAAGCTGAATCGCCCAATGAAGAACAAAGCTCTCCCTCCACCCGCCAAGATGCAACAAGCTCTCCTTGGTTCGTGCACCACCGCCTCGGGCTCTCAACATCAACACTAAGCCCGGGTGCGGTTGTTCGCGCCAAGCTAACGTCAACGCCTCTCAAGGTGAGCTCGCACTTTGGAGTTGTGATGGGTATGCTTTCCGTTAACTCGGTCCACACGAGTTCTCTTTGATTACGGTGCATCGCATTCTTTTGTGTCTCACAAGTTTGCAAATGAGAATGAGTTAGTCATGGTTCCTCTCCAAAAGCGGTTAATGGTTCTTTCTCACAGGGCAAACATGAGGGCGAACATATCGGTCATGGCAATCAAATTGAGATTGGTGGTTCTTCATTCTTGGCTTCTTGATTGTTACGGGCAACTCGACATTGATGTCATCTTGGGCATGGATTGGTTGTGACAAATGCATTTGTGATTGATTGTCTTTGAACGCTCGGTGTCTCTAAAGATTCTGAAGGCCATATAGTCTTTTCTCCAAGTCGACTCCTGTTTGTCGGCTCTTTTCCTTGGCAGCTCGAATGATGATGCTATGGAAGCTATCGAGTGTACCGATGGTCCGTGAGTTCCGATGTCTTTCACGAAGAGTTGCGGGTATGCCTCCGGATCGCGAGGTTGAATTCGTGATTGAGCTTGAACTGGCGACTCCTATCTCCAAGCGGCCATATAAAATGGGTCCTTCGAGTTGGTGAACTCAAGCGACAACTTGATGAACAAGAGAAGTTGGGTTTCATTCAACATAGCACTTCGTCTTGGGGTAGCCCAACAATCTTTGTGAAGAAGCGTGACATAACCGATAGGCTATGTGTTGACTACCGGGCTCTCAACGCTAAAACCATCAAGAACAAATATCCTCTCCCACGGATAAATGATCTTTTTGATCAGCTGGCAGGAGCAGTGGTGTTCTCTAAGCTGGACTTGAGAAGTGGTTATCACCAAATCAAAATTCGCAAAGAAGATGTGCCCAAAACAGCTTTCACCACCCGCTATGGCTTGTATGAGTACACGGTCATGTCTTTCGGTCTCACCAACGCACCTGCTACCTTCTCGAGGCTGATGAACTCCGTTTTCATGGAGTACCTTGATAAGTTTGTCGTGGTATATCTGGATGACATTCTGGTCTATTCCAAGTCTAAAGAAGAGCATGAAGAACACCTGCGGTGTGTCTTAAACAAGCTTCGTGAGAACCGCTTGTATGCAAAGTTCTCAAAGTGTGAATTTTGGCTGCCTGAAGTAACATACAGGTCATGTTATCTCGCCAAGGGCATTGGATCAACCAGGAACCGTGAAGACAATAGTTGAATGGCTTCCTCCGCTAATGTCAAGGAAGTGCGGAGTTTTCTCGGCTTGGCTAGCTATTGCCGTCGCTTTGTTCAAAACTTCTCGAAGATAGCAAAGCCTCTTCGATCTCCTCAAGAAAGGCAAGAAATATCATGGACTCCTGCGTGTCAAGAAAGTTTTGAGACACTCAAAGAGAAGCTCACTTCCACACGGTCTTGGTTCCTCCGGATACATCTAAGCCTTTCCGGATATTACAGCGCCTCTTTGCAAGGATTGGGTGCGGTCCTTATGCAAGAAAGCAGTGGTTGCGTATGCCTCTCGTCGATTGAAGACGCATGAGATCAACTATCCACACATGACCTTGAGCTAGCGGCGGTTGTCTTTGCTTTGAAGCTATGGAGGCACTACTTGCTTGGTAACCGTTGTGAGATCTTCTCGGACCACAAGAGTTTGAAGTATATCTTCACTCGGCTGATCTCAACCTTGGCAAAGGAGATGGATCGAAGCAATCAATGACTTTGATGTGACCATCAACTACACTCCGTGCAAAGCAAATGTCATGGCGGATGCGCTTAGCCGTAAAGCTTATGTCAACAACCTCATGGTGGAAGAGCAACCTCTCTTGTGCGAGGAATTCCGTCGACTCAACCTAGAAATTGTGGAACAAGGGCATCTCTCGAACCTTACGGCTACTCCTCTCTTGGAAGAACAGATTCGCTCTCGTCGACTTGGTGACCCGCACCCAAAAGCTCATCTCTAAGCTTGACCTTCGAAGTATGAATCCTTCCGTTGATGATCAAGGCGCTCTTCTTTGAACACGGATGTTTGTTCCAAACTACCCGGTCCGAGAGACCAAGTTCTCAAGGAGGCACATGATTCGGTTCTTTCTATCCATCTGGCAGCACAAAGATGTACATGGACTTGAAAACACAATCTTGGTGGCACAGGTTGAAACGGTATTGCGCCAAGTATGTCTCAGAATGTCATGTCTGCCGTAGGGTGAAGGCTGTCCATCAGAAACCATTTGGTCTTCTACAGCCATTGAAACCTCCGGAATGGAAATGGGAGAAAGTAGAGATGGACTTCATCACTGGTTTTCCAAGGTCGTAGAAGGGCAACAATGCAATTTTTGTTGTCATCGACAGGCTTTCTAAAGTGGCGCATTTCTTCCCAGTCAAAGAAACAATTTACGGAATTGATTGGTGAGCTCTATATCAATGTAAATTGTCTCTCTGTATGGGGTTCCACTTGAAATCGATTCGGACCGTGGAGCATCTTCACCTCAAAGTTAGGAGAGTTTCAAAAGCTTTGGGAACAAAGTTGAACTCAAAGATCGCTTACCACCACCGCAAGCACAAGTGGAAAGAATCAATCGATTACGGAGGATATGCTTCGGGCTTGCGTCATCTCGTTTGGCATGAAGTGGGAAGAATGTCTTCCTTATGCTGAATTCTCCTACAACAACAGCTTCGAAGAGTCGAAGATGGCACCATTCGAGGCTCTCTATGGTCGCAAGTGCGAACTCCGATTGGTTGGTCGGGAGAAAGAATCTGGTTTGGCCTCGACATTGTAAACCAAGCAGAGGAGAAGGTGCATATCATTCGAGAACACGAAGATTGCTCAAAGTCGTCGAAGAGCAACTATGACAGAAGCACCGGATATGGTATATGCCTGGTGATCTCGTCTACCTTCGTGTCACTCCCATGAGAGGAACACACCGCTTGGTATCAAAGGAAAGTTGGCTCCTAGATACATCGGTCCTTTCAAGATCGTGGTAGAAGAGGAGAAGTTGCTTATGCACTTGAGCTTAGGAAAACTCAAAGTCCATGATGTTTTCACATCTCTCAGCTCAAGAAGTGCTTCAAAGATCCCAGGACCGTGGATCATGAGCTAATCGACCTCCAAGAAGATCCGTCCTATCAAGAACACCCCACCAAAATCCTTGAGACCATGAGCAGAAGGACTGCGCAACAAGTCCATCAAGTTTTGCAAGGTGCGTGGTCACACATTATTCATTGATGAAGCCACATGGGAGGCGTGAAGATGAACTCCGTGCCAACCATCCTTCTCTCTTTGTGTCTTCTTCTTCTTCTTCCTAGAATCTCGAGATTCACATTTAGTGGGGGAGAGTTGTAGCATCCCAGTTGTCTAACACCTGTAATGCTACTTGTTATAATAATAAAAAGGGCCACTTCCAACATATAATTGTTGCATCATTATCATATCATGCTCATGTCATCATGTCTCCTTGCATTTGAGCATCATATAAAACCCTTTTCTTGTTTGGTTCTTATCTCATGTGCATGATTAATTGTAGTTGCCTCTTGATATTGTATTTGGTTCTTAATATATTGTTAAATGACCAAGTTGAGTTGAGGGCATCTCTCTTATCGACTCCACCACCTTTCTTTCACCACCTTATATTCCACCATCCAATTAATATGAGCTTGGCATTTTAATTTGGGTTATCTCTAGCTCATGTTGGTTGGTTGGATTCCACCCATAATCTTTTGCTTGGCCTTTGCCCACCTTTTGGGAATGCAAGGATTAATGCCACATGAAATAATGTTGTTTTCACAATATAACCACATGGTAAATATTGTTGCATGGGCCATGCAAGTGCCACCTTTTTCTTGGCTTTGGGAATGTTTTAGCTTTGTTTGCATGGATCACCTCTCCTTTGTTTAAATCTTGTGTTGGCTTGTAGTATTCTTCACCATATCATCTAAACCTCTATCCCCATCTCCATGCTTACACATGTGATCATGTGTGAGCATAAGGACAACCCCATCACCACATCTCTCTCCCTTTTCCTTGTTTTGTTTTTGTGTGATCTTGTCCAAGCATGCATGATCAAGTAAGTACCACCTCCCTCTATCTACCCCCTCTTAGCTAAACCCTAAAACCTACCCCATGCCACCTCCCCATCCTAGCTAAACAAAACCTTATCTACACCTTTCCCTAAACCAACTCTAAGTACCCCTCCTCTTCTCTCTTTCTAGCTTCCTAGCATGGTCTCCATACCATGTCCCTAGCTCACCACCCCCTCTCTCTACCTGCTGGATCCCACCTGGCCGCCCTACCCCACCTGGCTACCGTCCACCCCAAACCCCTAGCCCGAGCCGCCACTCTCCCTCTCGCCTCTTCCTCTTTCTCTCCCCGCCCTAGGGCCCTCCTACCGCTTTGGGCCACGAGCTACCCCGGTCCACCAGAAGCCACCCCTACTGCCGTGCCTGGCCGAACGAGCACGTGAAGGAGGGATAAAGGTGGCGAGAGCACCCTTATCTACACCGCCTCCACGCCACCTCCTTCCTCCCTCTCTGCCATCTCCCCTTCCTCACGCCTCATCTAGCCTCGCCCAGATCTGGCCGCGCCATCCACCCCTCCTCCTTTTTCCTCTCCGTCCACCAACAGCCAACACCGGCCGCCGCCAGCACCTTGCCCTCCACGTCGCTCCGCCCGTCAAGATCGTCGGGAGTGATCGCAGGCGAGGCGGTACTCTGCAGCTTAGTGCGGCGAGGAGAGAAGAACCGGCCAGGACCGGCGCGCTCCGTCGGAAAACCCTAGCTACGCCCGGCGTCAGCCCGCCCGTTCACGACGCCGACCCGATCCAAGCACGCCACGAGCTCGCGGTGAGCACCGCCTCCAGACATCCTCTCCGCTCCGTCGCTTCACACGCTGGCGGACCTTCCGTCGAGCGGTCTCGTGCGCCCGGCGTCGTGTTTGTTTCGCTAGCTCCCGATCGCGACGCCATATCCAGCATGCGTCCATCTCACCGTCAGCTAACCTAGCCTACCCGGTGGCGCAGGCCCTGCGAGCGAGGCGCGAGTTCGATCCCCGCGGCGTCGCAGCGCGAGCGTATCGCCGCGCCGTCAGGATTCAGGGGAAGAAAAACAGTACCAGTGGGTCACTTTGCGAATAACCCCCTCCCAAACCTTTTTGTCAACCCGCGGTCCCCGAAGCCCCACTGTCAGTGTCTTGGCGTTTTTTATAAAAAGGCTCCGGAGTTTTTCCCAAATAAACCCGCGGTCCCTCTTTTTCCCAGACGCTGGCGTGTGGGTCAGGAAGCACCTGGCCCACCTGTCAGTGACTAGGGCTAGAATAGGCTGAGTATAAAACTTCCAGAGTCTGTTTAAATTCAAATCTAGTTTAAATTATTTCAAATTCAAATTTCCAATCAGATTTGAAATAACTTTTCCATTGTAATTCCAAATAACACAAATGATATATGTTTGGAGATCAGAAAATTGCTAGGATTTCAAATATGCCATCCAATTTGCCTTTTGTACATTTAAAATTCCAAGTTGATTTAAATTACCCAATTGCCACTAGAACTTAAATAATTAATAACTTTTGTTTTCTAATTCCAAATTTAGCAAATGATATGTCTAAAATGATCAGCTCGACGAGACCTTTCCGTTTAAGCTATCCATAACTTCAATTGCAGCATGCATCATATAAAAATATAGGGTACAGCAATGTTATGACAACAAAATGTGAACCAAAACTCCTTTAAAATGTTGTTACTTGTCTTCCACACCTCACCATGCCATGCTACCTTATTGCCATGTAAATTGTGCATCATTCATCATGGCATGATTGTTTGCTTGACGCATCTTATTCATATGCTTGTGCTCTATATTCATGTTGGCCTTGTTTGTCTGGTTTTTCTCGGATAGACACTGAGCAGAGGTTATATCAAGAGAACCAGGAGCACTACCCAGATCCGTCCCTTGCTTCAACTGAGATATCAGGCAAGCACTTCCACATGCTTGCATACATACAGTACCTATTGCCTCTATCTTATTCTTGCATCATTGAGTCGCGATTGCATTAAATTGAATCCCAAGTATGCATAGCCTTTACTTTTAAACCCCACCAAGCTTGTTCCCCCATCCCATGAGCCCTTACTATAGGAGTTGTTTGAGCCATGCGAGTCGTAGAACAGCATGTGTAGGGTATGTGAGCGTCTGATGGATAACGAGGTACCTAAACAACTTAACCTGAGTAGTATGGGATAACTAATGAAAGTGGCACCGGTGGGCAACATCTGCTATTTGGTTTTTCCTGCTCACTTGTGTCTCGTAAGACCCCGAGTACTTGATTCATGTTCCTTGATTTATCGCGCTATCCACATCCGGGAGGTATATGGGACCCCCTTGAGCCAGAGCTTGATTCCATCTTATTTCTTGGGGCCACAAACTAGTTTGAGGTTTTATTTACTACCCTGTACTTATGCCATGCTACTTTCTGTATTTAAATTGTGCGAGGAGCACACTGTACTGTTTAGGATCGGGACACGATTCCGCGGTGTCGACAAGCCCAACCACACTTTCGGGTTCCCTCGTTCTGTACGTACCCAAACCTTGAGTCCGTCTCGAGTCACCGCTTCTTGGTCTACTCAATGGGTGGCCCTGAAATATTTCTGAATCTTGTGATTGTTCAATGTGAAAGCCTCGTTGGGTTTTGATTTGGTTTTTCCGAGGTTGATCGGCGTGTGTTGCTATTGGTGCACCCCGGGTAAAACTTTCTGAAAGCCGTGTCCGCGGATATGGACGACTTGGAGCAGTTTCTCGATCATAGACAAGCATAACTAAAGTACCGCTTTAATCGACTAAGTAACTTGACTAGTAAATAGTGCAACACTCATGGAATGGTTAATAAAATTGCCAACGGATGGGGGTTGTGTCGCTTCCTGTAGGTAAGGGAGGAGGATGGATCGATGAGATTACCATTATAACTGTTGTTCTTAATTCACGGACATCCGTATCATTGGTTGGGATGGTTAGCGTTTATCTGTAGAACTGCTAGGGTTTACCTTTCGCTGCAATTGCGTCACCCCAGGTTGTGTCCCCTTTAGAGGCATTAAGACTTGCTGAGTACCCTTAGGGTCTCACACGATAAATTATTTGGTTCAGATGAACAGGTACCCCCGCAGGACGGATACTGGGTGGAAGAAGCCGAAGATGTGGGCAACGATCGTTTGGTGTAGAGATTCCGGGAACGGGGATCCATGAGTCCTGTAGTTGGGATGTGCTTATTTCTATGGCATCTTATGTCGATTTGCTTCTTATCCGTACTCGGATTTTGTTTGCCGCTTCCGCATGATACTCTGATGTGTGTTGTATGAGGAAGTATCCTAAAATATAGATCTATCTAGGTCATTTGAATCTTGCCGTATGGCGTTGCTATATTTCCTTTCTTTCTAGATGGTATGGCTCTGATGTACTCTTGTATGGTGGCTTGCGTACATACCCACTTGTGTACGTAGTTGATCCCTTCGCCTGGACACGCTGCATGTGTCTGGTCCGTTGAGAGGGTAGTGGTTGGGACGTCCGAAAGGACTACCAGTGAGTGGCTTTTGGGGCCCCACCGTACTATTTCAACCACTACCACTCATCCAGGCTTGTATCTAGGAGCGTAATTCACCGAGGTAGTTACAGGTTGGGCTGCTTTGTTTCCCTTTTTTTGTTGTGCTGTTTGCTTTTCTTTTTCTCATTTGAATTTTCTGTTTTGACTTTGAATAAGCAATTCAAACATTCATTTGAATTCAAAACTTTGCCAAAATTTGTGTAGGTTCAAATATTGATTTGTAAGACATTCTGAAGTCAATTTTGAAATAAAATTTTATTCTTTTTTGGAGTCTTATTTATTCAAATAAGCCCTTGTTTTAAATCAATAGGATTTAATAATAATTCAACCACCATTTAAATTTTTTAACTTTCCAAATCCTTTCAGTAGGTTTTTATTTGATTATTTGGGTGTCAAATAATTCATCTTGAATTATTTGGAATAATTTAATATGATTTATTAATCATTTAAGATTGGGTATTTGTTTTAGTTCCAATGGAATCAAATATAGTTTTAATTCCCTAAATTTCATTTAGAAGATTTATTTTATTTTAATTATGTTGACTTAAATAACTTTTATTTCACTTGGGTAAATTCCAAAATACTATTTTCTCAAGATTTTCATATTTATTCTTATTAGAGATTTGTCTTTATAAAAAAATAGGGATAGAATGGTTATTGCTATTTTATTTTATTTTGGAAATTCTTTATCCTTTTATTTTATTTGTATTTGGACTATAATTCATTCCATTTGCTTATGGATTAGGCCAAGGTTTGATTTGGTCTTTAAATATTTTTTATTTAATATTTCTTTCGTCATCTTATAAAATCCATATCTTTTTATTTAGAGATCCAAACTTGGTGATTCCAATTTGTAAAATCTTATTTGATATTTAATTATCACTTTAAATATATTAGGATTATTTGCTCACCATTTGGTATGGATTTTAGATAAGTGCTTCATTAGCTTTGGGAAATCAATTCCTTATTTTTATTAAATTCATAAGATTTTATTTATGGCTCCAATTTAAGTGAAACCAATTTATATGGTATTATAATATTTCTATTTGTCTTTCTTGATCATTTGTAAATGTTTGTTGACAAATTTTTATCTAGATCAAATCCATAGGCTTGGGGATAACTTGGAAATGATTTTTATTCCATTAGGGTTTAGGGTTTGGATTTATTTTCCAAGTGTTTAAATTTCCAGATACATTCATTGAGGAATGCATTTTGCTTGATTTGAATTTTGTTGAATTCAAACTTTAATTAAAGTTTGTTCAAGATGGGATTTTAAGTTTCCATTTAGAAACAAAAGTTTCTTTTCACCCTGAAATTCAACAATAATTTATTTTATTTATTTTTCACATTACAAGATTTGGAAAATCTTGGGATGTGACAGGCTACCACCCTTAAAATAAATCTCGTCCCGAGATTTGGGGAGGCTAGGGTTACAAGTTGGCTCAAAGCATATAGGGTACTACCACCCTTAAAAATTTTCCAACTAAATTACATCTTAGTTTGCTTGGGATCTTGTTGAATTCTCTCTGGGCAAACATCTGCATAGTGTCCTTTGTTTCCACATTTGAAACATGTGACAAGGCTGAGATCCTTCATAGGCTTGTTTATCTTGTGCTTCATCTTTTCTGGACAATTGCTTGCATAATGGCCTTGGTTACCACAGTTGTAACATGTGATAAGATTGAGTTCTTCACGTATCTTCTGTGGACAAGTTGCCACATAATGACCTAGCTCTTTGCAGTTGTTGCACCACACTTGGCTAATCCCCTTATACTTCTGCTTCTCTGGACATTCACTGGCATAGTGTCCCATTTCTTTGCAATGACCACATTGCACATGGATTTTGTCCTTCTTTTTCTTGGGTTTCTCCAAAGCTAAGAGTGCTTCTAGTTCATTTTTTTCATATGTTATCTCAAAGGTAGGAACAGTTCCTGGTCTCCTTGACCTTCTATTACTCCTTGGATAATACATATGCCTCTTCTTTGGTCCTTTAAATTGAGTCATATTGCTGGGAGGTACAAGCTGAGATTTTCCTTTGTCTTCGTCCTTCTTGGTAGACTTGGCTCTCTCATGGTAGTCTGCAATCAGTTGTTGCACTCCACCTTGTTTCCTTTGTTCAACTATGGAATAGATGGGGCATTGGATAGGGACATGATTGTTTCCTTCACATAGGTAATAAGTAGCTTGGGATGTGGGGCATTGGTTAGCTGGATGTTTCTCTTCACAGTTGGGGCATTGATCTTCATGCTCCTTGGAAGTGTGATCCTTGTCTCCACAAATATTGCAAGCTTGGGTTCCTTCTAGAATAACATCTTTGTCATCCTTGTTGTCACAAACTCCTTTGGAAGAGTTGTCTCCCATGTTGATCATTTGAGTAGCCATCCCTTGCAACAATTGGGATTGAGTTTCCAAAACTTTTTTCATGGTTGGGTCTAACTCATTGTTGTTGGCTATAAATTGAGCTGTCACTTGGTTCAACTTGGTTTGTCTTGCAAGCAGTTGGTCTCTCATGTTGTTCTCTTGGTTGTTGTTGCCACCATCCTTGATGTTGGAGTCTCTTGGAGAAGTCATCTGTTTGGGTTGGATTGGGATTAGAATAGGCAAAGTATTTCTAAGGGAATAATTCTAATCACACACATCACAATTTACACAAGCAATGTGCAAGCAATCACAAACAAACATTCCACTCAAACAACAAGTTTCAAGCATATTTTTAGGCAACCAAAAATATTTTGTTACACCACTTAAGTTGGTGTGTTTGACTTAGACTAAATATGGTGGTCCATCTATATGGTTCACTTGAAATCTTTCCATCCTTCTTAGTTGATTCTTCATAAACAAGATCTTTGTATCCCTAGAGAGTTTCTTGCATCTTGGTCTCAAAACTTCCAGGTGTTGATGGTTCCTTCTAAGTTGTGTTTCCTTAGTCTTCAAGTCTTGAGCAACATTTCTTGTCACACTTGTAGTCCTTAGTGATATCCAAGATTGAAGTCCTTGGTGAAAATGATGAAGGTGTTGAAGTCATTAGAGTTGAAGATGTTGAAGTCATTAGAGTTGATGAAGTCCTTTGCACATGGTGAAGTCTTTGTCCATGGGAAAGGCTTTGTCCATCAAGTTTGAAATAGAAGACATGTAGAATAAAAACCAAAATGGTTGAGGAAAGAGTTTACAAGATTGTTTGTAAATAAGTTTTGGAACAAATACAACTCCTATTTTTCTAAGGGGTTTTGTTCAATCCTAGGTTTAAAAATCCTACAGGCAACACAATGCTCTGATACCATCTGTAAGATCCCTCCTTTATAAAGGAAAAAGGATCCCTGTGATTGCAATGCTAGTCCCGGGATCAATAGCTAGCATCCACAATTAAGATGTAATATCAAGAAACAAAGGTCATAATACAACTTTATAACCAGGATTAACATAATTTATTACATCTTACATAGCTCATTTGTCTATTACATTACATTGCAGCAGAATATCTATAAGCATGGGGGCCTTCATCTTCAAAGTGCCACAGGCAGACATGTTGGTTGTAGACTTGTAATCCTAATCATTAAACTTCACTATTATCAAACAAACCTGCAACATAACAAGTTACAGCCACAAGGGTCAATACATTTGAATTGTATTGACAAGTGATACTATGGTAGTATAGTGGAGTCTATCATCTATATGCATTTGGCTAAGTGGAGCTTAGGCTTGCTTTGCTCAAAATAGATTTTCCTTATCATTTGAAAACACTAAGTTTTTGCTTGACAAAAATCACCCAAGGAACCACCAATAGAAATTGGTGAACCTTAAACCCTTGTCCAACCACAAGTTTTTAACTTAGAAATTGGGATGATGAGATTCTTGATAGCTTCCATGTCTTGATGCTCAAATTGTCCTTTGCCAGGGACATGGCTAAGTGAAAGAGCATGTTGGGCCCCCATGTGTGGTTTTGGTAATTAATGACAATCTTTATGGACTAATGTGTGTATTAAGTTGTACTTGTAGGATTTGTCCATTGGCATCGCTTGGAGCAGTGTTGGCTTCAAGGTCAATGAAATGCAAAGAAGATTTGTTGGGCAAGCTCAATATGCGAGGTCGATGATGGGGATTTAAGGAAGGCGTTCCATCTTGAGAAGGGCAAGATCGTATACATCGAGCTCAAGTGGAATTCTCAAGGCAAAGGTATAATATTGATAGGTTTTCCCTTTTGCCGGTCTCTTGTTGTGTAGGAGACCGGGTTTAGGATATATAACCGTACTATCAAGAGGGGCTCTCATATGAGTAATTAGGTCACATCGTTCGGAGAAAGCTCAAACCTTTGCATACTTGCATCATCGTATTTGGTTGTTATTTGGTCTTATCCATGTGAGGATTTAGAGCTTGTGGTAATCTCCATAACAAGCTCTTGTTCATCAAAATTGGATCTCCCATATATATCTTGTTGCGATTTTGATGTATGCGGCTTTTAGGTTTCTCACCAAGTGAGGTATCTCACATTATTCTACTTGATACTTTCTCACTTGGTGATAATCAATATTTAATATGATTTATTAATCATTTAAGATTGGGTATTTGTTTTAGTTCCAATGGAATCAAATATAGTTTAAATTCCCTAATTTTCATTTAGAAGATTTATTTTATTTTAATTATGTTGACTTAAATAACTTTTATTTCACTTGGGTAAATTCCAAAATACTATTTTCTCAAGATTTTCATATTTATTCTTATTAGAGATTTGTCTTTATAAAAAAATAGGGATAGAATGGTTATTGCTATTTTATTTTATTTTGGAAATTCTTTATCCTTTTATTTTATTTGGATTTGGACTATAATTCATTCCATTTGCTTATGGATTAGGCCAAGGTTTGATTTGGTCTTTAAATATTCTTTATTTAATATTTCTTTCTTCATCTTATAAAATCCATATCTTTTTATTTAGAGATCCAAACTTGGTGATTCCAATTTGTAAAATCTTATTTGATATTTAATTATCACTTTAAATATATTAGGATTATTTTCTCACCATTTGGTATGGATTTTAGATAAGTGCTTCATTAGCTTTGGGAAATCAATTCCTTATTTTTATTAAATTCATAAGATTTTATTTATGGCTCCAATTTAAGTGAAACCAATTTATATGGTCTTATAATATTTCTATTTGTTTTTCTTGATCATTTGTAAATGTTTGTTGACAAATTTTTATATGGATCAAATACATAGGCTTGGGGATAACTTGGAAATGATTTTTATTCCATTAGGGTTTAGGGTTTGGATTTATTTTCCAAGTGTTTAAATTTCCACATACATTCATTGAGGAATGCATTTTGCTTGATTTGAATTTTGTTGAATTCAAACTTTAATTAAAGTTTGTTCAAGATGGGATTTTAAGTTCCCATTTAGAAACAAAAGTTTCTTTTCACCCTGAAATTCAACAATAATTTATTTTATTTTATTTATTTTTCACATTACAAGATTTGGAAAATCTTGGGATGTGACAGATTTGTCCGTTTTTAGTTTAGACAGCTTATCTCTTATCTATTAGGCTAAGCTTTGTCCACACTTGCTCTATATCTTGATGCTTGCCTAATATTTTCCCTCCGATGATTCTTGCCCATATTTGAGTGGAAGAGAGAGGAGATCTAGATCCGCGTTTTGACCTAACCGATTCATCTCTTTGTGAGTGCATCTTTGGGGATCTAGATTTTGGAGGATTTTGTGTCTCTATTTGATTCCTACCCTCTTGTTCCCCCAATAGCTTTAGTAGCTTTGTTGGAACTTGAGAGTGAGGGATTTGAGCATCTTTGTGGTGTTCTTGCCATTTGCATTTGGTGCATCGGTTTGAGTTCTCCTCGGAGAATTTGGTTTGAGTTGCTCATTGGAGCTTGTCCCTCTTGGGTTCTTGGGACCCTAGACGGTTTTGTGGCCTTGGTGGCATTTGTTGAGGACTTTTGTGGCGTTTGTTGGAGCCTCCAATTAATTTGTGGAGAAGTGCCCCAACCTTGTGAGAGGTTCCGGTTGCCACCGACAAGTGCACCAATAGTGGAAGCGTGGATCGATCCCGTTGGGGTGAGATTCACCGGAGAATAAGGGAGGCATTTTGTGGCGTTGGTGGTTTGATACCATCCCCTCTCCAAACGAGACGTACTCCATGTTGGGAGGAACTCGGTAAAATATCGGTGTCCCCGCGCGCCTCGGTTATCTCTATACCCGAGCTCTTTACTTATGCACTTTACATTGTGATAGCCTTCGTGCTTAAAGTAATATATATCTTGCTATCACTTTATTGCGTCTATTGCTTAGCATAAGTTGTTGGTGCACATAGGTGAACCCTAGTTGTTCTAGGTTGTGCTTGACATAGTAAAACGCTAGTTTTATTCTGCCTTTGTTGAGCCACTCTAGGAAAAGTTTTAATCGCCTATTCAACCCCCCTCTAGGCGACATCCGTATCCTTTCACAAGGTTATCGAACCAGTAAGAAACCAAGGTTATCGAATTTGTTATCACTATTCAATCACTACCACCATGATACTCCATCTAATACACACTTCTCCCCGCACATGCTCTTGCATACAAGTTGGATCAGAACAAGTACTTAAGAACGAGGTACATGATATGCATCTATCAATGCAGCTTAAACATAATAGGTTCCAATCTCATATATCAAATCATAGAATAAAGATTCACCATATAGAAATTACAAATATTACCGTAATCATGTTAGGCTTCTCATGTGGTACTGGATCTATGAAGAAGAAAAGAGAAACAGATAAAGCTACTGCCAAAAATCCATAGTAAAGAGGTGGACTACTCCCTCTTCATCATGGTGATGATGGTGGATAGTATTACCATGCCCATGACAAGTGGAACCAAGTCATCACACGACTTTCATATAAGTATAAGTAGTATGCCCAACACAACCTCGATGACTAAGGACATCTAGTATAAACAACATGAATGTACAGTTCCATAACTAAATCATATATTCAATGATATATATCAGATATTCATACAAGGACAACTTAATAAATTTATGAATACATTGGAAATTACATCATACATGATTGCCTCTAGGGCATATTCCCAACATCGAGTCAGTTCTAGAACCCACTACAGGTTCCTCCTTCTACCTCCTACACTATCTATAGCCACCTTCCGGCAACTCCACCCACTACCCATAGGCACACTATGGGGCCTCTTCCCACATCCCGTGGCACTTCTAGATCATCACTAGGAGCCCGTAGTCTCGTAGGTCTATGATTGGGTAGCCGTTTTGCCACCCATAGCCTCCCTGCCTCATTGGACCACCAGCCGAAATACCCACAAAAGTTCGGGATCCCTGCCAGAGTTTGGAAGCCTCTCAGGAGCGTGGTGGACCCACCCATCTATGCTGCCCCTTCCGACGGCCCGGATCCTCCAAGGTCCCCCTCCGGGCAACAAACTGACAAGGTATGAGGAGGATATCCTGCCTCCCAGCAACTAAGTACCTCAATGTTTTATAGCCTAGTTAAGTTGGTATTTTAGTTCTTGTCTTAGCTTACTTAGCTTTCCATTGCTCTAAAGATACTAAAAAAAATCCGAGGAGTCTTGAGTGCCTAAGGGATAGAATTTTTTTAAGAACATCTGCACAAGAGTACAAATATGACCCCCAAAGATCATTTTCAGTAGTGGGGAAAATATTTGGGAAATAAAAACTCCTCCAATAGTTTCCTTAAATCTGGCTCCCTAATTTTTTTGTAGTCTACTACCATTGTTCAAATAAATACTACTACATGCACCTAGATAAACCTAATTTTTTTAATATAACATATTACAATAGCTTACACATCATAATTTAGACAATTTTCAGAATTTACTGCATACGTTTAATCTTTATTTTCAACTAGGCTGCATCTACTTCATCTTATGTTCATAAACACTATATGCCATGTTCAGCTCCATCTGCATCTTTCTTCTTCAATCTTGTTTTCTTCCCCCGTCCTCTAGTTTGCCTCATATGCCAACTCCATCTTCACTTTTTCCCTCTTCGTTTCTTCCAATTTTTTCTTTTTCTCCTAGGTTGCATTGTTCAGTAGTACTATAAGAATCATAACTTTAAGATAGAGCTTAGACTTGGACTTCACACAAATACCGCTGTCATAGCCACACACATCTTAAATCTTAATTTTGGCTATGAGTGGAACAACAACCATAGAAGGAACACTAGGTTGTGTAAAACCTCATTCACTCTCAGACGATCAAGTTTTGAAATTACAAGTTTCTCCCTTTTGCATCGTCCCATTAACCCAAAATATGATTTTTCTTGCTCCTAGCATCTAGGTGCAATTGAGTTTTTATGAAAAATAGCTCGTGTAAGGTATCAGAAATCTAGCCGCTCCATTTATCCTTTTTGTAATTACTCACACTCTTGGTTTGTTTTACTTTTCCTTATCATCATAAAACAAAGGGAGACTAATGAGTTGGGGGTACTTACGAGCTTGCCAAACTAACATTTTTAGCATATATTTTTTTCCTAGGTCACTTGGTCTAACAAATGCTAAATACTATTTTTTTAGAAAGACAAAAACTAAATACTAGCTTGCTCTATTTATTCTAACTCAACTAAGTATTTGGGAGAAAAATGATGATTTGCATAATAATCACAAGTAAAAATTAACCTCTTCAAATATGAAATATAAATTTTAATTTTCTCATAATATTTTTCTTGCTCAAGGACGATGAGAGGTTAAGCTTGGGGAGGTTTTATGAGTCTATATGACACTCGTCCTTTTAAAGTTCAACTTTGATATTCTCGATATTTCATATATATTTATCCCTATAACTGCCTACTAATGCATAATTAATTACAAGATTGGCAAATTTCCATGTTCTGGTATATTTCTTCTATTCTGGTGCCACAAGGATGGGCGGATAGGATAAATATGGCTTGAGATCTTAAAAGCTTCTCTAGTCCACCCAAAATTTCCGGTTTGTCGCAAATATTGAAGAACGGGAGACCTCATTCACCAATCCTAGGTATAAAATAACCTTGAAGAACGAGTCAAATAAAAATAATAAAAACCCTATAAAAAGAAAAGAATGAAAAAACAAAAAAAAACATTAGAAGGCCGAAAAAAAAGAAGATAACTTACCGTATTAGGGCAGCCCGTCATGGAGCTGTGCGTGGGCTTGGCCTAGCAAGGGCCCTAGAGTTGGAGTCTCTGGCTACGCGCCGGGCTTAAGCTCCGTTTCAATAACCATCTGCACGAGATTTTTTCTCTGTTGTAAAAAAAAAAGATTTCTTTCTTTGTTGCACTTGCCCGTGTTTGCAGTACGGCATTTGACCTTTGTAACTCGTGTATTGCACACATGGTAGCGGCGGGAGTACCCGGGCATTGGATCCCTCTATTTTGCTCGGTTAGGAGACAACAAAAAAGCATGTGCGAGGATCGATCGTACTGTATCTGAATTATGCCGGTCTACGAATCATGCCGAGGCGTCAGTCATCATGCGATCACTACCGCTGCTGACAATTCGCCACGAAGCAGCAGAGCTGCGATTCCAAGGACCGGCCAAATGGCACGCAGTATTCCACTTTGTTCTCCCCGAGCGATAAAAAATCGAACTGGACCGAAGTGCAGCTGCACTCAATGGACAGGAAGCTGACAAGTGGTTTGGAACCGGGGTTCCAGCGTAACGCTTCAAACATTTGGACCTTTTCGGGACAAACTGCCAAAAACATGGGGCGCAAGTGTTCTTAGATTAGTGATGACTGAACCCACAGACCAGGAAATTCTTCTCCTATTTACGGCAAAAATACGTTCAAAATTGCAACTGGCTGCCTGGTAGCATCATCACGAGTCAGTCTTCGGTACGGATGCTTTTTGGTCATCGAGCGGCGCGTCACCCGTGAGCGCGTCGGAGAAGGACCGCCACGTGCCCGTGATCGTCGGAGAAGTACTACTACTCTCTCCGTCTCGGTTTATAAGACTTACGCGTATTTCTAGGTTAAAAAATTAACCAACTTAGCATGAGGTACATAAAATAAAAATTATATTATTAAAAACTTTAAATGTTATATTTTCCAATGATATAATTTTTATATTATATAATTTATATTATATAGCTCATGTGCACGACCTAGGTATACGCATAAGGCTTATAAACTGGGATAGAGAGAGTAGTACTAATAATCACAATCATTTCAAAAGCGATGGACTACCGAGCATTATGGCACTTGTGCCCGTGTACTTCTGTATATTTGATGTCTAAGATTAGGTCACGGGTCACCTATCAGAAAACATTCTATGTGAATTTTCCTCCTATTCTCATCGTTTGTGTGTTCATTTCTCACGACAAGAAATGGAGGATGTCTAACGCTTAAACCATCCCCACTCGTTGGGCGAACCAGACTGAAATCCAGACTAAATTTTTATCGAACAAAACTTAATTTTGGTCTCGGAACGTCGAGTTTCCCGCTCGCGTTCCCAGGCCGAGTTCCCGCGTCTGACTAAATTTTAGACGAGTTTGGCAAATTCAGGCGGATTTCATTAAAGATGGGCGAATATAGGCGAATTACATCGAATTTAAACTACATTACTAGATAGTAAACTAAAACATTAAAAAAGGCCGCCGTCGTCGCCTTCGCCGCTTCTACATGCTGAAGTTGCCGTAGAAGGACGTGTAGCCTGGATCGGCCCGGCCATCGTCCTCGGCGTCGCCGTCGTCGTTGTCGCTCGGCGGCTGTGGTGGGCGGGAGCTCCTCTGGCCAACGTCGCCGCACCTCCACGGCTGGTAGGAGGGGCCGGCTTCATCGTCGTCGTTGTCATCGAGGACGACGGCGGTATACGGTAGCGAACGCAGCCATACCAGGCTGGCGTTCGACTGCTTCTGCAGCGGTGGGCCGCCGCTCCGTCTCCTCACAGTCCGTCCTGGACCATTCCAGGATGTCCGGCGAGGACGGCTCCATCGATGGCAGCGACGCCGAGTCGCGGAGCAACTGCTCCATCGCCATCCTTATGGTACTATCCTCGGCGGGCGGCGCCGACCAGTCCGCCGGCTCAGGCTTCGGCCGGCGAAGGCAAAGGTGTCTAGTGGGAGCCGACTGCGCTGGCACGCGTTGCTCGCGGATTATGATGCCCCGCGAGCTTGTCCGCGGCGGCGAGCGTACCGGCGAGATAGCCTCACGCTTGAATGGGCACAGCGCCGGTGAAGGCCTCGTCGACGTACAGAGCGGCGTGGAGCCCGATGAGTGGGAGGCCAAGGCGGAGGAGGAGGAGCTTAGGCTGGCCATCCTCCTCGGCAGCCATTTCGCCGGAGGACGCCGTCCCGACCTGGCCGTCGGCGTGGATGTGCGCGTGAAGCCAAGACGCGGAGTATTCCCGGCGTGGATGTGTTGCAGCACCACCGTGAGCATCCGGCCTTGCACGCTCCAAAAACACCGGCGACCTGCCGCGTTGTTGCGCTTCGGCGACTCATCGGGCGGCCCCTCGTGGCGGGCGAGCTCCTGGGCACGGCGGTCGACGGAGAAAGTCTCCTAGTAGAGGAGGTTGCCGGGGCTCTCGGCGTCGGAGGGATCGTCCATGGCCGTGATGAAGGCCTCGATCTCGTCGGGCAGTTCGTTCGGCGTCGGCGCCGACGGGATCAGGATGTCGCCGGCGCTAAGCTTCCATCCCGGAGGGTTCCGCGTGTCCGACGGCGCCATGTAGCCGGCGTCATAGAGCATGCACAACTCCCAAGGCTGGAGCGTGCAGCGGCCGAAGCCGTTCGCCGCCGCACCGTCGCCGGGAAATCGCTCAGCCATGGCTAAGTGGGGAAGGAGAGCTGTGTGTTTGCCGGAGTTGTGGGCTGGGGAGATGTGAGAGTGTGTGAGGAACTCTAGCGAGGGGTACAACTTTATAGGCCGAGATGGGCGGCAAGGGCGGGAGGGGTGTAGCGGCGAGGGCGAGAAAAGGGAAAACATCAGTAAGTTAGTGTCCGCTGGTCCGTCGCGGGAGCCGAGGTGGCGACGGTGACGCGGTACTTCGACGATGCATGGCCGAAGCGGCGGGCAGTTATTGCCCAACGATCGCCGCGTGGTTCCGAGGAGGACGACGACTCGGCTTCCGTTGTTGACTTGGCGGGTGCACACGCCACTTCGGTTTTTTCGCCGAGTTCGCTTCGTCCGGCGTTTCCAGGGCGTTCCCAGAATCCTGGAAATGCCTGGGAAATCCGGACCAAAGTTGGCCCAAATCTGAAAAAAAAGAGATTTCTGGGAATGCGACTGAAACGATTTTCGGCGGCCGAATCTAAATTCAGCGTCCAAACCTAAATCAACGTCCTGGATAGCCGAATGAAGATACTCTTAGGTTTGTGAATTAGAGTCCAGATCGGATAATTCAAGCCCGATCTGGTGTAGTGGTGTGTCGTAGCTAGGGGTGGACTAGACCGAAATATATCCATCTAAATTCGGTCTTCTAAAAATAAAGATCGAGATATATTCAATAATTTTACTTTCCAACAATTTGGGATACTAATAATTCAGTTTCGGATTCGGTCATGACCAAACTGTGTAGTGGACATTGTCAGCAAAGAATTTGAATACTATACAATAAGATCTTCGACATTATTTTACTTGTAATTTTCACATTTTTTAGATACATATATCCATATCAATTAGCATAAATAACATTGAATTGTACAAATGAAAATCATTACCACGCTGTAGTAGATGGATCAACATTTATAACACTTAACAATACAATTATTCACTAGTCACATCACACAGTTCATAGGTCTATTCGGTTAACAAGAACAATTGATTGAACAAAATTCAATCTTCAAATTTTCTAACTGAGTTATGAATAACTGGAGAATTTTCGGTTTTTCTGCCGACCCTAGTTGTAGCAATGCTTTGAGAATTTGAGTTGTAACTGAGTCTTATTTCCAACTGAATTATAGTTATATCAACGAATTTTAAGCAATTCAATTATGGGCCTTGTGGAATATGGGTGCTCCCAATTCAAAACAACCAGCTTTGCCGGTCCATCACCCACCCTCATTGACCGATGTCGATGTCGGGTTGATGTCCATAGCAACCTACCCAAATGTCATCGTTGTCGAAGGACCATGCAAGAATTTCCCAACTTTATCCCCACTTCCGCATAGTCGTCAACCGCATAGCCAATCTTCGCCCATGTTGCTACCATATCAACTTTTTTTCCTTCACTAGTGAAATCCTTCTTCCACGTCTTTGGGGTCCAATTGACATCTACAACTGTCATTTCTTCGATGCTCACAACTACCAACGCCATTGGCATTGTTAACATTGGTCTCACACTGCTGCAGACAGTTCAATTCCCAAGAAAAAACCCTTAACCGGCCGTTCTCTTTCCCCGTCTATAGTGAAAGAGGCAAATTTGTGACCTCGCCTCGTCTACCCACCGCTTGTGCCGCCAATCCGTGGATTCCTCCGCCTTCGGCGGCCGTTCCGGCGGCGGGAGGTTGCGGAATCCACGGATCTAGGCTTGTAGATAGTGTAGGGGTAGGTGTGGTGTCGGCCGGTGGCGTCTTGGAGGCGAAGATTGATGACCCACAAGTATAGGGGGTGTATCGTAGTACTTTCGATAAATAGGAGTGTCGATTCCAACGAGAAGCAGAAGGTGCCGAACAGTGGTATGGAGCAGGAAATCCCTGTGAATACTTAGCAAACGGATTTTTAGTGGTTTTGTGATAAGGCAACAAAACAAAAAGCAAGTAATAAAGAACAAACGCAGCAAGTGGCCCAATCCTTTCTTAGCATAGGACAAGCCGGTGGAAATACTTATAAAGACCAAACGTTTTCGAGGACACATGGGAATTATGTCAAGTGCTTTCGCTTCAAATAGCCGAGTACTCTTCTTTGGTGTTGTATGTGTTGTGTGGGTGAACCTGTGCTAATGTACCGACCGTATTTGGACTAATACATACTTGTGATTAAACCCCCTGCAAATATCCGTAACTACAGGAAAGTAATTAAGATATAAATCTAACCACAACCTTAAACTCTGAGATCCTACATTCCCTTGTGCAATGGTGTTCTAACGGGGGTTCATGTTTCTGTCAGTTCAGTAACCCCATTATTAGTAGCCAAATACACAATGTATTCCCCTAGGGCCATAAATGGTGATGTATTATGTAGTCGACGTTCACATGACACCACGAGAAGAATAGCACCACAACTTAAATACTAAACCATTGAATAATAACTCAACACAGATCCACTAACAACAACATGACTTCTCCCATGTTCTCAAGAACTAAACGAATTACTCAGAAGACATCATATGGATCAAGATCAAAGATGATATGATAATGGATAAACAATCTGAACATAAACAATAATCCAATGGTTCCACTCACAAGCATTAACTACAATAGTAATTAACACCGGAAAAGTTTCCCCTCAGAACTAAAGCAATATCCAACACAATTGTTAAAGTGGGACGAAGTGGTGATGATGGTGCTAGCGGAGATGATGGTGTGGATGATGATGATGATCCCTATGAAGCCTAGCTTGATGATGGTGTTGATGGCGACGATCTCCCCTCTCCGGAAAGGAATTCCCCCGACAGAAATCTGTCTGCCAAAGAGATCTTTCTCTCTTGGTGTTTTCACCCCCTAGAGGCGGCGAAAATCTATCTGTGGTCGCTCCCTTTGTATTAGGGTTCCATAGGGAAGATATAGGCGAAGGGGCGGAGTCGGGAGCCAGGCAGGTGGGCCACACCTGCCCTAGGCGCGAGGTCAGGTGGGACTGCGCCTAGGGGGTATTTTCCCATATTTTCCCATATTTTTCCCATATTTTTCCATATTTTTCTGATCTTCGTGAAATTGCATCGAAACGCCCTCTTTTCCATCAGAATCCAGACTCCAGCAGTCCATCCTCCAAGAATCATCCAACATGCATAAACAGTAGAAAAGACAGAATCAATACCTCGTAATAAGACAAATATCAATGAATAGAGGTAGATTATGATATAGAATGGTGATGCAAATTGGGCGTATCAACTCCCTCAAGCTTAGACCTTCGCTTGTCCCCAAGCGAAAACTAAGCTCAGTAAACATGTCCACAAGTTTATGGAGTGAAGTGTCGATAAAAGAATACGAACAAGAAGCATCACACTTACCATTACACAACTCATAGAAGAAAGCAACTCACCATTATATAACTTAGCTTGCAACCAAGTACAACAGTCACAATAGAGATGCATAAAGATAAATCATAATTGGAATTGGCAAACTCTTGTTCCTGGTCAGAGAACAGTTGGCAAATGGCTTCACAGAAAGCTTTTTTATAATAGGAGCACTCTTTGCTCAAAAAGGTTTTTCACAAGTGAAGGCTTTCAAAGTAATACTCAATAGATAAGAGTCTTGTGTAAACAAGGAAGATAGAGAACATGATTGAATAAATCACCATATGAATGCTTGAAACATAACAACTCAAATGCTTGCTGGAGATAGAGAGGAGGTAGGTTTACTAACTCAAACTGGTAAATAGGGGAAAGGTCCCTTTATAGAGGGTAGAAGGGATTACAAGTCATAAAGAGCTTCCAAAATATTATGGTACTTACTAGCTTTGAGACCGCATTGCCCCTATCATAGGCATCTTGAGATGATTAAGGTTAAAGTGCACAAATATGGAGTATATGCTTGACGAAATATAAGTTGGCAATCTCATGTCCCTTGAATATGAGGGCCACTCATCATGCTACTCAACTTTGGTCACCGGTAAGTTCATGTCATTGTAAGTATTTGCATATCATAGAGAACCACCAACGGGGTACCCCTTGCACATGGTACAGGAGCTATCCCATAACCAAAATGACAAGGCAAGCAGACAATGAGCATCTCAGCGATCTTTTTATTTACTATGTGCATAGATTTTTATTGAGGATGCTTCATAGATAGCTCACTATGGTGATGCTGCAAGTTTCCACCATGATTAGGCATGGTTTAGGCTAGCGGCCCTGGCGTTTCTCTAACACAAAATACAAACTCCATGGACTTACAAGTTCCCTATTTATTTCACACTGTTGACATCCATAGGCAAAAGAGCATTCTATCAACTAAGTACAAAGTACAGGTGCAATGTTGAAAACGTTCCCCGTGACAGCACGGTTCTGCTAATTCCAACGTATAGATGCAAGCATATACAACTTTGATGGCACAATGGTTCAAGTCTATTAGGGGCAAGAAAATAAGGTGTGCATCAAGTTCGTGAGAGCATTACTAACTAGTTTTCACATCGTACTTTTTTAATTTGAAAGGTAGATGAAGCTTGAGAATTTGCTTGGGATAGCAAAAGCTACTAGGTAGATATGGTGGACACAAGTGGCAAAGGTTTTGGTTCAAAGGGATTGGAAACATGACAAGTATGCCTTCTCAAAACAGGTTTTTGGCTAGCAAGGCTGGGTAGCAAGCAAGAAAGTTGAAAGAAACAAGCAAACATACAAGTAATAAAGTCAAACATGCAATCTTCCTTGAAGACACAAAAGATCTTAAATAAAGAATACTAAGCTTATGAGCCAATAAGAAAGAAAGTAAATGATGCAAAATCCCTGTAAGATTTTTTCTCTTTTTCTTTCAAATCTCAAAAGGTATTGCTACTGACCAGAACTCGGTTTGCCAAAACCAATTTAGATCCACTTGATGCTCCCAAAGTGATGCCAATACTGATCAACAAGATTCATCATATAATAGAGATTGCAAACTAAAATAAGAAGTGAAAAAAGTAAAAGATGAAACTTCTCATTAATATTCCAATAAAGGCATTCACACAAAGGGATACATAGATAATCAACTAAAGGAGAGATACTTCCACATGCAAACCAAACTATAAGATAACCTCTCTACCAAAGATACGAGTTCACTAAAACGGTAAAAGATAAAAGATAATGGTGGTGATACCGCGACACTCCCCCAAGCTTGGAACAAGCCAAGGGGATGCCAAACCTGATGACAAAATTACTCCTTCGGTGGTGCTGGTGTTCTCTTGATAAGATCTTCAATAAGTTTCTTCAAATCCTCAATATCGAAGGTCAGAGTACGAATCAAATCCGAATTATGCTCAATGCGGCTCATGATCAATTCGGACCGAGGATCCCAGTCCTTATTATTCTTCCTCCACTCTTCCGTCTTAGAGTGTTCCTTCCCTGCAAGGTTAGAATGAGTGGTACAAGGAGGAAGTGTTCGTGGAGAGAGGATTGCCCCAAAGAACACAAGAGCCAAGCCCTCCCCACACCCGCGCCGCCGCGCCGCCGCCGTCGCTGCCTCCTCCTCCCGGTCTTCTAAACCCTAGATCACCGGGAAACCCTAATCAACCATAACTCGCACCGGCTTAGGCGAAGCCCTGCGGGATCTTCCCTCTACTTCTGACACCACGCCGTCGTGCTGCCGGAATCGCGAGGAGAGAACTACAACCTCCGCTGCCTGCTGTAACAAGGGAGATGAAGGTCTTCATCGAGTACCGAACGTGTGACCGACTGCGAAAGCGCTGCCGGATCGCAGCGCCGGAAGGATCGTCTATGCAATCTTGAGATCGGAAAGTGTACGACTACATCATCCACGAGAATCTGCTCTCATTAACCGCTTTGGAATCTACGAGGGTGAGTGCTTCTATCGACTCGTTGCTACAATCTAGTAGATAGATCTTGGCTTGTTTGTGTGCATGCGGTAGAATTTTTTTGTTTTACATGCTATGAACCCCTAAAGTGGTATCAGAGTCGTGTCTATATGTAGATCTGTTGCACGAGTAGAACACAATGGTCATTGTGGGCGGTGGTACTTTTATTATCAATTGCTTTTTGTGTACTTTGCATCTTGCGGTATAATGGGATGCAGCGGCCCGGGCTAACCTTACATGACATCGTTCATGAGACTTGCTCCACGCTTAACATGCAACTTGTATTGCATAAGTGGATTTGTGGGTGTCTGTCTCTCCCATCATAGTATAGATTCAATTTACAACGGGCACTTGATAGTTCAAGCATCAACGTTGTGGTTCTTGTTCGTAAGTTAGAACGACACTTATTGAAAGCCCCAAACCATGTAAAATATGCAAAAAAAATTAGAGGCGTCTAACTTTGTTTTGTAGGGGTGTGCTGTGATGTGATATGGCCATGATTGTGATTATATATGATGTATGCAATGTTCCTTAATGTAAGTCGGCAACCGACAGGAGCCATATGGTTGTCTTTTTAATTCCGTTAAGACCTGCATGTCTATTCAAAGTAGTTGCAATAGTTGATGCTGGTGGACGACAACCATGAAGCGGCGCCATTGACCTTGACGCCATACCGGTGATGATGGAGATCATGTTCGTGCTTAAAGATGGAGATCGAAAGCACAAGAAGAAATGCCATATCATATCACATATTATGAATTGCATGCGATGTTAATCCTTTTATGCATCTTGTATTGCTTAGTTCACGACGGTAGCATTATAAGATGATCCCTAAAGCACACAAAAATTCAAGTTTAAAAGTGTTCATCCTTAGTAAGCACCGTTGCTAAAGCTCGTTGTTTCGAAGCACCACGTGATGATTGGGTGTGCTAGATTCTGCGAGTGTATACAACGTGAGCAAGCCAGCATGCAGAAGCTAAGGTTTGATCTTGACGAGCCTAGCATGTACAGACATGGTCTTGGAACACGGATCACCGAAAGGTAAAGCATGAGTCATATAGTAGATATGATGAACATGTTGATTTTTCGCCATTGAAGCTACATCAACTCTCGTGATGATCGATTTTGATGTGGTAGATTTGGTTCGTGTGATCACTAAAACAATTTGATGGCTATTATTTTGAGTGGGAGTTCACCTAGATTAATTTAACTATTAATTAGAACTCAATTTGTCATAAACTTAGTCTAAACTATTGCAAATATGTTATAGATAAATGGTGGCCCCTACCATCAATTTTAATGCGTTCCTAGAAAAAGAAAAGTTGAAAACAATGGAAGCAACTTCGTGGATTGGTTTCGCAATTTGAGGATTGTCCTCAATGCTGGTAATTTGACCTATGTCTTTGGATGCACATTTGGGTGACCGCCAGACTAATGCTACCGATGAGGAAAAGAATGTTTTCCTCGCTCGGAAGAATCAGTACTCCACAATTCAGTGTGCTATCTTGTATGATTTGGAATCGGAGCTTCAGAAAAGGTTTGAGAACCATGACCCACATGATATTGTCCGTGAACTCAAAATGATATTTGAGGCTCACGCGACAATTGAGAGTTATGAGGCTTCTGAAATTTTAACTGCAAGATGGAAGAGGGCAGCTCCATCAGTGAGCACATGCTTAAGATGTCTGGGCACGCAAGCAAGCTTCAAAGCTTGGGTATAGTGATTCCTAATTCTTTGGGGATTCACCGTGTCCTCCAATCACTACCACCAAGTTACAAGAACTTTGTGATGAACTACAATATGCAAAACATGGATAAGTCGTTACCTGAACTCTTCTCCATGTTAAAGTCAGCAGAAGTGGAGATCAAGAAAGAGCACCAAGTGTTGTTGGTCAATAAGACCACCAAATTCAAAAAGCAAGTCAAGTCTAAGAAAAAGGGAAACTTCAAGAAGGGCGGTAAGAAAGTTACCGTGACGGCGAAGAAAACCAAGGCTGGGCCTAATCCTGCTACTGAGTGCTTTTACTGCAAGGGAGAAGGTAACTGGAAGCGGAATTGCCCAAAGTACTTGGCGGATTTGAAGAACGGCAACATCAAGAAGAAAGGTATATCCGATATACATGTTATTGATGTGTATCTCACTAGTACTCGTAGTAGTTCCTGGGTATTTGATACTGGTTCGGTTGCTCATCTTTGTAACTCGAAACAGGTACTGCAGAATAAACGGAAGCTAGCGAAGAACGAGGTGACGATGCGCGTTGGAAATGGATCAAAAGTTGATGTGTCGCGGTCGGCACGCTACCTCTTCATCTACCACCAGGATTAGTTTTATACTTAAATAATTGTTATTTGGTGCCTGCGTTGAGCATGAACATTATATCCGGATCATGTTTATTGCGAGACGGTTACTTGTTTAAGTCTGAGAATAATGGTTGTTCGATTTATATGAGTAATATGTTTTATGCACATGCACCTTTGATAGATGGTCTATTCTTATTGAATCTCGATTGCGGTAATACACACATTAATAACACTGAAGCTAAACGTTTGAAATTGAGCGATAACTCAACCTATATGTGGCACTGTCGTCTTGGTCATATTGGAGTGAAGCGTATGAAGAAACTCCATTCCGATGGACTTCTTGAATCACTTGATTTCGAATCACTTGAAAGATGCGAATCATGTCTCATGGGTAAAATGACTAAGACTCCATTTTCTGGTATGATGGAGCGAGCTACGGACTTATTGGAAATCATACATACCGATGTATGTGGCCCATGAGTGTAGCATCGCGCGGTGGTTATCGTTATGTTCTTACCTTCACGGATGACTTGAGTAGATATGGGTATATCTATTTTATGAAACATAAGTCCGAAACTTTCGAGAAGTTTAAGGAATTTCAAAGTGAGGTAGAGAATCAACGTAACAAGAAGATTAAATTTCTACGATCTGATCGTGGAGGTGAATATCTAAGTTATGAGTTTGGTGATCATTTGAAGAAATGTGGAATACTTTCACAATTGACACCGCCGGTAACACCACAGCGTAATGGTGTGTCCGAACATCGTAATCGAACTCTCTTAGATATGGTTCGTTCTATGATGTCACTTATAGATTTACCGCTATCATTTTGGGGTTATGCATTAGAAACAACCGCATTCACTTTAAATAGGGCACCATCTAAATCCGTTGAAACGACACCGTATGAATTATGGTTTGGGAAGAAACCTAAATTGTCGTTCCTTAAAGTTTGGGGTTGGGAAGCTTATGTAAAGAAGTTACAGCCAGACAAGCTTGAACCCAAAGCGGAAAAATGCGTCTTCATAGGATACCCGAAGGAAACTATTGGGTATACCTTCTATCATAGATCCGAGGGCAAGCCAAGAATGGATCCTTTCTAGAGAAGGAGTTTCTCTCGAAAGAAGTGACTGGAAAGAAAGTAGAACTCGACGAGGTTGTTGAACCTTCTCTCGAACTTGCGAGTAGCGCAGCACCGGAAGTAGTTCCTTTGGCGCCTACACAAATAAGAGAGGAAGCTAATGATGTTGATCATGAAACTTCGGTTGTAGTTGCTATGGAACCTCGCAGGTCGATGAGAACTCGTACCACTCCTGATTGGTATGATCTCGTTATGAGTGTCATGTTGGTGGACAACACCGATGACCCTGCGACATATGAGGAAGCGATGATGAGCCCAGATTCCAATAAATGGCAAGAAGCCATGAAATCCGAGATTGGATCCATGTACGAAAACCAAGTATGGACTTTGTTGGACTTACCAGATGGCCGGAAGGCTATCGAGAAGAAATGGATTTTCAAGAAGAAGACATATGCTGATGGTAATGTTACTGTCTATAAAGCTTGACTTGTCACAAAAGGGTTTCGACAAATTCAAGGAGTTGACTACGATGAGACTTTCTCACAAGTAGCGAAGCTAAAGCCTGTGAGGATTATGTTAGCAATCGCTGCATATTATGATTATGAGATATGGCAGATGGATGTCAAAACGACATTCCTCAATGGAGACATTGATGAAGAGTTGTATATGATGCAACCCAAAGGTTTTGTCGATCCTAAAGATGCTAACAAGGTATGCAAACTTCAACAGTCCATATATGGATTGAAGCAAGCATCCCGAAGTTGGAATCAACGTTTTGATAAGGTAATCAAAAACTTTAGTTTTATACAAGCTTATGGAGAAGCTTGTATTTACAAGAAAGTAAGTGGGAGCTCTGTAGCATTCTTAATACTATATGTAGATCACATATTGTTAATTGGAAATGATGTAGACCTTCTTAATAGTGTCAAGGATTATTTGAATAATAGTTTTTCAATGAAAGATCTTGGCGAAGCAGCGTATATATTAGGCATAAATATTTATAGAGATAGATTGAGGCACCTAATATCATTGTCACAGAGTATATATTTGGAAAAAGTTCTAAAGAGGTTTGGAATGGAAGATAGCAAGAAAGGGTTCTTGCCCATGTTGCCCAATATGACCTTGAGTAAAACTCAAAGTCCTGAAATGACAGAAGATAGAGAAAGGATGAGTAAGACTCCCTATGCCTCAGCCATAGGACCTCTTATGTATGTCATGCTATGTACTAGACCCGACATTGCATATGCTGTTAGTTTGACTAGCAGATATCAAAGTGATCCATGAGTAGATCATTGGACAGCGGTCAAAAACATCCTTAAGTACTTGAGAAGAACTAAGGATATGGTTCTTTCTTATGGAGGTGATGAACAACTCGTTGTTAATGGTTACACCGATGCTAGTTGGAACACCGATCCGGATGATTCTAAATCTCAATCTGGATACGTATTTACTTTGAATGGTGCATCAGTTAGCTGGAGGAGTGCAAAGCAAAGCGTTGTGGCGAGATCTTCAACTAAATCGGAATACATAGCTGCTTCAGAGGCTTCACAAGAGGTGATATGGATGAAAGAGTTCATTACAGAGCTCGGTGTGGTTCCAAGTGTGCTAGACCCAATGTCTATCTACTGTGATAACATGGGCGCCATAGCCAATGCGCAAGAACCAATGTCACACAAGAAGCTGAAGCACATCAAGCTACGTTTTCACGCTATTTGAGAGCATGTCCAAGATGGTGACATAAAGTTTTGCAAAGTACACACATATATGAATGTGGCGGATCCGTTGACTAAACCTCTCCCGAGGGCAAAACATGACCAGCACCAAACCGCCATGGGTGTTCGGTATATTACCATGTAATCTAGATTAGTTGACTCTAGTGCAAGTGGGAGACTGTTGGAGATATGCCCTAGAGGCAATAATAAAAGTGGTTATTATTATATCTTTGTGTTTATGATAAATGTTTACATTCATGCTATAACAGTATTAAACAGGAAACATTAATACTTGTGTGATTTGTAAACTAAATTAGAGTCCCTAGCAAAGCCTCTTTGTAATACTAGCTTGTTGGTTAATAGATGATCGTGGTTTCCCGATCATGAGTATTGAGATGTTGTTAACAACAAGATCATATCATTAGGAGAATGGTATGATGGACATACTCCTATAGATAAGCGTAGCATTAAGATCAAGTCATTTCAATAGTTCGTTTGCTATAAGCTTTCTGATACATAGTAACCTAATTCCTTAGACCATGAGATCATGCTAATAACCATCACTGGAAGGATGCTTTGATGACATCAAACACCACACTGTAACTGGGTGGCTATAAAGGTGGCATTGAGTGTTCGGAAAGTATGGGTTGAGGCACATGGATCAAGAGTGGGATTTGTCCATCCATATGACGGATAGATATACTCTGGGCCCTCTCGGTGGAATGTCATACAATTAGCTTGCAAGCATGTGACTGGCTCACAAGGGATCACACATCACGGGAACGAGAAAAGAGTACTTATCAGTAACGCAGTTGAACTAGGTATGTAGAGATACCGACGATCAAAACCTCGGATAAGTAAACTATCGCGAGACAAAGGGAAATTGGTATCATATGTAAGTGGTTCATTCGATCGCAAAGTAATCGTAGAAATATGTAGGAGCCATATGAATTTACAGATTCCTCTATTGGTTATTGATCGGAGAAGTGTCTCGGTCATGTCCGCATAATTCACGAACCGTAGGGAGACACACTTAAGGATTCGATGTTGTTTAGTAGATATGGAATGTTAGTAGGGATACTGAATGTTGTTCGGAGTCTCGGATGGGATACGGGGTATCACGAGGAGATCCGTAATGGTCCGGAGAATAAGATTCATATAAGGAAAGTCCGATTCCGAAGTTCAGGAAAGTTTCCGATGTTATCATCGGAGAGTTTCTAGAAGGGTCTAGAAGGTTCACCAGACCGGAAGGTGAATGGTACATGAATGTGTCATGGATAAGTGGAATGATTGGATCATATCCTAGGTCACTTGGTGTGGGCATTTGAAAAGAGAGAATTAAAGCTCTAAATTGAAAGTCAAACGGGAAGTTTGAAAAGTCAAACTGGAACAATGGTTTCCTAGTGGGAGAAGAAACAAGTCCTTCTCTCAATCCAACTTGGGTTTGGGTTTGGATTCAAACTCACCCCTCCCAAGGCTGCCCCCCTCTCATAAATAGAGGGAGAGGGCTGCCCCAAATCACACAAGAGCCAAGCCCTCCCCACACCGTGCAGCGCCGCTGGCGCCGCCGCCGCCGTCAGCCGCCTCGCCGCCACCGGCCCCAGCTAGCCGACACCTCCTCCTCCTCCTCCCGGTCTTCTAAACCCTAGATCACCGGGAAACCCTAATCCACCATAACTCGCACCGGCTTAGGCGATGCACCGCGGAATCTTCCCTCTACTTCCGACACCACACCGTCGTGCTGTCGGAATCGCGAGGAGAGAACTACAACCTCCGCTGCCTGCTGGAACAAGGGAGAGGAAGGTCTTCATCGAAAATTTAACGTGTGACCGATCATGGAAGCTTCTTGGGATCGCAGCGCCGGAAGGATCGTCTATGCGATCTTGAGATCGGCAAGTGTACGACTACATCACCCACGAGAATTTGCTCTCGTTAACCACTTTGGAATCTACGAGGGTGAGTGCTTATATCGACTCGTTGCTACAATCTAGTAGATAGATCTTGGCTTGTTTGTGTGCATGCAGTAGAATTTTTTTGTTTTCCATGCTATGAACCCCTACAAGGATATGACGTGGAGGTTTCCCTCCCGTGGACATCCATGTTGTCCTCTTGAGCTTGATAGGTTTTGCCACCACTCCAATGCTTGCAACGGTAGCGCGGGTGTCCGGTTGCTTGCCCTCCTCCATGTCTCCTTCATAACCTACCGAAATCTCTTCCTCCTTGGGTTTGCGAGGATCGTCTTCCTCGGGCTTCTTGCCTTTGTCGTTGGCGGAGACCATGGTGCTCTAAACTTGAGAAGATTTCCTGACAGAAACAGATCGAAACAAAAACACAATGAGGACACGATGCACGAACCTCGGGGGATCCAGGGGTTATATATTGGGAAGTTTCAAAGCATAAGGAAGGTTTTGACACAGAAACGAGGCGGAGTCGGAGCTCGGGGGTGGCACACCCCCTCCCAGCGCGGCCAGGCAGGGGCCCGCGCCTGGGGTGGGTTTGTCCACCCCGGACTCCGTCTCCTCCTCTATTCCATCTCGTAACTTCCCTTATGTATTAAATACATCAAAAATATAAAAAGATTGGGGTTTCACGAACCTTTTGTTTTCACCACTTTTACCTATTCAAAGACGAACTCTGCAGACTCCTTTTCTCCTTCTCCTAGAAATTTCCTTTCCTCACAAAGCAATACACAAGCTTCAATGGCAACATTAGTGAAAGCAAAACAACAAACCTTTAGTTCCATGTTTCAACTGAAATCTATCAAAACAAAGGCTTCTATAAGAGGCAAATGCAAATGATAACAGAAATCTGTCAAAAAAGACCAACGGGTAAAGATTGATTTTTTCAAAAACCTTCTGTTGCTCAAATAAAAAAGTGCAGAACTAATGAAAGTTGGGTAGCAACTTTTAGAACAAGCTCAGAAAAATACATCTTCATCCGACGTCCTGAGCTCTCTCACGAATTTTTATGCTGCAGCACAAAAATCTGTCCCAGGACGGCCACTTTTCACAACTCCTCTACTTCACAAAAGCAGTTGAACTTGACACAAAAACCAATAATAAAAAGGATAAGGAGAGGTTATTACATAGGTAATAACTTCCAAGACTCGACAAAACTCTTGGGTTATCTCCCAACAAGTACTTTTCTTTTATGCCTTTAAGTTAGGCATGAGAGTCTCAAATATGCTCACAAAGGAGATATAAATCTAGAGTGAAAAAGAGCATCAAGAAGCAAATAACCAACACACTTGAGTCTAACCCACTTCCTATGCGTGGGGGTATCATGAGAAAATAAATTGTTGAAACAAAAATCCACCAGCATGGGAAGGCAAAATAGATGCAACTTCAAAGCTTTCAACATAAAACAGGGAAACTTAACATTATTGAGATGCATAAAACCATGTTTCCCGCTCTCATATAACTTTCAGTAGCACTTTGAATAAAGTTGACGATATAACTGTCACTGGCAACAACTTTATCATCTGAGTAAGCATACTTATAGTCACCAAAAAGAGGTCCAAGGTCATAAACCAGATCAATAGAAGCAAGTTGTTTCATCCTGAAATCTTTATTAGGCAAGCTGTTTTCACAAGAAGCTTTAGCAAATTTGGAAAAGTTAAACTCATAAGAATCTCCATAAAACTTAGTTAAAACTTTTTACTTCTTACAATCAATAATAGCACCACAAGTTTTCAAGAAAGGTCTACCAAAAATGATAGGACACGTTTTGCTAGCTGCTGAATTAAGCACTAGAAAATCAGCATGATATTTAATCTTACCACAAAGTACCTCCACATCTCTTACAATACCAATAGGGAATATGGTTTCCTTATTTTTAAGGTGAATAACCACATCAATGTCCTCAAGCTCACAAGGACCAATTTCATGCATAATTTCCCTGTAAAGCTCATAAGGAATAGCACTAGAACTAGCACCAATATCACATAAACCATAGTAGCAATGATCACCAATTTTAATAGAAAGGACAGGAACATTAGATTTTCTATCTTTACTAGGATGAGAAATAATATTAGTAGTGTCTTCACAGAATACAATATGCTCATCCTCTATATTTCTAGTGACAGGGTCTTTTACAATAGCTACCACAAGTTCAATATTCAGTTGCTCAACAGGCTCCACGGTTTTCATTGTACCTTTATTATTTGTACTAATAGTCATAGAATACTCCTTTACCTTAGCTGGGAAGGGTATTTTCTCAACATAAGGTTCATGCACAATATGATTAGTAGTACAAACTTGAGTACTTCTAACAGGAACATGACTAACAACATCTTTATAAGGTGCATGGTACTTGTTCCACTTCTTCTTGGGAATTTCTATGTAAGAGGAAAAGGCCTTAAAACAGTTGGCAATACTTTGGGAATCAAGAACAAACTCATTACTAATATCACGGAAGTCATCAATTCCCATAAAAGATTTAATACATTCATAATCATAGTTTATACCTAACTTTCTTCCTTCATCATTCTCCCAAGCTTCAGTGTTCTCTTGAATATGGTCTAGTAGATCCCATTTAGCTTCTTCCTTAATACATGTGAATGATCCAACACAAGAAGCATCTAGTAAATTTTTATCATGAAGAGAGAGCCTAGCATAAAAGTTATTGATAATAATATTGTTAGGGAGTTCATGAATAGGACATTTAAGCATTAGTAACTTCAATCTCCCCCAAGCTTGAGATGTACTCTCTCCATCACGAGGCCAAAATTTATATATCAGATTTCTATCCTTATGAATCTCACTGGGAGGATAAAATTTAGAATAAAAGAGAGATGCCATTTCCTCCCATTCCATGGATTGTCCATTCTTCAGCAGCTTATACCATTCTTCAGCTCTCCCTTTCAACGATATGGAGAGAAACTTATTATTCACCTGTTCAGTTGTGATACCTGCACACTTAAACAACCCACATAATTCATGGATAAAAAGCAAATAATCACCAGGATGGACAGTTCCATCCTCAAAATAATAATTATCCATAACACGATCAACAATACTTGTAGGTATCTTAAAAGGATCTATCTCAACAGGTGGTGGTTCATCTACTACCCTAGCAGCGGTAGTAGTTTTCCCAAACAGAAAACCAAGTGGGTTATCCATATTGGAAACAAAGTAACAAGCAGTAACAAAAAACAATACTCACAGTAGAAGTTTCCTTTACCAGTTCCACTCTTCAATAGCGCTTCACTCCCCGACAACGGCGCCAGAAAATAGTCTTGATGACCCACAAGTATAGGGGGGTGTATCGTAGTACTTTCGATAAATAGGAGTGTCGATCCAAACAAGGAGCAGAAGGTGCTGAACAGTGGTATGGAGTAGGAAATCCCTATGAATACTTAGCAAACAGTTTTTTAGTGGTTTTCTGATAAGGCAACAAAACAAAGAGCAAGTAATAAAGAACAAACGCAGCAAGTGACCCAATCCTTTCTAAGCAAAGGACAAGCTAGTGGAAATACTTATAAAGACCAAAAGTTCTCGAGGACACATGGGAATTCTGTCAAGTGTTTTCGCTTCAAATAGCCGAGTACTCTTCTTTGGTGTTGTAAGTGTTGTGTGGGTGAACCTGTGCTAATGTACCGACCGTACTTGGACTAATACATACTTGTGATTAAACCCCCTGCAAACATCCGTAACTACAGGAAAGTAATTAAAATATAAATCTAACCATAGCCTTAAACTCTGAGATCCTACACTCCCTTGTGCAATGGTGTCCTAACGAGGGTTCAGGTTTCTGTCACTCTGGCAACCCCATAATTAGTAGCCAAATACACAATGCATTCCCCTAGGCCCATAAATGGTGAAGTATCATGTAGTCGACGTTCACATGACACCACTAGAAGAATAGCACCACAACTTAAATACTAAACCATTGAATAATAACTTAACACAGATTCACTAACAACAACATGACTTCTCCCATGTCCTCAAGAACTAAACGAACTACTCACAAGACATCATATGGATCAAGATCAAAGATGATATGATAATGGATAATAATCTGAACATAAACAATAATCCAATGGTTCCACTCACAAGCATCAACTACAATAGTAATTAACACCGGGAAAGTTCCCCCTAAGAACTAAAGCAATATCCAACACAATTGTTACAGCAAGACGGAGTGGTGATGATTGTGTTGGTGGAGATGATGGTGTGGATGATCCCGATGAAGCCTAGCTTGATGATGGTGTTGATGGCGATGATCTCCCCTCTCTAGGAAGGAATTCCCCCGACAGAGATCTGTCTGTCGGAGAGATCTTTCTCTCTCGATGTTTTCCGCCCCTAGAGGCGGCGGAAATCTTTTCGTGGTCGCTCCCTTCGTATTAGGGTTCCATAGGGAAGATATATACGAAGGGCGGAGTCGAGAGCCGGGCAGGTGGGCCACACCCGCCCTAGGCGCAGGGTTAGGTGGGCCCGTGCCTAGGGGGTGTGGGCCCCCTATGGCCCTTCTTCGTCCCTCCTTCTGGCTTCCTCAATCTTCTGGAAAAATAATATTTCCCCATATTTTTATAGTATTTTTTTTATCTTCGCGAAATTGCATCGAAACGCCCTCTTTTCCATCAGAATCCAGACTCCAGCAGTCCATCCTCCAAGAATCATCCAACATGCATAAACAGTGGAAAAGACATAAGCAATACCTCATAATAAGACAAATATCAATAAATAGAGGTATATTATGATATAGAATGGTGATGCAAATTGGGCGTATCAAAGATGTCGTCTATGTGTTTGCTAGTGGCGGTCTTCCCCTTCGACGGTGGCGCTCCATAGAGCTCTGCTGTGGACCTGCTTCCTCCAGCGTGGTCGTAGCTCGGTGGAGCTACTATGTGTTGGAGATATGCCCAAGAGGCAATAATAAAGTGGTTATTATCATATCTTCACACTTATGATAAATGTTTACATACCATGCTATAATTGTATTAACCGGAAACATTAATACTTGTGTGATTTGTAAACATAAAAGAGTCCCTAGTAAAGCCTCTTGTTAAACTAGCTTGTTGGTTAATATATGATCATGGTTTCCTGATCATGAACATAGAGATGTTATTAACAACAGGATCATATCATTAGGAGAATGATGTGATGGACATACTCCTATAGATAAGCGTAGCATAAAGATCAAGTCATTTCAATAGTTCAATTGCTATATGCTTTCTGATACATAGTAACCTAATTCCTTCGACCATGAGATCATGCATATCACCTTTACCGGATGGATGCTTTGATGACATCAAACACCACACCGTAACCGGGTGGCTATAAAGGTGGCATTGAGTGTTCGGAAAGTATTGGTTGAAACACATGGATCAAGAGTGGGATTTGTCCATCCATATGACGGATAGATATACTCTGGGCCCTCTCGGTGGAATGTCATCCAATTAGCTTGAAAGCATGTGACCGGGACAAAAGGGATCACATATCGCTGTAACGATAAAGGAGTACGTATCAGTAACGAGGGTTAACTAGTTATGCAGAGATACCGACGATCATAACCTCGGATAAGTAAACTATCGTGAGACAAAGGGAAATTGGTATCGTATGTAATTGGTTCATTCGATCGCAAAGTAATCGTAGAAATATGTGGGAGCCATATGAATTTCCAGATTCCTCTATTGGTTATTGTTCGGAGAAGTGTCTCGATCATGTCCGCATAATTCACGAACCGTAGGGAGACACACTTAAGGATTCGACGTTGTTTTGAGTAGTTATGGTATTATGAGAAAGAGACCGAATGTTGTTCGGAGTCTCGGATGGGATCCGGGATATCACGAGGTGATCCGGAATGGTTCGGAGAATAAGATTCATATAAGGAAAGTCCCGTTTTGGAGTTCGGGAATGATTCCGGTGTTTTCATCGGGAATGTTCTAGAAGGTTCCGGATTGTCCCAAGACTGGGGAGGGTACATGAATGTGTCATTGAATTATTGCATCATGTACTAAGTGTTCTTGCTGTTCCAAAACTGAAAAGTCAAACTGCCAGTTTGAAAGTCAAACGGCTAAAACAGGAAACTGTGGAATCCATGAAACTGTGGGAAACAGGAAACTGTGGGAAACAAGCAAGAGGAGGTTGAAACCAACTTGGAGGAGGAGTCCCTCTCCTACAAGTTGGTGGCCAAGCCTAGGACGAGTTGGGGAGGGACTCCCCTCCCCTTCCCTGGCGCGCCAGCCCCTCCACCTATAAAAGGAGGGGCAGGGCCTCCTCCTCAAACACACAAGTTCCTATCCTCTAATCTCCGGTTTAGAGCCGTTTTGGTTTAGAGCTTCTAATTGCTTTAGCCTGCGGTTTAGAGCCTTCTAATTGGTGTGTCTAATCCCTAGACCACTAATAGCTCTCTCTCATACTCCACCATACTCGCTCTGGCTTAAGGCAAGCCTCATGGATCTCCCTCTACTTCCTGCATTGTCTTTGCCGGAATCGCGAGGAGAGTGCTACAACCTCCGCCGCCTTGGAACAAGGAGAGGAAGGTCTTCGTCGAGTACCGAACGTGTGACCTATCTGCGAAGCGCTTTAACGCATGGGAAGGATCGCTCACGATCTTGAGATCGGAAGTGTACGACTACATCACCCACGAGAATCGCTCGTTAATCGCTGGAATCTTCGAGGTAAGTTATTCCATCGACTCGTTGCTACAATCTAGTAGATAGATCTTGGCTTGTTTGTATGCGATAGAAATTTTTGTTTTCCATGCTACGAACCCCTACAAAGGGTATCGAGCCGTGTCTATATGTAGATTTGTTGCACGAGTAGAACACAATGGTCATTGTGGGCGTTGATGCTTTTATTGTCGATTGCTTCTTGTGTACTTTGCATCTTGCGGTATGTTGAGATGAAGGCCCGGCTAACCTTACATGACATCGTTCATGAGACTTGCTCCACACTTGACATGCAACGTGTATTGCATAAGGGGCTTTTTGTGGGTCTGTTTCTCCTAGCATAGTTAAGATCCAATTTACAACGGGTGATTAACAATACTAGTATCAATGTTGTGGTTCTTGTTCGTAAGTTAGAACGACACTTATCGAAAGCCCCAAACCACGTAAAATATGCAAAGAAAGTAGAGGCGTCTAACTTTGTTTTGCAGGGGTGTGCAGTGATGTGATATGGCCATGATTGTGATTATATATGATGTATGCAATGTTCCTTATTGTAAGTTGGCAACCGGCAGGAGCCATATGGTTGTCTTTAAATTCTGTTAAGACCCGCATGTCTATTCAAAGTAGTTGTAATAGTTGAAGCCGGTGGACGACAACCATGGAGAAGCATCATTGACCTTGATGCAATGTCGGTGATGATGGAGATCATGTTCGTGCTAGAAGATGGAGATCGGAAGCACAAAGAAGAAAGGCCATATCATATCACATATTATGAATTGCATGTGATGTTAATCCTTTATGCATCTTGTATTTCTTAGTAGACGACGGTAGCATTATAAGATGATCCCTCATGCACATGAATTTCAAGTCATAAAGTGTTCACCCTTAGTTAGCACCGTTGCTAAAGCTTGTTGTTTCGAAGCACCACGTGATGATCGAGTGTGTTAGATTCCGCAAGTGTATACAACGTGAGCAAGCCAGATTTGCTCATGCGGAAACTAAGGTTTTATCTTGACGAGCCTAGCATGTACGACATGGCCTCGTGAACACGGATTACCGAAAGGTAGAGCATGAGTCATATAGTAGATATGATGAACATGTTGATTGTTCACCATTGAAGCTATATCAACTCTCGTGATGATCGGTTTTGATGTGGTGGATTTGGTTCGTGTGATCACTAAAACAATGTGAGGGATATTGTTTTGAGTGGAGTTCCTAAATTAATTTAATTATTAATTAGAACTCAATTTATCATAAACTAAATCAAAGTGAATTTGCATAGTTGTTGTAGTCATTGGCATCCGTTTACCACCTTGCGCTTAGTTATAATTGAGATGATAGAACTATAGAATTATGGTTAGTTACTTTACGAACTGGTATCGTATTGTTTTAAGTGTTAATCTAAAGTTTAAAAGTCCTATTGCAAACTTTCAGTAAGTTCCGGTTACTCCATGAAGTTTAATAATTAGTATTAAATCAAGAGTAACAATTCCAAGTGTTAGTATATAAGTATCATGTTTGTCTCCATGATTCTTGATATTCAAGGGATTCTCTTAATATCAAGGTTATCTAGGATCTGAAAGAGTTGTTTCAGAAACCATGATGTGTGGAAGATATTGTGATATCTGAAACGAAGTAATGGTTACAACATGATAGAGTATAATATGGCAAAAGTCATGTTCTCATATTTGATGAGAATTTGCAAAAGGTTGGAGACACTTGTTGTCCTAATCCTCCAAAAGGTTTTGGATAGCAACATTATACTCATAATTCATCATTATAAGCTAAAAGTAGCTTGATCATGGACGATTCCATGATAAGGGTGAATATTTGATGTAGGTAATTTTTTTACTACACCAAGCGATTACTAAAGAAAGGAATTTGAAAGAACACCAAACATTTGATGATGGTGATCTACTTCAAAGTGCAAGTCCAAGGACATTGGTATTTAACTATACATGCTTTGGACTATGTGTCATATGTATGACTCCACTATTGATGTTGATAGATTCTTTCAAACAGAAAAGGAAATATTGAAAGAAAATCTCATAAGTATATGGCAGAAAGGAAAAGACTAGAATTGTTCAGTTTAAGTATATAGATGATATACATATTATGGCTATATTCTTTGCTTATTAAACAATGTGGTTCTTAAGTATTTAATACTGAATTTATTGGTATGAATCGTCATACGAAACAACAGAATTCATGAACTACAATGGCCTAAGTAACTAGCAAAAGAATATGTGATGATGTTTATCGAGAACAAATAAAGGGTTATTGTGTTGCTTGTTAAATATCAAAGCTTGCCTTCAAGATTTGTTTTATCAGGTATTATGAGAACAAAAGGGTTGTTCAAATAAATTACCGTAATCCATAAAAGATGGATGATTCACAAATCTCGTTGGAGAAATCACATCCATAAAACAAGTGCTAAAAATGTCGAAAGACAAATTGATTGAAAGATCACTTAGGAAGTGACATCGCCGTTTAAAATTATATTGGAAAGAAAACATGAAGAAACTCCATGTGGATGGAATTTTGGAGACTTTTGATTTTGATCAAATGACGCCAGAAACTTTCCTAGAGATAATTAAAACTTCGTTCATAGGCAAAAAGGGAACGAATGACTAGCTTATTGGAACTTGTACATATTGTTGTACGAAATCCATTATGTGTAGTCAAAAGCGATGGATTTCAACTTCATATGTTTTTTCCGAAAATTTGAGTGAATATATGAATATTTACTTAATAAGTATGAAGTGTGAAATATTTGAAAAGTTCAAAGTTTTTCAAGATGAAGTGCAAAATCATTGTAACAAGAATATAAACAGTTTATGATAAAGATCATAAAGGAAGATATTTGAGTTACAGAATTTAGCATAATACCTAAGATTTAAGGAATCGTTCCGTGGATTTGCATTTCCCGAAACACCATAAGGGTATGGAGCGTTCGAGATATGTAATTAAACCTTGTTTGACATGGTAAGATCAAAGGTATAATTCATAAAACTGCCATTATATTTTAAAGATTAAAAGCTTTAGAGATTACCGTTTTTCCACTGAAAAGAGCTCCATCATAATCCGTTGAAATGACACCATATAAAGTTATGGTTTGGGATAAAACCCAAGTTCTCCTTTCTTAAACATTGGTATGCTTTGCATAAGAAAGATGTTTGCAACCAAAGTCGGATGAACCTGTCTTTGTATGTTATTTTGAATAACTGTTAAGTATTCCTCCATAACACCAGAGACAAAAGTGTTTGTCACTTAGAACGTCAAGTTTCTTTGGGAAGAAATTTTTCGTGAAAAGTTAAGTGGGAGGACAATAGAACTTTGATAAGGTTAAAATAACCTTAGCTATATGTGCAGAGTTGCGCAGCGCCGAAAAGTGTTCCGGAGGCAGCAACAAAGCTCATGGCTCACGTACCTCAAAGGTTGTGGTCACGGAGATCTAAGTTCCTATTGAAACAAGTAGATCGGGTAAACAATCAAATACCAAGATTTGAGGGTTGAATCATTATTTGAGAATAATGAACCGACTACATGCAAAGAAGCGATGATGGGCCCTGACTCTGTCAAATGGCTTGAAGCCATAAAATCCGTGATAGTTCCATACACGAGAAATCAAGTTTTGAACTTGAAGGACCCTCGAGAAAGGTGTAAGACCTTACAGTTGTGTTTGGATCTATAAAGAAATAGACATGGATGTTTCACATCTATGAAATAGTCGACATGTTGGGAAAGAGTTCACAACAATGTTCAAAGGTTGTATATGACAAGATTTGATCTTTCATAGCGATGTTTAGTCTAGACGGATTAATGTAGCAACCACTACATATAATTTTGTTATATGGTAGTTGAATAAACAAAACAAGTTCTTCTAATAGAATTGTTACCTAGGACGTGTGCATGACGCGGTCCAAAGGGTTTTGTTAAATTCAAGGGATGCTAAAAACATATGCAAACTTCAATGGTTGAAGTAAGCATAGCGGAGTTGGAATCTTCACTATGATGAAACCGTTAAAAGAGTTTAATTTCATCGAGACAATGAAGATGCTTGCAAAAAAATTAAGTGGAGCGCTAAGACATATTTCTAATACATTATGTGGAAGACATATTGTTGATTGGAAATAATGTATCTTTTATTAACACATATTAAGAATTTCATCCCGATGAAAGACTTAGGCAAAACTCAAATATTTGGCATCAATAGACGCTAATATAGTTATGCCGTATACATAGACGAGATATTGAATGAGTTCAATATAGAAACTACAAGAAAAGGTTCTTGTCGCACAGAAAGGATTGAAAGAGTTCAATGTTGATGATATATTCAAGTGTATTGACATTTGGTAAAGTGAAACAAATAATCAAGTATAGATTGATACTTGATGTATGAAATCACAAAGAGTATTTATATCAATCATACTGTGATATGTACAAATCCAGATATGTCCTATGCTCTAAATGTTGTGAGCATATACCAGAAATGATTTGTAAGACGATCATTGGACAATAGTAAGGATATTCTTATGATCCTTTGGAAGAACTAAGAGTATATTATTTGTAGAAGTGACAAATAGATGGTTAGTTCATTGTAAAAGTACTACATTGATACTAGCTTTGTCACAAAGTACAAATTAAGTTTATCTCAATCTAAACTAAGGGTGGCACAATATAATGGAAAGTGAGTTCCATAATGGTTTTGGATGAGTTCCAAAGTTAAGACATTGTGACAGATACTACAACAAAAGGCTAAGTATATGACTGCTATTATAGCAGCAAAAGAGGGCATTTGTGTCAAGTAGTTTGTTATCAAACTAGGTGTAGTTCACAGAGGGATAATACTATGAAGATATATTGTGTGACAATATTATCAACATGTTTTAACCCCAAAGAACTAAAGGTCACACCTAAAGACCAAATTTATACAAAGCCATCTCATTTGAGAATGAGTGATGCGTAGAGACGCAAAGACATGCAATTACACACGGACCTGGAAGTGTCGATCCGAGATCGATTGACCACTAGCAATCGTGTACATACAACACCGGAAAGCCATAGGTGTTGAATACACAAAGGTTTGAAACTAGATTATTGACTCTAGTGCAAGTGGGAGACTGTTGGAGATATGCCCAAGAGGCAATAATAAAGTGGTTATTATCATATCTTCACACTTATGATAAATGTTTACATACCATGCTATAATTGTATTAACCGGAAACATTAATACTTGTGTGATTTGTAAACATAAAAGAGTCCCTAGTAAAGCCTCTTGTTAAACTAGCTTGTTGGTTAATATATGATCATGGTTTCCTGATCATGAACATAGAGATGTTATTAACAACATGATCATATCATTAGGAGAATGATGTGATGGACATACTCCTATAGATAAGCGTAGCATAAAGATCAAGTCATTTCAATAGTTCAATTGCTATATGCTTTCTGATACATAGTAACCTAATTCCTTCGACCATGAGATCATGCATATCACCTTTACCGGATGGATGCTTTGATGACATCAAACACCACACCGTAACTGGGTGTCTATAAAGGTGGCATTGAGTGTTCGGAAAGTATTGGTTGAAACACATGGATTAAGAGTGGGATTTGTCCATCCATATGACGGATAGATATACTCTGGGCCCTCTCGGTGGAATGTCATCCAATTAGCTTGCAAGCATGTGACTGGGTCACAAGGGATCACATATCACGGGAACGAGAAAAGAGTACTTATCGGTAACGAGGTTGAACTAGGTATGTAGAGATACCGACGATCATAACCTCGGATAAGTAAACTATCGTGAGACAAAGGGAAATTGGTATCGTATGTAATTGGTTCATTCGATCGCAAAGTAATCATAGAAATATGTGGGAGCCATATGAATTTCCAGATTCCTCTATTGGTTATTGTTCGGAGAAGTGTCTCGATCATGTCCGCATAATTCACGAACCGTAGGGAGACACACTTAAGGATTCGACGTTGTTTTGAGTAGTTATGGTATTATGAGAAAGAGACCGAATGTTGTTCGGAGTCTCGGATGGGATCCGGGATATCACGAGGTGATCCGGAATGGTCCGAGAATAAGATTCATATAAGGAAAGTCCTGTTTGAGTTCGGAATGATTCCGGTGTTTTCATCGGAATGTTCTAGAAGGTTACGGATTGTCCCAAGACTCGGGGAGGGTACATGAATGTGTCATTGAATGATTGCATCATGTACTAAGTGTTCTTGCTGTTCCAAAACTGAAAAGTCAAACCCGCTTGAAAGTCAAACGCTAAAACAGAAAGCTGTGGAAAACAGAACTGTGGGAAACAGGAAACTGTGGGAAACAAGCAAGAGGAGGTTGAAACCAACTTGGAGGAGGAGTCCTCTCCTCCAAGCCGGCCAAGCCTAGGCCGAGTTGGGAGGACTCCTCCTCCTCAAGGCCAGCCCCTCCACCTATAAAAGGAGGGCGAGCCTCCTCAAACACACAAGTTCCTATCCTCTAATCTCCGGTTTAGAGCCGCTTTTGGTTTAGAGCTTCTAATTGCTTTAGCTGCGGTTTAGAGCCATCTAATTGGTGTGTCTAATCCTAGACCACTAATAGCTCTCTCTCATACTCCACCATACTCGCTCGGCTTAAGGAGCCCCGGATCTCCCTCTACTTGGTACCACGCTTGTCAGGCCGGAATCGCGAGGAGAGTGCTACAACCTCCATTTTCTTTGGAACAAGGGAGAGGAAGGTCTTCGTCGAGTACCGAACGTGACCGATCATGAAGCGCTTAACGCAACCTTGGGAAGGATCGCTCACGATCTTGAGATCGGAAGTGTACGACTACATCACCCACGAGAATCTGCTCTCGTTAACCGCTTTGGAATCTTCGAGGGTAAGTTATTCCATCGACTCGTTGCTACAATCTAGTAGATAGATATTGGCTTGTTTGTATGCGATAGAAATTTTTTGTTTTCCATGCTACGAACCCCTACACTATGTGTGTCCTTCCCCTGCCGGTGCCCATGGGACGGCGGATCCGGCTCCCGCAGATCTGGTGGAAGATGGTGATGGTTTGGCACGACGACGATGGCGGCTACCGGAGTAGGACCTCTGGACCGGTGCTCGGCGACTTCCCGCTCGCTGGGGGTCTGCTCTCAATCCAAGGCTTCAAGGAGAGTAGCTGCGACAGTGCGACACCGACAGCTTCGCGTCGCCATCATGGTTGTCTTGCAGAAGGGCTGTTCTGTAATTTTGTTTTATCTGAGCACCTTTCTGTAATGTTGCCAAATTAATTTCAGCATCTTTTCCTCGCAAAAAAAACATTGGTCCCACACTGATCTCCACATCCACTGATATTAACGTTAATCGGCATAGGTACAATGGTGTGAAGAAAATGTTAGTGCTACATTGTTGCTTGTCTAGACGAAGGGTGAGCCGGTGAGGACTTGAATTTTAGACTCCAACTGTTTTCTTTTCTCGTGAGTGAAGATAGAACAATTATTCATTAAATAATCTTTACCGTTAAATCTAAACCTATGGTGTCTGGTGTCATATTTCAAAAAATTACAACTGATATGCCACCACTCTTAAATCCAATAAACCTAAAGTGTCCGGTGTCACACTTCAAAAAATTACAACCAATATGTCACCACGCTTTTCCGCAAACAACCCTAGCTAAAATTCAGGAGTTCCTATCAACCAGCACGCACATTTTAACAAATTCTCCCCACACAGACACACTCCTCGAAAAAGAGTAACAAACCTTATATGGAAAAACTAACAACCTTTAGCTTATCTAAACGAAGAAAAAAAACTAACCCATGCATACATCAGATGAAAAGTGGACCTGCTGGCTAGCGTCCCCTTCTTCCCATGACCTCTCTTCCATTCTTTCCCCCCACGTGTTCGCGGTTCTCCCCTCGTCCCGCCCATCCACCGGAGAAAAGTTATATCCTTCTATTGGACTGGTCCTAGACCTAATCAGAATGGACAATCGCCAGCATGGCAGTATAGACTCACCGTTAATTGGCGAACTCCAAGTTTTGTACATATAGCCAGGGACTTGTATGCGATGCGTACAAAACTTGGAGTTCCGCAAGTCCGATAGAAATTTTCTCCTCACACACCCGCCCTACACACTCCTAACGAAGCGCATCACGATGAAGCACAACTTGGTGGCCGACTGATTGTGCATATCTAGGACCCCATGGACGCACTTGTCTCCATGTGGTTGTAAGTCAGGAAGATGGTCGTGGCAACTGTGGCCCGCAATGGCAAACCACTGTAGTGCCATTCACGATGAAGGATGTATTCAAGCTCTTCTGCAATGTCTGACGCATTACTGAGCTTCAGTGGCACCACATCATCGACTATTGGGAGGTGAACTAGAGGAGGTTGTAGAAGGTTCTCTTCATCCGGTATGAGCAAACGCCTTGGACCCGGTGGGGAATGTAAAGATGGCGGAGTTCATGGGGGTGTGAATTCTCTAATGAGGAGGCATCGGGGGTGGTGATGACAACGTCGAGCTCCATAGCATCGACACTTTGAAGAACATGGAAGCGAAAAAGAGTGTTGCTTGGGAATACATCAAGGACAAGACATTCTTATGGAAGGGCGTGGTCAGGGACTAAATCAACAACATGACGTCGACAAGCCAGGGATTGAGACCGCACTACAACATCTCCCCTCTGGACTAATAAAGGCCGGGTGGATTGGGACCGAAACGTGAACGATTGGAATCAAGATTCGAGATAAGGGAGGCCTTGCGGCACAGTTAAAAATGTTGACCAACATAAGAAGGATTCCTCTCTTGGCTATATATTGTTAGGTAGATGGGACCTCTGCGACGTGTTTTAACACGGGATAGCACTTGAGACACGAACTCGGGTGGGATGACTCGGCACTCCAAACACTAGCCACCAAGCCAGCACTCGGCTGTTGCCAGGAGGCACAATTGCTAGAACAAGAAGATTTAGGAACGAAGTAGCCACCAATGCATAGCATGTGGATGGAATCTTGACACCGGCACAATCTAGACCCATTCAAGATTGATATCCAAGTGCGGCGCTCACGCGACCACCCGACTTGTCCTGTGGCCCGATCATCGTAGTGTGAGCAATACATCTTCTCCCCTCGTGCTCTTCCATGCCGATACTCCCCAGTCACATGTTTAGGTGTATGATATTTAGATTTGCAACGATGAAATAAATTGAAAACATCGTGACAACACACCAGCATTCAACTAGTGTTAATTACAATCGTCATAAAATCAGCCTAAGTTACATTTTTGGGGGCGCTCAATCTATTTGGAAACCATGAAAGTTCCGTGTGCCATAGACATGAAGAAACTCGATGACGCACACGGCTAGTCGAATGACTTGGACGACCTAACTCTCACTAGAATCGGTGAAGTTGCACTAAAACGAAAATCTACACCAACCAGCTCTGGTGGTGACAGGGGCGGCCTAACCAGAACCCACAAAAGCTGCAAAGCCGGAGAAAAGGTCCTCTCGCTCCAGATGACGGCCCACTTCCTTTGATATGCACTCCAAATTCAAACTGGAGGGCGAGAGCGCAACGTCAGTCCAAACCCAGGGTGCAAACCGAAAAAATACTCCTACTTACTCTACACTCTACACGACTCGCTCCGCCTCCCGTTGTCCCCAGTCCCCTGCTCTCCGCTCCTCCCCCATTTCCTGCCTCTCCAGTCCACAGGCCAGTACCCTTCGTCCGGCCTCCGAGAGTCCGAGTCCCACCTCCCAGGCGACGATGAGCGCGGGTGGGCGCCGGCGCTACTCCACGGAGCAGCTCCTCTTCGACGTCCCCGCCAATGCCGCGGCGGCTGTCGGTGCTGGCACCAGGTGGACGCAACAGGTACGGCCACCGATTCCTTGAGATCTGCGTGCGGCGCATTCTCCGGATGATTCCCGTCTTAGCTCATGAATTTGGATTGCGGCGATTTCGCATGCAGCGCGGCGGGGTGCGGCGCGGGGACGGGGAGATCTTCGTGTCGGTGGACCCGGCGACGCCGGCGCGGCTGCGCGGAGGGGACGCACCGGCTGCCGAGTCTCCGGGTCAGAGACAGCAGCTCAGCCCCGGGCTGCTCGATCTTCACGCCTTCGATACCGAGCTTATCCCCGATGTAAGAAGATAGCTGTGATTTTTATAAGATATGATACTTCTTCTGTTTTTTATGATCTCGTGTGACTGGGTTAGATCATAATATTCTAGATTGTTGGAGGTCTTCTTGATCTGACGTTCTGAATACGGAGTGTGAAGGCATGGCCGCATGGGTCACCTGAAATATTTAATTTGCTTTGGATTGATTTCATGGGCACTTGGAGAGCGAATGAGGAACTGTGTTTTCTCTTTTCGGGCATTGGTTTTGTAGGTGTGTATGGTTGGGAATGCAATTGCTTGGAGGGACTAGGATGTTGCAGTGTTAGACAAATATAAGTTTGTAGGAATGCAGGTAGCTTTTGAGATGTGCCACTGCATCAATTCTCATTGTGTGTTCAAAGCTATTGATTTGTTAAGCTCGTTTCTTTAGTTTAGATGGTGTGGCGTACTTGATCACGTCGATGAAGGTTCAATGTTAAACCCGCAGACCGTTTGATTTTGCAGAAAAGACATACGTATAATTTTCTAGACACTGAAAATTCATTATTAACTGAAACTCATATCCATATACAGTTTCAAGTACAAGGGATGTATGATGGAGCTCAAAAGTTTAGCTATGAAATTGGAGGAGGCTTTGATGACCCTGATTTGGGCTTCGCTACACAAAAGCAGATGAGCAAGTCCACTGTTTTTCCTGAAAGTAACTACCTCAATGCGTTCACTGAGAAAGAGAAGGCAGCCCCTGTTGCCAAAATCAAAGTGGTGGTATGTTTCTTCATCAGGCTCCATGGTTGTTGATCAAATTCCTTAATGGCTTATATGAAACTATGATAACTGTAGTTCATGCTTTGACGTGTAATGTTAAATGCAGGTGCGCAAAAGACCACTGAACAAGAAGGAAGTATCAAAGAAAGAAGAAGATATCATAGACATTGAACGGAACTCTTTGACTGTTCATGAGACTAAACTTAAGGTTCATGCCAAGTTACTTATTCTCATCTATTCGCTTTATTTCTAGCCACTGTTCCTGTGTTCCATAGTAGCTTAACTTGCTACTGGGAGTCTATACCCATTGCTTGATGTCTTGCACACAATTCTGCAGGTTGACCTCACTGAATATGTCGAAAAGCATGGATTTGTGTTTGATGCTGTTTTAGATGAGGACGTTTCAAATGATGAGGTTTTTAATAAACTGCATACTCTGTGTAGTTGTACTATTAAGTAGAGAAATTAATTCTCAGTAACCTGGATTCATTCTATTTACAGGTTTATCGTGAAACGGTTGAGCCTGTGGTTCCTGCTATTTTTAATCGTACCAAGGCAACTTGTTTTGCATATGGACAAACTGGTATATCTCCAGCATTCTCTAGATGATTGTATGTATATATGCAGCAGACTTAAAAGACACTTCCTAACTTATATTATTCACCCAGGTAGTGGAAAAACCTACACCATGAGGCCACTTCCTCTGAAGGCCTCCCAAGACATTTTGAGACTAATGAACCATACATATCGTAATCAAGGGTTTCAGTTATTTTTTAGTTTCTTTGAGATATATGGAGGGAAACTATACGATCTTCTCAATGAAAGGAAGTAAGTTATCCCTAAGTCTGTTATATTTATAAATAGTGTATATTCATAAAGCCTGTCACGTCTCATGTTTTGAATACCAACTATCTTATTCAGCAAACTTTGCATGAGAGAAGATGGAAAACAGAAAGTATGCATTGTTGGTTTACAAGAGTACAGGGTGTCTGATCTTCAAACTATCAAGGAGTTGATTGAAAGAGGCAATGCTACCAGAAGTACTGGTACAACTGGTGCGAATGAGGAGTCATCAAGATCTCATGCCATTCTTCAGCTTGTTATTAAAAGGCGTGTTGATGGCAGTGACTCCAAACCACCCAGATTGGCCGGCAAGTTGTCGTTTATTGATCTGGCTGGTAGTGAGCGTGGTGCTGATACAACTGAAAACGATAAACAAACAAGGTTATCTTCTAAACCTGTTTTCTTCTATCATGCAAATAATATATGTGTGTTTTGCTAATTGTGAAATGCCCTATTTTGAAATAAATACAGAATTGAGGGTGCTGAGATCAATAAAAGCTTGCTTGCCTTAAAGGAATGTATCAGAGCACTTGATAATGATCAGACTCATATTCCCTTCCGAGGAAGCAAATTAACCGAAGTTTTGCGAGATTCATTCATTGGAGACTCGCGCACCGTCATGATATCATGCATTTCCCCTAGTTCTGGTTCTTGTGAGCATACGCTGAACACATTGAGATATGCTGATAGGTGATTTTCTTTCTTAATTTTTTATTTTGCAGTAGTTGCTATGTCCATATAACTTGAGCAACACATTCTCATCTTCAGGGTGAAGAGTCTTTCAAAAGGAGGCAACAGCAAGAAAGAAGTGACTTTGGCTGCTGCACCTTTACGAGACTCAAGTCCTTCCCCATTGGCTTCGGTTGTACCCTCTTTCTCTGCAGACGAGGTGATGCATGATATCACTGAAAGGAACAATTTTGGTTGGCCTAAGCAACAGTATGCCAAAGAGCAGAAATCACCATTGTTTGTGGATAGAATGCCCAAGGCTAGGGGAGATACCGGGTTCAGTTCATCGACCGGAGGTCATTTCGGCGAACAAAGAACCAGAGTTACTGCAGCAACAGGCATAGCTGTAGTACCAGATACAATGTATCAGCAGGAAAGGCAACAGCCACGGAAGGGTAGAGGTTCAGCTTCGGAGAACAATATGAGAAATTCTATTGCTTACCCAATTAGAAAGGCTGTGCCAGATGAAGATGACCATCTGAATGACCTCCTTCAGGTACTGCATTATTGCTTCTGCAGCATTTTCTAGATACAGTATGACCGGGCATGGTTTTGATTTTTGTTAAGTGGTGCAGGAAGAGGAAGATTTAGTGAGCGCTCACAGAAAGCAGGTGGAAGAGACCCTGGATATCATTAAAGAGGTTAGTCGGTCGAAACTGTAAACAGTATCACTGTCAATTGTTGCTCTTCTTTATTTTGCCATAACCTATGAATGTCCTCTTGTTTCACCAGGAGATGAACTTATTAGTTGAAGCAGATCATCCTGGCAACCAACTAGATGACTACGTTACAAGACTAAGCAGTATTCTCTCACAGAAAGCTGCTGGAATCGTGGAGTTACAAGATCGTCTTGCACAGTTCCAGAGGCGTTTAAGTGAGAACAACGTGCTGATATACTCCGAGAGCCCTTGATCATAAGAGTGGCCTATTCGTCGCTCCTGCGAGGGTAATGTGGAAGCTGGGGACAGAGCCACCAGAGTCTATCTGCCTATGAGCTCATGTGCCGACCTGGTCCCGTGTTGCGAATGCCGGTGCACTGAGGTGGTTCTGAACCCATAGATGCGGCAAAAAGCAGAACTAGATGGCTAGTTTACTGCTGCTTACCGTGGCCGACTTAGTAGCATATTTGTACCTGAGTCGCGCCATTGTGTGCATGGTCTCCTTCATTCAATCCATGTGTATGTATATCCGTGTCACGGGAGTCAGGAGTGCCCTGCTATTTGTTGGTCAACAAATCTGCCTTTTTGTCCAGTGTATAAAGATTCTGGTATATCGTCGTGTGTCATGCTGAATCACACAATCTTCTTTGAACTCAGGCTGCAATGCTCTCTCTCCTTTTGAACTCATGCTGCAATTCTCTCTGTAAAGTTGCCAGTATTTTCTTCCGGGAGTCCTTGCTCGAAGTGGAAAAAATGCTGACCGACCTGTACTGTACCGTGCGTTGTGTTCTTTCTACTCACTTCGTCAAAGTGCATTTGGCTCCCGAGCTCCAGTCCTCTTTTCGTTTAAAAAAATTTAAAAACATATTTACAAGTTTTCAAAAAATATGAAAATAAATTCTAGGCATAGTCAATATTATATTCTACAAGCTTGCAAAATTACAACCTAAAATTATTTATATTTTTTTCTACACAAAAATGACAAAATGGATAAAATTAGGAGATTTGAAACTATACATACTCAAATCTATATTTTTGTCTTTTTTCTGTAGCTTATAGTACAAAGTGTTTAAAATTGATATATTACACGGTTATGGGATAAATCGTTGCTTACATTCGGATATTTATTTCAAATTTTTAGATACGATTTTTGTTTTTGTTAAACAGGATCATTGGTGCTCGTGTGCACCAAATCTCGGCTCAAGTATCGCTGAGAGCAAATTGTTTGCAGGCCCCCTACAATCTCATTCATTATCACCGGAGGCTGCATTCATGAACGTTGGAGCTTGGAGCCCAGTTGGCCTCCAAGTCTGCCGGTCCAATACACTGTAAGTCAGCCGCATCAAAGCTAAATTTGAGAATGGTTTTATCTAGGATGTTGCTATAGAATGACCGTTCTAGGAATGACAATCTTTGAGACATCGTATGAATTATGCAAGACTTTCGCGTGAGTATATTTGGCTTGCAGTAATTAAGATTGATTTAGTTCCTGAACAGAGCTAATTAAAGATGGTTTAGTATTTATTGCACGAATAAATAAAAATGCTCACGTCATCGGAATCTAGTACGAAAAATGAATTTCAAAATGTTTTATAGGTCAAACTGTTTATTCGATTTAAAATACGTTTTCACTGTTAAACTAGTCATGCCGAGATCTTCCAAACTAGATCTCATATTGATAGGTTTTGAAGACTTTTTTTCGAACCCAAAAGGTTATTCACATGTAACATGTAAGTTATCCAGTTTGTACTATATAAGTTACCCACTAGTAATACATAAGTTATTCACCCTACGAACGGGTTGTGTATTTGAGTTTTTATATGCGTGCGAAAACACAAATGTAAACTCCTCCGGTTTAGGATTCGTTTTCACCGAGTCGATGATGAGGGAGTCTCGCTATCCTAACACCTAGGCTACCATGTCCAAATCTATTAACTCTATCACACATATAATTAAATAAAATGGAAGTAACCAGAACTTAAAAAAATAAAGTGGCCATAAAGAGAACTAAAGTTATCCTAAAAATTATACAAAGTTATTCAAAAAATAAACAAAAAGTTATCTATAACATTATGCAATAATTATCCGCCAGTAACATGAGAGTTATTCATCCTCCAGCATATAAATTACTCACCTAATAACATTTAAGTTATCCACCACAAAAATTATTACTCACAAATAGAATATAAAGATTATTCTAACAGCTCGGCTTCGTCGCATGTCACTGCGAGCGGCATACGAAAGACTCAATTTGAAAGACTACCGCGTTAAACATCAAACACAATTTTTTAAAGGAATTAAATTTAACCTTTTTTATATACAATATAATAAATGAGATCTTATGCACTTATGTCCCACCAACCATCCTAAGTTGTAATGAACAAATATAACACGCAACCAGTAGTTTAGTGGGTCGGTTTTATAGTTCGTTGCTATTACCGCAGTATACGGGTGACGAAGCCTTGAAGGATGTTAGAATAACAAGTCTTTATTGCCTATCAACGCTAACACACGCATCGATGGCGCCAAAGTCTTGATTCCCTAACAACTAAACTATCGCATCCCAATTAAAGTAGTTCGTAGCTCATATTTAATTAACTAAACTAAAATATATAGACAACCGATATTTTATGATGTAAAAAAACTAGAAAAGTTATCCACATGAAAAATACGAGAACACCTCGATCCAAGCCGTTTATACAATGGATAACTTATATGTTATAGGGTGGATAACTTACATACTATGACATGGATAACTTATATGTTAAAGGTGGATAACTTTTTGGTTAAATTTTTTTCGTCAAAATATATCAACATGGGATCAAGTTTTAAAGATCTCATCGCGACTTGCTCAACGGTGAAAATGGGTCCTAAATCAGACGAATGGTTTAACGTACAAAACATTTTGAATTTTCAATTTGATCATTCTGATTCATTCACACTTGATGGATTACGTGATCGTTCCCACCCAATCAACGACAACAACGACAAGAATTAGTCCGCCGGATTTTACAACTCACCGACCGGTCTAAAGATAGATTTACCATTTATCTAAACCGTGTGTGTTGGATCGATTTAGCCTGATTTGTTTGTTAGGTTTAATTGGTCCAAGTTTGACAACGGGTTGGTTTGGTTCGGTTTCCCATAGGAAACAATTGGGTGTATTCAGGTACGGGTTCAAACATGTCTAGTTGCAGCCAAGTTAAACCCATGGTTCACTTCCGGTTTGACAGATCGGTTCGTAGAATCGTAGGCTGATGACCCATAAGTATAGGGGGTGTATCATAGTACTTTCGATAAATAGGAGTGCCGATCCCAACGAGGAGAAGAAGGTGCTGTACAGTGGTATGGAGCAGGAAATCTCTGTGAATACTTAGCAAACGGATTTTTAGTGGTTTTCTGACAAGGCAACAAAACAAGGAGCAAGTAACAAAGGTAACGAAAAAACGGAGCAAGTGGCCCAATCCTTTCTTAGCAAAGGACAAGCCGGTGGAAATACTTATAAGGACCAAACGTTCTCGAGGACACAATGGAATTCTGTCAAGTGCTTTCGCTTCAAATAGCTGAGTACTCTTCTTTGGTGTTTGTAAGTATTGTGTGGGTGAACCTGTGCTAACATACCACCCTTCTTAGGACTAATACATACTTGTGATTAAACCCCCTGCAAACATCCGTAACTACAAGAAAGTAATTAAGATATAAATCTAACCACAGCCTTAAACTTTGAGATCCTACACTCCCTTGTGCAAATGTGTCCTAACGGGGGTTCAGGTTTCTGTCACTCCGGCAACCCCACGATTAGTAGCCAAATACACAATGCATCCCCCTAGGCCCATAAATGGTGAAGTGTCATGTAGTCGACATTCACATGACACTACTAGAAGAATAGCACCACAACTTAAATACTAAACCATTGAATAATAACTCAACACAGATCCACTAATAATAACATGACTTCTCTCATGTCCTCAAGAACTAGACGAACTACTCACAAGACATCATATGGATCAAGATCAAAGATGATATGATAATGGATAACAATCTGAACATAAACAATAATCCAATGGTTCCACTCACAAGTATCAACTATAATAGTAATCAACACCGGAAAAGTTTCCCCTAAGAACTAAAGCAATATCCAACACAATCGTTACAGCGGGACGGAGTTGAGATGATGGTGCTGGTGGATATGATGGTATGGATGATGATGATGATCCCGATGAAGCCTAGCTTGATGAAGGTGTTGATGGCGACGGTCTCCCCTCTTCGGGAAAGAATTCTCCTGGCAGAAATCTGTCTGCCGGAGAGATCTTTCTCTCTTGGTGTTTTCTGCCCCCAGAGGCGGCGTATATCTATCTATGGTCGCTCCCCTGGTATTAGGGTTCCATAGGGAAGATATAGGCTAAGGGACGGAGTCAAAGGCCGGACAGGTGGGCCAAACCTGCCCTAGGCGTGAGGTCAGGTGGGCCCGCGCCTAGGGGGGTGTGGGCCCCCTGAGGCCCCACTTCGTCCCTCCTTCTGGCTTTCTTCGTATTCTGGTAAAATAATATGTTTCCATATTTTTCTGGTATTTTTCTGATCTTTGCGAAATTGCACCGAAACGCCTTCTTTTCCATCAGAATCCGGACTCCGGCAGTCCATCCTCCAAGAATCATCCAACATGCAGAAACATATGAAAAAGCCATAAGTAATACCTCATAATAAGACAAACATCAATGAATAGAGGTAAATTATGATATAGAAAGGTGATGCAAATTGGACGTATCAACTCCCCCAAGCTTAGACTTCGCTTGTCCCCAAACGAATACTAAGCTCAGTAAACATGTCCACATGTTTATGGAGTGAAGCGTCGATAAAATAATACGAACAAGAAGCATCACACTTACCATTGAACAACTCATAGAAGAAAGCAACTCACCATTATATAACTTAGCTTGCAACCAAGTACATCAGTCACAATAGAGATGCATAAAGATAAATCATAATTGGAATTGGCAAACTTGTTCTTGGTCAGAGAACACCTGGCAAACAGTTTCACAAAAGCTTTTTGTAGAAGTTTCAAACAGGATCACTCTACTCAATATATAAGAGTTTTGTGCAAACAAGGAAGATAAATAACATGATTGAATAAATCACCATATGAATGCTTGAAACACAACAACTCAAATGCTTGCTGGAGATAGAGAGGAAGTAGGTTTACTGACTCAACTGGTAACTAGGATAAAGGTCCCTTTATAGAGGGTAGCAGGGATTACAAGTCATAAAGAGCTTCCAAAAGATTATGGTACTTACTAGATTTGAGCCCTCATTGCCCCTATCATAAGCATCTTGAGATGATTAAGGTTGAAGTGAACAAAGATGGAGTATATGCTTGCCGAAATATAAGTTGGAAATCTCATGTCCCTTGAATATGAGGGCCACTCCTCATGCATACTCAACTTTGGGTCCAGGTAAGTTCTTGTCATTGTAAGTATTTTCATATCACTGAGAACTGCTAACTGGGTACCCCTTGTACATGGCACAGGAGCTTTCCCATAACCAAAATGACAAGGCAAGTAGACAATGAGAATCTTAGCAATCTTTTTATTTACCATATGCATAGCTTTTTTATTGAGGATGCTTCATAGATGACTCACTATGGTGATGCTGCAAGTTTCCACCATGATTAAGCATGGCTTAGGCCAGCGGCCCAGGCGTTTCTCTAACACAGAATACAAACTCCATGGACTTACAAGTTCCCTCTTTATTTCACACCGGTGACATCCATAGACAAAAGAGCACGATATCAATTGTGTACATAGTACAAGTGCAATGTTGAAAACGTTCCCCGTGATAGCACGGTTCTGCTAATTCCAACGTATAGATGCAAGCATATACAACTTCGATGTTCACAATGGTTCAAGTTTATTAGGGGCAAATAAATAAAGTGTGCCATCAAGTTCGTGAGAGCTTTACTAACTAGTTTTTACATAACAAAATACTTTTTAATTCGAAAGGTAGATGAAGCTTGAGAATTTGCTAGAAATAGCAACAACTACTAGGTAGATATGGTGGACACAAGTGGCAAAGGTTTTTGGTTCAAAGGGTTTTGGAAACATGAGAAGTATGCCTTCTCAAAACAGGTTTTTGGCTAGCAAGGATGGGTAGCAAGCAAGAGAGTTGAAAGAAACAAGCAAACATACAAGTAATAAAGCCAAACATGCATTCTTCCTTGAAGACACAAAAGGGTCTTAAATAAAGAATACTAAGCTTATGAGCCAACAAGAAAGAAAAGAAATGATACAAAATACCTGTAAGCTTTTTGTTTCTTTTTCTCTTTCATAGTAATGCTACTGACCAGAACTCGGTTTGCCAAAACCAATTTAGATCCACTTGATGATCCCAAAGTGGTGCCAATACTTATCAACAAGATCCATCATATAATAGAGATTGCAAACTAAAATAAGAAGTGCAAAAAGTAAAAGATGAGACTTCTCATTAATATTACAATAAAGGCACTCACACCAAGGGATACATAGATAACCAACTAAAGGAGAGATACGTCCACATGCAAACCAAACTATAATATAACCCCTCTACCACAGATATGAATCCACTAAAAAGATAAAATATAAAAGATAAAGGTGGTGATACCGCGGCACTCCCCCAAGCTTGGAACAGGCCAAGGGGATGCCAAGCCTAATGACGAATTACTCCCTTGGTGGTGGTGGTGTTCTCTTGATAAGCTCCTCAATCAGTTTCTTCAAATCCTCCACATCAAAGGTTAGAGTACGAATTAACTCTGAATTATGCTCAATGCAGCCCATGATCAAATCGGACCGATGATCCCAGTCCTTATTATTCTTTCTCCATTCTTCCAAATTAGAGTGTTTCTTCCCTGCATTGTTAGAACAAGGGGTACTAGGAGGAAGTGTGTGTGGAGCAAGGATATGACACGGAGTTCTCCCTCCTATAGACATCCGTGCTGTCCTCTTAAGCTTGGTATGTCGAGCCACCAAACAATGCTTGCGACGGTAGCACGAGTGTCCGGTTGCTTGTCCTCCTCCATGTCACCTTCATACCCTACCGAAATCTCCTCCTCCTTGGGGACATGAGGCTCTTCTTCTTCGGGCTTCTTGCCTTTGTCGTTGGCAGAGGCCATGGTGCTCTAAACTTGAGAAGATTTCCTGACAGAAACAGATCGAAATGAAAACACGACGAGAACACGATGCACGAACCTCGGGGGATCCGGGGGTTATATATTATGAAGTTTCAATGCATAAGGAAGGTTTTGATACGAAAACAAAGCGGAGACGGATTTCGAGGGTGGAACACCCCCCTCAGGCGAGGCCAGGCTAGGCCCGCGCCTGGGGTGGGTATTTCCACCCTGGGCTCTGTTTCCTCTTCAGTTTCATCTCGTAACTTCCTTATGTATTAAAAATATCAAAAATATAAAAAGATAGGAGTTTCATGAACCTTCTGTTTTCACCACTTTTACCTATTCAAAGACGAACTCTGCAGATTCCTTTTCTCTTTTTCCTGAAAATTTCCTTCTTACAAAACCCCTTGCACAAACTCAATTAAAACAATAGTGTAAGCAAAAACAACAAACCTTTAGGTACACACTTCAACTGAAAACCCATCAAAACAAAAGCTTCTGTAAGAGGCAAATGCAAATGATGGCAGAAATCTGTCAAAACAGACCAGCAGGTAAAGATTGATTTTTTCGAAGACCTTCTGTTGCTCAAATCTAAAAGTGCAGAACTAATGGAAGTTGGGTAACAACTTGGAGAACAAGCTCATAAAAATGCAGCTCCATCCGACATATTGATCTTCCTCACGAATGTTTACGGTACAACGCAAAAAATCTGTCCCAAGACAGCCACTTTTCACAACTCCTCTACTTCACAAAAGTAGTTGAACTTGACACAAAAAACCAAAACAAAAAGGATAAGGAGCGGTTATGTAGAGGTCTCAACCTAATAAGGTAGATTCCCCCTGTGTTTACAATGCTAGTCCCTGGATCAATAGCTAGCATCCAAAGTTAAGATGTAATATCAAGAAACAAAGGTCATAATATAACTTTATAACCAGGAATAACATAATTTTATTACATCAAAACATAGCTCATTTGGCTATTACATTACATTGCAGCGGAATAATTTAATCATGGGGTCCTTCATCTTCAATGTGCCACAGGCAGATGTTGGTTGTAGACTTTGTAATCCTAATCAAGCAATCTTCCCTAAACAATCAAACCTGCAACATTACAAGTTACAGCCACAAGGGTCAATACATTTGAATTGTATTGGCAAGTTTCACTGTTATGTAAAATATAAGTGGATCCTATCATTACATGCAAAATTGGCTAAGTAGAGTTTTAGGCTCATTTGCATAAAGCAATATTTTATCCTATCTTTTCAAAATGGTTTTGGTCCTTTGTCAAATCTCTTTTCCAAGTTCCTTGAACTCCTTGGTAGAAACTCAGGTGTTCAAGTCCTTGTCAAAACTCCTTGAGCACCTTGGTAACCCCAAGTGAAACAAGTCTTATCAAATTCTCATGAGTTCCTTGGTAACCCCAAGTACATCAAGTGTTTAAGCAAAATCTCTTGAGCTCCTTGGTAACCCCAAGTGCATCAAGTGTTAACAAAATCTCTTTGAATTCCTTGGTAGACACACAAGGGCATCAAGTTTTTATTTTAGAAGTTGGAATGTCGAGATCTCCCATAGTTCAAACTTTAGTTGCTCAGTATTTTCCATAACCGGGGACACGGCTAAGTACTTAGATTTTATTATCTTCTGCAGAAGGAGTACACTTTACCCACATGTCACAATCCCATCCTTTTGCCACCAGTGGCCTACTGGATTAGTGCTCACCAAGATGGAGTCTTGGCATTGAGAATGTGACGAAGTCTTTCCAAAGGGTCCTCCCATACACCATTGCTAGCTTGCCTTCAAAGACCCATGAAGCATTCAGGATCCCCATGTCCAGTTAACTGAAGACAGTGCATGGGTCTTCCCAAAGTAGTTGACTAAGCCGGTGCCATAATAGCATGTGGTTGCACACGCAAGCCACAATTGGAGAAACATGTTCAATCTCTAAGTTTCCTAGGTGGTTTTCGTTTGGAGCACAACACAAAGAGATTGCCATAGACATGGTTCCTTTTGTTGCCACCTTCTCCAAAACTTGAAGTATCCTCCACCTAGGTGGTTCATTGAGTCCTTGTTTTATTATGTAAAACACAAGTCCTTTTCTCAACCTTTGTAAAATCTCAACATGTATCTCTTTTCAAAATTTAAGCATGGCTAAGCATGTACAACTACAATGTTTTCACTAAGTAATGTATAGGGTATCCTATTAGGATTTAGCATAGCATAAGTATGAAGATATCTTTTTCATGCATGTTTTCATAATCCACTAAGTATAATGAAAATAGTAGGACTTTTGTATGATAGTGTAACTTGCCTTTTTGGTAGGGAATGAAGGTTCACTCCTTGATCCTGCTAGTCTTACACTTTGCTAATTTTCACTACAATCAATCAAACAAGCATAGTATCAAGTAGCATTCCAAACCAATATTCAAACAACATTTCTCACACACAAAGCAATGGATTCTAAGTCCTACATGGGAACCTGCTTAAGATGGTTTTATTCACAAGGAAGGTCTCCACTAGGCTTATAACTTTGTAAGGTCCAAATTGGTCATTTACCAAAATGGCAAAGTCATTTGCAAATGTGTTTTATCCTTAAACCATTTTCAAAACCTTTCATCATTTTATGTGGTGAAAAATATTTTCTTATCAAAGAAAAACTTTATGCTTTTCACCAAATGAGTTGCCATTGCAAAACTTGGTGTTTTTGGGTCAGTAGGTTTGGTCCAAACCATTTTCTCAAAGTTTTCTTTCCATAAACATTTCCATAATAAATTCAATAATTTTATTTGGCTAGAAAATGGCTAAGTCAAATAATCCAACCTAAATTTTACCAAAATCATTTTTAACACCAAGGGTTGGTTCCTAGGGTCAGTAAGGTCACAACAACCAAATTTGCCAAGGTTTCAAACTTATAAACATTTTTGAATCATTTTTCTATTCTAAACAAGCACACAAATGATTCTGTAAAAACAAGCAAACTAAAAGATACTATTCACTAAACTAATTCCAAAGTTGGCTAGGGCTTGCTCTCCTGAATCCAACGACATAAAATTTGTAATTTTTGGACGTGTGGATCCAAAGATATAAGGATTTGAAAATCCTATCTAAATCAGATTTCAAATCTGTTTTTAAATCAAAACATGGCCACGCTTTCTAACCGGGCGATACCGTTCGCCGGATCACGCTGTAGCCCTTGGATCTAATTATATCGTGCGACGTAATCATCACTTACCCTTCGCTAAGTTTCTATCGTATCCGTCGATCCAGATCCTCTGATTAACACGCTTGCCAAAGTCCATGTGGCGGTGGCTAGCGGCGGCGCACGGCCAGGTGGTGGTGCTACGGTGGTTCTAGGAAGCGATGAAGACAGAGGGTGTGCTCACCTTGTTCGCGAGGACGAGGTGGTGCTCAAGGTACTCTCGAGGAAGCAAGGGGCGCACGGAGATGGAGGTAATCGCTCGCCGGAGTCGTCGTCGGTGTCAGATGGTCTTGCTCGCGGTCGGTGTCGATGCTACAAACCACGAGAAGTACAACCGAAGGTATGGTTAACCGCAGGAGGTCACGGAGATGCTGTGAGCGTGAACGAGAAGAAGAGGGGCGGTCAGCATTTACCAGGGGAGGTCGCCGGAGAGGTTGCAGACGGCGGCTGTTCGAAGCTTGTCGAGCCGACGCCTGGGCGCCATTGTCGAACTAAAGGTCTTGGGAGGTGTGTCCGGGATGGGGAAGCTACCAGGCGTGCTCGGGAGGTTCGGGCAGTGTCGAGTCATTGAATCGGCACGGACTTCGCCGGAGAGGGTGCTCGGGGAGGAAATTGGGGCGGTCTAAGGCGTGCGAGCGCGAGGTGTCAGAGGGGAAATATAGAGGAGGCATAGGCGTTTCAACCTGCGTGATCAAAGCTGGTAACGGTGGTCGAGTTAAAGCGAATTAAGGCCGCGAAATCATCGGCAGGAGCGGTGTCGAAGGAGGGAGAAGGGTCGCAGGTGAGGAGGAAGAACGAGGAAAGAGGGCCTACCGGTCGGTGGGAAGAAAGCGAGGAAGAGGGTCCACTGGTCATACTCGGTCTTGGTCGAACGCAGTGCGAATCGCTTTTCTTCGGGAGAGAGGAGTCAGCTGTTCGGCTTTAGTGGGTCATTGGGTTGGGTCTGGTTCAATCCATTTTTTTTATTTTGTAACTTTTCTTTTTCTAATTCTAATTTCTGTTTTGAATTTCAAACAACCAAACAACAATCAAATTGATTCAAACAGTCTCCAAATTTCACAACTTTGAACTTGGTTCTGTTTATCAACATACACCAAGTTCCAAAATAAAATAATTTTTTATTCTTTTTAGGATCCATTCTTTAATTAAATAGAATGGGTCTTTAGTTATTTAATAAAATAGGGTTTGATTTAATTAATAAATCTCCATTTTAAAATCCAAATATTTTCAAAACCAAATCAGTAGGTTTTATTTGAAAATAAAGAATATTTGGAAACTATTTAAAACCAAATAATCTTTTATTTTTAGGGTCCATTAATATTTAAATATAATAGACCTTCATTATAAAATCAATTAGGATTTATTATATTTAAAATATTCATTTTGAAATCTAAAACACTTCAGTAGGTTTTATGTGAGAATAAATTATGTTTGGAAAGACCTATTTTAAATAACTTAATAAGTTTTTGATGTTTTAATTAAAATGGTATAACCTTTTATTTAAATGGAATTGGATATTAAATCCTTATTAATTTGTTTAATTAACCCTTTGTTATATATATTTTTTTATTCAAAACAAAATGTTTTAATTCCAAAGCTTGGCCAAGGTTTAATTTGGCTTTATAAAATAATCTTTATTTATAAATCCACCTTTTCATTTGAAAACCCAATCCTTTTATTTAAAGATCCAAACTAGTAATTTTTTTTAAATATTTTTATTTTCCTTTATTAAAAGTTTATCTTGTTAAATCCCTTTAGGATTTTATTTAATTCAAATGGGTTTGAAGTTCCAATTGAATTCAAAAAGTTTCTTCTGGCTCTGAAAATCAAACAAAGTTTTATTTTATTCATTTATTTTCACATTGCAAGATTTGGAAAATCTTGGGATGTGACAGGCTACCACCCTTTAAAATAAATCTCGTCCCGAGATTTGGGAAGGCTAGGGTTACAAGCAAGTTCAAAACAACTAGGGTACTACCACCCTTAAAATAAAATTGAAACAAAAAAATTACATATTGTCCTTCTTGGGATCCTGGAAAAACTTCTTTAAGCAAACTTTGCATGTGTCCTTGGTTTCCATACTTGACTCATGGGCCAAGGTTGAGTTTCTCCATAGGCTTGTTCAAATTGTTCTTCATCTTTTTCTGGACAGTTGCTTGCATAATGTCCAAGATTCTTGCAATTGAAACAGTGGATATCTTGGAGTTCTTTACGTTGCTCTTGTGGACAAGTTGCTACATAATGGCCTGGCTCTTTGCAGTTGTTACACACCACTTGGTCAATTCCCTTATTTTTCTTGTTCTCTGGGCACTCACTGGAGTAGTGTCCCATTTCCTTACATTTACGGCATTGCACAAGGTGCATGTCGTGTCTTGGTTTCTTGGGTTTCTTTGATCCTTTGAAGTGGGTCGTCTTGTTTGGAGGTATAAGTGGTCCTTTTCCTTTGGTAGACTTGGATCCTTCTTGTTTCCTCTGTTCCACCATGGCATAGATAGGGCATTGGATAGGACCATGGTCGTTTTCTTCACAAAGGTAACAAGTAGCTTGAGAGGTGGGACATTGTCCAACAGGATAATTTTCTTCATAGTTAGGGCATTGACCTTCATGCTCCTTGGAAGTGTGATCCTTGTCTCCACAAATAATGTAAGCTGGGGCTCCATCTAGAACAACATTCTTGTCATCTTTGTTATCATAAACTCCTTTGGGATAGCTTTCTTCCATGATGATCATTTGATTAGTCACCTTAAGCATCAGTTGGGATTGTTCCTCCAAAAACTTTTGCAGTGTTGGATCTTTATCACCATTGTTGGCTATGAACTGAGCTGTCAGTTGGTTCAACTGGTGTTGGGTTGCTATGAGCTCTTTCATGCAATCAGCTTGGTTGGTGTTGGTGTCATCAACCTTGGATTCCTTTGGAGTAGTCATCTGTTTGGGTTGAAGGGAGGTTAGAATAGGCAAGATATTTCTAAGGACTTAATTCTAATCACACACATCACAATTCACACAAGCAATGTGCATGCAATCACAAGTCAAACATTTCTCTCAAACAAGGTTCAAGCTCATACTTAGTCAATAAAAATATTTTTGTGGCACTACATAAGTTGGTGTGTTTTTGACTTAACTACAATATGGTGGTCGATCTATATGGTTCACTTGTGATCTTTCCATCATTCTTGGTTGCTTCTTCTTACATGAGATCAAATTTTCCTTGAGAAAAATTCCTTGGTGAATATGCTGAAGATGTTGAAGTCATTAGAGTTGAAGAAGTTGAAGTCATTAAAGTTGATGTTGTCCTTTGTTCCCAGTGAAGTCTTTGGCCATGGGGTAGGTTTTTAAATCAAATTGAAATAGAAGAGTTTTAAAGTTGAAACAGAAATGGTTGAGGAAAGAGTTTACAAGTGTTTTTGTAAATAAGTTTTGGATCAAAATATAACTCCTATTCTTCTAAGGGTTTTTGTCCAATCCTAGGTTTACAAATCCTACAGGCAACACAATGCTCTGATACCATATGTAGAGGTCTCAACCTAATAAGGTAGATTCCCCCTGTGTTTACAATGCTAGTCCCTGGATCAATAGCTAGCATCCACAGTTAAGATGTAATATCAAGAAACAAAGGTCATAATATAACTTTATAACCAGGAATAACATAATTTTATTACATCAAAACATAGCTCATTTGGCTATTACATTACATTGCAGCGGAATAATTATAATCATGGGGTCCTTCATCTTCAATGTGCCACAGGCAGATGTTGGTTGTAGACTTTGTAATCCTAATCAAGCAATCTTCCCTAAACAATCAAACCTGCAACATTACAAGTTACAGCCACAAGGGTCAATACATTTGAATTGTATTGGCAAGTTTCACTGTTATGTAAAATATAAGTGGATCCTATCATTACATGCAAAATTGGCTAAGTAGAGTTTTAGGCTCATTTGCATAAAGCAATATTTTATCCTATCTTTTCAAAATGGTTTTGGTCCTTTGTCAAATCTCTTTTCCAAGTTCCTTGAACTCCTTGGTAGAAACTCAGGTGTTCAAGTCCTTGTCAAAAATCCTTGAGCACCTTGGTAACCCCAAGTGCAACAAGTCTTATAAAATTCTCATGAGTTCCTTGGTAACCCCAAGTACATCAAGTGTTTAAGCAAAATCTCTTGAGCTCCTTGGTAACCCCAAGTGCATCAAGTGTTAACAAAATCTCTTTGAATTCCTTGGTAGACACACAAGGGCATCAAGTTTTTATTTTAGAAGTTGGAATGTCGAGATCTCCCATAGTTCAAACTTTAGTTGCTCAGTATTGTCCATAACCGGGGACACGGCTAAGTACTTAGATTTTATTATGTTCTACAGAAGGAGTACACTTTACCCACATGTCACAATCCCATCCTTTTGCCACCAGTGGCCTACTGGATTAGTGCTCACCAAGATGGAGTACTGGCAGATTGAGAATGTGACGAAGTCTTTCCAAAGGGTCCTCCCATACACCATTGCTAGCTTGCCTTCAGCACCCATGAAGCATTCCAGATCCCCATGTCCAGTTAACTGAAGACAGTGCATGGGTCTTCCCAAAGTAGTTGACTAAGCCAGTGCCATAATAGCATGTGGTTGCACACGCAAGCCACAATTGGAGAAACATGTTCAATCTCTAAGTTTCCTAGGTGGTTTTCGTTTGGAGCACAACACAAAGAGATTGCCATAGACATGGTTCCTTTTGTTGCCACCTTCTCCAAAACTTGAAGTATCCTCCACCTAGGTGGTTCATTGAGTCCTTGTTTTATTATGTAAAACACAAGTCCTTTTCTCAACCTTTGTAAAATCTCAACATGTATCTCTTTTCAAAATTTAAGCATGGCTAAGCATGTACAACTACAATGTTTTCACTAAGTAATGTATAGGGTATCCTATTAGGATTTAGAATAGCATAAGTATGAAGATATCTTTTTCATGCATGTTTTCATAATCCACTAAGTATAATGAAAATAGTAGGACTTTTGTATGATAGTGTAACTTGCCTTTTTGGTAGGGAATGAAGGTTCACTCCTTGATCCTGCTAGTCTTACACTTTGCTAATTTTCACTACAATCAATCAAACAATCATAGTATCAAGTAGCATTCCAAACCAATATTCAAACAACATTTCTCACACACAAAGCAATGGATTCTAAGTCCTACATGGGAACCTGCTTAAGATGGTTTTATTCACAAGGAAGGTCTCCACTAGGCTTATAACTTTGTAAGGTCCAAATTGGTCATTTACCAAAATGGCAAAGTCATTTGCAAATGTGTTTTATCCTTAAACCATTTTCAAAACCTTTCATCATTTTATGTGGTGAAAAATATTTTCTTATCAAAGAAAAACTTTATGCTTTTCACCAAATGAGTTGCCATTGCAAAACTTGGTGTTTTTAGGGTCAGTAGGTTTGGTCCAAACCATTTTCTCAAAGTTTTCTTTCCATAAACCTTTTTAGGATCCATTCTTTAATTAAATAGAATGGGTCTTTAGTTATTTAATAAAATAGGGTTTGATTTAATTAATAAATCTCCATTTTAAAATCCAAATATTTTCAAAACCAAATCAGTAGGTTTTATTTGAAAATAAAGAATATTTGGAAACTATTTAAAACCAAATAATCTTTTATTTTTAGGGTCCATTAATATTTAAATATAATAGACCTTCATTATAAAATCAATTAGGATTTATTATATTTAAAATATTCATTTTGAAATCTAAAACACTTCAGTAGGTTTTATGTGAGAATAAATTATGTTTGGAAAGACCTATTTTAAATAACTTAATAAGTTTTTGATGTTTTAATTAAAATGGTATAACCTTTTATTTAAATGGAATTGGATATTAAATCCTTATTAATTTGTTTAATTAACCCTTTGTTATATATATTTTTTTATTCAAAACAAAATGTTTTAATTCCAAAGCTTGGCCAAGGTTTAATTTGGCTTTATAAAATAATCTTTATTTATAAATCCACCTTTTCATTTGAAAACCCAATCCTTTTATTTAAAGATCCAAACTAGTAATTTTTTTTAAATATTTTTATTTTCCTTTATTAAAAGTTTATCTTGTTAAATCCCTTTAGGATTTTATTTAATTCAAATGGGTTTGAAGTTCCAATTGAATTCAAAAAGTTTCTTCTGGCTCTGAAAATCAAACAAAGTTTTATTTTATTCATTTATTTTCACATTACAAGATTTGGAAAATCTTGGGATGTGACAGGTTATTACAGAGGTAATAACTTCCAAGACTCGACAAAACTCTTGGGTTATCTCCCAACAAGTACTTTTCTTTAATGCCTTTAAGTTAGGCTTGAAACTTCCAAAGATGCTCACATAGGATAAATATATCTGGAGTGAAAAAGAGCATTAAGAAGCAAATAACAAACACACTTGAGTCTAACCCACTTCCTATGCATGGGGGTATCATGGGATAACGAATTTTTGAAACAAAAAGCCACTAGAATAGGAAGAAAAAACAGATGCAACTTTAAAGCTTTCAACATAAAACGGGGAAACTTAACATCATTGAGATGCATAAAACCATGTTTCCCTCTCTAAAAATAACTTTCGGTAGCACTTTGAATAAAGTTGACAATATAATTATCACTGGAAACAACTTTATCATCAGAGTAAGCATACTTACTGTCATTAAAAAGAGGTCCAAGGTCATAAACCGGATCAATAGAAGCAAGTTGTTCCATCCTAAAATCTTTATTAGGCAAGCTATTTTCACAAGGAGCTTTAGCAAATTTGGAAAAGTTAAACTCATAAGAATCTCCATCAAACTTAGTTAAAACTTTTTCCTTCTTACAATCAATAATAGATCCACAAGTGTTCAAGAAAGGTCTACCAAAAATGATAGGACAAGTTTTGCTAGCTGCTAAATTAAGCACTAGAAAATCAACAGGATACTTAATCTTACCACAAAGAACCTCCACATCTCTCACAATGCCAATGGGGCAAATGGATTCCTTATTAGCAAGATGAATAACCACATCAATGTCCTCAAGCTCACAAGGACCAATCTCATGCATAATTTCCCTGTAAAGCTCATAAGGAATAGCACTATAACTAGCACCAATATCACATAAACCATAGTAGAAATGATAACCAATTTTAACAGAAAGCACAGGAACGCTAGCTTTTCTAGCCTTACTAGGATGAGAGATAATATTAGAAGCGTCTTCACAGAAGACAATGTGCCCATCCCCTCTATTTCTAGTAACATGGTCTTTCACAATAGCTACCACAGGTTCAACATTCAATTGCTTACCAGGTTCCACCATTTTCATTGTACCTTTGTTATTTGCACTAATAATCATAGAATACTCCTTTACCTTAGCTGGGAAAGGAATTTTCTCAACATGAGGTTCAGGCACAATATGATTAGTAGTACAAACTTGAGTACTTCTAACTGGAACATGACTAACAACATATTTATATGGAGCATGGTACTTATTCCACTTCTTCTTGGGAATTTCTATGTAAGAGGCAAAGGCCTTAAAACAGTTGGCAATACTTTGGGAATCAAGACCAAACTCATTGTTAATATCACGGAAGTTATTAGTACTCATAAAAGATTTAATGCATTCATAATCATAGTTTATACCTGACTTTCTTCCTTTGTCATTCTCCCAAGCCTCAGTGTTATCTTGAATACGGTCTAAGCGACCCCATTTAGCTTCTTCCTTCATACGTGTGAATGATCCAGCACAAGAAGCATCTAGTAAATCTTTATCATGAAGAGAAAGCCTAGCATAAAAGTTATTAAGAATAATATTATTAGGGAGTTCATGAATAGGACATTTAAGCATGAGTAACTTCAATCTCCCACAAGCTTGAGCTGTACTCTCTCCATAAAGAGGCCAAAAGTTATATATAAGATTTCTATCCTTATAGATTGCACTGGGAGGATAAAAGAGAGATGCCATCTCCTCCCATTCCATGGATTGTCCATTCTTCAGCAGCTTATACCATTCTCCAGCTCTCACTTTCAAGGATACGGAGAGTAACTTCTTATTTACCTATTCAGTTGTGATACCTGCACACTTAAACAACCCACATAATTCAAGGATAAAAAGCAAGTGATCACCGGGATGGACAGTTCCATAACACGATTAACAATGCTTGTAGGTATCTTAAAAGGATATATCTCAACAGGAGGTGGTTCATCTACTACCCTATCAATGGTAGTAGTTTTCCCAAACATAAAAACAAGTGGGTTATCCATATTGGAAACAAAGTAACAAGCAGTAATAAAAGCAATACTCACAGTAGAAGTTTTCCTTACCAGTTCCACTCTTCAATAGCACTTCACTCCCCGGCAACGGCGCCAGAAAATAGTCTTGATGACCCACAAGTATAGGGGGTGTATCGTAGTACTTTTGATAAATAGGAGTGTCGATCCCAACGAGGAATAGAAGGTGCTGAATAGTGGTATGGAGCAGGAAATCCCTGTGAATACTTAGCAAACGGATTTTTAGTGGTTTTCTGACAAGGCAACAAAACAAGGAGCAAGTAAAAAAGGTAACGAACAAACGGAGCAAGTGGCCCAATCCTATCTTAGCAAAGGACAAGCCGGTGGAAATAATTATAAGGACCAAACGTTCTCGAGGAAACAATGGAATTCTGTCAAGTGCTTTCGCTTCAAATAGCTGAGTACTCTTATTTGGTGTTTGTAAGTGTTGTGTGGGTGAACCTATGCTAACATACTTCCCTTCCTAGGACTAATACATACTTGTGATTAAACCCCCTGCAAACATCCGTAACTACAGGAAAGTAATTAAGATATAAATCTAACCACAACCTTAAACTCTGAGATCCTACACTCCCTTGTGTAAAGGTGTCCTAACGGGGGTTCATGTTTCTGTCATTCCGGTAACCCCATGATTAGTAGACAAATACACAATGCATCCCCCTAGGCCCATAAATGGTGAAGTGTCATGTAGTCGACGTTCACATGACACCACTAGAAGAATAACACCACAACTTAAATACTAAACCATTGAATAATAACTCAACACAGATCCACTAATAACAACATGACTTCTCCCATGTCCTCAAGAACTAGACGAACTACTCACAAGACATCATATGGATCAAGATCAAAGATGATATGATAATGGATAACAATCTGAACATAAACAATAATCCAATGGTTCCAATCACAAGCATCAACTACAATAGTAATCAACATCAGGAAAGTTTCCCCTAAGAACTAAATAAATATCCAACACAATTGTTAAAGTGGGACGGAGTGGAGATGATGGTATGGATGATGATGATCCCGATGAAGCCTAGCTTGATGACGGTGTTGATGTCGATAGTCTCCCCTCTCTGAGAAGGAATTCCCCCGGCAGAAATCTGTCTGCCGGAGAGATCTTTCTCTCTCGGTGTTTTCTGCCCCCTAGAGGCAGCGGAAATCTATTTGTGGTGGCTCCCCTGGTATTAGGGTTCCATAGGGAAGATATAGGCGACGGGGCGGAGTTGGAGGCCGGGCAGGTGGGCCACACCTGCCCTTGGCGCGGGGTCAGGTGGGCCCGAGCCTAGGGGGTGTGGGCCCCCTAAGGCCCCACTTCGTCCCTCCTTCTGGCTTCCTTCGTCTTCTGGTAAAATAATATGTTTCCATATTTTTCTGGTACTTTTCTGATCTTTGCGAAATTGCACCGAAACGCCTTCTTTTCCATTAGAATCCAGAGTTCGGCAGTCCATCCTCCAAGAATCATCCAACATGCATAAACAGATGAAAAATCCATAAGTAATACCTCATAATAAGACAAACATCGATGAATAGAGGTAAATTATGATATAGAAAGGTGATGCAAATTGGGCGTATCATAGGCACACAGTTTCCGTCGTAGAGAAGGCAGCACAATCGAGGAGAGGAAAGTGATGAGGGCATATTTCCATCATGTTTCACATTATTATTTTGCATTGTAGATGTAGGATTTTAGTATTTTACGGCATTCGCACGCACTTTTTATGTTTATTTTCACCACGATCAGATTAGATGTTGGATCAATGGACACAATTCTTGGAGCAGTTGTACTGGAGAGAAAAGGAGTCAAAAACTACGTAAAACGCTTATTTAGAAAATATTAATAATACCAGAAGAAATCTGGAAGCGAGAAACAGAGACAGAAGAGTTGACGACCAACTAAACGGCGGGCCGCCGTATAGTTAGCGCCATCTCCGCCTCCTCAAATATATTCACCCCGTGTAACTGGTTCGGGGAGACGACATACAGAACACCCAGAAATCACCAAAACCTAACCTGCGGATGGCATCTGGAGGGGGAACTTGCCCTAGGGATCCATCTTCGCCCTACGCAGATCTGGGAGGCCAAGGCATCGATCTACATCTTCATCAACCGCTGCATATTCATCACCACCATCATCTCCATCCATCCCATCTAGATCTTGTTGTAATTCTTGCACTAGTTGTTTATTTATACAAATACTATTCATCAATGATCGCTTCTATTACCATTACTATGATGTTGTCTGCTTCCATGTCTGAGTAGATCATTAGTTCTTGGGGATATGGAGAAACCCTAGCATGAGATTGAAATAAGAAAAAGTTTATTATGATATTCATCGCTGTGACCATGTGTTAGATTGTCTACATCTTGATGTTGGGAGAAGTCGACCTCTCCAATATTTGCCTCTTGTGGGGACTTGATGTAGGGAACTACTTGTTGGTAGACGGAGGGATGTTAGAACTTACAGTGACTATAAAGCCGTTGGCACCCCTTATGTATCAACTTGGGAATCGAGGAAACTCACAAAACACTATCTATGCCATGGATACGTCCTGCGGGATTACGTCCCTTAATAGCACGGTAATTCAATTGATGTTGATTGTTGTCTGTTGTAGTTATGAGGGTGATTTGAGCAGTGGTTGCTGCCTCTTTGTCCAAATACGGAGTTCCTCCCACACATACATAGTTGAGAATGTTCATGATGATAATCTTTACCTTAGCCCTTTATAATGCTAGTGGTGTATCCGCTAATCCCTAAGAACACTTTCTTCCACTAAAGTTTCAAATCTCTTTTACATACGTGATACTTATTTTTTGTATTCAGTTTTATTTGCTTTACGCATTGTTCTCTTATACCAAAAACCCCAAAACACCTTTTTACACATTACTCGCATTTTATATTGTCACTTGGAACTTTATTTAGCATTTCTATTTTCAGTATTTAGTTTAAGAATTCTTAGACTTCAGACTCCTGCTCCCTGTGGGATCGATATCTTTATTTCGAAACTAGCTACATCCGATCTGTGCACTTGCATTCATCAAGCTATTTTCTGGTGCCGTGGCTGGGGAACTAAGCGTTGTAGGTCTTTTAGTTTTTGTTTATATACTTTAGTTTTGTTTTGAGTTATAGGTTTCCACCAACATGATGGAGTTTGAGCATATGACTAGTGCTAACCCACTCAACCACTTTGGGAAGCCCTATGATATTTATAAAATAGAAAACTTCAACGAGAAGACAAGGAGGTTTGAAATAAATCCTCTACTACTTGGTATTCTACACAAGAAGCAATTTACTGGAGATGAAGAAGATCCTGATCCATATGAGCATATTGCATGTTTCAAAGATATATGTGTCATGTTCCAATTAACAGGGTATACCGCCAATCGATGAGGTAAGGGTTAAACTTTTTAGTCAAACTTTGACAAGCACAGCTCTCTCATGGTATAGATCTCTACCCTCAGAAGCCACTACTACTTGGGATGATTTAGCTTGCGAATTCTTATCTAAATATTACCCATTATCAAAATCATTTGGAATTAGGCGTCTTATAATGACTTGGAAGAACCGTCCCAATAAAGGACTAATAAGAGCTTATATAAGATTTAAAGATTTGCTTATATAATGTCCTCATCATGATTTACCTGAATGGTATTTATTGCATATCTTTTATGGAGGTTTGATTGAACCTAATAGAATTGAATTAGACTCTTGCGCGAGAGTAGCTTTTATGGATTTACCTATAACTAAAGCTTGGGCCTTACTTAATAGAATTCGTGATCATATAGTTTCATGGAATTTTGGTCTAGGAAGTGAAGGAGGCACGGAAATAGATCATGAATGTATTCACGACTATAATAAAAAATGCCATGGGTTAATGAATTATCTAAAGATCTTTATTTAGATTCAAATCTTGTATTGCAAGTTGTTAAAGCTTTTACAGAACACATCGAAGCTCCAAAGGTAGGTTCAATCAAGTTTTATCCACCACCTAAACTTGAAAATAAAAGAGAAGTTAAAGCAACTGTAGACTCCCTAGAACCAATGTATGAGATACCTTTTCCTAACACTGCACAAAAGCATATGTTGGAGTATAAATAGGTCAAAGCAGTACAGGAGGAGAAAGAAGAGGAAAGTGTGCCAATAATTGAAGAACATCTAGATGAAACCAAAGATGAAGAGGTAACCAAGGAAGCAATCATGGCTATGTATGCACATTGTAACATAGTTGAACTTGATGAAGAGACTTCTATATTGGTTGAAGGTAAGATTAAGGTAAAATATGTGGGTTAGCCTATTCTTCCCTACATATTTAAAGAAATCTCACACCACGGTATATGTGATCTTGGCACTGAAGTTAATGTTATATCCTATGACTTTTATTTACAAATAAAAGAAGAGATAACACAGGCTACAATAGAAAATACTGATATGACAATCATGTTAGCCAATAAAATCTTAGAATTCCAGTGGGAGTAGTTGAAGATGAAGTTCTCACAATTAACAATAAAAAATTTTCCTTATTGATTTTGTAGTTGTTGATATGCCAATTGACACTTTTTGCCCAATTATATTTGGAAGAAACTTTTTGAGTGATATGGGTGCCACAGTTGACTTCAGAAAGGAGGTTGTCTCCCTTAAGCTTGGGGAAGCGGAAAAGGAATTCCATTTTTCCAAATTTAAAGACAAACCTCTAATCATAAAAGAAGAAGAGAAGGAGAAAACTATTGAACAAATGACAACTCTTTTCTTAAATAATCAAGATGAAGAAATAAATGAAGACCCAAATTGTGAAGAAATAATTATGGAGGATAAAACTATAGAAGAATTAGAAAATGAATTTGATTCATTTCCCAATGAAGAACCTCGAACTGATGAACCTTTTGAAGAGCCAGAAAAGAGAGGGGATGAGGAATTACCACCCCCAGAATTAAAAACTTTACCAGATAATCTTAAGTATAGATTCTTAGATGATACTAATAAATTCCCTGTTATTATTAGTGCTAAAATTTTAGGAGAATAAGAAGAACTGATGAAGGTACTAAAGGAGCACCGCAAGGCCTTTGGGTACTCAATGGATGACTTGAAGGGTATTAGTCTCATGATAGCCTCCCATCGGATATTCATGGAGGAAGGTGCTAAACCAGTTGCGGAATTTAACAGAAGACTAAAGCCTAAAATGAAGGAAGTGGTAAGGAAGGAAATAGTATGCTACTTGATGTAGGTATAATTTATCTTGTAAAAGAAAGTGAATGGGTAAGTCATATTCATTGTGTTCCTAAGAAAGGCGGTTTTACAATTGTTCCTAATGAAAACAATGAATTGATACCTACTAGAATTGTTGTTGGACATAGGATGTGCATAGATTTCAGAAAATTGAATAAGGAGACTAGGAAATATCACTATCATTTATCGTTCATAGATCAAACTTTAGAGAGGTTAGCAAACCACACTCATTTTTGTTAATTTGACGGATATTCTGGTGTTTCCCAAATAGCTGTTCATCCTGATGACCAACTTAAAACAACTTTCATTAGTCCTTATGGTTTAGATGCTTACCGACGTATGCCTTTTGGTCTATGTAATGCTCCAGCTACTTTTCAAAGATGCATGACTGCTATATTTGGAGATTTTATAGAACTTATAATGGAAGTATTTATGGATGATTTTTCTGTCTATGGAACTTTGTTTACTAGTTCCTTGAAAAATCTCAATATAATTTTGCAGCATTGCAAAGAGACTAATCTTGTCTTAAACTAGGATAAGTGCCATTTTATGGTCAAAGAAGGCATAGTCCTTGGACACAAAGTATCAGGTAAGGGTATTGAAGTAGATATGGCTAAATTTGAAGCAATAGAGAGAATGCCACAACCAAGGTATGTAAAAGGTATAAGAAGTTTTCTTGGTCATGTAGGCTTTTATAGATGGTTTATTAGGAATTTTTCTAGAATTTCTAAACCTTTGACTAATCTATTGCAAAAGGGAGTAAGATTTAATTTTGATGATAAATGCCTTATTGCCTTTGATAAACTTAAATATGATTTGTCTCGTGCTCCCTGTCATTAAACCACCTATATGGGATATGACTTTTGATTTAATATGTGAGGCTAGTGATGATGCTGTAGGAGTAACTCTGGGACAACACATAGGTCACAGATTTAATATTATACATCATGCTAGTAGAAATGTCAATAGTGCTCAAAAGAATTATCCTAAGGAAGAAAGGGAACTCTTTGCTGTATTTTTCTCTTGTGATAAGTTTCGTTCTTATATTGTTGATGCAAAAGTAAGAGTTCATACGGATCGTGATGGTTTAAAAGAACTCCTTGAGAGGAAGTTCCATAAGCCAAGACTAAACCGTTGGATCATTTTGCTTCAAGAATTTGAGTTACAGATTATGCAGAGACATGAAGCAAAGATAGTGTATGCATCATCTATATTTACCTAGCAAGACATCGATCTTATTGAGAGGAGCTTTAGTCCTAGTGATTTTTGTTTTCAAGAATTACTATATGAACTAAGGTTAAATCCTCCCAAGAAGAGGAAGTCCTTGTTGTTGGAGGATGATGACCCACAAGTGTAGGGGATCGCAACAGTCTCCCAAGAAAAGGAAGAAAGGGAACTCTTTGCTGTATTTTTCTCTTGTGATAAGTTTCGTTCTTATATTGTTGATGCAAAAGTAAGAGTTCATACGGATCGTGATGGTTTAAAAGAACTCCTTGAGAGGAAGTTCCATAAGCCAAGACTAAACCGTTGGATCATTTTGCTTCAAGAATTTGAGTTACAGATTATGCAGAGACATGAAGCAAAGATAGTGTATGCATCATCTATATTTACCTAGCAAGACATCGATCTTATTGAGAGGAGCTTTAGTCCTAGTGATTTTTGTTTTCAAGAATTACTATATGAACTAAGGTCAAATCCTCCCAAGAAGAGGAAGTCCTTGTTGTTGGAGGATGATGACCCACAAGTGTAGGGGATCGCAACAGTCTTCACGGGTAGTATTACCCAATTTATTGATTCGACACAAGGGGAGCCAAAGAATACTTGCAAGCCTTAACAACTGAGTTGTCAATTCAGCTGCACCTGGAAATAGTTCTTTCTCATAGAAGTTTATCAATAGCAATAGTTTGGTAGTAGTAACAACAAAGCAACAACATCAGCAACAACAACAGTGAAATAATAGCAATAGTAACAGTAACGGTAACAGTAGGATTCGAGTGCGGTAGGCATAGGGATGGATGGACGGGCGTTGCATGGACAAGTCTAAACATGTAACTTCAAGATCTAGGGCATTGCAGATAAATAATAACAAGCATCCAAGTACTAAACAATCCTAGGCATGTGCTCCAAATATAGTCATACGTGCTCGCAATGAGAACTTGCACAACATCTTCTGTCCAGCCAGCCCGTGGCAGCGGGGCCTCTAGGGAACTACTGGCAATTAAGGTGCTCATTTTAATAGAGCACTAGAGCAAAGCATTAACACTCCATGAACACATGTGATCCTCACACCACAACCATCCCCTCCGGTTGTCCCAATTATTGTCACTTTGGGGCCTTTGGATCCGGACAATGATATGTGTACACAACTTGCAGATAAGATCACAAAAAATACTATCATAATGATTCAATAATAAGTTCAGATCTAAGATCATGGCACTCGGGCCCTAGTGACAAGCATTAAGCACAACAAGTTGCCACAAAGTCAAATAGCACTAATAGAGATACTAGGCACTATGCCCTAACATATCTTATTCGATTACATGATAGAACTCATCCAATCCCTACCATCCCCAAGCCTACATCGGGGAATTACTCACTCATGGATGAGGGAAACATCGGTGGTTGATGGAGATGCGTTGGTGATGACGATGGCGATGATCCTCTCCAAATTCCCCGTCCCGGCAGGGTGCCAGAACGGAGTTTCTGGATCCAAATCTTGGTTTCTGGTGGTGGCGGCGAAGCGGAACTCTTTCTGGAAAACTATTGCCTCCCTCGATTTTTAGGTCGAAAGGCAACTTATAGGCGCAGAGGGAGGCCGAGGAGGTGCCTGGGGTGGCTTCACCCCCTCCAGGCGCGGAGTCAGGTGGGCCCACGCCTGGGGTGGGCGTGGGCCCCCCAGGCCTCCTCTCTGTCTCCCCTTCTGGCTCCGTGGATCTTCTAGTGAAAAATAGTTTTTGACATATTTTCCGGGATTTTTCCCGATAGTTGATTTTCTGCACAAAAACAAGACACCAAGGTAATTCTGCTGAAAACAACGTCAGTCCGTGTTAGTTGTATCCAAATCACACAAGTTTAGAGAAGAAACAATAGCAATGTGTTCGAGAAAGTAGATACGTTTTGGACGTATCAACTCCCCCCAAGCTTAGATTATTGCTTGTCCTCAAGCAATTCAGTTGAAAACTGAGTGCGATAAAAGAACTTTCACGAACACTTTGCTTCATATGATGTATATATTCTTAGCACAGGAGTATATGCTTAAACAATTCATAATAATAAGTATGCAACTAAGTCTACTCAATAGTCATTGCAAGCTATGAAGAGAAACCAACTCAGTAATAATAAGTAGCATGAAACATAAACATAAGCAACATTGCAATGCTCATAGTAAGGTATGATAGAGTGGTATCTCGCTTGCCTTTTTTGAAGAGCACAATATGAATGCCAAGGCACCTTTGAAGTTCAAGTGAAGACTAGAGGTAAAGATATCAGAGATACAAGGATCAAAGTCATGAAATAATTAACCAAGTTTTGGAACAAACACAAGAATGACAACTATGCTCTCAAGAAGGTGCTCATAGAATAAGTGGTGACTCAACAAAATTGTGAAAACGGTTTTGTGAAGGTTTGAAAGGCTTCCTGATGCTGAAAGGAAGGTACTCATTAGCTTTGAGCTCTCATTGCCCCTATCATAGGCATCTTCATGTGGCTAAGGTGAAAGTGAGGTCCACTCTGAATCATATGCTTGACAGATCATAGACTGGAAATCCCAAGTCCCTTGAGTACGAGGGTCACTCCGCATGCTACTCAACTTTGGTCACCTGAAATTTCTTGTCATTGTAAATACATGCATATCATCGAGAACCGCCAACGGGGCACCCCTTGCATATGGTACGAGAGCTTTCCCATAACCAAAATGACAAGGCAAGCAGACAATGAGCATCTCAGCAATCTTTTTATTTACCATATGCATAGCTTTTTATTGAGGATGCTTCCTAGATGCTCATTACAGTGATGCTGCAAGTTTCCACCATGATTAGCCATGGCTTAGGCTAGCGGCCCAGGTGTTTCTCTAACACAATGTATAAACTCCATGAACTCACAACCTCCCCTTTTATTTCACATCGTCGACATCCGTAAACAAAAGAGCGAAGTATCAACTGGATAGGATATCCAAAAGGTGTTGAAAGCGTTCCTCGTGATAGCACAGTTCTGCTAACTCCCAGCATATAATAAGCAAGCATATAACTTTCATGGACTAGTCAAAATGGTTCAAGATTATTAAGCGCAAGGAATAAAGTGTGCCATCAAGTTCGTGAGAGCTTTACTAACTAACTTTCTCAAAATAGACAAACATTTTATTTTGGAAGAAAACACAACATATATAAAATATGCACTGATGTAGCAAACGATGCTAATAGGTAGGTATGGTGGACACAGCTGGCAATATTGGTTTTGAGGAGTTGGAGGCACAGGTAGAGCACATACTCAGTGCAAGTGAAGGCTAGCAATAGAGAGGGAGCAACAAACGAGAGAGCAATAAATGTCACAATCATGCTTGCGACAAAACATGACTAATTATGACATGAAAGTGATATAAGAACTCTGAGGCAAAATAAATCATCGAGTCTTACTGACTATTGATTAGTAATATGCATGCGTGAGCATGTGCCAAGTTGATTCACATGAACAGTCAGAGAAGGATACCACAATGTCATACCAAAGTATGAATAAAACAATGCAAGCAAACATTCATATGACATGCTACAAACTATTAGCAAGCTAGATCTAATCATAGACAAGCAAGAACTACTAAGCATCCATAATGACATACACCTTACAAAAACAGGCTAAGCATGCTCACAATGATGAGTATATGTACAAAAATGAAACAAATAGAGTTCGTTACCAACCTCTTACCATACCTCGAGTTGTCTTAATCTTCATTATTGCCCTTCACTTGTGTGACTTGAATATTTAACATGAAACCAAAATCCACTGAGGATGGCTGAACCCTGTAAAGAATTCACAAAACCAAAGAAGAACAACAAATATTTTTGGTGTTTTCGATTTTTTTAGAAACAAGCAAACAAAGAAAAACCAAACAAAAACAAAGCAAACCAAACAAAGAAAAATATTTTTGGATATTTTTAAGGAAAACCAAAGCAAAGAAACAAACCAAGAGAAACAACGCAAATATTTTTGGTATGTTTGTGTTTTTGAGAAAGAAGCAACAAGAACCAAAAAGAAAGCGTAACAATGGATATACAAAGAACCGACCGAACATGATATATAGATGAGTGTGACGTTAGTATACCTCCCCCCAAGCTTAGGATTTTGGCCTAAGTGGGGCTCAATCCCATGGTGCCCAAGTAGATGCACCTCCGTAGTATGTCGAGGAGGCTCCATCGTCCTGGTACGAGCTCGAGGACTCCCCGGTATAGTGTACCGCAGGGTCATATGAGGGCGCTTCCTCCTGATAGTGCCCATGGAAGTTAAGAGAGAGCAGCGTGTCATCCATCTCTTCCTTCGAGCGTGACCAAGGTCCCTGAGAAATACTGAACAAAGTGGTTTGGGGTAGAGGGATATCTCTCTCTTCCCCGTCAATAAACATCATTCTATAAACCAAGTTATCAAGAGTAGATCTAGTGGTGACAAAGTGGTGTGCCTTCATGGCATCAAGATCAAGCCTATGAGGAGCCAAAACTATATCATGTGGATCAACATCAATGTCCAAGGCAAAAGCAATACGAGTAGCAATAATTCCCCCATAAATGGATCCCTTGGCAGCTAAACGACGAGCAATGAGGGAACCAAGATTATACTTATCCTCACTTGAGCGCAACAGCTAAGAAGGCCAATTAATAGTTGGAAATATTACTAGTGTTCTCCCTACCAAGAACACTAGTGGTAAGATAGTAGGCAAAGTACCTGATGGCTGGAAGTTGAATATTCTTTATCTTCCCTCATTGATCTCTGCGGTCATCATCATTGGTTATTCCTCGGTAAAGCTCCAACAAATCAGCGGGAAGATCTGGAATCTTCTTTGATGGCCCAGATGTACCAAGTCCCAGGGCCTTGCAAGATTTCTTCAAAGTCATAGAATGAGCCCTCCCATAAATTTTGAAGGACACAGAGGGCTTGAACATGCTATTAGTAAAGGAGAAACTCTCCACAAATGTTTTAGTAAGCACACCATATTGTGCACTCTCATCCTGCATGAAACTTGTTAGACCAGCCCTTTTAATCAAAGTCATAAAATCGTTAAGAATCCCAGCAGCTTGCAAGAAAGTTTGGCAAGGAAAGGTGGAGGGGTGCGCATCCCCTTCATCTCCCTCGTCACCAAATCGTGGAGTGATGAGATCCTCATTGTATGAGGGTCTAGTACTGGTAGATGACCTTGGAAGCCTTTCCCTTATAGGTGCATCACTCTCAAATATATCACCAAATGTGTGGTGGACCATGACTTCACTTTGCTGAAATTTTTAGGCAACCATCAAACCAAGTGATTTCTAAGTTGATAAATGATGAGCAACTACTATAGGAACTTGCTAGAGGACTACACATGCATCAAAACAAGGTTTCTAAGCATAGAACACGCATGCAAGATCAAAAAACCTATCACCTATAGCAGCAAAATACTCAAGATACAATCTACCAATCACAAATCTAATTGGACAAGTGGAGGAGGCAAATACCAAGGAGCAATTCCTCCAAAAATCAGCACTTGAGATGGGCTGAACAAGGAGATCAAAAATCGAGAGCAAGAACAGTAAGAACTCGAGCTTGAGAAAGTTTTTCGGTGTTTTTCGGGAGAGAAAAAGAAGGTGGATTTGAGGAGGCAGCCTAGAGGGGCCCAGGTGGGCCAGACCCCCTAGGCGCCACCCCTGGTAGGCCGCGCCTACCATGGGTGTGGTGTCCTCGGTTGGCCCCCTGGGTCACCTCTGGTGCCTCTCTACCCCTTTTTGCGAGGAAAAATTTATTTTGAATTTTCTGGGATTTTTCGGGAAACTTTATTTTGGCCAATTTTCAGGGTATGAAAATTGATTTTCTCGCAGAAACAGTTTTTTCAGAAGAAGCAAAAGCAAACCAAAATCCAAACTACATGAGCTCTAAGAAACTCAAACAAGCAAACAACTAGCAAAACTAAAGCTAAAGCAAAGACTAGGAAGGAGAAAAGTAAAAGAAAGCAAGTATAACCATAGTGGAATTATTATTTTGTTCATTAAAATCCTTTTGTTAACAAGGTTGATCAAGTCTTATTATCAAAACAATCTTATATGAAACAAAACTTTGCATTCCACAAGGTGATTAGGTTACCTCATACTTGATAGCAATGGTCCCAATCATAATAGTTTCAAAATTTTCTTGTGGAATGGGACAATATATTTCTCCAACCTTGATGCTCTCAATATTTTCAATGGAATTCAGGCAATAGCTTCTAACAACCTTCTTAGGGAAATATACAGTGTGCTCTTTGTTATTAATATTGAATGTTACTTTTCCTTGATTACAATTGATGACAGCACCTGCAATATTAAGAAAAGGTCTCCCAAGAATAATAGACATGTTATCATCTTCAGGCATTTCAAGCACAACAAAATCAGTTAAAACCATGCAATTATGAGCAACTTGAACAGGAACATCCTCACATATACCAACAGGAATAGTAGTTAACTTATCATCCATTTGCAATGATATACCAGTTGGTATCAATTTTTCTAGATGAAGTCTCTTGTAGATAGAAAAAGGCATAACACTAACTCCAGCTCCCAAATCACATAAAGCAGTTTTAACATAATTGTTCTTAATAGAGTAGGGAATAGTTGGTATACCTGGATTACCAAGTTTCTTTGGAACCTTACCATTGAAGGAGTAATTAGCAAGTAGAGTAGAAATCTCCTCATTAGGAATCTTCCTTTTATTAGAGACAATATCCTTCATATACTTTGAATAAGGAGTCAATTTAATAGCATCAGTCAAAGTAATTTGCAAAAATAAAGGTTTCATCCACTCACAAAACTTGTTGTAGTGTTATTCCTCCTTTGACTTGTGTTTCTTACCTGGAAAAGGCATAGGTTTCTGCACCCAAGGTTCTCTCTCTTTACCATGTTTATTAGCAATAAAATCCTCCTTTGTGTACCTAGTGTTCTTAGTGTGTTTCTCAGGTTCTTCATCAAATTCCTCCTTATCAGGAGTATCATTATTATTACCATTCTCAGTTTCAGCATCAGAGACAGATATACTATTAGGATCTACAGTAGGTTCAAGTGGTTCCTCAACTACTTTATGTTTCTTTTTCTTCCTCTTACGAGGACTACCACTATCTTCACCTTGTTGGGAATCCTGCTCTATTATTTTAGGGTGTCCTTCATGATATAAAGGATCTTGAGTAGCTATACCACTCCTAGTTCTAATTCCATAAGCATGTTTATCTCCTGAAGCATTAACTAGCATATCCTTTTGTACCTTAGCAAGTTGATCAAGTTGGGTTTGAACCATTTGAAAGTGTTTATAAAGCATTTTAATATCATTAGAAGTTCTTTCCACAATATATTTCAACTCATGGATAGCTCTAGAGTTTCCCAATAAATGATTTTGAACCTTTTTATTAAAATTACCTTGTTTAACAATAAATGTATCAAGTTCCTCTAAGCATTGATCAGGAGGCTTGCCATCAGGAATATCACCTTCATTAAAGTGGAGAGAGTGTACCTCAATAGTAGATGAGTGGGGAATTGGCTTACATAATTCTTCTATAGGAGGTAGATTCTTCACATCTTCATCTCTAATACCTTTCTCCTTTAGACACTTCTTATCTTCCTTCATCACTTCATCATTTAATGCAATAATGCCCCTCTTCTTTGTTGTTGGTGTTGGAACTGGTTCAGGAACAACTGGTTCATGAGTAATATTCTCAGGTGTATTTAGCTCAGTTGAAGTCCAATCATCATAATTCTTGCTTATCTTAGCCATTAATTCTTCAGCATCTGTAGGAGTCCTTTTCCTGAAAACACAATCAGCAAAGCTATCTAGGTATGTCCTAGAATCATTAGTTAGTCCATTATAATAAATATCAAGAAGCTCATTCTTAGGTAATGGACATCCAGGATGTGCATGAATCAAGGCACAAAACCTTGTCCATGACTCAGGAAATTTATCTTCTTCTCCCTGTTTAAAATCAAAAAGTCTTTACAAAGCAGCATGTCTAGCACTGTGAGGAAAATATTTCTGGAAGAAAGAAGTAATCAAGCAATCAGGGTTATCAATGGAACCAGGAGGTAATCTATTAAACCAAGCCCTAGCTTCTCCTTTTAGTGAAAAAGGGAAGATCTTAGTCAAAGTACTTGCGCATCTTAAAATCATCAGAGAATAAAGCACTCATAGTAGAAAGTTCATTCATATGAGCCACAACACTCTCATTTTCAGTCCCACAAAAAGGTTCTTTCTCTACAATATCTAAATAAGACAAATCAAGAGAGAAATCATAATCTTCATATTTAATATCTATGGGAGAAGTGGCAGACTTAGGATCAGAGGACAACTTAGGCATAATAGTACGTCTAGCAAGGAGACTCTTCATAGCACTAGTACCATGTGTGTTTCGGCACTCTTCAACAAAATCATCAGTGAACTCAATGTAAACATCATTAATATCATAACTCTCACTAGCCTGAGGTGAGCTAACAGGTGTAATAGTGGCTTCACTAGGAGTTTTGGTATTTCCTAGACTAGCCATATTAGCATCTAGAAAAGGACCTAATGAACCACTTGCATCAAGCAAAGTAGAAGTAACATCATGAGCATCAAAAGCAGTTTCAGATTCAGCAGTAGTAGCACTGTGTGTAGCATGAGTATGTGGTGGTGGTGTGACAAGCTTACTTATAACAGATAGTGAATCAAGATCAATAGAGGTGTTTAGGACTGTACCTCTTCTTGTATTGGATGGTAAAATAGGGAACTTTCCATCACGAAACTTCCCCATGATGAAAGGAGTAGCAGTGAACAATAATATATCCAAGTGAACTTACAAATAAAGCTATGCTCCCCGGCAACGGCGCCAGAAAATAGTATTGATGACCCACAAGTGTAGGGGATCGCAACAGTCTTCATGGGTAGTATTACCCAATTTATTGATTCGACACAAGGGGAGCCAAAGAATACTTGCAAGCCTTAACAACTGAGTTGTCAATTCAGCTGCACCTGGAAATAGTTCTTGCTCATAGAAGTTTATCAGTAGCAACAGTTTGTTAGTAGTAACAACAAAGCAACAGCAGCAGCAACAACAACAGTGAGACAATAACAATAGTAACGGTAACAGTAGGATTCGAGTGTGGTAGGCATATGGATGGATGGACGGGCATTGCATGGACGAGTCTAAACATGTAACTTCAAGATCTAGGCAATTTCAGATAAATAATAACAAGCATCCAAGTACTAGACAATCCTAGGCATGTGCTCCAAATATAGTCATACGTGCTCGCAATTAGAACTTGCACAACATATTCTATCTAGCCAGCCTGTGGCAGCGGGGCCTCTAGGGAACCACTTGCAATTAAGGTGATCCTTTTAATAGAGCACCGGAGCAAAGCATTAACACGCCATGAACACATGTGATCCTCACACCACAGCCATCCCCTCTGGTTGTCCCAATTATTATCACTTTGGGGCCTTTGGATCCGGACAATGATATGTGTACACAACTTGCAGATAAGATCACAAAATATACTATCATAATGATTCAATAATAAGTTCATATCTGAGATCATGGCACTCGGGCCCTAGTGACAAGCATTAAGCACAACAAGTTGCAACAAAGTCAAATAGCACTAATAGAGATACTAGGCACTATGCTCTAACAGATCTTATTCTATTACATGATAGATCTCATCCAATCCCTACCATCCCCAAGCCTACAGTGGGGGATTACTCACTCATGGATGAGGGAAACATCGGTGGTTGATGGAGATGCGTTGCTGATGACGATGACGATGATCCTCTCCAAATTCCCCGTCCCGGCAGGGTGCCAGAACTGAGTTTCTGGATCTGAATCTTGGTTTCTGGTGGCGGCGGCAGAGTGGAACTCTTTCTAGAAAACTATCGAACTCCCCTCGGTTTTTAGGTCAAAAGGCAACTTATAGGCGCAGAGGGAGGCCGAGGAGGTGCCTGGGGTGGCTGCACCCCCTCCAGGCGCGGGGTCAGGTGGGCCCGTGCCTGGGGTGGGTGTGTGTGCCCCCCTAGGCCTCCTCTCTGTCTCCCCTTCTGGCTTCGTGGATCTTCTGGTGAAAAATAGCTTTTGGCATATTTTCCGGGATTTTTCCTGATAGTTGATTTTCTGCACAAAAACAAGACACCAAGGTAATTCTGCTGAAAACAGTGTCAGTTCGTGTTAGTTGTATCCAAATCACACAAGTTTAGAGAAAAAACAATAGGAAAGTGTTCGAGAAAGTAGATACGTGTTGGGCGTATCAGAGGAGCTTGTCACTCCCGACTAAATAAATGGTAAGTGGAAGGTAAGTTTTCTAAGTGTTTATTTTCACAGTTTCTATTATTAAATTTTTTGCCTTTGAATTCCTCTTATTTTTCTGAAGCTTTTGAGGGGTTTCTGAAACTATACGGCCGGAGAAAAATATCCAGCCATATAGTTGGTCGTCAAACGTTCAGTATCCCCTTTGCAAAATAATTTTCTAGTGCTGTAACTATACGGGCGCAACTATACGGCCGGAGAAAATATCCCGCCATATAGTTGGTCGTTAAACGTTATGTATCCTTTTACAAAAGATTTTTCAAGGTGCGGTATTCTCCCGCCGTATAGTTGGTCGTCAAAGATTCAGTACCCTCGACCCATTTTTGTTTTTAATCGATAAAAAATGTTTTTGTCGGTTCTTAGTTGGTAATCTAACCGACCTAGGCTAGAAAAATTTGGAAGTTTCTGCCCGGAACCAACTATACGGCCGCAACTTTATGGGTCGCGACCGTATAGTTGGTCGTTACGGCTCAGGACACCTCCAAATCCATGATTTCTTTTTCTAGTCGGTTTGGATTGTTTCCTTGGACGACAATTTGGTGTTTCTCATGAGTTTTACCAACCTATGACCTCTCTTATATACTGCCCTTGTGCCTCTCTCTAATCACAAATCACTAGGAACAAATCCAGCTATGTGCTATCCTGTCCCAGGCCATGGAAAACCTATGGGGCTCATTGCTCCGAGGGACCTTTCTAGAAGCCCGTCGATGGAGGACAATGATGAGGAGGTGGAGAGGTTTAGTCCGGGATACAAAGAGTATGTCAACCCAAGCTTCTACAACATCGATCAAGATGAAGGGATTGACGACATATACATCCATCGCAACATCTACGGTCCTCCAGAGATCAACTGGGTGGCGATGAAAAGGACTCAAGAAGAGAGAGAAGGCCGCAAGCCGCACAAAAAAGGATGTGCGGAGACGATCAAGTTCATCACTAAAGATCCAATGCCACATAAGCGTAAGGAAATACCTAACGTTGGTGCAGGTGCTAGCAACAAACCGGAGTTGCCCCACTCGAGGCCTACCACCAGCGCTCGCATAAAGGTGAAGCCTTAAGAGGAGTGGAGGAGCAGCTTCTACTTCCCCGATCCATCGATAATGGATGAGGAAGAAGAAGTTTTCCCCAGGACAAAGGATCGCGTGCGGGCACTAGAAGTATATCAGAAGCAGGAGCTACTCCATTGTGTGGAAGTCCGTCACTACCTCAAGGAGATAGAGGAGAAGGGTGATCTTCTCCCAATGATGACCAAGCTTGTTGATAGGATGGATACACTGCAATCTGATTTGCGCAGGTGCTACAGCCGCATCACCGCTCTGGAGGACACTAACAAGAAGCTACACACCGCGGTTCTACATGCTATGGAACCACAGTGACCTTCAAAAAGCACGGTATCAAATAATCGCAAGGGATTATTTGATCCAGCATGGCTTAATTCCAAGCTTGGGGAGATCTTTAAGGCCTTGTAATCTATCTTACAAGTTTTTATATATATTCTAGTTTTGCATTAGTTCGATCTCATAAATAAAGTTTGCATCATTAGAATCCCTTCAGGAATAGTTGATCCCTCTTATGAATTCTAAGTTTATTATAATATATTGAGCATTATTGAGTTTGAGTTTGTCCTATTGGATATATAAATGACTTGAGTATGATTTTACATGCACTTGATGATAGCAATAGGAGTCTTACACATCATTGGTATTAATGGAACATATAAAGATAGTTTGATCAATATGTTCTAGGTAATTAGTTTGATTTACAAGAAGGAGAAACTATCTAATCAATTGACATGAAAAATAAAAACCTTGAACAAGTTTGAGGTAGAATACTTGTTCTCACATAAATATAAGTGCTATCAAAAAGAGTGGGAACAAGTTTGAGGTAGAATACTCAAATTATAAAGATGCTTCATATATGTTTGGAATTTGATAATTGAGATCGTTAAACTTTGAAATTCCTACATGAAGTGGATTATATGGCTAGCACCTTTTCACAACACTTAAACAAAAGTGTGAGCACAAATATATATAGAAAAAGAAGAGAAAGACAGATGAAGAAAAAGAGCGAATGTGCAAAGAGCAAATAGGCATATACCACTATATCGTAGTAAGACAAAGAGACGTTTAAGATTTTGAATCCCAAGTGAATATGTTAATCCTAAAAACACTTGGGACACCCAGAAATTCGAAACCTAACACCCGGAAGGCATCTGGAGGGGGAACTTGCCCTAGGGATCCATCTTCGCCCTACGCAGACCTGGGAGGCCAAGGCATCGATCTACATCTTCATCAACCGCTGCATCTTCATCACCACCATCATCTTCATTAATTGTTGCACTAGTTGTGGATTTATACAAGTACTATTCATCAATGATCTCTTACATTACCATTACTATGATGTTGTCTGCCTCCATGTCCGAGTAGATCATTATTCTTGGGGATATGGAGAAACCCTAGCATGAGATTGAAATAAGATAAAGTTTATTATGATATTCATCACTGTGAACATGTGTTAGATTGTCTACATCTTGATGTTTGGAGAAGTCGACCTCTCCAATATTTGCCTCTTGTGGGGACTTGATGTAGGGAACTACTTCTTGGTAGACGGAGGGATGTTAGCACTTACAGTGACTATAAAGCTGTTGGAACCCCATAGGTATCAACTTGGGAATCATGGAAACTCACAAAACACTATCCATGACATGGGATACGTCCTGCGGGATTACGTCCCTTAATAGCACGGTAATTCAATTGATGTTTATTGCTGTCTGCTGTGGTTATGAGGATGATTTGAGCAGTGGTTGCTGCCTCTTTGTCCAAATACGGAGTTCCTCCCACACATACATAGTTGAGAATATTCATGATGATAATCTTTACCTTAGCCCTTTATAATGCTAGTGGTGTATTCACTAATCCCTGAGAACGCTTTCTCACACTGAAGTTTCAAATCTCTTTTACATATGCGATACTTATTTTCTGTATTCAGTTTTATTTACTTTACGCATTGTTCTCTTATACCAAAAATCCAAAAACATATTTTTACACATTACTCTCATTTTATCTTATCACTTAGAAATTTATTTAGCATTTCTATTTTTAGTATTTACTTTAAGAATTCTTAGACTTCAGACTCCTTCTTCCTGTGGGATCGATATCTTTATTTCAAAACTAGATACATCCGATATTTGCACTTGCAGTCATCAGGAAGCGTGTACCGTTGGTTTTGTTCAGTTCATCACTGATATTTGGTTGCATGGCACGACGCTTCTCACAAGCATAGGCTGCATGGCACAGGAGTTTTTTTCTGATAATCAATACCATATATATTCATAGTAGCAAATAATACATGCTAGAGATATATAAACTTATTCCAATGATTGCAAAATAAAATCTAAAAGAAACTAGCAAATTTTAAGTTCTTCAAACTTTTTCTTCTTCCAAAACACAATATTATACTTTTTTGAAGGCAGCCTAAAATAGACAAATACCAAACCATAACCTAAAAATAACAATAAGTATTCTCCCATAATTTTAATTCCAGCCATAGTGCCAAGGCCACATACACGCACACAATCATTAGAGTAATCAATCAACATCGGCAAGAGTACCAACACCGGTACTCCAGGAAAATCAACCGAACAACATGATCAACGTCCCTGGCAAACCGAGAGAACGAATCGCCATTGTCGAGAACGTAGAAGACAGGACACATATTGCGAGGATAAATCTCCTCGTGGCAACCATAAGAAAACATCCAAAACTGATCTGGCAAAGCTAGATATGAAATACCATACCTATATAAACTTAATCTTTCAACACCACCATTGACGCCGGAAAGAAGATTGCGTCGTTGAACGAAGGACCAAAGATTACTTATTGTAGACAAGGCTATCTCCATTGACGTAGATGTCAAAAAGAATATGAATAAAACACTAACCTAAATACTACTTTTATTATAAACTCCACTCATAGATCGGGTTCCCCACCCCTCCCGACGCCGGTGAGGCCAGACGGAGGAGGAGGAACCGATCTATAAGGAATACGGAGTGGAGGAGGCAGCTAGGTCAGGAGAGAGGCTTCGGCTTTGGTCCTGCTGGTTTTTATTATTGCCTGGCACAAGAGATGATTTGAGACCCCCCCTAAAAATAATTTTCTATTTCCCGCTACACTGCATGTACGGTGGTGCACGCATGTACCCGGTGCTTCCGCAGTTACCGACCATCATTAGAGCAAGCAAGTATTAGTACCTCCATGTAAAAGTTTTCTAAACTCCTTCCTCGCTGTAGACATAAAAGACTGAATATCATTTCCATTCGCCCATTCAATATGGAGATAAGCCTAGACTCATATTATCTTGTGACACTTAACATGCAATTGGTATCATCAGTCGCCAACCAGTTTCTCCTCTATAATAGATCGTGTGTGTTTAGTCCATCTAACTGGAGAAACCACACATTTTTTGTTTTCATAGTACAAGATGAGTCCCAAATCTATTTGTGCATTGGAGGCACAATAAGGTGAGCATGGGCAAGGGAGTAAGCACGTGCAGGATTATAAGAATCACCCAGCTATATTTTCATGTAGGGATTTCTATTTTCATGCCCCTGATTCGTTAGTTGTATTCACTTTTCCCTAGCCGCTTAACTTTTTCTTACTTTTGCCCATCTCCTTGTCCGAAACTCTCGCACGGTCTGAAACTCGCTGTCCGTCGGGTCCCATTATTGGACCCTCGCCGTTACGTGCTGACAAGTGGGGACTCATTTAGTCGGGTCCAGTAGCGGACTCTCATTGTTACGTGCAGACAAGTAGAACCCCTCGTTACGTGCTGACACGTGGGGCTACATTCAGTCGGGTCCCGTAGTAGGACCCCCCATGTTGGACTGCGTGGGCCGGCTTGTAGGGAACGTGTTTTGGGGATGTGGTGTAGGACCATGTGGGGCACGTTCGGTAGTTACGTGCGCCCTGCCACCTAAATTCGATGATTTCTTTTTTATTATTTTTATGATTGGCCTTTTAAAGAGCGTATTTTCCCCTTTATGTCGCTAATAGTTGTGTTAATTTTTGCCCAAAAAGGTAGCGAATCTAGAGCAGATTCCCTCTTCATTCATGGTTCCTTTCAGCCCTCGTTTTTCCCAATCTGGTAGCAAATCTAGAGCAGCAAATCTGACCTACACCATAAATACATTCAGTAAACAGAGAAGATGTAGATAAAGCAACCAATATAGGATATATAAACAGAGCATATGTAAATAAAACAACTAATATAGGATATATAGTACAGTACTTAAACGAGGTTCGATAATTAGGCTGCTCAGCAGCAGGAACGGACAAGTTCAATAGTGACAACAAAATAAAACAAGCTGCTTTACAGCAGCAGCATCAGCACAAGATCAGTGGCCCCTCATGGCCTCCGCTAGGAGGGCCTTCGCCTCCGCTTCCTCCACTTCTTGGTGCCTAGTCCCTTGACCTTGGGCGCCTTGGGCTTGGTTGGAGGCATGCGACCCTCCTCGATGGCCGCCTTCTGGAGGTTGTGGAGGTGAAAACCGAGCGCCTGGTGCTTGGCTCTAAAGCCGTGGATGATACGCCCAATTTGCATCACCTTTCTATATCATAATTTACCTCTATTCATTGATGTTTGTCTTATTATGATGTATTACTTATGGATGTTTCATCTGTTTATGCATGTTGGATGATTCCTGGAGGATGGACTGCTGGAGTCTGGATTCTGATGGAAAATAAGGCGTTTCGGTGCAATTTCGAAAAGATCAAAAAAATACCAAAAAATATGGAAACATATTATTTTACCAGAAGAATGAGGGAGCCAGAAGGAGGGATGTAGAAGGGCCTTAGGGGGCCCACACACCCCCTACGCGCGGGCTCACCTGATCCTGCGCCTAGGGCAGGTGTGGCCCACCTTCCCGGCCTCCGACTCTGCTCCTTCGCCTGTATCTTCCCTATGGAAACCTAATACCAGGGGGCGACCATAGATAGATTTCCGCCGCCTCTAGGGGCGGAAAACGCTGAGAGAGAAAGATCTCTCTGGCAGACAGATTTCTGCCAGGGAAATTCCTTCCCGGAGAGGGGAGATCATCGCCATCAACACCGTCATCAAGCTAGGCTTCATCAGAATCATCATCATCATCCACACCATCATCTCCACCAGCACCATCATCTCCACTCCGTCCCGCTGTAACAATTGTGTTGGATATTGCTTTAGTTCTTAGGGGAAATTTTCCCAGTGTTGATTACTATTGTAGTTGATGCTTGTGAGTGGAACGATTGGATTATTGTTTATGTTCAGATTGTTATCCATTATCATATCATCTTTGATCTTGATCCATATGATGTCTTGTGAGTAGTTCGTCTAGTTCTTGAGGACATGGGAGAAGTCATGTTGTTATTAGGGGATCTGTGTTGAGTTATTATTCAATGGTTTAGTATTTAAGTTGTGGTGCTATTCTTCTAGTGGTGTCATGTGAACGTCGACTACATGACACTTCACCATTTATGGGCCTAGGGGGATGCATTGTGTATTTGGCTACTAATCATGGGGTTGCCGGAGTGACAGAAACCTGAACCCCCATTAGGACACCTTTGCACAAGGGAGTGTAGGATCTCAGAGTTTAAGGCTATGGTTAGATTTTTATCTTAATTACTTTCCTGTAGTTACGGATGTTTGCAGGGGTTTTAATCACAAGTATGTATTAGTCCTAGGAAGGGAGGTATGTTAGAACAGGTTCACTCACACAACACTTACAAACACCAAAGAAGAGTACTCAGCTATTTGAAGCGAAAGCACTTAACGGAATTCTCATGTGTCCTCGAGAAAGTTTGGTCCTTATAAGTATTTCCACCGGCTCGTCCTTTTCTAAGAAAGTATTGGGCTACTTGCTCCGTTTTTTCATTACTCTTGTTACTTGCTCCTTGTTTTGTTGCCTTGTAAAAAAATCACTAAAAATCCGTTTGTTAAGTATTCACAGGGATTTCCTGCTCCATACCACTGTTCAGCACCTTCTGCTCCTCGTTGGGATCGACACTCCTATTTATCGAAAGTACTACGATACACCCCTATACTTGTGGGTTATCAAGACTATTTTCTGGCGCCATTGCCGGGGAGTGAAGCGCTATTGAAGAGTGGAAATGGTAAGGGAAAATTTTACTATGAGTATTGATTTTGTTACTGCTTGTTACCTTGTTTCCAATATGGATAAACCACTTGGTTTTTTGTTTGGGAAAACTATTACCCCTGCTAGGGTAGTAGAATGAACCACCTCATATTGACATATATCCTTTTAAGATACCTACAAATATTGTTAATCGTGTTATGGATAATTATTATTTTGGGGATGGAACTGTCCATCCTGGTGATCACTTGCTTTTTATCCATGAATTATACGGGTTGTTTAAGTGTGCAGGTATCACAACTAAACAGGTGAAGAAGAAGTTACTCTCCATATCCTTGAAAGGGAGAGCTGAAGAATGGTATAAGCTGCTGAAGAATGGAAAATCCATGGAATGGGAAGAGATGACATCTCTCTTTTACTCTAAATTTTATCCTCCCAGTGAAATCCATAAGGATAGAAATCTTATATATAACTTTTGGCCTCTTGATGGAGAGATTACAACTCAAGCTTGGGGGAGATTGAAGTTACTCATGCTTAAATGTCCTATTCATGAACTCCCTAAAATATTATTCTCAATAACTTTTATGCTAGGCTTTCTCTTCATGATAAAGATTGACTAGATGCTTCTTGTGTTGGATCATTCACACGTATGAAGGAAGAAGCTAAATGGGACCTCTTAGACCGTATTCAAGATAACACTGAGGCTTGGGAGAATGACAAAGGAAGAAAGTCAGGTATAAAATATGATTATGAATACATTAAATATTTTGTGGGAACTGATAACTTCCGTGATATTAGCAATGAGTTTGGTCTTGATTCCCAAAGTATTGACAACTGTTTTAAGGCCTTTGCCTCTTACATAGAATTTCCCAAGAAGAAGTGGAATAATTACCATGCTCCGTATAAAGATGTTGTTAGTCATGTTCCAGTTAGAAATACTCAAGTTTGTACTACTAATCATATTGTGCCTGAACCTAATGTTGAGAAAATGCCTTTCCCAACTAAGGTAAAGGAGTATTCTATGATTATTAGTGAAAATAACAAAGGTACAATGAAAACTGTGGAGCCTGGTAAGAAATTTAATGTTGAACCTGTGGTAGCTATTGTGAAAGACCCTGTCACTAGAAATAGAGAAGATGAGCACATTGTATTCTGTGAAGACGCTTCTAATATTATCTCTCATCCTAGTAAGGCTAGAGAAGCTAGTGTTCCTGTGCTTTCTATTAAAATTGGTTCTCATTTCTACTATGGTTTATGTGATATTGGTGCTAGTTCTAGTGCTATTCCTTATGAGCTTTACAGGGAAATTATGCATGAGATTGGTCCTTGTGAGCTTGAGGACATTGATGTGGTTATCCACCTTGCTAATAAGGAAACCATTTTCCCCATTGGCATTGTAATAGATGTGTAGGTTCTTTGTGGTAAGATTAAGTATCCTGCTGATTTTCTAGTGCTTAATTCAGCAGCTAGCAAAACTTGTCCTATCATTTTTGGTAGACCTTTCTTGAACATTTGTGGAGATATTATTGATTGTAGGAAGGAATAAGTTTTAACTAAGTTTGATGGAGATTCTTATGAGTTTAACTTTTCCAAATTGGCTAAAGCTCCTTGTGAAAATGGCTTGCCTAATAAAGATTTCAGGATGGAACAACTTGCTTCTATTGATCCGGTTTATGACCTTGGACCTCTTTTTAATGACAGTAAGTATGCTTATTCTGATGATAAAGTTGTTTCCAGTGATAGTTATATTGTCAACTTTATTCGAAGTGCTACTGAAAGTTATTTTGAGAGAGGGAAACATGGTTTTATGCATCTCAATGATGTTAAGTTTCCATGTTTTATGTTGAAAGCTTTGAAGTTGCATATGTTTTGTCTTCCTATGCTAGTGGCTTTTTGTTTCAACAATTCGTTTTCCCATGATACCCCCATGCATAGGAAGTGGGTTAGACTCAAGTGTGTTGGTTATTTGCTTCTTGATGCTCTCTTTCATTTCAGATTCATATCTCCTTTGTGAGCATCTTTGGAAGTTTCAAGCCTAACTTAAAGGCATTAAAGAAAAGTACTTGTTGGGATATAACCCAAGAGTTTTGTAGAGTCTTGGAAGTTATTACCTCTTTCATAACCTCTCCTTATCCTTTTGTTTTGGTTTTTTGTGTCAAGTTCAACTACTTTTGTAAAGTAGAGGAGTTGTGAAAAGTGGCTGTCCTGGGACAGATTTTTGTGATGTATTGTTAAAATTCGTGAGAGAGATCAGTATGTCGGATGGAGCTGCATTTTTTTGATGTTGTTCTCCAGGTTGTTACCCAACTTTAATTAGTTCTGCACTTTTTGATTTGAGCAACAAAAGGTCTTCAAAAAATCAATCTTTACCTGCTGGTCTGTTTTGACAGATTTCTGCCATAATTTGCATTTGCCTCTTACAAAAGCTTTTGTTTTGGTGGGTTTTAAGTTGAAGTGTTTACCAAAGGTTTATTGTTTATTCTTACACTAATGTTGTCATTGAGTTTGTGCAAGGGTTTTGTAATAAGGAAATTTTTAGGAGAAAGAGAAAAGGAATATGCAGAGTTCGTCTTTGAATTGGTAAAAGTGGTGAAAATAGAAGGTTTGTGAAACCCGAATATTTTTATATTTTTGGCATTTTAAATACATAAGGGAAGTTACAAGATGAAACTAAAGAGGAACCGGAGTCCGGGGTGGACAAACCCACCCCAGGCGCGGGACCAGCCTGGCCACGCCTGGAGGGGGTTTGACCCCCCTCGAACTCCGTCTCTGCCTAGTTTCCGTGTCAAAACCTTCCTTATGCATTGAAACTTCATAATATATAACCCCCCCTGGATCCCCTAAGGTTAGTGCATCGTGTTCTCGTCGTATTTTCGTTTCGATCTGTTTCTGTCAGGAAATCTTCTCAAGTTTAGAGCACCATGGTCTCCGCCAACGACAAAGGCAAGAAGCCCGAGGAAGAAGAACCTCAAGTCCCCAAGGAGGAGGAGATTCCGGTAGGGTATGAAGGTGACATGGAGGAGGACAAGCAACCGAACACTCGCGCTACCGTCGCAAGCATAGGTTTGGTGGCAAGACCTACCAAGCTTAAGAGGAGGACATAGATGTCCACAGGAGGGAAACCTCCACGTCTCTTCTACAATCCACAGTCATCTCCTCCACGTAACAAGAGACCCTTCCATGGACTTATACATGAATATCAATATAAACATGTGCCCAAAGGGAATTGTACCTCGTCTTGGGATTTGCCTCGTTCTAACAATACAGAGAAGGATCATGCTAATGATGAAGAGTGGGGGAAGAATAACAAGAACTGGGATTCTCGGACTGACATGATCATGAACCGTATAGAGCAAAACTCAGAGCTAATCCGTACTCTTACTTTTGAGTTAGAGGAGCTGAGGAAACTGATTGAGGAGCTTATCAAGAGAACACCACCACCACCAAGGGAGTAATTCATCATCAGGTTTGGCATCCCCTTGGCTTGTTCCAAGCTTGGGGGAGTGCCACGGTATCACCACCATTATCTTTTATCTTTTACCTTTTTAGTGGATTCGTATCTGTGGTAGAGGGGTTATCTTATAGTTTGGTTTGCATGTGGAAGTATCTCTCCTTTACTTGGTTATCTATGTATCCCTTGGTGTCAGTGCCTTTATTGGAATATTAATGAGAAGTCTCATCTTTTACTTTTTGCACTTCTTATTTTAGTTTACAATCTCTATTATATGATGGATCTTGTTGATTAGCATTGGCACCACTTTGGGATCATCAAGTAGATCTAAATTGGTTTTGGCAAACCGAGTTCTGGTCAGTAGCATTACTATGAAAGAGAAAAAAGAAAGAAAAAGCTTACAAATATTTTGTATCATTTGTTTTCTTTCTTGTTGGCTCATAAGCTTAGTATTCTTTATTTAAGATTCTTTTGTGTCTTCAAGGAAGATTGCATGTTTGGCTTTATTAATTGTATGTTTGCTTGTTTCTTTCAACTCTCTTGCTTGCTACCCATCCTTGCTAGCCAAAAACCTGTTTTGAGAAGGCATACTTCTCATGTTTCCAAAACCCTTTGAACCAAAAACCTTTGCCACTTGTGTCCACCATATCTACCTAGTATTTGTTGCTATTTCTAGCAAATTATCAAGCTTCATCTACCTTTCGAATTAAAAAGTATTTTGTTATGTGAAAACTAGTTAGTAAAGCTCTCACGAACTTGATGACACACTTTATTTCTTTGCCCCTAATAAACTTGAACCATTGTGAACATCGAAGTTGTATATGCTTGCATCTATACATTGGAATTAGAAGAACAGTGCCGTCACGGGGAATGTTTTAAACATTGCACTTGCACTCTGTACACAGTTGATATCATGCTCTTTTGTCTATGGATGTCACCGGTGTGAAATAAAGAGGGAACTTGTAAGTCCATGGAGTTTGTATTCTGTGTTAGAGAAACGCCTGGGCCGCTAGCCTAAGCCATGCTTAATCATGGTGGAAACTTGCAGCATCACCATAGTGAGTCATCTATGAAGCATCCTCAATAAAAAGCTATGCACATGGTAAATAAAAAGATTGCTGAGATGCTCATTGTTTGCTTGCCTTGTCATTTTGGTTATGGGAAAGCTCCCGTTCCATGTGCAAGGGGTACCCCATTGGCGGTTCTCAATGATATGCAAAAACTTACAATGACAAGAACTTACCTGGGCCCAAAGTTGAGTATGCATGAGGAGTGGCCCTCATATTCAAGGGACATGCGATTGCCAACTTATACTTCGTCAAGCATATACTCCATCTTTGTTCACTTTAACCTTAATCATCTCAAGATGCTTATGATAGGGGCAGTGAGGGCTCAAAGCTAGTAAGTATCATAATCTTTTGGAAGCTCTTTATGACTTGTAATCCCTGCTACCCTCTATAAAGGGACCTTTCTCCTAGTTACCAGTTGAGTCAGTAAACCTACTTCCTCTATATCTCCAGCAAGCATTTGAGTTGTTGTGTTTCAAGCATTCATATGGTGATTTATTCAATCATGTTATTTATCTTCCTTGTTTGCACAAAACTCTTATCTATTGAGTATTACTTTGAAAGCCTTCACTTGTGAAAAAAAACTTTTTGAGTAAAGAGTGCTCCTGTTTTGAAACTTCTACAAAAAGATTTTGTGAAATTGTTTGCCAGGTGTTCTCTGACCAAGAACAAGTTTTCCAATTCCAATTATGATTTATCTTTATGCATCTCTATTGCGACTGATGTACTTGGTTACAAGCTAAGTTATATAATGGTGAGTTGCTTTCTTCTATGAGTTGTGCAATGGTAAGTGTGATGCTTCTTGTTCGTATTCTTTTATTGACACTTCACTCCATAAACCTGTGGACATGTTTATGAAGGGAATATGCCCTGAGAGGCAATAATAAAGTGTTTATTATGTATATTCCAAGTATATGATAGATGTTTATTTTGCATGCTATACTTTTATTAATATGAAAACGTTAATACATGTGTGTTTAATAAACAAACAAAAAGTTCCTAGTTATGCCTCTCTCATAAACTAGTTCGTTGATTAACAAGATGATCAAGGTTTCCTGATCATGGACATTGGATGTTGTTAATAACGGGATCACAACATTAGTGTAATGGTGTGATGAACATTCATCCGAAGTATATCATTACGATCAAAGTCATTGAGTTTATATTGCTATAACAACTTACGAAGTGATCCTAATACTTAGACCATGAGATCATGTCAATCACTAACACCGGAAGTGTTTCTTGATAACATCAAACGTCACACCATAACAGGGTGATTATAAAGATGGGTTCAGAACTAATAAGGTGTTATGTTGAGGCCCATGGATCGAGAGTGGAATTTGTTCATCTCGATGATGGATAGATATACTCTGGGCCCTCTCGGTGATATCACATTGGTTAGCTTGCAAGCAAGTGATTTGATCACTAGAATGTTATATCACGGGAACGAAAAAAGAGTGCATGTCAGTAACGAGATAAAACTAGGTATGGAGATACCGATGATCGAATCTTGGACATGTAATATATCGTGAAACAAAGGGATTAAGACACTAGCGTAAAAGGTTCCGACGATCACAAGAAAGTCATCGTTGAATGTGTGGGAGTCAGTATGGGTCTCCAGATCCCGCTTCTGATTATTGATCCGAGAGTGGTCTCGATCATGTCCGCATTATTCACGAACCATAGGGTGACACACTTAAGAGACACCGACATCCAATTGGAGCAAAGGTTTCATGCCAGAAAGAATAACAAGCGCATGAATTTATTTCACAAGATACCGAAATAGATTTTCGGGTGAAATTGCAGAAAGTGTTTTTTGCATGTGAAATAGAATTCTAGAAAGGGGTTATATGTGAATGTTTGTCATTAAAGTAATTGGAAAAATTCTGAATAAATAAAAGGAGATTTATTTAATGAGAGTTTGCATTAAATTTGGTGGAAATTTAATAGCAATTTTGAGTGGAGGTAATTTAAAGAAATTTTGTGAGTGGAGTGTCCACCCACATGAATGAGGGAAGGGAAAGGGGGCAGCCCCCATGCGCCTGCCACCCCCTTGGGGTTCCCCCTCTCCTATAAAAGGCACCCCCTCCTCACTTCTCACTCACACCTCCTCGTGAAGTATCTCTCTCCCCCTCTAGAATTTATCCCCATGGTCTCAGACTAGCGAGATACATGTTCCCGGTGGATATTCGGCAAGAAAGAGTTGTGCTTCCGCTGCATCGCTAGAGCGAGGAGGCAGAGGTTGCTCGATTCCTCGGACGTGTGTGCGAGCACGGATGCACTGCTGATTTGCGGTGCTAGGACTTCCTCTCGATCTTGAGATCGGCAAGAGATCGTCTACATCAACCACGAGTTTAACTAGTTAAGATTTGTCGGTCTTCAAGGGTATGTTCTCTATGGATATACATCTGCCCGTTGTTTGTATCTAGTATATAGATCTTGGTACATAGTTCCCATCGTAGGAATTTTTTTGTTTTCTATGCTGCGAACCGAGCCGGATCTATGCGTAGATGCTTTACACGGGTAGTACACATATGAGTATGTGGGCGATGATGATCATGTTATTTCTTCTTATTTGTAATTTTGGATATTGGTGGCATAGTGGGATGAAGCGGCCCAGACAAACTTTACATGTCCTCGCACATGAGACATGTTCCACGCTTGACATGCAACTAGTTTGCATAAGTGGCTAGCGGGTGTTTGTCTCTCCTACTATAGTCAATATCTATTTTGCAACAAGTTGTCAACAATTTGGTTATCCTTGTTGTGGTTAATGTTCATAGGTAAGAACGGTTCTATCTTCGAAAGCCCTAAGCCACGTAAAACTTGCAATGGATAAATTAGAGGCGTCTAGTTTAGATTGTTGGTGGGATAGTGTTATGATATGGTGATGTTGTAAGTAGAAGTATGAGATGATACTCTTACAACACACATAGCGTGTAAGTTGCATAGACCTTGGCCTTACACATAAAGGTATGATAGTGATCATACCACGGTGCACATGATAGAGATCATATGCGGGAACCATATCATTTCACTAATAAACATGTGATGTTTGATAGCATCTTATATTGCTTGTTTGGCGCTTTATTAGCATAATAATATGATCCCTCATTTAAATATCAAGATAAGAATGTGTTCTCCCTTTAGTATGCACCGATTATGTTTTCTTCGCTCCAAGACATCACGTGATGACCGGGTGTTCTTGGATCCACGACCATAGTTCGGGTGTAAGACAGTTACACACACGAATACTAAGGTTCTTACTTGGAGAGCCTAGCATGTACAGACATGGCCTAAGAACATGGACCGAAAGGTTAAGCATGAGTCATATAGTAGATATGATGCCCATTTGATGCTCGCCTTTGAAGCTACACCGACTCACGTGATGATCGGACTTGGTGAAGTGGATTTGGTTCATGTAATCACCAAAAAGACACGAGGGATGTCGTTTTTGAGTGGGAGTTCATTCGTAATGTGGATTAGTTGAACTCAATATATCATAAACTTAGTCTAAACTTTACAAATTCTGTTGTAGATGGCACCACCTGCTTTTAATTTCAATGTGTTCATGGAGAAAGAGAAACTTGCAACGAACGGTAGCAACTTTACCGAATGGGCCATGAATTTGAGGATTCTCCTCTCTGCTGCACAAAAGCAATATGTGCTAGAAGCGCCGCTAGGCCCCCCACCTTTTGATGATGCCCCTGACGAGGAGAAGAATGTCTATCAGACTCGTCAGGAGGACCACAACTTAGTTCATTGCGGCATATTGTATGGGCTAGAGCCGGAACTTCGAAAGCGTTTCGAAAACGGCAATGCATTTGATACAATGGGTGAGTTGAAAATGATTTTCGACACACATGCTGCTGTAGAGAGCTACAATGCTTCAGAAAAGTTCTTTAGCTGCATGATGGAAGAGCACAACTCCGTTAGTGAGCATGTACTCAAGATGTCGGGTTACGCCGATAAGCTTGTGTCCTTGGGAATATCGATTCCCATTGACTTAGGCATCCATCGTGTTCTGCAGTCTCTGCCACCTAGCTATAAGAGCTTTGTGATGAACTATAATATGCAAGGCATGAAGAAGTCTCTCCCCGAGCTTCTGTCAATGCTTAAAACTACAGAAGTGGAGATCAAGAAGGAACATCAAGTGTTGATGATCAATAAGAACACTGGTTTCAAGAAATACAAGAAAGGGAAACGGAAGGGAAGTAAGGGAGGCAAGCCGGTTGCCGTGCCTGAAAATAAACCCTGAGTTGGCCCTAAGTTTGATACCGAGTGCTACTATTGTAAGGGGACTGGCCACTGGAAGCGCAACTGCCCCAAGTATTTGGCAGACAAGAAGGCCGGCAAGGCAAACAAAGGTATATATGATATACATGTTAGTGATGTGTACTTGACTAGTGTTCTTAGTAGCACCTGGGTATTTGATACCGGTTCAGTTGCTAATATTTGTAACTCGAATCAGGGGATGCGGAACAAGCGACCGCTAGCAAGGGGTGAGGTCAAGATGTGTGTCGGGAATGGATCTAGCGTTGATGTGATAGCCGTCGGAACGCTGCCCCTCCACTTGCCGCCAGGATTAGTAATAAACTTGAATAATTGTTATCTCGTGCCAGCACTGAGCGTGAACATTGTATCTGGATCATGTTTGATGCGAAGTGGTTATTATAAGGTTCCCAACCTTTAATAAGGTAGAGATCCTTGTGTTTACAATGCTAGTCCCTGGATCAATAGCTAGCATCCACAGTTAAGATGTAATATCAAGAAACAAGGGTCATAATACAACTTTATAACCAGGAATAAAATAATTTATTACATCTTACATAGCTCTTTTGGCTATATCATTACAATGCAGCAAAATATAACAATAGCATGGGGTCCTTCATCTTCAAAGTTCCACAGGCAGACATGTTGGTTGTAGACTTGTAATCCTAATCATTAAACTTCACTAATAACAATCAAACCTACAACATAACAAGTTACAGCCACAAGGGTCAATACATTTGAATTGTATTGGCAAGTGATACTATGGTAGTATAGTGGAGTCTATCATCTATATGCATTTGGCTAAGTGGAGCTTAGGCTTGCTTTGCTCAAAATAGTTTTTCCTTATCATTTTAAAACACTAAGTTTTTGCTTGACAAAAATCACCCAAGGAACCACCAATAGAAATTGGTGAACCTTAAACCCTTGTTCAATCACAAGTTTTAACTTAGAAATCTGGATGATGAGATTCTTGATAGCTTCCATGTCTTGATGCTCAAATTGTCCTTTGCCAGGGACATGGCTAAGTACTTAGATTTTACACTCTGCAGAGGTGGTGCACTTTCCCCACAAGACTTGGTTTCACCAAGACAAGATCTTTCAGAAGCCTTCCCTTAGACCAAAATGGACGCTCTCCAACCTATCATTCCCCTACCACCAACTGAACATTTGGCTAAGTTATTTTAACCTATATGATCCAGGCAGAGCCCATAATGCCAAGTGGCTGCACTTGAAGCTTCTCAACATTTGACATCTCAAATCTCTTTGTTCCTGGGTGGCCATCCACAAGTGAGACACCAAGTTTTCCCCAGCATGCTAGACTTGGTGATGCCCAAGTTTCCCCCAGCATACTGGACTTGCATGATCACTCAACACAAACCATTCCTTCCATTCCACCCAGGTGATTCATTCACTTAGTTGTTTTATTAATCAAAAACACAAGTCCTCAGACTTAGAAATTTTTCCATAGTATGAATATATATTCCACCCTTGTTTTCTATTAGCTAAGCTAAGCATGATAGTAGTAGGAATCTTAACTTAGGATTTTTTTACTAAGGTTTCATTTACTAGGATTTCCCATAGCATGGTTTATACTTAGCAAAATTTCCATGCAAGTCTTACTTAGAAATATCACTAATGCATAGTGAAAATAATGGGACAAAAGTATGTAGCATCACTTGCCTTTTTGGTAGAGAGTATAAGTTCACTCCTTGATCTTTGCAATGTTCACTCACTTCAAATCACTACAATTCAATCAAGCAAACAATATTTCAAACTACCATTCAAGCAATTCATCACATAAAATCATAGTAACAAAACAATGCATGCAAGCATGCTAAAGATTGTTTTATTTGTAAAAGTGGTTTCTAATGGTTCATAAACATTTGAAAACACCTAATGGTCATTATATAAAGTGGCAAAATCATTTGCAAAAGTTTTTACTCCATAAACCATTTTTAAACCATGTCATTATTTTATGTGGTGAAGAAATGCTTTTAATAAGGCAACATTCTATAGGTTTAACAAAATTTGTTTTGAAACCATGAAATCTTGTGTTTAGGGTCAGAGAGTATATTTCCAACACATTTCCCAGAGGTTTTCCTCCAAAATCATTTTTAACAATTAAACCATATTTTTATTTGACTAGAAATGGTTTAAATCAAATATTTATTCTTTTGCTTCACCAAATACATTTTTGAAACCACAATTTGTTTCCTATGGTCAGTAGGTTCAAAACACACCAATTGCCAAAGATTTTATCCCCAAAATCATTTTTGAACAATTTTTGTATCCTAAACAAGCACTCACAAGTTTCTGCAAAAAACAAACAATTTAACAGAAGCTTTTTACTAAAAAAAGTGCATGGTTGGCTAGGGCTTGTTTTTCTTAATCCATTGATATAAAGTTTGCAAAATTTGGATGTGTGGATTTTAAGTTATGAATTTTACAAGTTTGCTTACTAATCAGATCCAAAATTCTTTTTTAAACCAAACTGGTGCCACGCGGCGCGTTTCTATTCGTCGGTACCGCTTCGGGCGGATCGCGCTACGGGAGGCGTTAGATCTAAATAGATCGTGCGGAACAGATTGATAAAAAATGTTTCGTTAAGTCATCTATCGTATCCCTACGATCTGCATCCAACACCTGGCAATGATCTGACCAAACTCTGGCGGCGCTTAGCGACAGCGCGCGGCGGCGACGCTCTGCTAGCGGCGGAGCTGGTGATGCAGTAAGCGAGAAGGGAAGAGAGATGGCTCACAGTGATCGCAGTGACGTGGGGATGCTCAACCTGCTCGCGATTGACGAAGGGGCGCACAAGGTTGATGGTAATCGCTTGTCGGAGTTGCGTCTGACGACGGCCACGCTCTGTCGTCGTCGATGGCGGTGCTACGAGTCACGAGGGAGCAAACGGAAAGCACGGTTAGATGCGCAAGGTAATGGCGATGATGCGTGAGTGAAGGAGAAGGAGAGGGGCGGTCAGGTTCTTACCAGAGGAGTCGCCGGAGTAGCAAACAGACGGTGGCGCTACTGTTCGTCGTTGTTGTCGACGCTGCAGAGCACGCGCGGGCGAGCTAACGTTACGGGGAGATTCGCCAAGATGTGGGGATCAGGTGAGGGTGGTCGAGGGGGAAATGGGCGGTGAGGGGTTGCCGGAATCATCGCCGGAGAGTCGTCGGACAGAGGACGGTGCAGAGAAGAATTGGGCGGCCTGGGGGCACGCTTGGGTGAGGCGACAGAGGGGAAAGGAAGAGGAGGCAGGGGAGATTAAATGGGCGTGGTCACGGCGAGTAATGGTTGCAGCGTTAAGGCGAATTAAGCCCGCGGAATCATAGCCAGAAACGGCGACGAGGTAAGGAAGAGGGGTCGTCGCGGGTAGGAAGAAGGTGAGGTGGCTGTGGGGCCTGGATGTCTGCGAGTGAGAGAGAGTGGGGGTGGCGTCGTTCTGTCAGCGTCACTGCGGGTTCGTTTGCGAGTGAATAACGGTTCACACGGGTGGGGTGGGGAATGGGCTTGCTGGGCCTTGACTGGGCTAGTTGGGCTGGGTCGGCTTGATTCCCCTTTTTTTGTTCTGTTTCTGTTTTTCTTTTTCCTTTTCCTTTATTCTGTTTTGGTTTTGTTTAATTAATTCCAACACTCATTTGAATTCAAAACTTTGTCAAATTTTGTGTAGCTTTAAATATTGATTAATAAAACATTCTGAAATCATTTAAGAGTAATTTATTTATTCTTTTTAAGGCCTTTTAATTAATCAAAATAGGCTCTAGTTTTAAATCAAATAAGATTTAATAAAATTTCTAAACACCATTTGATTTTTCCAAAACCTTCCAAATATTTTCATTAGGTTTTTATTTGATTATTTGGGTGTCAAAATAATTCATCTTGAATTATTTGGAATAATTTAATAGGATTTATTAATCATTTAAGATTGGGTATTTGTTTTAATTCCAATGGAATTTAATATAGTCTTAATTACCTAAAGTTTATTTGGAAGATTTATTTTATTTAAGTTTATTAAACAACTTTTATTCCACTTGGGTAAATTCCAAATATCATTTTCTCATGAATTAAATGGTTATTCTTATTAGAGATTTGTCTTTATAAAATAGGGATAGAATGGTTAATGCCATTTTATTTTATTTTGGAAATTCTTTGTCCTTTTATTTTTATTTGGATTTGTATTATATTCATACCATTTGATTATAGATTAGGCCAAGATTTATTTGGTCTTTCATATATTCTTTATTTAATATTTCTTTCTTCATCTTATAAAATCCATATTATTTTATTTAGAGATCCTACTTGGTGATTCCAATTTGTAAAATCTTGTTTAATATTTTAATTAACACTTTAAATATTTTTAGGATTATTTGCTCCCCATTTGGTATGGATTTATAGATAGGTTCTTTATTAGTTTTGGGAATACAATTCCTTATCTTATTATATTCATAAGATTTTATTTATGGCTCCAAATTAAGTGAAACCAATTTATACGATTTTAAAATATTTTTATTTGTCTTTCTTGATCATTTGTGAATGTTTGGTGACAAATTTTTTATATGGATCAAATCCATAGGCTTGGATATAACTTGGAAATGATTTTATTCCATTAGGGTTTCAGGGTTTGGATTTATTTTCCAAGTGTTCAAATTTCCAGATACATTCATTGAGGTGCATTTCCCTTGATTTGGATTTTGTTGGATTCAAACTTTAATTAAAGTTTGTTCAAGATGGGATTTTAAGTTTGCATTTAGAAAAAAAAGTTTCTTTTCACCCTGATTTTCAACAATAGTTTATTTTGTTTATTTATTTTTCACATTACAAGATTTGGAAAATCTTGGGATGTGACAGGCTACCACCCTTAAAATAAATCTCGTCCCGAGATTTGGGGAGGCTAGGGTTTACAAGTTGGCTCAAAGCATTAGGGTACTACCACCCTTAAATTTTTTCCAACTAAATTACATTTTGGCTTGCTTGGAATCTTGGGGAAACTTCTCTGGGCAAACATCTGCATAGTGTCCTTTGTTTCCACACTTGAAGAAAGTGACAAGGCTGAGATCTTTCATAGGCTTGTTTATCTTGTGCTTCATCTTTTCTGGGCAGTTGCTTGCATAATGTCCTTGGTTACCACAATTGTAACATGTGATAAGATTGAGTTCATCACGTATCTTCTGTGGACAAGTTGCTACATAATGGCCTAGCTCTTTGCAGTTGTTGCACCACACTTGGCTAATCTCCTTATACTTCTGCTTCTCTGGACATTCACTGGCATAGTGTCCCATTTCTTTGCAATGACCACATTGCACATGGCTTTTGTCCTTCTTTTTCTTGGGTTTCTCCAAAGCTAGGAGTGCTTCTAGTTCATGTTCCTCATATGTTATCTCAAAGGTAGGAACAGTTCCTGGTCTCCTTGACTTTCTATTACTCCTTGGATAATGCATATGTCTCCTCTTTGGTCCTATAAATTGAGTCATGTTGTTGGGAGGTACAAGCTGAGATTTTCCTTTGTCTTCATCCTTCTTGGTAGACTTGGCTCTCTCATGGTAGTCTGCAATCAGTTGTTGCACTCCACCTTGTTTCCTTTGTTCAACTATGGAATAGATGGGGCATTGGATAGGGACATGATTGTTTCCTTCACATAAGTAACAAGTAGCTTGAGATGTGGGGCATTGGTCAATTGGATGTTTCTCTTCACAATTGGGGCATTGATCTCCATGCTCCTTGGAAGTGTGATCCTTGTCTCCACAAATATTGCAAGCTTGGGTTCCTTCTAGAATAACATCTTTGTCATCCTTGTTGTCATTAGCTCCTTGGGAAGAGTTTTCTCCCATGTTGGTCATTTGAGTAGCCATCCCTTGCAACAATTGGGATTGAAGTTTCAAAATCCTTTGTATGGCTGGGTCTAATCCATTGTTGTTGGCTAAAAGATGAGTTGTCACTTGGATCAACTGGGTTTGGTTTGCTAGTAGTTGTTCTCTCATGTTGTTCTCTTGGTTGTTGTTGTCACCATCGTTGATGTTGGAGTCTCTTGGAGAAGTCATCTGTTTGGGTTGGATTTGGATTAGAATAGGCAAAATATTTCTAAGGGAATAATTCTAATCACATACATCACAATTCACACAAGCAATGTGCAAGCAATCACAAACAAACAATCTACTCAAACAACAAGTTTCAAGCATATTTTTAGGCAACCAAAAATATTTTTGTCACACCACATAAGTTGGTGGGTTTGACTTAAACTAAATATGGTGGTCCATCTATATGGTTCACTTGTGATATTTCCATCCTTCTTGGTTGATTCTTCTTGAACAAGATCTTTGTATCCTTGGAGAAAATTTCTTGTGTCTTGGTCACAAAACTTCAAAGGTGATCATGGTTCCTTCTAAGTTGTATTTCCTTAGTCTTCAAGTCTTGAGTAATATTTCTTGTCTCACTTGTAGTCCTTAGTGATATCCAAGTTGATGTCCTTGGTGAAAATGTTGAAGATGTTGAAGTCATTAGAGTTGAAGATGTTGAAGTCATTAGAGTTGATAAATTCCTTTGCACATGGTGAAGTCTTTGGCCATGGGGTGGGCTTTGTCCATCAAGTTTGAAATAGAAGAGATGTAGAATCAAACCAAATTGGTTGAGGAAAGAGTTTACAAGATTGTTTGTAAATAAGTTTTGGAACAAATACAACTCCTATTTTTCTAAGGGGTTTTGTCCAATCCTAGGTTTACAAATCCTACAGGCAACACAATGCTCTGATACCATCTATAAGGTTCCCAACCTTTAATAAGGTTGAGATCCCTGTGTTTACAATGCTAGTCCCTGGATCAATAGCTAGCATCCACAGTTAAGATGTAATATCAAGAAACAAGGGTCATAATACTACTTTATAACCAGGAATAAAATAATTTATTACATCTTACATAGCTCATTTGGCTATCTCATTACAATGCAGCAGAATATAACAATAGCATGGGGTCCTTCATCTTCAAAGTTCCACAGGCATACATGTTGGTTGTAGACTTGTAATCCTAATCATTAAACTTCACTAATAACAATCAAACCTGCAACATAACAAGTTACACCCACAAGGGTCAATACATTTGAATTGTATTGGCAAGTGACACTATGGTAGTATAGTGGAGTTTATCATCTATATGCATTTGGCTAAGTGGAGCTTAGGCTTGCTTTGCTCAAAATAGTTTTTCCTTATCATTCGAAAACACTAAGTTTTTGCTTGACAAAAATCACCCAAGGAACCACCAATAGAAATTGGTGAACCTTAAACCCTTGTTCAATCACAAGTTTTAACTTAGAAATTTGGATGATGAGATTCTTGATAGCTTCCATGTCTTGATGCTCAAATTGTCCTTTGCCAGGGACATGGATAAGTACTTAGATTTTACACTCTGCAGAGGTGGTGCACTTTCCCCACAAGACTTGGTTTGACCAAGACAAGATCTTTCAGAAGCCTTCCCTTAGACCAAAATGGACGCGCTCCAACCTATCATTCCCCTACCACCAACTGTCCATTTGGACAAGTTATTGCAACCTATATGATCCAGGCAGAGCCCATAATGCCAAGTGGCTGCACTTGAAGCTTCTCAACATTTGACATCTCAAATCTCTTTGTTCCTGGGTGACCATCCACAAGTGAGACACCAAGTTTTCCCCAGCATGCTGGACTTGGTGATGCCCAAGTTTCCCCCAGCATACTGGACTTGCATGACCACTCAACACAAACCATTCCTTCCATTCCACCTAGGTGATTCATTCACTTAGTTGTTTTATTAATCAAAAACACAAGTCCTCAGACTTAGAATTTTTTCCATAGTATGAATATATATTCCACCCTTGTTTTCTATTAGCTAAGATAAGCATGATAGTAGTAGGAATCTTAACTTAGGAATTTTTTTACTAAGGTTTCATCTACTAGGATTTCCCATAGCATGGTTTATACTTAGCAAAATTTCCATGCAAGTCTTACTTAGAAATATCACTAATGCATAGTGAAAATAATGGGACAAAAGTATGTAGCATCACTTGCCTTTTTGGTAGAGAGTATAAGTTCACTCCTTGATCTTTGCAATGTTCACTCACTTCAAATCACTACAATTCAATCAAGCAAACAATATTTCAAACTACCATTCAAGCAATTCATCACATAAAATCATAGTAACAAAACAATGCATGCAAGCATGCTAAAGATTGTTTTATTTGTAAAAGTGGTTTCTAATGGCTCATAAACATATGAAAACACCTAATGGTCATTTTATAAAGTGGCAAAATCATTTGCAAAAGTTTTTACTCCATAAACCATTTTTAAACCATGTCATTATTTTATGTGGTGAAGAAATGCTTTTAATAAGGCAACATTCTATAGGTTTAACAAAATATGTTTTCAAACCATGAAATCTTGTGTTTAGGGTCGGAGAGTATATTTCCAACACATTTCCCAGAGGTTTTCCTCAAAAATCATTTTTAACAATTAAACCATATTTTTATTTGACTAGAAATGGTTTAAATCAAAGATTTATTCTTTTGCTTCACCAAATACATTTTTGAAACCACAATTTGTTTTCTATGGTCAGTAGGTTCAAAACACACCAATTTCCAAAGATTTTATCCCCAAAATCATTTTTGAACAATTTTTGTATCCTAAACAAGCACTCACAAGTTTCTGCAAAAACAAACAATTTAACAGAAGCTTTTACTAAACAAAGTGCATGGTTGGCTAGGGCTTGTTTTTCTTAATCCAATGATATAAAGTTTGAAAAATTTGGATGTGTGGATTTTAAGTTATGAATTTTACAAGTTTTCTTACTAATCAGATCCAAAATTCTGTTTTAAACCAAACTGGTGCCACGCGACGCGTTTCTATTCGTTGGTACCGCTTCGGGCGGATCGCGCTACGGGAGGCGTTAGATCTAAATATATCGTGCGACACAGATTGATCAAAAATGTTTTGTTAAGTCATCTATCGTATCCCTACGATCTGCATCCAACGGCTGGCGATGATCTGACCAAACTCTGGCGCTCGTGATGGCGCTGTGGCGACGCTCGCTAGCGGGAGCTGGCGATGCGATGGCGATAAGGAAGAGAGAGAGATGGCTCACAGTGATCACAGTGACGTGGGGATGCTCAACCTGCTCGCGGTTGATGAAGGGGCGCACAAGGTTGCTGGTAATCGCTCGTCGGAGTTGCGTCTGACGACGACCACGCTCTGTCGTCGTCGATGGCGGTGCTACGGGTCACGAGGGAGCAAACGGAAAGCACGGTTAGATGCGCAAGGTCATGGCAATGATGCATGCGTGTAGGAGAAGGAGAGGGGCGGTCAGGTTCTTACCAGAGGAGTCGCCGGAGTAGCAAACAGACGGTGGCGCTACTGTTCGTCGTTGTTGTCGACGTTGCAGAGCACGCGCGGGCGAGCTAACGTTACGGGGAGATTCGCCAGGATGTGGGGATCAGGTGAGGGTGGTCGAGGGGGAAATGGGCGGTGAGGGGTTGCCGGAATCGTCGCCGGAGAGTCGTCGGACAGAGGATGGTGCAGAGAAGAATTGGGCGGCCTGGGGGCACGCTTGGGTGAGGCGACAGAGGGGAAAGGAAGAGGAGGTATGGGCGATTAAATGGGCGTGATCACGTAGAGTAATGGCTGCAGCATTAAGGCGAATTAAGCCCGCGGAATCATAGCCAGAAACTGCGACGAGGGAAGGAAGAAGGGGTCATCGCGGGTAGGAAGAAGGTGAGGTGGCTGTGGGGCCTGGCTATCTGCGAGTGAGAGAGAGTGGGGGTGGGGTCGTTCTGTCAGCGTCGCTGCGGGTTCGTTTGCGAGTGAATAACAGTTCGCTCGGGTGGGGTGGGGAGTGGGCTTGCTGGGCCTTGACTGGGCTAGTTGGGCTGGGTCGGCTTGATTCCCCTTTTCTTTTGTTCTGTTTCTGTTTTTCCTTTTCTTTTTCCTTTTCCTTTATTCTGTTTTGATTTTGTTTAATTAATTCCAACACTCATTTGAATTCAAAACTTTTTCAAATTTTGTGTAGCTTTAAATATTGATTAAAAAAATATTCTCAAATCATTTAAGAATAATTTATTTATTCTTTTTAAGGACTTTTAATTTATCAAAATAGGCTCTAGTTTTAAATCAAATAAGATTTAATAAAATTTCTAAACACCATTTGATTTTTCCAAAACCTTCCAAATCTTTTCATTAGGTTTTTATTTGATTATTTGGGTTTCAAAATAATTCATCTTGAATTATTTGGAATAATTTAACAGGATTTATTAATCATTTAAGATTGGGTATTTGTTTTAATTCCAATGGAATTTAATATAGTCTTAATTACCTAAAGTTTATTTGGAAGATTTATTTTATTTAAGTTGATTAAACAACTTTTATTCCACTTGGGTAAATTCCAAATATCATTTTCTCATGAATTAAATGGTTATTCTTATTAGAGATTTGTCTTTATAAAATAGGGATAGAATGGTTAATGCCATTTTATTTTATTTTGGAAATTCTTTATCCTTTTATTTTTATTTGGATTTGTATTGTATTCATTCCATTTGATTATAGATTAGGCCAAGATTTATTTTGTCTTTCATATATTCTTTATTTAATATTTCTTTCTTCATCTTATAAAATCCATATTCTTTTATTTAGAGATCCTACTTGGTGATTCCAATTTGTAAAATCTTGTTTAATATTTTAATTAACACTTTAAATATTTTTAGGATTATTTGCTCCCCATTTGGTATGGATTTATAGATAGGTTCTTTATTAGTTTTGGGAATACAATTCCTTATCTTATTATATTCATAAGATTTTATTTATGGCTCCAAATTAAGTGAAACCAATTTATACGATTTTAAAATATTTTTATTTGTCTTTCTTGATCATTTGTGAATGTTTGTTGACAAAAAATTTATATGGATCAAATCCATAGGCTTGGAGATAACTTGGAAATGATTTTATTCCATTAGGGTTTCAGTGTTTGGATTTATTTTCCAAGTGTTCAAATTTCCAGATACATTCATTGAGGAATGCATTTCCCTTGATTTGGATTTTGTTGGATTCAAACTTTAATTAAAGTTTGTTCAAGATGGTATTTTAAGTTTGCATTTAGAAAAAAAAGTTTCTTTTCACCCTGATTTTCAACAATAGTTTATTTTGTTTATTTATTTTTCACATTACAAGATTTGGAAAATCTTGGGATGTGACAGTTATTCATTTAAATCCAAGAATAATGGTTGTTCTATTTATATGAATGAAATCTTTTATGGTCATGCACCGATGATGAATGGTTTATTTCTTTTGGATCTTGATAATAGTGTTACACATATTCACAATGTTGATGCTAAAAGGATTAACCTTAATATGATATATCCACATATATGTGGCACTGCTATGTAGGTCATATTGGCGTTAAACGCATGAAGAAGCTCCATTCGGATGGACTTTTGGAATCACTTGATACATGTGAGCCATGCCTTGTGGGCAAGATGACTAGAACGCAGTTTTCTGGTTCAATGGAACGGGCGATAGATTTATTGGAAATCATACATTCTGATGTATGTGGTCCAATGAGTGTGTCGGCAAGAGGTGGATATCGTTATTTTGTTACTTTCACGGATGATTTGAGTAGATACGGTTATATCTACTTGATGAAGCACAAGTCTGAAACCTTTGAAAAGTTCAAGGAATTTCAGAATGAAGTGGAAAATCATCGTAATAGAAAGATCAAATTTCTATGGTCCGACCGTGGAGGTGAGTATCTAAGTTACGAGTTTAGCACTCACATGAAAGAGTGTGGAATTGTTTCACAACTCACACCTGCCGGAACACCACAACGAAATGGTGTGTCGGAACGTCGTAATCGCACTTTATTGGATATGGTTCGATCTATGATGTCTCTGACGGACTTGTCGTTGTCATTTTGGGGTTATGCACTAGAGACTGCTGCATTCACTTTAAATCGGGCACCATCTAAATCCATTGAAAAGACACCATATGAATTGTGGTTTGGAAACAAACCTAAGCTGTCATTTCTTAAAGTTTGGGGATGCGATGTTTATGTGAAGAAACTTCAACCGAATAAACTCGAACCCAAAGCGGAAAATGCGTCTTCATAGGATACCCTAAGGAAACAATTGGGTATTCCTTCTATCATAGATCCGTGGGCAAGGTTTTTGTTCCCAAGAATGGATCCTTTCTAGAGAAAGAGTTTCTCGCGAAAGGTATGAGTAGTCGGAAGGTAGAACTCGAAGAGGTTATTGAACCTTATCTTCAAAGTATGGCGAGTAGCGCAGCGCCGGAAGGTGTTCTGGAGTTGGCTTCACCAGTTGAAGAGGGAACTAATGATAATGATCATGAAACTCCAAAAGCGAGTACTACCGAACCTCGCAGGTCTAGCAGGACACGTGAAGCTCTCGAGCTGTATGGAAACCCTGTTATGAATTTCATGGTTGATGAAATTGATGACCCTGTGACGTATGAAGAAGCAATGATGAGCCCGGATTCCAACAAATGTTTAGAAGCCATGAAATCCGAGATGGAATCCATGTATGAAAATCAAGTTTGAACTTGGTGGAATTACCTCACGACCGAAAGGCCATGGAGAATAAATGGATTTTCAAATGGAAAACTGATGCTGATGGTAATGTGACCGTCTATAAAGCTCGACTTGTCGCAAATGGGTTTCGACAAATTCAAGGAGTTGACTACGATGAGACATTCTCTCCCGTAGCGATGCTAAAGTTAGTTAGGATTATGTTAGCAATTGATGCATGTTTCGATTATGAGATATGGCAGATGGATGTCAAAACCGCGTTTCTCAATGGTAATATTGAAGAAGAGATGTATATGATACAACCAAAGGGTTTTGTCGATCCTAAGGATGCTAACAAGGTGTGCAAGCTTTAGCGATCCATCTATGGATTGAAGCAAGCATCACGAAGTTGGAATCTCCGCTTTGATAAGGTGATCAAAAAGTTTGGATTTGTCCAAACTTATGGAGAAGCTTGTATTTACAAGAAAGTGAGTGTGAGCAATGTGGCATTTATGATATTATATGTGGATGACATATTATTGATCGGAAATGATATATATCTTTTAAACAGTGTTAAAAGTTATCTAAACAGCAAATTTTCAATAAAGGACCTAGGTGAAGCGTCATACATATTAGGCATAAAGATCTATAGAGATAGATCTAGGTGCCTAATAGGGCTATCACAAAGTACATACCTTGATAAGATTTTTAAGAAGTTTAAAATGGACGGAATTAAGAAGGGGTTCTTACCTATGTTGCAAGGCAAGACATTGAGTAAGACTCAAAGTCCGGCTACGACGGAATAAAGAGAGATAATGGACAAAGTCCCCTATGCTTCAGCCATAGGCTCTATAATGTACGCCATGCTATGTACAAGACCGGATGTGGCACATGCTATTAGTTTGACTAGTAGGTACCAATCGGATCTAGGTTCGGAACACTGGATAACGGTCAAGAATATCCTTAAGTACTTGCGAAGAACTAAGGATATGTTTCTTGTATACGGAGTTGAAGAAGAGCTCGTCGCTAAGTGTTATGTTGATGCAAGTTTTGACATCGATCTGGATGACTATAAGTCTCAATCCGAATACGTATTTCTCATGAATGGCGGAGCGGTTAGTTGGAGGAGCTCCAAACAACCTGTGGTGGCGGGATCAACAACGGAGGCCGAATATATTGCCGCTTCGGAAGTGGCTCAGGAAGCGGTTTGGATGAAGGAGTTCATATCCGAACTAGGTGTGGTTGCAAGCGCGTTGGAGCCAATGGTGATCTATTGTGATAACAATGGTGCCATTGCCAATGCCAAAGAACCAAGGTATCAAAAGAATTCCAAGCATATTAAGCACCGGTTTCACTCCATCCGCGAGCATGTCAAGGATGGAGATATAAAGATTTGTAAAGTACACACGGATCTCAATGTAGCAGATCCGTTGACTAAAACTCTCCCTAGAGCAAAACGTGAACAACACCAGAACTCCATGGGTGTTAGATTCATCACTATGTAACTAGATTATTGTCTCTAGTGCAAGTGGGATACTGAAGGGAATATGCCCTGAGAGGCAATAATAAAGTGTTTATTATGTATATTCCAAGTATATGATAAATGTTTATTTTGCATGCTATAATTGTATTAATACGGAAATGTTAATACATGTGTGTTTAATAAACACACAGAAAGTTCCTAGTTATGCCTCTCTCATAAACTAGTTCGTTGATTAACAAGATGATCAAGGTTTCTTGATCTTGGACATTGGATGTTGTTAATAACGGGATCACAATATTAGTGTAATGGTGTGATGAACATTCATCCGAAGTATAGCATTACGATCAAAGTCATTGAGTTTATATTGCTATAACAACTTACGAAGTGATCCTAATCCTTAGACCATGAGATCATGTCAATCACTAACACCGGAAGAGTTTCTTGATAACATCAAACCTCACACCGTAACAGGGTGATTATAAAGATGGGTTCAGAACTAATAAGGTGTTATGTTGAGGCCCATGGATCGAGAGTGGAATTTGTTCATCCCGATGACGGATAGATATACTCTGGGCCCTCTCGGTGATATCACATTGGTTAGCTTGCAAGCAAGTGATTTGATCACTAGAATGTTATATCACGGGAACGAGAAAAGAGTGCATGTCAGTAACGAGATCAAATTAGGTATTGAGATATCGATGATCGAATCTCGGACATGTAATATATCATGAAACAAAGGGATTAAGACACTAGCGTAAAAGGTTTCGACGATCACAAGAAAGTCATCGTTGAATGTGTGGGAGTCAGTATGGGTCTCCAGATACCGCTTCTGATTATTTATCCTAGAGGGGTCTCGATAATGTCCGCGTTATTCATGAATCGTAGGGTGACACACTTAAGAGACACCGACATCCAATTGGAGCAAAGGTTTCATGCCGAAAAGAATAACAAGCGCAGGAATTTATTCACTAGATACCGAAACAGATTTTCGGGTGAAATTGCAGAAAGTGTTTTTTGCATGTGAAATAGAATTCTAGCAAGGGGTTATATGTGAATGTTTTTCATTAAATTAATTGAAAAAATTCTGAATAAATAAAAGGAATTTTATTTAATGAGAGTTTGCATTAAATTTGGTGGAAATTTAATAGCAATTTTGAGTGGGATTTTGAGTGGAGGGAATTTAAAGGAATTTTGTGAGTGGAATGTCCACCCACATGAATGAGGGAAGGGCATGGGGGCAGCCCCCATGCGCCGGCTACCCCCTTGGGGTTCCCCCCTCTCCTATAAAAGGCACCCCCTCCTCACTTCTCACTCACACCTCCTCGTGAAGGATCTCTCTCCCCCTCTAGAATTTATCCCCCATGGTCTCGGACTAGCGACATACATGTTCCCGGTGGCTATTCGGCAAGAAAGAGTTGTGCTTCCGCTGCATCGCTGGAGCGAGGAGGCGGAGGTTGCTCGGTGCCTCGGACGTGTGTGCGAGCACGGATGCGCTGCTGATTTGCGGCGCTAGGACTTCCTCTTGATATGAGATTGGCAAGAGATCATCTACATCAACCACGAGTTTAACTCGTTAAGCTTTGTCGGTCTTCAAGGGTATCTTCTCTACGTATATACATCCGCCCGTTGTTTGTATCTAGTATATAGATCTTGGTACATAGTTCCCATCGTGGGAAATTTTTTGTTTTCTATGCTGCAAACCCTACAGTTTACTGAGCTCAATATTCGCTTGGGGACAAGCGAAGTCTAAGCTTGCGGGAGTTGATACGCCCAATTTGCATCACCTTTCTATATCATAATTTACCTCTATTCATTGATGTTTGTCTTATTATGAGGTATTACTTAGAGCTTTTTCATCTGTTTATGCATGTTGGATGATTCCTGGAGGATGGACTGCCGGAGTCTGGATTTTGATGGAAAATAAGGTGTTTCGGTGCAATTTCACAAAGATCAGAAAAATACCAGAAAAATATGGAAACATATTATTTTACCAGAAGAATGAAGGAGCCAGAAGGAGGGACGGAGAAGGGCCTCAGGGGGCCCACACCCCTAGGCCTGGGCCCACCTGACCTCGCGCCTAGGGCAGGTGTGGCCCACCTTCCCGACCTCCGACTCCGCCCCTTCGCCTATATCTTCCCTACGGAACCCTAATACCAGCGGGGCAACCACAGATAGATTTCCGCCGCCTCTGGGGGCAGAAAACACCGAGAGAGAAAGTTCTCTCTGGCAGATAGATTTCTACCGGGGGAATTCCTTCCCGGAGAGGGGAGATCGTCGCCATCAACACCGTCATCAAGCTAGGCTTCATCGGGATCATCATCATCATCGTCCACACCATCATCTCCACCAGCACCATCATATCCACTCCGTCCCGCTGTAACAATTATGTTGGATATTGCTTTAGTTCTTAGGGGAATCTTTCCCGATGTTGATTACTATTGTAGTTGATGCTTGTGAGTGGAAACATTGGATTATTGTTTATGTTCAGATTGTTATCCATTATCATATCATCTTTTATCTTGATACATATGATGTCTTGTGACTAGTTCGTCTAGTTCTTGAGGACATGGGAGAAGTCATGTTGTTATTAGTGGATCTGTGTTGAGTTATTATTCAATGGTTTAGTATTTAAGTTGTGGTGCTATTCTTCTAGTAGTGTCATGTGAATGTCGACTACATGACACTTCACCATTTATGGTCCTAGGGGGATGCATTGTGTATTTGGCTACTAATCGTGGGGTTGCCGGAGTGACAGAAACCTGAACCCCCGTTAGGACACCTTTGCACAAGGGAGTGTAGGATCTCAAAGTTTAAGGCTGTGGTTAGATTTATATCTTAATTACTTTCCTGTAGTTACGGATGTTTGCAGGGGGTTTAATCATAAGTATGTTTTAGTCCTAGGAAGGGCGGTATGTTAGCACGGGTTCACCCACACAACACTTACAAACACCAAAGAAGAGTACTCAGCTATTTGCTAAGTATTCACAGGGATTTCCTGCTCCATACCAGTGTTCAGCACCTTCTGCCCCTCATTGGGATCGACACTCCTATTTATCGAAAGTACTACCATACACACCCTATACTTGTGGGTTATCAGTGGATGTTCACGGACGGGCTGCAGGTCTTCACGTACTCGGCATGCCTCACGAGTGAGTTGAAGTCGGTGGCGTGTAGCCTCCTGGTGCAGAAGGGGCACCTTGTAACATCCCAGCATTAGAGTTTATAAATAAGCTGAATCCAGATGTGTATATTTCATCCGTGTATAGAAAATACGAATAATTTTCGCGCTTTTCAACTAAACTTGTCAAAGTGATTGAAGCTTCTCTTAACTTGATGGAATTGAAGTAGATCATCAAGTTGACTGTGATCAGTTTCAATATGACCTTGCTAAAACCTTATTTTGGGTAAGGGAGATTTGATCTAAGGGTAGATCAGATGGAATAACATTAAGCCCTAATACATTACTTAATGATTTATACTTGATCCTTAGGTGATCATATCATAATATTCATTATAATCACTCATGAGTACCAAGTTAAGGATATAACACAAATAATAAGAATGTAACAACTATATCTTAATCTCATCTGCTTATACCATGAGTATCATGGTAATACCTAACCCTACTTCTTAAGTGAGACTGAGTAGGAAAGAAACCAAGTCCAGATCATTCACCATATATCTTTATTTCCATATCAATCCTTATGGAATCCTATCCTTAGAATTGTTGTTCATCAATGTTGAGTAATCAACTATTGATTCACCAATTCTTAGCCTATCAACTATTGACCTATCCACTCTTGTCCTTATCATAGCATTCACTTCATACCTTTAGATAAGAAGTAAGAAGAGGTAAATAGTAATGCTAGATTTAAATATCATCTATACGATGGGAGTGTTGAAAGAGAATGAAATCAATATGATAATTGATGGAGTTAAACTCACTCCTAAAATGAAAGAAGAGTTATATGGAATATATAAGTATTTGGTGATAGAGAACATTACAAGGATGAACCCTGAAGATAGTTACCAGGAGCAGTCCTATTGGATCAAATAGGTATAGTCAATGAATTATATCTCTTAATCCAATAGAGCTAAACAGAATATAATTATAATACAACTGTAATATTGTATGGATGGAAGCCTTGATTATCCAACTGGAAACCTAATCCATAAATGATCAAAGGATTATAATGGACCATGCTGTAGTCACCAAGATTGAATGCTTATATCATGTATAAGTGACATTGGTGGATAAAACATGATTGAACCCTAGTATAGATATGTTATTCTAGGTTAGCCATGACAAGTCACCATGATATGATGTGAAGTTTTAATATGAATTACTAGAGTCAAGTAGATACAAGATAGTATGATTAAGATGATGTTAGAGCAACATTGGATTAAAGAAGTAGTATTTTCCTCTTTGGAAATACTAAGCAATAGAGGTGAAGTATGATTTGATGTATACATCTAATGAAGTAATGTTAGTGATAGATGATTAAGGAAGTATATGAATGGAGTTTGAAGTAACCACTTGTTGGATTGGAGGTTATCAGCAGTAGAGTAGTTGATATAACCAAGTAGGGATAGGTGAAGATTATGAAAGCTTTAGTGTCAAGCTCATTGGAATGATAAATGGATTTGGAAGAATAAAATACTGATAAGAATATTCTTGTGTATCAAAGATCATCATGTTAACACATGATGATGGATATGAAGAAGTAATATATCTAGGAAAGGAATTCCTTAATTAGAAGTCTAGAATTATTGAAGTATGGAAGATAGGAATTCTAGATAAAACACTAAACCCTAAATCTTTAAACCAAACATAATATTCATTTCATATTATTGATCTATCATCTTATCCCCATACAACTTTATAGGAATAGTTTCCTATAGCAAATCACATAAGCACATCTTTGTCATTCCTAACTATCATAATTATATGTACTTAGGAGTTATCCTTATCAATTATTTTCCAAATACCTTCCAGGAAATAACTTTCTTTTATAAAAGATGAAGTCATTATTGAACACCAACATAAGGACAATCTGTCTTAACCAATAATCTTTATTCATATAAATAAAAGGATGAACAAGAATATTAAAACTCCTAAAACCCATGGTAAACAATTACAATTTAAAACCCTAATTTTTATTTCAATCATATATGCCTAGAAACTATAGTTATCAATTCTCTCTCATAATTCATTTCAAATAACAACTATTTATTTTAAAGGGTGATATTAATAAAGATCATAAACATAAAGACAATATGTTTAGCCATTAACCCTTGTTCACATCAATAAAATAAATATGAGAATATTAAATCTTCAAAGAACTTATGGTAAGTATTTTAAATTCAAACTTTTACTCTTATGTTAGTAATAATAAAATATATACATATGTATAAGAAAATAAAGAAGTGATAACTTTATATAATAAAAGTTCACAAATAGTTCAAAATAAATTATTATTGCTGCTTGTATTCAGCAAAGAACTTTCATAAAGAAATATTCCAAAAACAAATGAAAAATAGAAAAGATGAAAAATAAAACAGAAAAGGAAAACAAACTGAAAAAAGAGAGGAATACAACTTCTGGCCGCAGCCCATTTTCCCTTCTCCCTATCTGCTACTCGCGAGTAGCTCAAATGCATCCCATCTGGCCCAAGTGCGGCCCGGCACTGGCCCATACCCCTGTAGGGTTTCGCGGCATAGTAAATCAAAATTTTCTACGGAGCGAACAGGAGGGAAAGCCAAGATCTAATCTAGGAGATGCAAACAACGAGAGAGATTGGATTAGATCTTCATACCCTTGAAGATTCGCACAGCGGAATGTTCGTCGGAACGTGGGTGATGTAGTCGTACTCGCTTCTCCTCCTCGCGATCTGATCCGATCTAGCACCACAAGTGGCGGTGCCTCCGTGAGATGCACACGCGGCACTGACGCCTCCTCCTTCCTCGGACCAGCAAGTAGGGTGGAGAGATAGATTGGATCTACAACACGACGGCGTGGTGTATATGGTGGAGAATTTCTGCTGCAGGGCTTCGCCTACAAAAAGTCGGGAGGGAGAGAGGAAGGTAGCAAGGCTGCTAGGGCTTGGAGGAAGGTGTGTGTAGGGGGGAGGGGGCGCACCACCCCTCTATATATATAGGGGGGGCGGCCAGCCCTTGCCCCTCCTCCAAGCCTATCTCTAGTTTAAACAATTTAAACTCTCCCTTATCTAGAAATCCTATCTCTAGTTTAAACGATTTAAACTCTCCCTTATCTAGAAATCCTATCTCTAGTTTAAACAAGTTTAAACTTATCTAGGATCGGCTGGGCCCTATGGGGCCTTGTGACCCTGGCCCAATGCGGCCAGGACACTCCCTCATAGGCCCATGCCCCCTCCCGGAAGGTGGGGCCACGTTGGTCCCCTTCCGGAAGGTTCTAGAAGCTTCCAGACAATACCGATTAACCTTAACAATTCCGAACTCCAAAACTGCACCGCCTTTATATGAATCTTATTCTCGGACCATTCCGAACCTCACGTGATATCCCGGATCCCATCCGAGACTCAACAAAAATTCATAAACCAATTATCCAATCTATCCTAGCCGAGATCGTTATGTGTGACCCTACGGGTTCGAGAATATGCGCACATGATCTTCTATCAATAATCAACAACGGGTGCAGGCACCCATATTGACTCCACACATTCATCGATGATCATATCGGATGAACCACGATGCCAGGATTCAATCAATCCCATATATATATTCCTTCGTCTCGCGATATTTTACTTGCCCGAGATTCGATCGCTTGCATCCATACCTAGTTCAATCTCGTTCACAAAGAAGTACTTTACTCGCTCGTAATCCGATATCACTTTGTGATTAACTCCTTAACCACATGCTTGCAAGCGTGTTGATATCGACACCGAGTGGGCCCAAGTATATCTCTCCGACTTGGGAGGGACAAATTCCATCTCGATACATACAACCCAACATATACTTTCTCGATCACCGAGAGACACCTTTATGATCACCCTCTCATAGGATGACATTTGATGACCTCAAAGCTTTCTTCCCACTGTGGAGTTGCATTATCTCATGGTCTAAGGAATACAATATTTGACATAGGAAAAGCTTCAAAGATGAACACGATGAAACGATCTAATTGCTTCGCTTAGTTTGGGTCCATCCATCATATCATTCTCCCAATGATATGATCTCATTATCAATTGACAACTCATGTCTATGGTTAGGAAACCTTAACCATCATTGATCAATGAGCTAGTCCATAGAGGCGCATTAGGGACACGGTGTTGTTTACAAACCACACAAGTATTAATGTTTCCGCTTAATACAATTCTAGCATGGAATATAAACTTTATCATGAACAAGAATTATAATAATAACATCTTTATTATTGCCTCTAGGGCATAATTCCAACAGTCTCCCACTTGCACTAGAGTCAATAATCTAGTTTACATCGGCAACAATCTCACACCCATGGCAATCGAGGTGTTGATCATGTTTTACACGTGGAAGAGGTTTAGTCTATGGATCTGCGACATTCGATCCGTATGTACTTTGCTAATCTTCGATCTCCATCCGCTATATAATCTCGGATTATATGAAACTTATGTTGATATGCTTGGTCTTTGGATGATATCTTGGTTCCTTAGCGAGTGCTATGGCGCCCGGTGTTGTCACACAATATCTCCAGTGGGTCCAATGCACTTGGAACCACGCCAAGCTCAGATGAAGTTTCTGATCCAAACTCCTTCACTTGACGCTTCAGCAGCCATGTATTCCGCTTCTACTATAGATCCCGCGATCACGCTTTGCTTGCTTTTCTCCACACGCTCCTCCATTCAAAATATAAACGTATCCCGTCGAGATTTGGAATCATCCTTGTTTGTCAAAACTAGCGTCGACGTAACCTTTACGACAAGTCGTTCATCACCCCATAGACTAAGAACATTTCTTTAGTCCTATTCAGGTACTTTAGGATGTTCTTCACGGCTGTCGATGTTCCACTCTGGATCACTTTGATATCTCGTCAAACTAAGAGCATTGGACACATCCGTCTAGTACACAAGATGGCATACATGATGGAACCTATGGCCGAGGCATAAGGCACTTTGCTCATAGCTTCCTATCATTTACCGTAGTCGGACACGAGCCTTGCTCAATATCTTACGACAACATAGGCATTGAACCTTTCTTTGCCTTATCCATTACGAACCTTTTCGAACTTTGTCTAGGTATGTACTCGGCTTAAAGCTATCAGCGTCTTTGTCTATCTCTATAGATTTTGATGCCCAATATATAAGCCTTCACCTAGGTCTTTCATTGAAAAACACTTGTTCAAATAACTCTTCACATCGTTAAGCATGTTGATGTCATTTCCGATAATCAATATGTCATCCACATGTAGTACCGTAAACGCCACCGAGCTCCCACTCACTTTCTTGTAGATACAAGCTTCAGCAATTTGGAACAAATCCAAAGCTCTTGATCACTTGATCAAAACGAAGGTTCCAACTCCGAGATGCTTGCTTCGGTCCATAAATGGAAAGCTGAAGTTTGCATACTTTATCGGCATCCTTAGGATCGACAAAACCTTCGTTGCATCATATACAACTCTTCATCAATGTTGCCATTGAGGAACGCAGCCTTGACATCCATCCGCCATATTTCATAATCATGAAACGCAGCAATTGCTAATAAAATCCGAATGTACTTAAACATCGCTACGGAGAGAAAGTCTCATCGTAGTCAACACCTTGAACTTGTCGAAAACCTTTGCGACAAGCCGTGCTTTATAGACGGTAACATTACCATCCGCGTCGCTTTTCTTCTTGAATATCCATTTGCACTCAACGGCCTTTCGGCCGCTAGGAGGATCCACCAAAGTCCATACTTGGTTTTCGCTCATGGATCCCAATTGGATTTCATGGCTTCCAGCCATTTCTCGAGTCCGGCTCATCATCGCTTCCTCATAGTTCGTAGGTTCACCGTCTTCTACCAACAAGACAAATAAGACAGGTTGCCGTACCACTCGGGAGGGCACGCGAACTTGTCGACTGCGACATTCGAGCAAAGATCGTCCAAGCTTCATGATCCTTGTCATCAACTTCCTCTATTGTTGGTGCAAAGCGCATCGAACACTTTCGGTCTGCGCTACTCTCCAATTCAAGAGAAGGTTCAATAACCTCGTCTAGCTCTACTTTCCTCCCACTCACTTCTTTCGAGAGAAACTCCTTCTCAAGAAAGGAACCGTTCTTATGACAAACACTTTGCCTTCGGTTACGTGATAGAAGGTATACCCAATAGTTTCCTTAGGGTATCCTATGAAGACGCATTTCTCCGCTTTGGGTTCGAGCTTGTCGGCATCAACTTCTTGACGAAGCTTCAGATCCCCAAACTTTAAGAAACGACAACTTAGGTTTAGCACCAAACCACAGTTCATACGGTGTCGTCTCAACGGATTTAGATGTAGCCCTATTTAAAGTGAATGCAGTTTCTAATGCATAACCCCAAAATGATAACGCAAATCAAGAAGACATCATTGATCGAACCATATCTAATAGGGTTCGATTCCGTGCTCGACACACCATTGCTACTGTGGTGTTCCGTGTATGGAGTTGTGAAACGATTCCACTTGCTTTAAGATGCGTGAGAAAATCATAACTCAAATATTCGCTTCACGATCGGATCGTAGAAACTTAATATTTACATACGATGGTTCTCCACTTCATTCGAAATTCCTTGAACTTTTCAAATGTTTCAGATTTATGTTTCATTAAATAGATATACCCATATCTACTTAAGTCATCGGTAAAAGTGAGAAAATAGCGATATCCACCGCGCGTCGAAACACTCATCGGTCCGCATACATCGGTATGTATGATTTCCAACAAGTCTGTTGCTCGCTCCATCATACCGAGAACGGGTTTTGATCATCTTGCCCATGAGGCATGGTTCGCATGTGTCAAATGATTCAAAATCAAGAGACTCCAAAAGTCCATCAGAATGGAGTTTCTTCATGCGCTTTACACCAATATGACCTAGACGACGTACACAAATAAGTAGTATTATCACTATCTACTTTGCATCTCTTAGCCTCAATGTTATGGATGTGTGTTTCATCCCTTTCGAGATTTAGAAGAAATAAACCATTTACAAGAGGTGCATGACCATAAAAGATGTTACTCATATAAATAGAACAACCATTATTCTCCGATTTAAATGAATAACCGTCTTGCAATAAACACGATCCGAAATAATGTTCATGCTCAACGCAGTACATAATAACACTTATTAAGGTTTAAAACTAATCCCAAGGTAAAACTAAGGAGAGCGTGCCGACGACCATCACATCAACTCTTGATCCGTTAACGCCAGCATCGTCACTCATCCCTCGCAAGCCGTCTATTCCGTAGCTCTGCTTCGAGTTACAAATATTAGCAACGAACCGTATCAAATACCTGTGCACTACAACGAGGGCTAGTAAGGAAAACATCAATAACATGTATATCAAATATACCTTTGATGGTGCCAGCCTTCTTGTCCGCTAAGTATTTCGGACATATGCCCAATGACCCTTGTCCTTGCAATAGAAGCACTCAAGGTCCGGCTTGGGACCGGACCGAGCTTCTTCTCGCCAGGGCATTAAGCTTGCGTCGCCCTTCTTGAAGGGCTTCTTTGCTCCCTTACCTTTCTTAAAGGAGGGCTGTTGACCATCAATACATGATTATCCTTCTTGATGTCCACTTCCGCAGCCTTGACTTTGCGAAGAGCTCGGTGATCGATCGATGGAACCAATATGATTATGAGTCACTACAAAACTTTTGTAGCCGGGAGGAGTGATTGCGAACTGTCAATCTTGAGCTCCTCTGGAATCGTGCATTCCAGTTGCTCAAGGCGTTGAGTGTAGCCCGACATCTTTATGGCGTGCTCACTAACGGAACTCACTTCCTCCATCTTGCAGTTAAAGAACTTCTCAGAGATCTCATATCTCTCAGAACGGGCTTGAGTCTGAAACATGGTTTTCAGCTCCTCGAGAATCTCAAAGGGCCCGGGATAGGTTTCAAAACGATTTTGAAGCTCCGGTTCCATAGCAAACAACATGGTTCTCTTAATCACACCATAATCATCTTTGCGCGACTGATAGACAGCTTTCTCATCAGCCGACGCAGTTGCAGCAAGGGGGTCACCTAACGCTTTCCCAAGGACATAGTCCTTTTGTCCGCCAGACAGAATGATTCTTAGATTGCGGAACCAATTAGTGAAGTTAGACCCATTGTTTCTAAGCTTTTCCTTCTCAGCAAAAACGTTGAAGTTGAAGTTGGATTTTGTCATGTGATCTACAGTATTTGCAAGTACAATTTAGACTATGTTCATGATAAATAGTTCAACTTAATCAAATTACTATATGAACTCCCACTAAATTCAACATCCCTCAAGTTGTTTAGTGAACACGATCCAAATTCACCACACCTAATCCGATCATCACGAGAAGAGATGTGGTTTCAATGGTGGACAACAAAGTGTCGATCATATCATTCATATGACTCATGCTTAACCTTTCACTTCTTGTGTTCCGAGGCCATGTCTGTACATGCTAGGCTCGTCAAGCTAGACCCAAGTATTTCCACGTGTGCAAAAACTGGCTTGCACCCGTTGTATGTGAGCGTAGAGTCTATAGCACCCGATCATCACGTGATGCTTGGACACGAACTTTAACTTTCATAACGGTGCATACTTGGGGAGAACACAGTTTTATCTTGATCTTTAAGTGAGGAATCATCTTATAATGCTACCGTCGCGATCTAAGCATAATAAGATACATAAAGGATAAACATCACATGCATATAACTTTATGTGACATGGTATAGCCAATCTTCGCAAGAATGATCTCCATCTTGTGCGTTCGGCATGATCTCCATCACTCCACCATGATTGCCTCCACCACGAATAGCAACTACAACTATTGCTAACTACTTAGCGATAAAGTAAAGCTATTACATGGCGATAAGAAGTTGACTCGCAGGTCATACACAATTATAAAGACAACCATATGGCTCCTGCCGTTGTGTACTCATCGACATGCAAGTCGTGAAACATTACAAAACATGATCATCGCATACAATATACACATCACATCTTGGGCCATACCACATCACGAAAACACTCCTGCAAAAACAAGTTAGACGCCTACTTTGTTGTTGCATGTTTTACGTGGCTTATGGGAGTAGATGCTAAGAACGATTCTTACCTACGAAAGCCACAACGGTGATATTATGGTTGCCAAACTCGGTGTTAATCCCATGACAACTATAGTGAGAGAAACCGACATCCACCAGCCGCATGTGTGGAACAAGCCACACGTCAAGTGCGGAGCCGGTCTCGCGAACGACGTCGCGTAAGGTTGGCCTGGACCGCTTCAATCTCACTATCCCGCGTCATAAGAAGAACACAAACAAGAGGCTTGCAACAGAAAACATCAACGCCCGCAACAACCATGTTGCGTTCTACTCGTGAAACACATCTACGCATAGATCTAGCTCTGATACCACTGTAGGGTTTCGCGGCATAGTAAATCAAAATTTTCTACGGAGCGAACAGAGGGAAAGCCAAGATCTAATCTAGGAGATGCAAACAACAAGAGAGATTGGATTAGATCTTCATACCCTTGAAGATTCGCACAGCGTAACGTTCGTCGGAACGTGGGTGATGTAGTCGTACTCGCTTCTCCTCCTCGCGATCCGATCCGATCTAGCACCACAAGTGGCGGTGCCTCCGTGAGATGCACACGTGCAGCACCTCGACGTCTCCTCCTTCCTCGGACCAGCAAGTAGGGTGGAGAGATAGATTGGATCTACAACACGACGGCGTGGTGTATATGGTGGAGAATTTCTTCTTCAGGGCTTCGCCTACAAACAGTCGGGAGGGAGAGAGGAAGGTAGCAAGGCTGCTAGGGCTTGGAGGAAGGTGTGTGGTAGGGGGGAGGGGCGGCCAGCCCTTGCCCCTCCTCCAAGCCTATCTCTAGTTTAAACAATTTAAACTCTCCCTTATCTAGAAATCCTATCTCTAGTTTAAACGATTTAAACTCTCCCTTATCTAGAAATCCTATCTCTAGTTTAAACGAGTATAAACTTATCTAGGATCGGCTGGGCCCTATGGGGCTTGTGCCCCTGGCCCAATGCGCAGGACACTTCCTCATAGGCCCATGCCCCTCCCGGAAGGTGGGGCCACGTTGGTCCCCTTCCGGAAGGTTCTAGAAGCTTAGACAATACCGATTAACCCTAACAATTCAACTCCAAAACTGCACGCCTTATATGAATCTTATTCTGGACCATTCCGGAACCTCACGTGATATCCCGGATCCCATCCGAGACTCAACAAAAATTCATAAACCAATTATCCAATCTATCCTAGCGCGTCGAGATCGTTAAGTGTGACCTGCGGGTTCGAGAATATGCATGATCTTCTATCAATAATCAACAATGGGTGCAGGCACCCATATTGACTCCCACACATTCATCGATGATCATATCGGATGAACCACGATGCCAGGATTCAATCAATCCCATATATATATTCCCTTCGTCTCGCGATATTTTACTTGCCGAGATTCGATCGTCGGTACCATCATACCTAGTTCAATCTCTCACAACAAGTACTTTACTCGTTCGTAATCCGATATCACTTTGTTATTAACTCCTTAACCACATGCTTGCAAGCGGTGTTGATATCGACACGAGTGGGCCCAAGTATATCTCTCCGACTTGGGAGGACAAATTCCATCTCGATACATACAACCCAACAGATACTTTCCGATCACCGAGAGACACCTTTATGATCACCCTCTCATAGGATGACGTTTGATGACCTCAAAGCTTTCTTCCGTACCGGGAGTTGCATTATCTCATGGTCTAAGGAATACAATATTTGACATAGGAAAAGCTTCACAAAGATGAACACGATGAAACGATCTAATTGCTTCGCTTAGTTTGGTCATCCCATCATATCATTCTCCCAATGATATGATCTCATTATCAATTGACAACTCATGTCTATGGTTAGGAAACCTTAACCATCATTGATCAATGAGCTAGTCCATAGAGGCGTACTAGGGACACGGTGTTGTTTACAAACCACACAAGTATTAATGTTTCCGCTTAATACAATTCTAGCATGGAATATAAACTTTATCATGAACAAGAATTATAATAATAACATCTTTATTATTGCCTCTAGGGCATAATTCCAACCATCCCTTCGGCTCTAATCTTCGCCGTCTTACTCACCGGTGAAGCTGCTGTCTGGCGCCCCGACCGCCGTCGATCCCTACCACGCCAAGATACACGCCGCCATCGTCGGGAGAGGATAAGAAGGCCACGACGACGTCCCCCCTCGGTCTCATCCTCATTTTCCCCTTCTCAGCAATCCTCCTCTCTGTTTTCTCTCGGTGACCGAAACCCTAGTTACCACCGTCGTCAGCAGAGTTCACCCCGGAGACCGTGGAGTGGTCGAGGAGAAGTGCTAGCATGCGTAGATCATCTATGAAGAACGCAACATCAAGGGGAACTCGGAGACTCTCGAATTTTGTCGTTCCCTTCCGCGGTGGTTCGTCGGAAATCATGATGAATAGCTCACCTCTGACCTCTCCTACCATCATCAATGTAAGGTTCCCAACCTTTAATAAGGTAGAGATCCCTGTGTTTACAATGCTAGTCCCTGGATTAATATCTAGCATCCACAGTTAAGATGTAATATCAAGAAACAAAGGTCATAATACAACTTTATAACCAGGAATAAAATAATTCATTACATCTTACATAGCTCATTTGGCTATCACATTACATTGCAGCAGAATATCTATAAGCATGGGGTCCTTCATCTTCAAAGTGCCATAGGCAAACATGTTGGTCGTAGACTTGTAATCCTATTCAACAACTTCACTAACATCAAACAAACCTGCAACATAACAAGTTGCAGCCACAAGGGTCAATACATTTGAATTGTGTTGGCAAGTTTCACTACTATGTAGAGATAAATGGATCCTATCATTACATGCATATTTGGCTAAGTGGGGTTTAGGCTCATTTGCAGAAAGCAATATAGTTTTATCCTATCTTTTCAAAATATTTTTGATCTTTTGAAAAATCTTTCCGAACTCCTTGGAAAACTCCAAGTGTTTCTAATCCCTTGTTGTCACCCTCAAGTTTTAACTTTGAGAAATTGGAATGTCAAGATCTTCCATAGCTTCAGGCCTTAGTTGCTCAGTGTTGTCCATAACCGAGGACACGGCTAAGTACTTAGAATTTTGATCTTCTGCAGAAGTTGTACACTTTACCCACATGACACAATCTCATCTTGATGCCACCAGTGGCCGCTGGATAAGTACTCACCAAGATGGAGTACTGGCAGATTGAGAATGTGACAAAGTCTTTCCATAGGAGTCCTCCCAATACACAATGCTAGCTTGTCTTCCAGGCACCAATGTAGGGTTCCAAGTTCCCTAGCACAAATCTAGTTAACCTGAAGATGCCAATGCATGGGTCTTCCACTATGTAGTTGACTAAGCCAGAGCCTATTTAGCATGTGGCTGTACATGGAAGCCACTGTACGAGAAACATGTTCAATCTCTAAGTCCCTGGGTGGTTTCTTCTAGTGCACAACAAAAAGAGATTGCCATATAAACATGGTTCCTTTTGTTGCCACCTTGTCCAACCTTGAGTATCCTTGTCCACCCAGGTGGTTCATTGAGTACTTGTTTTATTATATAAAACATAAGTCTTTTCAATACTTCATATATTCATAACATGTATCCCATCCCAAATATATAGCTGGGCTAAGAATACTACAACTACAATGTTTCCACTAAGGAATATATAGGGGTATCCTATTAGGATTTAGCATAGCATAAAATATAGAAATCATTATCATGCATGTTTCAAAAATCCACTAAGTGTAATGAAAACAATAGGACTTGGATGATAGTGTCACTTGCCTTTTTGGTAGAGAATGTTGGTTCACTTCTTGATCTTTCTAATATCACACTCTTCTAACTTCACTACAAATCAATCAAGCAAACATAGATTCAACTAGCATTCCAACCAATATTCAAACAATTCATCACACATAAAATAATAGAAACAAAGTCATGCATGCAAGCATGCAAAAGATAGTTTTATTTGCAAAGGTGGTTTCTAATAGGATCTAAACATTATAAGGTTCAAAGTGGTCATTTACTAAATTGGTAAAACCATTTGCAAAAGGGTTTTATCTATAAACCATTTCTTAAATCAAATCATTATTTCATGTGGTTGAAAATGCTTTTAGCAAAGCAATGATTTTATATTGTTCATCAAATAAGTTGTTAATTCACAAAACTTGGTGTTTAGGGTCAGAAGGTTTGAATCAAATTATTTCCCAAAGGTTTTACTCAAAATCATTTCCATAACAAAATCAATATTTTTATTTGACTAGAAATGAGCTAATTCAATTATTCAATCCTAAACTTCACAAAATACATTTTTAAATCCATAAGTTGGTTCCTAAGGTCAGTAGCTTCACAAAAAACCATTTTGCAAAGATTTCAATCCCAAAATCATTTTGGAATAAATTTTATATTCTAAACAAGCATACACAAGTTTCTGCAAAAACAAACATTTTACCAGAAGCTTTTTACTAAACAAAGTGCATGGTTGGCTAGGGCTTGTTTTTCTGAATCCATTGATATAAAATTTGCAAAATTTGGATGTGTGGTTTGAAAGTTATGGATTTTACAAGTTTGCACAATAATCAGATTCAAATTCCTGTTTTAATCTAAACCTTGTCCACGTGGCGCCTTTCTACTGGCCGGTAACGGTTCGCACGGATCAAGCTCTGTGGACCGTAGGATTTAAGTATGATCGAGCGGCACCGACGTGCTCTTACCCTTTCAGTTAAATCTAATCGCAGCCATACGATTTGCATCGCACGGCTCACAGCTGCTCGACCAAGTTCTGGCGGCAGCGTGGCGGCAATGATCGGTGAGTTGCGGCTACAGGAAGCAAAGGAGGAAACGGGGGTGCTCACCGTGCTCGCGAGGTTGAGGTGATGCTCAAGGGCGCTGGCTTGGCGAGGCGCCGAGATGGTGGCACCTCGCCGGAGTGGGTGGCGGCGTCGGCGGCTCGAGGTCGTCGAGGCGACGCGGTTTACCCCGAGGAAAAACAAGGACGGTTAGACGCGGGAGAGTGTGGCGAGGAGTATCATCGAAGGAGAGGAGGCGTTGCTTACGGAGATGCCACGAGGCGTCAGAAGCGGCGGTGGCGTTCAGATGATGTCGAAGCCGAGGCTCTGGGGCACTCGCGGGCGAGTTCGAGGCACTGGCAGATGCACCTGGGGGTGGAGAACAAACTCGTGTGCAGTGGGAGGCGAGAGGTGGCGGGATGTGGCCGGAATTGCTCGCGTAGCTCGTCGGAGTCCGCGGCGGTGCAAAGGGAATTCAGGGCAGCCTAGGGGCAGAGGGGAGGAGCTGTTTTGGGGGAAAGAGAGAGAGGAGTGAGGGGCGCTTAAGGGGGCGTGGTTACTGGAAGAATTAAGGCCGCCATCAATCGCAAAATCAACGCCGGAGTTACTTGGCTGCAACGGCAAGGCTTGGTCGCGGGTGAAGACGATGACACGCTGGCGTGGGGCCATGCAGTCAGTGAGGTGGGGAAAGAGGGAGTGGGACCTGCCTGTCTGCGACTCTGCGGGTGTGGGTTCGAGTGAAAAATGATTCGCAGTGGGGTGAGCCGGTGGGCTGCGTTGCTGGGCTGTTGGGCCAGATGGGTTGGGCTGAGTTCGATTCCTTTTTTTATTCTGTAAGCTTTTCTTTTTCTATTTGATTTTCCTGTTTTGGTTTTCAAACAACAATTCAAACACCCAAATCAATTCAAACTTCCACCAAACTTTGTATTGAGTTTAGTTCTGTTTATCAACACAATTCAAAAGTCCAAAATAATACTTTTATTCTTTTAGGAACTATTTAATAATTAATTAAAATAGTTCTTAGTTATTAATTCAAATAGGTTTTGATTTATTAAATAACTCCAGTTGAAATCTAAATATTATCAAAACCAAATCAGTAGGTTTTATTTGAAAATATAAAATACTTGGAAAACTTGTTTAAAATAAATTAATAAGTTTTAGTGTTTATTTAAAATGGAAAGCCTTTACTTAAATAAAATTGGATATTAAAACCTCATTATTTTATTTAATTAAACCTTTACTCTTTTTATCAAATAGGAATGTTTTATTTCAAAGCTTGGCCAAGATTTTGATTGGGCTTTAAGAAATAATCTTTAATTATAAATCTACCTTTTGCTTTTGAAAAACAAATATTTTTATTAAAGATCTAAAATAGTAATTCCAATTATTAAAACTTTCTTTATTAATTGTTTATCTTTTTAAATCCCTTTAGGATTTATTTGATCAAAATAGGTTTGAAAGTTTCCAATTAGATTTAAAAAGTTTCTTCTCACCCTGAATTTCAACAAAGTTTTATTTTGTTTATTTAATTTTTCACATTTCAAAATTTGGAAAATTTTGGGATGTGACAATCAACCACTTCGCTGCAATCACAGTGAGCTTGCGATGCTCGGGCATCGTTTAATTTGCTTGCTCTCGTCCTAGTTAGTTTCACCGACGAGCATCTTCCATCACCGCTGTTAGCCACCGTCGCCACCATTGCTCCGGCGACCTAAAACGAGCGGCGCCGCCACTATAAGGTCAAATGCGACGCCCTCTTTCCAACAATTCTAGCCTCGGCCGCGCGCGTGCACACAATCACCCGATCATTGATTGATCTGAGAGGATCATCTGTGGATGAGGTCAGCATGACAACATGCTGATGTCACCCCCAGCCTAGTCAACGAATTTGACTTAGTATGTGCTTATGTGGCAGATGAGGTGTACTTGACCCCACTAGTCGGTGACCTTGGGTAGGTTCTGTATTGGTATAAAAAGATGTTCTCTCTTTAGAAATTAGATAAAACATTATAAAATCAAGTACAAATATTTCCTGAAATGTAATAAAGTAATTAAAACTTGTTTAATTAATAACTTTTGATTTATAATTCAGAAAAATGTGTATAATATATGAAAATTTGTAGAAAGATAAAATATATAACTTCAAACTATTATAAAACATTATTATGTTAATAATTTAAATAATTATTATTTAATAAAGATTTTATAAGTTTTAATTCTTAGATAAATCATATTTTAATACTAGTTAATGTTAAAAATATAAGTAAAATACCAAAAATCTTAGAAAAATAAGAACTATAATTTAAAACTATAACCATGCATTAATATTTCACTTAACTAAATATTTATTATTTATTATGTATTTGTAAAGTAATAAATCTTATAAAAATCATATCTTATTATTTATAAATCACAAAAATAAATGTAATATACCAAAATGATCACAAAAATAATACCTACATGTTAAAAATATAATATTCCACTTTTGAGTCAAATAAAAATTTAAATACTTTAATAACTTGAATTTAAACCTATTTCCTTAATTGATAATTCATATAAGGGTAAATAAAAATTGCTAATATTTCTAAAAATTAGCTAATTGAGTCTAATAAATAGTCTTAGTCCTAAATATTGATATTATAAAATCAAAATGGTTCAACACATTTTAAATACAACCTTATTGAATTATCATTAAATTATAAATGTAGATCATTTTCTAAAAAGGTTCCTATCAATCATAAAATCTTCAAGAAAGATATTTTCAACTAAATAAAATATTTTCCATTGCTTCAACTACAAGTTTATAAACATAACACCACACTATAGTAAATCCATAAATAGTAAGTATGTAATTTCCTTGATTACAAATCATAACCACACTTTATAAAGAGATAAAAAATTCTATTCTATTATAAAATTAAGAAGCCACTACCAAATAAAAGTATAACCATTCTTAAGTGACTTTAAGGAAACACTATAAAGTACACAAGGTACAAATGACATAAGAAATATACTCTAAGTTCATCTATGTCTTTAAAGTTAACTTTAGTTTACAAAACTTTAAGTATAAGATAAAAACTTTATTAGGTATTTTATAGTTAACTTTGGCCTGTTATAATTAGGTTATAAGGTGTGGCATCCCGCAAAACCACTACTAGAAAATCGCGTTGAATTTGTGCATTGCATCGTCATCATCATATGTTGTTTGTCAAAAACTATTTTCGCAAAGCCCGATTTATTTTCCAAACGCCCCATCTTAATTCAAACGCAAAGCCCGGTTCTCCGGATTAATTGTTTTGGCTGATATCGGTTTGAAAACTGCCCGTTTAAAACAAATAAAAAGTTTAATTGTTTTAGTGGGGCGGTCGAACGGGCCGATCGAATCAACGACCACCCCATTTTCAGACGGTCCACCCCAAACCAGCCCCTCTAAATCCTACAGCTACCTAAAACTCTACCCACACCCTCCCTCCACCTCACCCCACCCTATAGCAGTTTGCCACCTCACCTCCTCCCTCTCCCTCACCCACTCACACGCCGCCACATCACCCCAACCCTCCCTCTCTCTCTCACCTCCCCACCCCCTCCGGCCCACACACAGCCACCCCACCCCGTCAGCCTCTCTCCACCACACCACCTGGGTCCCACCAGGCAGCCACACACGCCTCTCACACCACCTCCCCACGCCCGCCCCTGGCCCACCTCGCCACCGCTCCCGCCGCAAACCACGCCTGTCGCCTGCTCATCTTCCCCGAGCTCGCTTTCGCCTCCGCAAGACCACCATCTTCCCCGCCAACCACCGCCGGAGCCGACGCCTCCTCCGCCCGGTTCTCCTCCACCCGCCTCCACCGGCGCCGCCTCTTCCCTGCGCCACCTCGCCCGCGACCACCGCCCCCACCTTCCCCGACCGAACCTCCGACCCCGCCGCCTTGCGCCTCTCAGGCGCCTGCTGCCGCCTCTCGCTCGCCGGCCTCGCCTCGCGCGACTGCCTTCGCTCTCGCCGACCACCGGCCGTCTCCTCGCTCGCCGCCCGCGCCTGGCTCTCACTTCACGCTGGCCACCGCCGCCACTGCCTCTCCACTTGCCGCCGCCGCGCCGCCCGCTGGCACGCCTCGCTGGGCCGCCACCGCCCGTCCGTCTCTCTCAGCGTCTGCGCCACCGCGCCCTTGCCCGCCTCCCTGCGGGCCGAGCCGCTCTCACCGCTGCCGCCGCCGCTGCTCTCCTCTCCCACCGCGATGTCCCTCCGTCCTCGGCAGCCCGGGCGCCGGACTCGCAGAGCGTCACTGCCAAGACCGCCCCGAGGCCGCTGCTTCCTCCCGCTTCAGCGCCGTCGTGGCCATCGCCTCTGCACCGCCACGGTGGCACTTGATCCAACCCCTGGCTCATCTCGTGTAGGTGTGGTGTTGAGCCGATGATCCGGTGTATATCGTGTGTTGCCGCTGAAGTAGTCCAAGCCTCGCTTCGAAGACTTCAACTCCGACCTTGTGATGTTTGTGTGGCGAAGTTTACAGGAAGCCTCGACGACAAGTACTTCCTCGGAACCACCGAGTTCTCCATCCCGGCACCTCCCCCGATTCGAAGCCCAATGCCCCGAGGACGCCAAGACCCGAGTGCGCCGACATGGATCCGGTGACGCCAACACGCCAAGATCTACCACATGAAGACCGTACCGAACCGGTGGCCCTCGACGAACCTCCGGCAAGAACTTCGACATGGCCAAGATCCACCGCAACCGAGTCCGGCGCTGACAGGTGAAGTCAGAACCACCAAGCCCTTCCACCCGGATACGACAAGATCTACCCCAGTAAACCGAGAGCGCTTCCACCGAGACCGAACCCGTCGAACCCTGGACCCTGAGACCGACCCCGAACCCCGGAACCCTAAGATCGTCGAACCCTAATGTGTGACCCCTCTCCTCGAGCCCTATTTTATAAATGAAATATAAACTTGTTGCATTAATCTTTCATCTCGCATGCATATTCGTGTGGTTTGGGGGCCTTATGCCGATTCACCATATAATTAAATATGGGGCCCATATGCGGGCATATCTAGCCTTATATTGGCCTCATTTAAATTTGTGTAGCAAAGCCGGTGATATCTTTTGCCATGCTAATACAACATTTAAATTGCGGGTTAGCTAAACAACATGAACCACCCAAATAATTGTCGGGACCCCGGTTCCGCTTAATATGACCTAATTGCATCGCACCTTGCCATGCCATGCATCATACATGCATCATGCCGATCTTCTGCCGTTGTATTAAATATTGCATCCGGTGTTTATTCTAGCGTTTTGCTTCTTCGCGGATAAGGCCGTTGAGTTGATGTGAGCTTCACCCCGATCTTCGGTTGAACCCTCGGCAATGTTTTCAAAGTAGCATCTCCCTTTCTACCTATCTTACTTTTATAGTCTTTATTCCCTCCTGTTGATCTATTGCTATCTGTGATTCGGTGCTTTAGTTTCCGTACCTGTGATATACCGTGCAGCCCTATATTGCCTTGGACACATCCTATTACTTGTTGTTTGGTAGATAGTTGGACTTGCGCGTCGTAGTCGCTTGCTCAAGTGCTGTTGCGTGTCGTCAAGTGCCACAGTTGTTGGAGTAATGCCGCATGTTGATGTTGGAGATGATCCTAGTTTTACTTTTCGTTCACTTTAAAATTCCTGTTTAACAACTAAAATTGAAGTAAGCAGAGACATCGGTGGGTGATAGAAAATATTTGGTTTCCGAACGCCCACTTGTGTCCCGTAGGACCCCGAGTACTTGATACCTGTTCCTTGATTTATCGCGCTATCCACATCCGGGAGGTATATGGGACCCCCGAGCGAGCTTGATTCGTCTTATTTCTTGGGGCCACAAACTAGTTTGAGGTTTTATTTACGATCCTGTACTTATGCCATGCTACTTATGTATTTAAATTGTGCGAGGAGCACCTTTGTCATCGCTTAGGAATTGTGACCCGCTTACAGTATCGATGATCCCGTTGGGGATCTGCTCGTTGCCATCACCGCCTAAAACCTCGGGTCCGTCTCAAGTCACTAACTTCGCTATGGTGTACTCCAAGGGTGGACCCTGAAATATTTCTCGAATCTGTGATTGTTCACCGTGAAAGCCTCGTTGGGTTTTGTTTTGGTTTTTCCGAGGTTGATCGGCGTGTGTTGCTATTGGTGCACCCGCCGTAAAACTTTCGAAAGCCGTGTCCATGGATATGGACGACTTGGAGCATGATCTCGATCATAGACAAGCATAACTAAAGTTTATTGCTATAAATTTGAATTTATAATGACTAGTAATCAGCTTCACTATAATGGAATGGCTAATTAATCGCCCACAATTGCTTGTTTGGAGTGTCGCGACACCATTGTACTGACTAGTAAGTATTGCAACCACAACGGAATGGCTGAATAAAAGTACCAACAACTGCTGGGTTTTGGGTTTATCTCATGCCATCTGTATCTGATTAGTAATTGTTGCAACTATAACGGAATGATTCACTAAAAGTGCCCACTGCTTATATTATCAGGATGATTATCTAAACTTGTCTAGTAAGTGCCGCAACTATAACTGAATAAGTAAAACTGCCAACTGTGTGGGTTCCTCGGTTGACTTCCTCGTTTGGTCTCGAGGGGGAAACGCCAGGATGGGTTTGTTTGATGATAGTATCAGGTTGGTTCCGAATAGGTCTTTCTTCCCCCTCTCTGATTGCCGCCAGTTGTATCGAGTCTCTATAGGTTGTTTAGTGCATGCCGCCACGCTCTTGATCCACCATACCTATGTAGGCGAGGACCGCCAATTCTAGCCTCGCTGTATCGCTGTCCTCGATCGACGCCTCTTTTTCCTTTGCCCTTTGTCGGCACCCCTTTTGTTTAAGCAGGTTTTGAGATCGACGTCGTTAGCGAGGTTACCCTTCGGCTTGGCTCGGCAGGTTATGGACGCCATTGGTTATTCTTCAGAGCTCTTAGCCCCATTTGCATCTTGTCCGTAGCTGGACGCTATATCGTTCTCAAGGTGATTTGGATCTTTGTACCGTATATCTGTATTCTTGACTCATGGAGTCGTGTTGTATATATATATCTGTTCTGTGGGTCCCATCGAGGGCTGTTGTGTAATGTTATTACTTCGTTTTCCACCCGCACGAAAGTGCCTGGTGGGCACCTTTGAATCGTTTCTATGCTGGTTTGGCGGATTTCGCTAAAACTTGCATAGGTCCGATTCTGAGGGTGTTACATAAGGCATCTTAATACCAAACTAATCAAGTTCAAAACCAAGATAGATAAGTCTCAAATACTACTAATATCATTATTCAAATAAAGTAATCCTTTTATTACTTAAAGACTATAACCTGAAAGAACACCTAATAAGGTTAACTTAAAATTTAAATACTTTCCCTTAGTTAAGTAAGATTTTCTTCTAAAGTTATTCTTTTAAGTACATTATAAAGCAAGACATAAGCATTTTTATGAAAGCTCTAAATGATGAACAAACCTTATATACATAGTCTACAGATACATTTCCCACTTGAGTATTCCATTATTGTGTGTGCTCTATTATACTTACATGTTGTTTCACACACACTCACAAGCCTTAATAAGAAGAACAAGTGTGAAACTTAATCTAAAAGGGCAACACATTCTAAAGAAACTGTTTCCAGTATCCAAAACCTAGAACAACGTTATCCCCGGAATTCGAGTTTACGAAATTGCATTACATTACTTATGCATAATAGCATCTTGCTTCTTTAAACATTAGTCCTTACCGGACCAATGATGTTGATTTCAGATATTGGATCTTATATTGTCTTGAAGACCGTGAGTGCATCATCTTGCAATCACAAAAGGCAAGTTCACACTTGCTCATGTCCTTGGATTATTTTCTGTAAAGTATTTTGCAAATCCAGTGTTGTCATCGCCTGCATTTGAAAAAGGTCAGAAAACACTATTTTCATAATAATATGATTATAGGTTATTTACCATCAGGTAATAACCTACTATAAGAGTTCCGGTGGTAAAGGAACATATTATCTAGGACTTAACAACCAATGTCGCCAGTGATTCTTGTGCCGTATATCACGCGTTAACCATGAGATTTGGAATGGGACGGAGAAGTCAGCTGTATCTTCTTCCTCTCGCATGTAGCCGGATGTGCAGGTCGTGGCTGTTATCACTCGTAGCGTGCATATTACTTGGAAATTCGTAGAGGATATGCAGCATATGGGTGGGAACCCTCATCGTCCCATGATAGTTCTGGCATCTAACGGTCTGTACAAACCATTGTCGTAATTCAATATGTGGTCATGGTGTACACCAAGGAGGCATGTGAGGTCGCGAAGGGGGCAGTGATTGGCTTGGATCATCTACTAGTCCCCACACCATAGGAAGTGTGGACGGGAAAGATCGCCCGGTTGTGAAACAAGGATTTGATCTCTCATGGATAAAGTAATGCACCTCTGCAAAGTGTAAGAACTATAACTTGTTACTCCCACTTCCGGGAAGGAGCTGCGAACACGGCAGGAAAGGAACTCCATGAAAGTTCTGGGAAACCCGTGAAGGCTGACGGACATAGCTTTTCAGAATAAAAGCAACCTTTGAAGAAATGTTTATGAAAACTTGCATTGCCTACGACCTACGGTCTGTGGCTATAGATATAGTGCATCAAACACTCCTTTCTAGTGAACATGCTGAGTACGCTCGTACTCAACGTATCTTATTAACCCTTGCTAGATTCTGAAGCCATTAAGACGACGTCTACATCAAGTTATGCTCCAGGAATCATCATCAAAAGCTAAAGATCTTCAATGAAGTCAAGAAAGTCAACATATACATCAACTCAAGTGAAGACGAAGTTACTGATTAGATAGGAATATAATCTCTTGCCATATGTAACACCCTCGCCTGATAAGGCTAAGTTCATGTGTATAGTGCCAATCCCTGGATCGGTTCACTGGCACACACAGTACAAAATGGTAACAAATATAACTATGCATCATAAATACAATGAATATGATCCAGAATTTACATTATATCATCCAAGTACACAGCAGAAATAATAACAAGGTAGATATCCATTCTTCAAATGTGCCACAGGCGAACGATCGTTGAGTGGAGTCTCACGAACTATAACGATCACTTAGAAACAGAATAACCTGCAACATGAAATGTTGCAGCCACGAATGGTCAATACTTTGAATGTATTGACAAGTAGAACTAATGACTACAAAGGATCTAGAAACTACATGCATATTTGGCTAGGTGGAGTTCAGGCTCATTTGCTAAAAGCAATACAACTTTTCCCTACTTTCAAAATACTTTTCTTTCTTCAAAACAATCTTCTAAGGACATACCAGCATAAACCCATGTAGAAACAAGACAGTTCATCTTTCGTATGCTCCTAAAACCATGTTCACCCATCAAGTTTAGTAATTAAGAAATTGGGATGAGTGAGATCTTCCAAACAGTTCTAGGCCCAGTTTCTCATAGTTGTCCATAACCGGGGACATGGCTAAGTACTTAGTTTAGACACCCTGCAGGGGTTGTACACTTTACCCGCACGACCCAGTCAACTCGCTCTTACCATTACACTCATTTTGTGACATGATAGGGAGAAAACATAGACAAAACCTTTCAGAAGCAGAACCTGTTGGAATTATGCCCTAGAGGAAATAATAAAGATGTTATTATTATAATTCTTGTTCATGATAAAGTTTATATTCCATGCTATAATTGTATTAAGCGGAAACTTTAATACTTGTGTGGTTTGTGAACAACACCGTGTCCCTAGTATGCCTCTATGGACTAGCTCATTGATTAATGATGGTTAAGGTTTCCTAACCATATACATGAGTTGTTGATTAATAATGAGATCATATCATTGGGAGAATGATATGATGGACAGACCCAAACTAAGCAAAGCAGTTTTATCGTGTCATCGTGTTCATCTTTGCGAAGCTTTTCCTATGTCAAATATTGTATTCCTTAGACCATGAGATAATACAACTCCCTGGTATCGGAAGAAATCTTTGAGGTCATCAAATGTCATCCTATGAGAGGGTGATCATAAAGGTGTCTCTCAGGTGATCGGAAAGTACCTGTTGGGTTGTATGTATCGAGATGGGATTTGTCCCTCCCAAGTCGGAGAGATATACTTCGGGCCCACTCAGTAATCGATATCAACACCGCTTGCAAGCATGTGGTTAAGGAGTTAATCACAAAGTGATACCGGATTACGGAACGAGTAAAGTACTTGCTGTGAACGAGATTGAACTAGGTATGATGGATCGACGATCGAATCTCGCAAGTAAAATATCGCGAGACGAAGGAATATATATATGGGATTGATTGAATCTCGGCATCGTGGTTCATCCGATATGATCATCGATGAATGTGGGAGTCAATATGGGTTTCTGCACCATTGTTGATTATTGATAGAAGATCATGTCGCATATTCTCGAACCAAGGGTCACACACTTAACATGTCTCGACGCTAGGATGATCGGATAATTGGTTTATGAGTTTTTGTTCGAGTATCGGATGGGATCCGGACATCACGAGAGGTTCCGGAATGGTCCGGATAATAAGATTCATATAAGGCAATGCAGTTTTTGGAGTTCGGAATTGTTTCGGGTTAATCGGTATTGTACAGGAAGCTTCTAGAACCTTCCGGAGGGGGACCAACGTGGCCCCACCTGCCGGGAGGGGGCATGGGCCTATGAGGGAGTGCCCTGGCCGCATTGGGCCAGGGGCACAAGGCCCCATAGGGCCCAGCCGGCCAGACCTAGGGCAAACCCTAGCAAAGCTTCTAGAAGGGGGGGAAACTTGCCCCCCACTCCTCCCTCCTTGGCCGCCGGCCTAGGGCTTGGGGGAGGGGCTAGGGCTGGCTCCCACCCTTCTATATATAGAGGGCTGGGGCACACCCTCTCCCCACACCTCTTCCACAACCCTAGCCGCCCTTCTGCCCTTCTCTCTCTCCCTCCCGACTGCACGTAGGCGAAGCCCTGCTGCAGAAACTCTCCACCACTTGCACCGCGCCATCGCGTTGTAGATCCAATCCGTCTCTCCACCATACTTCCTGGACCGAGGAAGGAGGAGATGTCAAGGTGCCGCACGTGTGCATCTCTCGGAGGCATCGCCACTTGCGGTGTTAGATCGGATCGGATCGCGAGGAGGAGAAGCGAGTACGACTACATCACCCATGTTCCTTCGAACGTTACGCTGTGCGAATCATCAAGGGTATGAAGATCTCATCTAATCCCCCTCGTTGTTTGCATCTCCTAGATTAGATCTTGGCTTTCCCGTTCGCATCCCTAGAAATATTTTGATTTACTATGCTGCGAAACCCTTCAGAACCCTGAGCCCTCAGGACAGACCCATGCTAACCTACATCCCCTACATCTGCTAGTCACGTCGGCTCAGGTTCCTACAACTTACTTAGTCAAGACAAGTAATGGCATGCGGCTGTACTGGAAGCTACTACACAAGAAACTTGTCCAATCTCTGAATCCTAGGTATGCTTTCCGCAATAAACCATCCAAAAACATCAATCCATCACACCCAGGAGATTCATTAAATTCCAGTTGTTTTCATTATAACAAGACATAAATTTTCCATAACATAATCAATCATGAATTCCCTTTTGCACATCTAATAAGCATGGCTAAGCAACTACAATACGATGGCTCAAAGGAATCAAGTCATGGAGATATTGCAATCATGCCTAGTGTCATAGCATAGCATAGTAGTGAAAACACCTACACATGCATCACTACTGAAAATCATACTACATGCATAAGAAAAATAATAGGACATTTATGATAGCTCTACTTGCCTTTGTTGAAGATGTAGTCGTTCAGATAATCCTCACAATAGAGAAGATTGCACTCGTCACAATCATAAACGTTGCACTCCTCGCAATCTATCGATCAAAACAAGTGCACAACAAACACACCATTCAAAACAATGCAATTATGCACAACACAACAAAACAATGATGAACAAATGCATGCATGACGATTTAATATGTCACAAAGGTTTTAATTAGTTCTATGAACATTACTAGATCATATGATGCATGCAGGATATCATTTAATGCAATATGGTATTTACTATTAATTCTTGATTGGCAATATAGAGGTTTTAATAGTTCTATTGAAACTTCTGCTCTAGTTGTCGAATTAATTATTTTTATGCGCTATAATGGATAGGGGACGTTAATACGAACCAGTAGCAATTGGATTCACCTTAATCCGAGTTGTAGATCTTTTCTTATGATTTAAATAGTGTTTAATGGAGTTTAAATCATTTAAATAGTGAACGTAGTCGAAAAATCAAACTAAAATAAGATCTATAATCTACACAGGATTGTGATTCCAAGGACATATTATACATATTTTTTAGATCTATAAATTATTTACTATGAATTTTATACTATAAAAGTCCATTAAAACTATTTAAATTACTACCGCAAATCTACACTGCAAAATTTGGATCTAATAGCATATTAATGTTTTATATGCAATTACGAATCCATAGATATATTATTTGTATTTTTCCGATCTATGGATAATTTACTATGATTTATTTAGTCTAAAGTGTCCATTAAATCATTTAAATTATTAAAATAAATATATTATGTAAACATTATATCCAATCGTTTATTATTATTCTACATAATTTTATGAATCCAACCATAAATATTTATAATTTTTGGACATGTAAATCTTTTGTTAAGAATTTTGCAATTTTACATGAATTTCTGGCTATTTTAACCTTTTCAGATTTAAATGAGAATATATTCTATGTCACGTGGCCAGTGACTGGGCGCTGACCTGTTGACGCGTACGCTGACTGGGTGATGATATGGCGACTCATGATTTGTCGTTACCACTTCACATCATAGAATTTGATCTGGGCCGTTGGTTCAAGATCCGGTGGTGCAAGAACAGAAGGTTCCAGGGGAGGGGGTCCATGGCGGCGACGGTGAGCGCAGACGGTGGTCTTGGGCAGCGCTCCGGCGACTTCACGGCGTGGCAGATTGATCCACGGTGATCAGAACATCTCGAGGGTTCTTCTCGATTTCTTGGCGTCACAGATCTCGTCACGGAGGTGTAGTGAGGGGCGGCTAGAGGCGATGCTCGTCGGTGAAACTCCGGCGATGTAGGGTGGTCGGTTGGGGCTCTGTGGAAGGGGAAATTGGGTCAGGTTGAAGCAGCAATGCACGACGAACAGGTTCAGAGGGAATATGAGGTCCGGGGTGGCTTGAACCTGGAGATCGAGACCGATCTGAGCTCCCATGGCGTTGGCGACGGCGAAACTCCGGTGAGGTCCAAATCTAGATCCTGGAGCTAGGGTTTCAAAAAATTCAAAGCAGAAAAAGCTTGCAGGGACGGGGAATATTATGGGGGTCAAGTCTTGGACGAGGGGGAAACAAGTCCGTGCCGAATCCGCGATTTTTCTGGGACCGTCCGGGAGTTGGGGATGAACACGAGTTCATCCTGTTCTCTATCTAGAGCTAGGGGATGACGGGCAGGCCCACGGGGAAGATACACAGAGGAGGGGAGAGTGGGCTGGCGGCTAGGCCTCTGGCGGGCTGCTGCGCGGTAGGTAGAGGGATGGGCAAGGTGGGCTAGGCTAGCTCGCAGGTTAGGCAGGTTTAGTTCTTTTTTTCCTGTTTCTTTTTATTCTTTTTCTGTTTTGTATTTGTTTCATATCTTTTTATTTAGGAGTCCAAATCCACTCAAACAAGTTTCTAAATTTTTCTAAAATTAAGTATATCACTTTAGGGTAATTTTTATACCCTTTTATTTAGTTCAAAAAATTTGGATTTATAAAATCCTTATTTATTCCTTATAGGAATATTCGCAAAACCTATTAGGGTTAGAGTTTTTGAATTCAATTCTTGCAAATTTTTGCATGGATGCTATGCAATGCTCATGAATGACATGTAAAAATAATATTTTTTCTAGTCTCAATTTCTAAAATCTTGGGATGTGACACCATATAACCTATTTCTATAGTGTATTGCAATAACAGCAATGCCAGACCATTAGTGAAGATACTAGTCTTAATAGTATGATAGTTTTTGAATTGTTTATTTCTGATTCTTCTTAAGAAGATTATTTCTCTCTTTAACCTACAGTGTTCTCTGGATCTGGTGTAAAGAGTTGAGTTGTAACCTATAGTCATGTCTTGGACCTGCTGTGTTTCTGTTGTACTACTCTGAGGGATGTAATACTAGCGAACGGTGTTTCATTAGTGTTATGTCAACGACTATAGTGTACTACATCATGCAGTGGTATGCTGGGTCACCGCACACCTATAGACGTCGTCAGTGATGAAGTTGTCATACTAGCCAAACTTCAGCTTCCTCATCACCTGACAAGTCATGGTGTCCGTGGACTCGTCGTCGCTGCAGACGTCGCTGCTATCCACCTATTGGAAAAAATAGTAGAGTGCAATAAGGCATGATTGAGATACCTTGATTATCTGGATTGATTAATTGCATAAATTAACCGATTGAGATCCCCTGATTATTTCCCAATCCCCAAATTTCTAACCAAATCGAATACTGATCTCAACTACAGATCGATGCTAGTACTAACTAGGGAATTCATCAAAATACGACATCTAACACAAGAGGATTAACTACTGTAAAAATACCTACCATCCAACGATTGAAAATACAAAGATTCGAGCCCTAATAACACACGATCTAGCATCCAACGATGGGAATGGGGGAAGAACAAAGGAAGGGGAGAAAACCCTAGTTACCTCCGACCATGGGTCAGCTAAGATGGTATCGTAGGGGTTCTCTGTCTTGATGTAATCGTTCTCCTTGTAGGGGTCCCAGCCGTGCGGGATCTGCCGGAGACCGATGGAGACCTCGTCGCCGATGGCTACGCGGAAGCGGGGACGGGGGTCTAGACAGGGACGGCGGCTGCCTTCGGTGCCTCGACGGGGTCCTGTACGGGGACGGGGGCCTCCTCGCCGGTGGCTACGGCGGAAGCGGGGACGGGGGTCTAGACGGGTACGGTGGATGCCTTCGATGCCTCGAAGGGGGCCTATATGGGGACGGGGGGCTCCTCTCCGGCGGCCTGGGAGGCAACGATGGCCACCACGCCTTTCTTCTCCATCTCCGGCGTGGTTGGAGTTTTCTTGGGGGTTTGCATAAGGTGATGGGATAGTGGAGATGGTTGCGTGAATGAGTGAGCGAGTGGTGAGTGAGAGTGAGGAGGCCTCTATAAAGGTGAAGGGAGGAGACGTTTCTTTGCACCACCATGCACCACGTAACCGTGTACGCTACTGCATCGTGCATGGCCACACGTGTCCCTTACCGCCCCGTGCACCGCGACACGCGTATCGTGTGTCATGTTTTCCCCCTCGTGTCTAACCTTGGCCACTTAGTTGTGTTGAGTTATACCCTCGAGTGTAACACTGGCAGTTTGGATGTACTTAGTTTTGCCCTCCAGTACTAACACTCCCGTGTGCAATATACTCACTTTTACCCTCCGGTGGCTGGTCAATAGAGAGTCAACGAATGGGTTTTATCTAGCTAATTGAGTCATTTTATGCACAACAAATTAAAAAAGATCAAAACATAGTGGCATCTATCCAGGGAGTCTTATTATGTGACCTGCCATCACAAGAAATGTATATAAATAAAGTTATAACCTAAATCACCACTTCTCAAATCACCTGTTATCTATGAACGTTCATGGCTTTCTACTCAAGCCTCTTCCTAAAACATCCCTCCCTAAAACATAATTTGTCTGAATGAGGCAATAATTGTCAAACTAATATATATTTGAATTACAAATAGTTTGATGTATGCCAAGATGTATTTTATTGTATAAAAGAAGCATTTTCCATTTTTAAATCTCTTTTCTATTTGAACCCCTTTGTCAGTTTTGCTCTTGGTTTTTAAGTTCTACTCAGTTTTGCCCTTTGTTTTTTAAGTTCTACGCAGTTTTCCCCTCTCATAGTCACGAACTCTCACACCTGTGCTCATCTTGGCTGCTACCTTCTGATTGGTCGAGACAGTTGTCACGCGGATCATACCCACCACCCGTTGATCCTATGGTTGATCCTCTGTGATCTAGAGGACATGATAACCCCTGTATCTATCGGGGGCACCCTCTATCCATGCAAAATAACAAGTTTTCCACTGATACTTTAACTCCATAAACAAATGATTTTGAATATAATTTGAAGGGAAAGTGTTCGAAGGTGTATAATTTTTGTATATGCAAGTTTATGCATTATATTTCACTCCATGAAAATGATAAATGATCAGGATTTTATTAGCAGAACATTATCATGTCCTAAGTGCGATTCAAAGAGTTCAAAGGTGTATAATTTTTGCCATATGCAAGTTTATGCATTACATTCTATGAAAATGATAATATCTCGAGATTTTCTTAGCACATGATTATCACATATTAAGTGTGATTTCACAGTGTTCAAAGGTTTAAAATTTTCGTATACGCAAGTTTAGGGATCACCTTTCACGCTCTAAAAATGGTAAACTCTCAATATTTTCTTAGGATGCTATAATTTGAAAGTGTTCAAGAGTTGTGTCAATTATAAACACTATTTTACATTAAGAGTTATATAATTTTTTCAATTTGAAAATGTTCAAGAATTGTGTCAATTATAAACACTCTTTTACATTAAGAGTTGTATAATTTTCTTAATTTGAAAGTGTTCAAGAGTTGTGTCAATTATAAACACTCTTTTACATTAAGAGTTGTATAATTTTTTCAATTTGAAAGTGTTCAAGAGTTGTGTCAATTATAAACACTCTTTTACATTAAGAGTTGTGTAATTTTTTTTAATTTATAAGGGTTCAAGAGTTGTGTGGTGCTTGACGTGGGAGCACTTTGTTGGAAACCCCAAGAGCAAGGTGTGATGAGCACAACAGCAAGTTTTCCCTCAGTAGAGACCGAGGTTATCGAACCAGAAGGAGAACAAAAATGTCACACAGGTGTTGCAAGCAATGCGGAGACCTGCACAACAAAACTCAAGACTTTGCCCCAAAGAACAGTGAGGTTGTCAAGCTCACCGGTTTACTGTAACAAAGGATTAAACGTATGGTGTGGAAGGTAATGGTTTGCAGCAAGTAAACAAGTAAAATTGGAAGATGTATCAATGGTAAAGATTGGACCGGGGTCCATAGTTCACTAGAGGTGCTCTCCTTATATAAACAATATGGCATGAAGGGTAAACAAATTACAGTGGGGCAATTGACAGGAACTAAGCAAGGCATAACAATGCAATTACTAGTCAAAAATATCCTATGAGATTCGATTGAGCAATACAACAATATACATAGACCGCCATCCAACTGCATCTATGACTAGAAGTATCAGAAAACATGTAAAAAGCACCTCAAAGTGTAGAAAAATAAAAGCAAAGTAGATACTAAACAAGCATGGAGCATCAAAAATTATAGATACGTTTTCGACGTATCGAGCATCCCCAAGCTTAACTCCTGCTCGTCCTCGAGTAGGTAAGTGATAAAAGAATAATTTTTGAGGTGACATGCACCTTCACAACCAAGATCTAACCATTTGCAAGCATTGAAATCTGGGATCAAAGAACTCTAAACATGTGAATGAAAGATGGAGAACAATAGGACATAGTAACTATGCATGCAACATGAAAGGCTACAAACAAAGATCATGAATAACATGCATTGAAAAATGTTTTTTTGTTTCACATACAGAAAACATGGCATAGTGGCATTCAGTTTTTCCCTCATAGAGTAGCAAATAGATGCTTAGGACACCTTCAAAGTTCACAAGGGTGACTAGAAACAAGTAGCACAAGAACAAGTAATATCACAATATGCATCAATTAATAAGTTTTGGGACACTGCACACAGAATGACAACTATGCTCTCTTAATGGTGCCTAAAAGTAGAAGGTGGAGACTCAAATAATGGTGGAAGAAAAGCCTTTCATAAAGGAAGCACGGATTTCAAGTTTCAAAAAGAGCTTCCAAAAATTATGGTACTTGTTAGCTTTCAGCCCTCATTGCCCCTATCATAAGCATCTTGAAGTGGTTAAGGTTAAAGTGAACAAAGATGGAGTATATGCTTGACAAAGTATAAGTTGGCAATCTCAAGTCCCTTGAATACGAGGGCCACGCATCATGCTACTCAACTTCAGTCACCTGCAAGTTCTTGTCATTTTAAGTATATGCATATCATAGAGAACCGCCAAAGAGCTACCCCTTGCACATGGTACAGGAGCTATCCCATAACCAAAATGACAAGGCAAGCAGACAATGAGCATCTCAACAATCTTTTTATTTACTATGGTGATGCTGCAAGTTTCCATCATGATTAGGCATGGCTTAGGCTAGCGGCCCAGGCGTTTCTCTAACACGAAATACATACTCCACGGGCTTACAAGTTCCCTCTTTATTTCACACCGGTGACATCCATAGACAAAAGAGCATGATATGAACTGAGTACAAAGTACAAGTGCAATGTTGAAAACGTTCCCCGTGACATCACGGTTCTGCTAATTCCAATGCATAAGTGCAAGCATATACAACATAGATGACACAATGGTTCAAGTTTATTAGGGGCAAAGAATATAAAGTGTTCCATCAATTTTGTGAGGGTTTTAATCACTAAGTTTTCACATAACAAAATAGTTTTTAGTTGGAAGATAGCCGAAAACAAGAATATACTTGGAATGGTGTAACACACCATGCATAGGAATTTATAGTGGACACTTTGGAATAACTTGGTTTCTTGGGAGTTGGAAGCATGAGTAGAGCTTACTCATATAAGTGGAGGCTAGCAAAAGACTGGGAGCAACCAACTAAGAGAGCAATAATGGCCATAATTATGCAGAGCAACAGAACATTACTAATCAAAGCATAGAGTGGTACTACAAGTCAAGGAATAAATGATCATAGAGGCTATAGTGACTTGTTCATAGTCATAACATGGTGCGAGCATGTGCCAAGTCAACCCAAACAAAGCATCAAAGGAGAATACCACAATACTATGCTTTTGCATGCTAAAACAACGCATAATATCTTCAAGGCACACTAAGCAATCCCAATTGTTTGCAACAAGACATGCTACAGAAATAATTACTAAGAATAAGGTCAAAACAACACCTAGCATGTCATGCTAAAGTCTAAGTCACAGTCAATGTAAGCTCATCTTGCACTTTCAAGCAGGAACTTCCTACTCCTTTCCAACACCAAGCAACTTATTTGAAAAAACACAGCGAGAACGGGGGTCCAAACTACTTTATTCAAGCAAACTAAACAACTAAGCAAATCAAACAAAAACTAAGACGCTCCAAGAACAACACAACTGTGCATGAAACAATAAAAACGAAGTGTCTAGACAGACCTGAGCTTTTTATTAATGAAGAAGGGGATGCCTTGGGCATCCCCAAGCTTTGATGCTTGTACTTCTTCGATATTTCTTGGGGTGACAGCAGGATGGCATCCCCAAGATTGAGCTTTTATCCATTCTTCATCTCATCACATCATTCTCTCTCCACACCTGAAATTTTTCCTTCATACAAAACTTCACACAATCTTTATTAGCAACATTAGTGTATTCAAAAGATAATAGACCTTTAGGCAAAGCTTTGGAACATCAAGAATTTTCACTAAAAACACAAGCTACTGTAGCAACTTCTTCAAAAAGCTCAATTCACCTAAAGAGAACTCAAAAAGGAATCAATAAGAAGCAAATGCAAATAATGGCAGAAATCTGTCAAAATAGACCAGCAGGTAGAAACCGATTTTTTTGAACATCTTCTGTTGCTCAAATAAAAAAGTGTTGAACTAACTAAAGTTATCTAACATACTAGGAGATTTATTCATAAATTTCAACTCAATCCGAGTTACAGAGACTCCTCACGAATTTTTTTGGTGGAGGACAGAAATCTGTTTCGGGACAGCAGCTCCCCAAATCTTACTTCCCTCTCATTAGAGGTCATTCTTGGCACAAAAAGCAAACAAAAAGGATAAGGAGATGTCATTACTGAAGTAATAACTTCCAATACTCAATGAAACTCTTGGGTTATCTCCCAACAAGTACTTTTCTTTAACACCTTTAAGTTAGGCACAAGAAGCAAGAAGAATCAAGTATTTTCAAATGAAGAAGCATTAAAATCAAACCTTGCTTTCAAAGGAGGAGCAAAAAGCAAATTATCTCTCCTCATAGGGAAGTGTTCAATACCTTTATTGAATATAAAATGACATTTAATGGTGCCTTCTTTCATATCAATGGTGGCACCAATAGTTCTAAGAAAAGGTCTTCCCAAGGTAATATGACAAGAAGCATTGTATTCAACATCTAAAACATAGAAATCAACAGGGACATAAGCATTATAAACCATAATGTGAATATCATTAATACTCCCCATTAGTTTCTTTTTAGCATTATCATTGAGTGGGACATCCAAATAACAATCTTCCAAAGGTGGCAAATCAAGCATTTCATAAATCTTCCTAGGCATAAAAGAGACACTAGAACCAAGATCACATGAAGCTTTGAGATCAAAGTCATTCACTTGCATATTAATAATGGCTTCCCAATTATCTTCTACTTTCCTAGGAATAGAAGCTTTGTGTTTTAGCTTATCTTCCTTAATTTTCACAAGATCATCTGTAATATTTTTAGTGAAAGCAACATGCATATCACTAGCATCAGGACTTCGAGCAAGCTTTTGAAAGAAAATATTCACTTCAGAAATATTGCAACCATCTATATCAAATGGAAACTTAGCATCACTAGTAGTAGATTCAATAGGCTTAGGCATAGTAGGAGGAGGAACATGGACTTCTTGTGGTTTAGTGGTATCCATTCTAGTGATGGTGCACACACTATTGTTTCTATCAATTTCAGCTTCCCTTTCCCACTTAGCATGAAGTTGGGCTAACAGTCTAACATTTTCATTAATAGTAACTTGTATGGCATGAGCAGTAGCAAAGATATTTTCCGTAGTTTCAGGTTTTGCAGCCATTTTATTAATCAAGGAGGATTGTTCTTCAGACAAAGAGGATATATTTTTCTCAACAGTTAAAAGTTTCTCCTCCATAGTCTTGTTGAAAGCAGTTTGTTACTAATAAAGTCTTTGAACATGACTTCAAGTTCATAAGGGGCACTTCTAGCATTGTTGTAGGAGTTTCCATAGTTATTGCCATTATTAGGAGGATAAGGCCTATAATTGTTGTTACCACCAAAATTATTCCTATAGGCATTGTTGTTGAAATTGTTGTTTCTAATGAAGTTCACATCAACTTGCTCTTCTTGAGCAACCAAAGAGGCTAAGGGAACACTATTAGGATATAGAGGAGCTTTCCCATTAACAAGCATAGCCATAATAACATCAATCTTATCACTCAAAGAGGAGGTTTCTTCAACATAATTTACCTTCTTACCATGTGGAGCTCTCTCAATGTGCCTTCAGAGTAATTAACTATCATATTGTCAATGAGCTTTGTTGTAGCACCCAAAGTGAGGCCCATGAAGGTTCCTCCAGCAGCTGAATCCAACAGGTTTCTTGAGGAGAAGTTCAAACCTGCATAAAAATTCTGGATAATCATCCAAGCAGTGAGTCCATGAGTGGGACAATTCTTAACCAAAAACTTTATTCTTTCCCAAGCTTGAGCAACATGTTCATTATCAAGTTGTTTAAATTTCATAATGTCAAATCTCATAGATATAATCTTAGCAGGAGGATAGTACTTTCCAATAAAAGCATATTTGCACTTAGTCCAAGAATCAATACTATTTCTAGTCAAGGATAGCAACCATTCTTTAGCTTTCCCTCTCAAGGAGAAAGGAAACAACTTGAGCTTAATAATATCTCCATCTACATCCTTATACTTCTGCATCTCACAAAGTTCAACAAAGCTATTGAGATAGGCAGCAGCATTATCAGAACTAACACTAGAAAATTGCTCTCTCGTCACAAGATTCAACAAAGCAGGCTTAATTTCATAAAAGGTAGCATCAGGAGCAGGTGGAGCAATATGAATTCTTAGTAAATCATTGTTGTTGCTGCTAGTGAAGTCACACAACTTGGTGTTCTCAGCGGAGTTCATTTTGGCAAAGGAGGGCAAGCTAAAAACAGCAGCAGCAGCTAGAGCAGGAACTATTTTTTGTGTGTTTTTGAATAAAGGAAGCAAACCAAACTAGACTAATTTTTTTGGAGTTTTTGAAAAGAGGCAAACAAAACCAAGCAAAAGAAACTAAGCAAACTGAAAACAAAGTAAAGAGAAAGGAAGTGGAGGACTCCCCTTGTGAAGACGTCCTTAGCCTCCCCGGCAACGCCGCTAGAAAAGCTTGATGCAATGCTAAGTTGATGTAGGAGCGCTTCGTTGGGAACCCCAAGAGCAAGGTGTGAAGCAGCACAGCAGCAAGTTTTCCCTCAGTAAGAAACCGAGGTTATCGAACCAGTAGGAGGAATGAAACATCACACAGGCGTTGCAAGAAACACGGAGACCTGCACAACCTAAACTCAAGACTTTAACCCAACTAACAGTGAGGTTGTCAATCTCCCGGTTGTTGTAACAAAGGATTAAACGTATGGTGCGGAAGGTAATGGTGGTTTGCAGCAAGTAAACAAGTAACAGTTGAGGATGTATCAATGGTAAAGATTGGACCGGGGTCCATAGTTCACTAGAGGTGCTCTCCATAGATAAACAACATGGAATGAAGGGTAAACAAATTACAGTAGGGCAATTGACAGGAACTGAGCAAGGCATAACAATGCAATAGCAGATAAAAATATCCTATGAGATTCGATTGGGCAATACAACAATATACATAGACCGCCATCCAACTGCATCTATGACTAGAAGTCCACCTTCAGGTTATCATCCGAACCACCTCCAGTATTAAGTTGCAAGCAACAGACAACTGCTTTAAGCAACGTGTGTAAGGTAAACAATCCACTTGGTCTATGAACAAGAGACCATTGTTTTCTCCCTAGTAGCAACAACATATCTACAACCGAAGAGATTTCTGTCACTTCCCTTGGAAACTAGAGGCATGAACCCACTATCGAACATAAATACCCCCTCTTGGAGTCACTAGCAACTACTTGGCCAAGATAGCTACTAACAACGGAGAGCATGCAAGATCACAAAAAACACACACATGATAGAATCATAAATACAAAACCACTAATCAATCTGACATAGTAATCTCAATATCCATCAGATCCCCGCAAACACAACATGCATGATTACAAATATATTAGATCTTGATCATGAACGAAGCTCACAAGATCTATACATGAAAGTACAAGGAGGAGATACAACCATCTAGCTACTACATGGACCCATAGTCCAAGGTGGAACTACTCACGCTTCATCTGAGGAGAAGGCCTCGGGATGATTTCCCTCCGGCGGTCTTGGGAAGAACTTTAGATCCCCGATCTAGGGACTGACGATGGCGGCTGAAGGTTTCGTGGAGTTTTGATCGGTTCCTATGTTTACGCATCGGGGCTTCTTATAGGCGAAAAGCGTCTGGAGGCGGCGGGCCCACACCCTACCGACGCGGGTGGGCCCACCAGCGCCTAGAAGTCTGCCACCTGGTTTGCTTCTCTGTCTCGTCTTCTGGATTCGTGTCCACCACGGTAAAATATTGACTTCGGCTTTTGTCCCGTCCAATTTTGAGAATATTGATTTTCTACTTTTGTGGAACCAAAAACAGAAGAAAACATGCAACTGGCACTGTGGCAACTTGTTAATAGGTTAGTTCCAGAAAAGATATAAAAACACCTCAAAGTGTAGACAAAGCAAAACAAAGTAGATACTAAACAAGCATGGAGCATAAAAAATTATAGATATGTTTACGACGTATAAATGTCCCTCCAGCAAAAATAACCACATGATTTTTCAGCATGAGGTATCACATCATAGTAGTAATAAGCCATATGAGCTGTACCTAAGGGATCTAGTTGTTGTAGAACTTGTGTAGTTGCTTCATGAGAAGAGCATCATCTTTCTTACCAAAATTGATGACCCCTAGACCACCTTTTTATTTAGGCTTACCAACCATCTCCCATGTTGCAAGGATTGTTTAGGACCATTGATATGTCGGAAACATATCTATAATTTTTGATGCTCCATGCTTGTTTTTGTATCTACTGTGCTTTGCTTTGTCTACACTTTAAGGTGTTTTTATATCTTTTCTGGAACTAACCTATTAACAAGTTGCCACAGTGCTAGTTGCCTATTTTCTTCTGTTTTTGGTTCCAGAAAGGCATAAAATCAATATTATCGGAATTGGACGGGACAAAAGCCAAAGTCAATATTTTACCGTGGGTGTCAGGAAGTCCAGAGGAGAGACGGAGGGGCGAGCCAAGGCCACCACACCCCCTAGGCGTGGGTGGGACCACCCCGCGTCTGGGTAGGGTGTGGGCCCTCCGACCGCCTCCCAGTCTTGCCTCTTCGCCTATAAGAAGCCCCCAATGCAGAAACCCTAAGTACCCGATAAAAACTCCACGAAACCTTTTGTAGCCGCAACCACCATCGTCCCTAGATCGAGATCATTCTTCCGGCACTCTGGAGGTCCATGTAGTATCTAGATGGTTGTATCTCCTTTCATGTATAGATATATGTTTAATCCTTTGTTACATCAGGTGAGCTTGACAACCTCGATTCGTTGGGGAAAAGTCTTGAGTTTGTGTTGTGGTTTGAAACTTGTTGATGTCTAAGGACATCTAGTCCTTCACTTCCTTTATCTTTACTTTGTTTTAGTTTTCTTTGTTTCTTTTGCTTGTTTGTTTGCCTCTTTTGAAAAAAATTTAGTCTAGTTTGGTTTGCTTGCTTATTTCAAAACACAAAAAGTTCTGCTCTGAGAACACCAAGTTGTGTGACTCCAACAACAATGATTTCCACCTGCTCCTGATGCTACCTTTTATGAAATTAAGCCTGCTTTTGTTGAATATTGTGATGAGAGAGCAATTTTCTGGTGCTAGTTCTGATGATGTTGCTTCCCATCTCAATAACTTTGTTGGACTTTGTGAGATGCAAAAGTATAAGGATTTAGATGGAGATATTATTAAGCTCATGCTATTTCCTTTCTCCTTGAGAGGAAAAGCTAAAGAATGGTTGCTATCTTTTCCTAAAAATAGTATTGATTCTTGGAGTAAGTGCAAGGATGCTTTTATTGGAAAATACTATCCTCCTGCTAAGATTATATCTATGAGAAGTGAAATTATGAAATTTAAACAACTTGATAATGAACATGTTGCTCAATCTTGGGAAAGAATGAAATCTTTGGTTAAGAATTGTCCCACTCATGGACTCACTGCTTGGATGATTATCCAGACTTTTTATGCAGGTTTGAACTTCTCATCAAGAAACCTGTTGGATTCAGCTGCTGGAGGTACCTTTATGAGCATCACTTTGGGTACTTCAACTAGACTCCTTGGTAATATGATGGTTAATTACTGTGAATGACACACTGAGAGAGCTGATGGGGATGTGCCTATCGGGGTATACCCAGCAGGACGTTTCCGACTGGCCCAAGAACTGGCGAGTGGGCCTGTAAGACGGCGATTGGATCGAAGCCCGGCGAGGATCAGCGGCTGAAGAGCCAGGCGAGAGTAGATAGGCCCATTCGGATTAGGTTAAGCAGCAAAGCCTTGGCGATTCGGTTGAGATATGTAAACCCTAGGGAGGTGAGCCTATATAAACCTCCTGCAGGGCGTGTAGAGATCGTTCCATCATACACCCAAGCGACTCGCCGCCTAGCCGAGCTCACCCATTGTACCACCTCCATAATACAATCTAGAGGTAGGTCTTTACCCTCAGGCGAACAGGTAAAACCACTGTCTCGCCCTCATCTCGCACCGCATGAGATGGCTGGCGCCCTTGCCCCTCGTTCTACTACTGCCGATTGCGGCATCTGCCGTGACCATTCCCACGGCGATGGCGCCCACCGTGGGGCTGGCGGTCTGGCGGTGTTACGCGGCGAGATCAATCTGCCCATCAACGATACGTCGCCACCGGCGCGCATGATAGCGATCGGCGAGATGCTCCAAATCTTGCCGAGCGGCTACGTCCCGTGGCGCGACCGTCCGAGCAGCGTGATCTGCCGGTCGACGATCAGCCTCTTCGTCGGCCTCACCGGCGTCGCCGTCTCGAAGGACTCGGCTCGCATCCAGCGAAATCGCCGCCTGTGATCGGCTCTCCGAGCGATCCGCATGAGCCATCGCCTCGCCTCAAGTACAACTCGGCCCGCGGCGATGGCGAAAACTTCGGCCGCGAAGACGCGGCCCTCAGCGGCGACGCCGACTCGGCGACCGGCGCGTCTCGCGGGTCCATCATCGCGGCTTCACCGCGGGCTCCATCACCAGGTCTCCAGCGTGGGAGACTTGAGACCCCTCCATCCTCGGGATCTTGAATTCGACTACGGTGAAAACTCCGCCGACCTCGCGGCGAACCGTCGCCGCCCGCGACCTACATGGCGGCCGACAGCGAGTCGGAGGACCTCTCCACCCCAATCCCTCCTAACGCCGCAGCGGAGGTTGAGAACTTCACTGGCGGGAGGCGGTGCGCGGGAGCAAGCCGGCGAAATTTTTGCCTCGGCGGTGGCGGCCTTGAGCTATCGCTACCACCGGCGGATCAGTCGCGCTGAACCCCCGTTCGGCGCGCCACGAACTTCAGCAGCAACGACCCGGCCAGCGTGGCGAGTCGCGATCTGCGAGCGCCACGGGGGCGAGCCCCGCCGAGGGTCGGCGATGGGCGTAACCTCCCAACCGCACACCTCCCGAGGACCAGCGGATAGTAGTCTCCTCACGGGCGAGGCATAAGCGGTATCCCTTGTTCTCCACCCGATGGACAACCTCGTGGCTGGCGAGCGGCCGACAACATCACGGCCACCGGCGGCGCCCTCTGAGATCCGATGCGTCGGGGCCACGCTGCTGCAAAGGCGTCGGCGGCAAAGCAGCGGGCGCCGACTCGCGGTCGAGTATACTCGCGTTCTTGAGCGAGCAGCCTCAGCGGCCGCCCAATGGCAGCAAATACCCTCAGCGCCGCCACGAGCCATTACGGCTCCAACGACCCATGACGGCACTCTCCCTGTGACCCGGGCGGCGACCAACCGTGCGCCAGCGGTCAACCCGGCGACGCGCACCTACATCATCAACAACCAAAAGGCGTGCCGAGCCCGGCGACTGCGACACACCTAATCAATCGCGCGACGGCAATGCCCATGGTATCACTTTCGACTCGGCCCCAAGTGCCCGGACCAATGATCGGCGAGAAGTACCGCCAAACTTCAAGGCGCCAAAGGAGATAGAAAAGTATGACCCTCGTGCGACCCGCCCGTGCGGCTCGATACATACCTCATGGCGATGGGATCGCGAGCCACACCGACCTGCTAGCCGCCCGTTACCTCCCGATGATGGAGGGGCGTGCGGCGATGGATCAACACCCTCCCGAGGATAGTATCGACTCACGGGAGGAGATCTGTGACGCCGTCGCGCACTTGAGTGCTCCTACACGCGCCACCACCATCGCCGAGGACTGGGCGGTGCGTTGAGGACCCGCGAGTCGACCATAGCTGGGTCCAATGGTGGCAAGAACTGCGGTACAGCGGTCGGCATCCACGGACACCGCGATCCATTTCTTCAAGACCTCGTGCCGCTCTGAGCCTCTGTTTGCCAAGCTCAGCGACACTCTCGCACACTCGACAACATACCGGACCTCCTCGAGATCGCCAAGCAGTGCGGAGGAAGATCCAAACCAAACCGACAGCGAGTGGAGGTCAGCAGCGCGGCCTAGCAGCGATGGGCTGACGGTCGACCTACGCTACAGCAACACTTCGCCTCATCGGCAAGCGCGCGATGGCGGGCGAGTCGACTTCGTCGCCAACGTCGAGCACGCTGCGCGAGCCCAAGAGCTTCGCGCGACGGAGGGCAGCGCGGCGGCAACTGAGACAAGCCAAGCCAGGTTGCGGCCCTCCTTAACCAACCTTGTGCGTTTCATAGCAGGGAAGGAAGCCATAATTCACACAACCGCTTGTTGCCACACCCTTAGGGAAATCGAGAAGGCACGGCGAGCAGGAAAGACCCGACAACGACCCGTAAGCGGCGGAAAATTGACAAAGTGGCGGCTCGCTCCATACCTTCACGGGCTTCAACAAGCGAGAAAAAGTCATCGCCGCCCGTCGCCGTCAGCGGTGGCTCGGTGGGCGTTCCCGTTCCTCAACTGGTGGGCAGCCCATCACAGCCGCCAAGACCACTCGCCACGCGCCAGTACCCAGGCGAGTACGGTGGTCAAGCCTAAGGTCGGCGACTCGGCTCCCAAGACATTGATGAATGGCGGCGGCTCCATCAACATCACTACAGACACCTTGATGGCTGCGGCTCCGATCGATGATCGAACGACCCACACCATGTTCCATGGCATCGTCCCGGTCGGAAGCGTACCCGATCGGCAAGGTCACTTGCGGTCACCTTGGCACACCAGCAAACTTCCGCGGCGGATCGTCTTGAGCTGGTGCCCTTTGACCCTACCGCTGCGTCTGGGCGCGGCGTTCGCCAAGTTCATGGCGGCGCCCACTCGCGTCTGCGATGAAGCTCCGGGCCATGCGGCGTCATCACCATCAGCGGCGACCCGACATGGTCGCGAGTGCGAGCCAAAGGGCGAACTTCGCGGCGTCATCGCGGCGGAGACTAACCACGCCGATGAGCTCGCCAAATGCGGCGGGGTCAACAGCGACCCCACCATACTCAAGCCCAACTCGGGCGCAAACACCTCAACCTTCGAGCAGCGCACCCGCACCGTCGAGCTGGTCGGCGACTCGGCGGGACAGTAGCGATCGGGGCGGGCATGAGCCCAGCCTAGGAAAGCGCGCTCGCCGAGTTCCTCCGTGAAACGAGGACATCTTCGCATGGAAGCCCTCGACATGCACGGGTGTCCCTAGGGAGCTCGGCGAGCACAAGCTAACGCCGACCCCAAAGTGCGACACATCAAGCGATCGCTGCGGCCCTTCAATGAAGGCGTCGTCGAGCAATCGCCGAGGAGGTGCGAGTCTACTCACTGCGAGCTTCATCCGGCCAATCAAATACTCAAGTGGTGGCAAACCCGGTCCTGGTCGAAGAAGAAACGGGACACGGAGGATGTGTATCGACTACACAAACTTGAGCGGCGCTTTGCCCAAAGCGATTCGTCCTCCCGCGGATCGACCAGATAATCGATTCAACCGCGGGCTCGGAGTCGCTATGTTTCCTCGACGCCTATTCTGGGTACAACCAGATCAAAATGGCCATCGAGGACGAGGAGAAGACGGCGTTCATCACGCCATTTGGAGCCTTCTGCTACACCGCCATGACCTTCGGCCTCAAGAACTCCGGGGCGACCTACTAGCGGTGCATGCAAGAGGGCCTCGCGAGCCAAATTGGCCGCAACATCCATGTTTACATGGATGACGTGGTCGTAAAGTCCGCTCGCCAGGGTGACCTACTCGCCGACCTGGCGGAAACGTTCGCCAACTTGCGAAAATACAAGATAAAGCTTAACCCAGGCAAATGCACCTTCGGTGTACCAGCAGCGGGACAACTCTTGGTGCGTCGTCTCCAAGCGAGGATCGGCGAACCCCACGAAGATCGACACGATCGCCCGGCTCAGCAAACCGAGTGCTGCGCGGCGTCCGAAGCGGGCGGTGGCGGCTCTCGGTCGCTTCATCCCGCCTGGCGAAAAGCGATGCCCTATACGCTGATCGCAGAACCCCACCTTCCAGTGGGACAAGGAGGTGGATGACGCGCTTCACGACCTCAAGAAGGTGCTACTCGCCGCCCCCGCCGACAAAGAACCCATGGTGGTTTACGTCGTGGCTTCTGAGCGCGTCGTCAGCGCCGTCATGGTTGTCGAGCGACCAGAGGAAGGAAAGGGCGCCAGTCGGCGGTGTACTACATCAGCGAGGTCCTCACGAGTCACGCCAGCGATACCGCGAGTACCAAAAGCTGGTATCTGCGGTCTTGAGCTGAGCGGCGCCTCTGCACTACTTCGGTGCACCCAATCACGGTCGTCTCCTTAGCACCGCTGCGGGACATCATCCGCGAGCGGCGGGCGGAGTCGCCAAGTGGGCCGTCGAGATCGGCGTCCACAACATCAAATCTGAGCCACAGCGATCAAGTCGCGGGCCCTAGCGGACTTCATCGCCGGCGGGAAGAGGCCCGGCAGAGAAGCTGCCATACCTCCATTCTGAGCCTGCGCCCGCGGCTCCAAACAGCGGCGGCTGTAGCGAGGATCATGCTAACTTCACGAAGGCGACAAGCTCCGCTCGTCCTCGCCTCGACTTCACACCACCAACAACATGGCGGTCGAGGCCTTACTCCTGACATCACGAGCTGCCAAGGAGATGAATGTCAACCGCCTCTGCTTCACGGAGACTCCGACCTCGTCATTGGGCAAGTCGGCGGCACCTGCGATGCCGTCTCCCCACCATGGCGGCGTCGCCAAGCGATGGACAAGCTGGGCGGACACTTCACGAGCTACTCCGTCGAGTGGATCGGCGAGCGGAAACGAGGAGGCCGACACTCTCTCGCATTGGGTCGGCTCGACTCGCACCACCCGCGGCGTCTTCCTCGACACAATCACCAAGCCATCAGTCTCCCAGGAGATCGACATCGAGTCCCTTACAACGGAGGCATCCACAGTACTTTTCGTCACGAGCTAGGCATTTGGACCAAGCCCTACATCGCCTACACGGAGGTCGGCACCTTCTTGGCAGACGAGGCGGGCCTTCGGATGATCGCGCCGATGCAAGTCCTACACCATCATCGGCGAGCTCCTGGCGCAGCGTCACCGGCGTGTTCCAGCTGCGTCCAACCTTTGAAGGACGCAAGATCCTCCACGACATCCACTCCGTGGCTGCGGCCTGCCGGCGCCCACTCCTGGTCGCCAAGGCTATGCGGCATGGCTTTACTGGCCCACCGCTGCCGATGCCGTCGACATTGTCCAGCGATGCGGGGTGCGAAATCGCCAACAGACGCTTGCGTCGAGCTCGGCGCTCAAGACCATCCCCATCACGGACATTAGCCGTATGGGGCATGGACATGGTAGGCCCTTCAAGAAGGCTCCTTGGCTACACCCACCTCCTAGTCGTGGTCGACAAGTTCACAAAGTGGGTGGAGGCCAAGCCAGTCCGAAATGCGATGGGAAGGCGCCACTAAATTCCTCTGCGAGCTCATATATCGCTCGGGTTCCCAAACAGCATCATCACGGACAATGGCACCAACGCCAAAGGATCCATGGCGAATCTGCGAGAACACCACATCCGGCTCGACCTCACCGATCGCCCACCGGAATCAACGGCCCGAGCGGAGCAGGCCAATCAAAGCATCCTCCACGGCCTAAAGCCGCGACTCAAAATACCACTCGGCGCACCGCCGGTCTGGTCGAGCTACCCTCATCACAGGGAATCCGCACCTCGGTTAGCAATTGAGCGGATTCACCCCTTCTTCATGGTGTACGGTGCCGAGGCAGTCATGCCCACCGACCTCGAGCACGACTCTCCGAGGGTCGTCCACTACACAGAGGCTACGAAAGAACTCGCACGACAGGACGGAGTCGATCAACTCGACGAGTCACGCGACCTAGCTCGCTCGCGCACCGCCATCTACCAACAAGGACTCCGCCGCTACCATAGCAGGCGGGTGAAAACTCGCACCTTCCAAGAAGGCGACCTGGTGCTGCACCTCATCCAGGACAAGAAGGGCATGCACAAGCTTTCCCCTCCATGGGAGGGACCATTCGCCATCGGGCGTGTACTCGGCAACGACGCCTACTACCTCATCGACGTCCGCAGGGACGGAAAACTCGATGTCAAGCGACCATGGAATGTAAACCTCCTACGGAAGTTCTATTCCTAGAACGCCATATATGTACTCTCCAGTCGCTATGAAATAAAAAGAATCGGTTACCGCAAATTGCGCCTACTCTCCGTGTCTTGTGCCACTCGCACTCGTAATAACAGCGTCAAGCTAACCGCAGAAGTCAACCTTTGGTCAAGCAATCGGCACGACTAAGTAGTGCGATGCACAAGCACTGGGTCACCTCAGGTTGTACATCGTCCACGAAAAAAGCCTACCCGGAGCCCCACTGGAGTCGCCTAGCCCGACTGGCTCTACGAGCCAAGACAACTGCCTTCTCTTCTCACAGCGACCACGATCCTCCTCATCCTCGACATAGCGACTCGAACGGCCACGTACCACGCTCGGGGACTGATGACCGATTCGGCCTGGCGGCTCGAGAAACGCCAAGTATGAGATCATGCCGGGACTACGCCAGCCTGACCCCACGGGCCAGGTAGGAGTGATGCGCTCAAACTAACGCGCCAAGTCCTCACCCACCCTCAAGTCGCGCCTGGAACAACCAAGTACCACGCTCAGGGACTCGGCCACCCGACCTCGTTCGCGCAAGGGAAAGCGGCGAAGTACAGAGCGCTCAAGGGAGTCGCCTAGCGACTGGCTCTTCGAGCATGGGCGAGTTGACCACAATAACAAAACATTCAAAAACAACAAACATATCACACACGAGGTAAACCCACAAAAGGGCGGACGCGCTCGGGGACTCGTTAAAACCTCAATCACAAAACACCGACAAATCCCAAAAGCAGAACCACGATGTCTCATTCAATAGCATGTCTCATTGTCTCAAATTACAAAATATGCCCACTCTGGGGCACGCTACTAACGCCCCGGGGCAAACTATCCTATTCTGCGCCGACGGCTTGACGACGCCGATTGCGGATGAGCAGCGTGCGGTGGGTTTAGCAGTGCGTCGTCGACTCACCCGCCATTGCCGCGGAAGCGGAAGGATGCTCGACCTTGAAATCCCGTTGCTCGGCTCGTTAAAGTCGTGACGACGGCCGTCTCTGATACGAAGAGGTCGCCCATTGCCCAGACACGGTCGGAGTACATTGCGGCGCGGTCTGTCAACTTGAGCACCTCGGAAAGGTCCACCACGCCAGTCGACGAAGGGTAGCCACTCGTCAAGTCGTCGAGGTCGAAGTCCTCCGGGAAGTGAGCAAATCCAAGGCTAAGCGCCGTCGCTGCTCCGCGCCGAAACACCGATCGCGTCATGAATTCAACGATCGAGGGCACCTTCTCCAAGTACTTCCACACCTCGGCGAGGTCGCTAGGAATTACCTCCGTGGGTGATATTTCCTGGAGGTAGGCTCGGATGCACGTCGCCGACAACGTCGCCGAGTCGACGGCGTACACCACTTGCATGGCGTCGAACGAGCTCGCTTCGCCTCTTCGCTATCAAGGATCTGTTGCTGCCAAAACCACCGGCGAGCAGCGTGGCAACACGGAGAGCCGGGAGGCTCCAGGACTTGGTGGGCCTGGTCCCTCGGGCGACGGCCATAAAAGCTCGGCACTGCGTCTGGCTTGGTTCGGCGTGCCACCTGACCTATACCAGTCGGGAAGGTGAAGGATTGCTCGATTGATTTCTGCATGATAAACAAGTATCGTAAAATTCGAGCCGTAATCGGCTCGGGTTTCCACAGCAAATCGGCTCCTAAAGCCGATTGCTCCATGGTTCTGCGTTAGATTTATGATAACATGGGGTTTTGCTTGATCACTACGAGTTAAATCGATCTACGATAGTCTAATGTTTTCACCACATGCAATGGAACATCCTCGGCGTGATTGAGCACTGATGCGTACAAAGATGAAGAATATTAACCCTAGAGGCCTAATAACCAACGTAAAGCCAATGCGGAACATCCTCTCTAGAACGAATAAGCCACGTCCTTATGCATTCTTGGATCGTTCAACCCGTTTGTAAGGCCTGATTACGTAGATATTAAACTAAACCTTGAACAAGGCACAACTATAAGATCGAATCGACTAAATAAAGATCAAGCAAGGTGCTACCCTCACTCTGGGAAAAGGTGCAAGGGTAGCGAGATAATAGGTAGCATAACCCGACGATAGTAATGAAAAGCACCGATGCTAGCCTCAAACAATCTATGATAATGGTATTACTCGCCATCAACAACGCTTGATGCAGTAAAACCAGGTAACGAATAGATATCGCCTAGATCGCAAGATGCGATCTAGGCGATGGCACTACCCGAAAGAAACCCTAGAAACAAGGGGTGGCGATCTTGAGATTGTGTTTGTTGTGAACGTGGTTGTCCTCCTCTTTCAATAACCCTAGGTACATATTTATAGTCCGGAGACTCTCTACTTTTGGAATAACTCTACAACTCTATCTTTACCTAAACATAAACGGAACCTAAACAAACACGAAACCTACTATGATACAAGATACACGGGCAATTTAGCCCAAATCCACACACTAGGCCGATCCAACAACTCGTTGAATATACATGTCTTCCAAGCCCATCTTGATCACGGCCCATCTCCGTCTTTAGCCAAAATACGGTGGGAACACATGCCCCCCTGGTTTTGGCAATGATAATTCCAAAACCACTCTGTGTGTTTTTTTCCTCTTCTTCTCCCTTTTTTTTATCGGGTTGCGCATAGACAGAATGCGTGGCCGAACAGAACCGTCACGCTACCCCTTCATCACGATACCCTGTCTTCTCAACTCCTGCGCAGTGCATGATTTGACGATTTTGGCAGTGCAATCTGGGGAACCGCTATGGCATTGAACCGTCTCTCCACTATTCCCCTTATTTAAATCAGCCTGAACAGTTCACAGCCCCCATCTTCCTCCGATTGCGAAAACCCTCTCCCGCCGAAAAAACCCTCTTTCGCCATGGCCTCCTCTGCTTCCTCCAGTGTGTCCTCCGCCTCCAACTCGATTAGCGACCGAGAGCCCCGCGAGCACCACGGCGGCGTCTGAGATTTCGCCCACGATGGTGGGGCGAAAGGACTGGGACGCCCGTCTGGTCGAGGATGATCGTCACGGCGGCGAAGAGCCTCTGATTCCTCGTCGACGGGAACTGGGCGAAGCGGCAACGGCGCTGGTCGTGGGGCGTCGAATCTTCGAGGAGGAGGAGAATCGGAGAGGACACCTCCTCCGAGTATCTGCCGAAGCGCTTCGCGGGTCAGCGAAGAACTTTGAAGAAGGCAGCGAGGGCGAAGAGGTCCCGCTGGTTTCTTCAAGGCGGCGAGGACGATCTTGGCGGCAATTGAAGACAGCGAAGAGGGCGGCAGCGACCTCGGCCTAGATTAGGAATCGATAGTAATAGCCGTAGCGATGTAGGCCCTTTTGTAATCGATCGTCCTGTAAGCAATGATCTTTTGAATGAATGAAAATCTTTCCCAAATATTGTTCCTCTTTGCTTCCATTTTGCCGATAACGAAATAGGTCGATGCTTGAAGTCGATGACAACATGGCGCTTTCAACATCTTGCATGCATCTGATCAAACAAGTCAAGTCGCACAGAGCCAATGACTACCCATCGGCTTCTCCAAAAACCGTTGACAGGGTCAACCTTTGGTCGCATCCTTAGACACCTTACAACGGCCACTTCTTGGTTTCAAATGATGACCTGCGACCTTCCTCAACACGGTGGATTTCAACACGGGCGACCCAAATCTCCAATTTCCCATCGAAAAACGTGCCCCGCACAAACGACTAGTGATAAGCAAAGATGAAGATGACGAAGCTGAGATCGCCGAGGTGGACCTGTTTGTAACATGTGTGAACCTCTAGAGTCGATGACCGTGCATCGGCTATACAAATTTATATATTTTTTTTTTTACTCGGCCGATTCTGAAAATCGGCCCCCACATCCCATCGTCTCACGTGCTCGAAACCAAGTTCTATTGTCCAACATCCCACATGCTTGGGAAATATTTCTTGAGATGTTGACCGTTGACCGCCACTGGGAACTTTACGCCATCCAACTGCTCGAGCATGTATGCGTTTCCTCTTAAAACTTGGTCAACCCTGTATGGACCGTGCCAATTTGGAGACCATTTACCATATGTCGCATCCTTAGTCCCCAAGGGCAACACAGCTTCCCATACCAAATCACCAACGTGGAACTCCTTTGGCTTCACTTTCTTGTTGTATGCACGAGCTACTTTGGCCTTGTTCTCTTTGATTTTCTCGAGTGACCATAGCCTGAGCTCGGTTAAATCCTCTACACTGTCACTCATCAGGGTTGCGTATTCTTCAGTCGTTAGATCGTCCTGAAAAGTGACGCGTCTTGATCCAGCCGTAATTTCCCAGGGTAGGACGGCTTCTTGTCCATATACTAGATGGTATGGTGAGGTTTTTATTGATAAGCCCATAACGCCTCTGACAAAACCTCGTGCCAACGCCTTGGGTGCTCATCGACTTTTCTCTTGATCAACTTGATGAGGCTCTGATTGGACGCTTCAGCTTGCCCATTTGCTTGAGCATAGTATGGAGATGATCTAATCAGCTTAATCCCCATGTCCTCATGAACTTTCTAAACTCCTGAGAAATAAAGACCGAACCTCCATCGGTCGTGATAGTTTGGGGAATCCCGAACCTATGGATGACATGTTCTTTTACAAAATTGATAACATCCTTCGAGTTTACTGACTTCATCGGGACAGCCTCCACCCATTTAGTGAAGTAGTCAGTAATGGCCAGAATCCACATGTGGCCTTTACTCGATGGAGGATTGATTTTGCCGATCATGTCCATGCCCCAACCTCGGAATGGCCAAGGCTTGATGATGGGGTTCATTGCTGACGCGGGTACCATCTGGATTTTCCCAAATTTCTGACATGCTTGACACCCTTTGTAGTAGTTGAAACAGTCTTCAAGCATGGTGGGCCAATAAAACCCTGATCGCCTGATCAACCATTTCATCTTATGAGCCGATTGGTGAGTTCCACAGGCGCCTTCGTGTACCTCGTGTAGGAGCTGATTGGCCTCGGCTGACCCCAGGCATTTGAGCAATAGCCCTTCCAGAGTCCTGTAAAACATGTCGTCCCCAATAAGCACGTACTTCATGGCTTTGTACCTTATCCGTTTAGGTGCCCCCCGAGCCGAATCTTTCAAGTAATTGAAGATATCGGCTCTCCGATCGTCGCTTCGAGGCATGCACGAGCGTCGGCTCCTTCTACCACGTCCTTGTATCCTGAAGCCATCTGCGCAAGATCGTTCGCCTCGGTATTCTGCGATCGTGGGATCCAAGTGAAGTTTACGTACCGGAATTGCGTCATCAGCTCACGGCAGTGCAGCCATAATGGGAAGAGGACTCGCTCTCGCACTTGTAGTCCTCGGTGGTGAAATCACCAACTTGGAGTCTCCAAAAATTTCCTTGCTTCGCTCAGCTGCTGAGGAGGAGTAACTCCATCCCTTGCATATCGCCTCGTACTCGGTTACATTGTTGGTGCGAGGTAGACAATCGATGGAGAAAGAAAATGTTGCCCCGGGCGACACGAGTAAAATCGATGCGCGTAGTCGTCACAAAGCGATCCGTCGAAAAACATAGCCCGCTCTTATGGACGGTGCTATATTGATGTTGATCCTTTCAGCGATAAGATCGGCCGCTGTCTCCTTAATCGCTTTCGGGTTGATACCGGATGTCAAACTCTGATAATGCAAACATCCATTTGCCCAGTCGGCCTTTTAACATAGGAGCCGACAGCATGTGCTTTATGACGTCTGATTTGCATATGATGATGATCTCTGCTGATAGCAAAATGTGGCGCAACTTGGTGCAGGTGAAAAACAGGCAGAGGCACAACTTATCGATATCAGGGTACCTCGTCTCTGCGTCCAGCATTCTCCTGCTTATGTAAAAGACGACCCGATCCAGCCCATCATAAACTTGTGCCACTACCGAGGCGATGGACGTGTCAGCCACTGACAAGTAAATGTAGAACGGCCTGTCAGGCTGAGGTGGAATTAATACTGGCGGCTTTGTCAGATATTCTTTGATCTCGTCAAAGGCTCGTTGTTGTTCTGCCCCCCAGCGGAATTCCTCGTCTGATTTGATTTTTACTAGTCCCATGAACGGCTCAATCCTTCCTGACAGATTGGAGATGAATCGTCTGACGAAGTTGATCTTGCCGATAAGGGACTCCAGTTCTTTCTTCGTGGTGGGTGGCTTCATTGTCCGCACCTTGCCTCGACTTTTCAGGCCGATCTCAATTCTGCGTTCATGGACCAAAAACCCAGAACCGGCCGTCACCCGAAAGCACACTTCTTTGGATTCATCCGTAGGCGAATTTTCTTGTTCGGTCTAGGACGCCGTCGCGAATCGTCCAAGTGTCCGTCGTTGAAGCGGACTTGACCACCACGTCATCGATGTAGATCTCAACCAGTTTGCCGATTAGATCATGGAAAATATAATTCATGGCTCTTTTGTACGTGGCGCCGGCATTTTTCAGTCCAAACGTCATGACTACATATTCAAATAACCCCACGGACCCTGGGACTCTGAATGCAGTCTTGTGTATGTCTTCTGGAGCCATGAAGATCTGGTTGTACCCGGCATTGCCGTCCATGAAGCTCAAAATTTTATGACCAGCTGCTGCATTGATTAATGTTTCTGCCACCGGCATCGGATACTCATCCTTTGGGTAGCTCTGTTGAGATCTCGAAAATCTATAGCAACACGCCATTGGCCACCCTTCTTCTCTACAGGTACGATACTAGAAATCCACTCAGCATACCTGCATGGTCTGATCAACTTGGCCGTCAACATTTTCTCGACCTCCTTTTTGACTTCTTCCAGAATTTCGGCCTTCATTTGTCGTGCTCGCTGCTGAAACGGCCAAAATCCTTTCTTGAGCGGGAGACGATGCTCGATGATGCTCCTGTCCAACCCAGGCATCTCTGTGTAATCCCAGGCGAAGCAATCTGGATATTGTTTCAACAGGGCTATCATCGGGCCCCGTAGACTCGGCTCTAACTTTCTGCTAATAAATGTTGGTCGTGGCTTATCCCCAGGACCAATGTCGATCTCTTCTAGCTCATCAGCGGATGTAAACCCATACCCTAGCTTTCCGTCACCTGTCAAATCGACGCTAAACACAGGGCAAACGGTAGGTGAGGACAACAAAATAATTTGGGCGATCGCTTGAATCGGCCCCTTTTGCTCGCATCGTCAGGACGGTTTACACCTTATTATTTTACGGGCGAGCATCTCTCGCTACGACTACATGAGCCGCCATTATGATCGTTGCTTTTTATTTTTGTGGCGATCGCAGGGATCGGCCGTACCTGATGATCGTGGGCTTTTCTACTGTAAGGCGATGGATAAGACCAGCCTCACCCGTTTTTGTAGCTTCAATCGCCGCGGCCGTCTAGATTGATTCGAGATCGGCTCTTGGTCTTACGCTTCCCGGACGTTCATGCCAGCTATGGAGATCTCGATAGAATCGTCTGCGTGGATGACCTCCGCCGTCTCCATCCCTTTGGATCGTGCAGCGATGCATTGTGGACGGATGCAATTAGCGTGAATCCAATCCCTTCCTAGCAAGGCGGTGTAAGTGCTCTTGCTGTCCACGACGAAGAATGGCGTGGATACGGTTTTCCTGCCTTGTCAAGTCCACGTTCGACGCCTTGCGTTCGAAGCGACCGTTGAAGTCACTTAACGTGGCGTTGGTTTTGATCGGATCTGCGGTGGGCGTCCCAAGCGTCGTAGCATGGAGTATGGCATGATATTGATGCCGCTCGGTGTCCACCAACATCTTCTTGACAGGTTGCCCATTGATGTAACCTCGCAGTGCAGTGGCTTTCGGATGTTTGTAACACTTCTCACGTGGCTTCTCAAAGATAACCGGTGGGCGCGATCAAGCGTGCCACGGGTAGCTCATCGGTTCTTGGCGCAGAATTACGGAGTATTTAACACCATGTTTGTGCCCGATGTCTTTGCATCGGCTTTTACGGTTTGGGCGCCACTCTTTCCTCGGGCGGTCTTCCGTTTCCTGATCGCCTCACTTTGACGGCGATCAGGCCGTGCTTTCTTTAAAGCGGAGAATCTGCGCTTGAGCTTCCTCCAATTCTGCGGCGCTGCACTCTACGCTCGGGTGTGTCCGAGTCCGCTGGGCACCACCTTGACGGTGATACATCTTCGTCCTTGTCATCCTTTGGCTTCTTGAGGTCTTCGCCGGCGGACTCCTGTGACGGCCACAGGGCTGAAGAGGCCCTAGACGTTTGAATCGACATCGGCCTCGTGTCTTCCTTTTCTGACCGCATTCCGGCGTTGTCGATTAGGCAGCAAATCGGCTCATTCCCGCGCCCCAGCAATACCTGAAGAAAGGACAATCCCAATGCCTGTCTACGCCTTCCTTCTTTTTCGACGGCCCCCTAGCAAGGTGCTCATATCCTTCGTCGTCTCTGCCGCGCCAGCGACGTTGGTTATACTGGCGTTCATACTTGTTAAGGAGATGCGTAGAATGTGGCTTCTGATATCGCACTCTCCTCACTTGTTCCTCTGTTAAGTACCGCCTGTCATTGTGGCTGGGCCGGTCGCATGGACTAGTCTCCTTTCTTTCCTTGCCCCGAGAGCGACCACCGTCCTCCTTGCACGTATCATGGTGGTACCCCGACCCTGCCATATTAACGCCGAACAAGAAATCCAGCTTACGCCTCGCGGAGCGACTGAGTTCTACCATGTTGACGCCGGGAAATGGGTTTGTGTCCACTTTCATGGCGAACTGCCCGAGGATCAGACGGCCTTGTTCTATCGCCATTTGGATTTGGCGGAGAAGCTCTTTGCACTCGTTGGTGGTGTGAGGGAACGAATGATGCCACTTGCAGTATGGTCTCCCGTTCATTTCCTGAGCCGTAGGGATTTTGTGGCCTTCGGGTAACCTCAGCTGCTTCTCCTTCAGCAGCAGATCGAATATCTGCTCAGCTTTGCTCACATCGAAGTCGAATCCTTTCGCAGGCCCTTGCTGTTTCACCCATTTGCAGGCCACAGGATCTGCCCCCCGAGCCCATTCAGCTACGGCCACCTCCTGGTCCTGCGTAGGATCTTCTTCTTCTGCATCGACCAGGCTTATCGGACGTTTGAATTTATCTTGGTACAACTCAGGGTGGCGCTGCTCATACATCGTCAGTTTCTGGTCCATGTGCGCTAATGAGTTGTATTCTACCTGGAATGCCAGATCCTTGATGGGTCTTGAGACCCAACACCGCCAGCTCGGCTTCCTTCTCGATTAACGAGCAGTAACATCGGTTCTTAGCGATCTGGCTGGATGTACTCGGCTCTGATTTCTCCTCGCCGCACTGTGCAGTCGCAATGCCACCTCATAGCCTCTGAATGGTCTTGGATGTGGAACTGCTCTTCGTTGCTTCGGTATGAATTGAATCGGTGGTAGTGAGGTGTACCACCCAAAGGCTGGTCTGTCGAGATTGCGCAAGAATCTTCAGCGCGATCCGATGCGAAATCATGCCTAGTTGTGCCGGTATCGGCTTATGTGCTCGATCGAGCTTGACCCTTGACCCGTGAACCTTGAGAACTCGGGAGCTTATACTTGGGTGGCGGCGAATTAGATCAAACTTCGTTGGGTACGGCTTTGAATAGCCGATTGTCCTTCTCTTGACGGTTTAAGCTGGTCCCTCAGGATGGTACCGATTTGCTCCTTTGTTTGAGTGGGGATATATTCTCATGACTTGTCGATGGCATACTTGGCTAGCCACGCCTGTTTGTCGGCGTCTATCCCGCCATCGCTGCTCGGACACGCTGCCTCAAGATCTGTCCCAAGCACTCTGGCGCAGAAACTCCTGCGGTTGCAATCTGTTTGGTGCGTGTCGTTATTGCATCCGCACGTGGCGCATATATATCCGCAAGGGATCTCCTTAGGTGGCTCAAACAGGAATTGGCAATCGCTGGGTCGCCTCCACCTTGTAGCGACGTGGCCGCTGCTCTGGCGGCTCTGGGCGGCAAGTGCGAACGGGCTGTGGCCTGGTTTGAGCGGTCTTTCTCCTGGTGAGTCCCTAAAGTAGGTCCACGGAGAATCGATGCTTCATGATCTCTGAACTACGAACCGACCGCTCGAAAGCGTTCACGGGCTCTCGAGAATGGCGGTGCGAGAATGAGCCACCATGTAGTTGACTTCACGTCAGGGCTCAGTGCGCTCCTCCGAAGAGCAGAGATCCACCTCATTAAGAGCGCCCTCGAGAACCCTTTCCACGATGCCATGCGACGGGTCCTCTCAAAAGAGCGATGAGGTCTTCCTCGAAGAGGGCCTTGATCTCGTCGTGCTTGGCCTTGTGCTCGCCAGCGGATCGTCGTAAGTGGTGTACATTCTCCATCGCGTCGGGTGTTGATGTAGACGTTGTTGAATGTCCCACCGGGCCAGAATGTGTTGCCTGCCAAAACCCACCGGCGAGCAGCGACTGGCAACACGGAGAGCCGGGAGGCTCCCAGGACTGCTGGTGGGCCCTGGTCCCTCGGGCGACGGCCCGCAAAAGCTCCGGCACACGTCCTGGCTTGGTTCGAGTGCCACTGACCTATACCTGGTCGGGAAGGTGAAGGATTGCTCGATTGATTTCTGCATGATAAACAAGTATACGTAAAATTCGAGCCGTAATCGGCTCCGGGTTTCCAGAATCGGCTCCTAAAGCCGATTGCTCCATGGTTCTGCGTTAGATTTATGATAACATGGGGTTTTGCTTGATCACTACGAGTTAAATCGATCTACGATAGTCTAATGTTTTCACCACGTAACTGGAACATCCTACGCGTGATTGAGCCTGGTACGTACAAAATATGAAGAATATTAACCCTAGAGGAGGCCTAATAACCAACGTAAAGCCAATTACCGGAACATCCTCTCTAGAACGAATAAGCCACGTCCTTATGCATTACTGGATCGTTCAACCCGTTTGTAAGGCCTGATTACGTAGATATTAAACTAAACCTTGACGAACAAGGCACAACTATAACAGATCGAATCGACTAAATAAAGATCAAGCAAGGTGCTACCCTCGCACTCTAGGAAAAGGTGCAAGGGTAGCGAGATAGCTAGAGGTAGCATAACTTCGACGATAGTAATGAAAAAGCACCGATGCTAGCCTCAAACAATCTATGATAATGGTATTACTCGCCATCAACAACGCTTCAGTACGAGTAAAACCAGGTAACGAATAAGTAGATACTGATGCGATCTAGGCAGCATGGCACTTACCCGAAAGAAACCCTAGAAACAAGGGGTGGCGATGCGCCGAGATTGTGTTTGTTGTGAACGTGGTTGTCCTCCTCTTTCAATAACCCTAGGTACATATTTATAGTCCGGAGACTCTCTACTTTTGGAATAACTCTACAACTCTATCTTTACCTAAACATAAACGGAACCTAAACAAACACGAAACCTACTATGATACAAGATACACGGGCAATTTAGCCCAAATCCACACACTAGGACGATCCAACAACTCGTTGAATATACATGTCTTCCAAGCCCATCTTGATCACGGCCCATCTCCGTCTTTAGCCAAAATACGGTGGTAACAGATGCGACCTGCGAATAGAAGACAACAATGAGTATGTCGGGCATCACAACAGAACACATGTTATTGGCAGAGGCAGGTACACTTACCAATCAAGGGGTGGGAGAGATCCGTGATGAAGCATTGAAGCGAAGTATAGTCGTCCTGAAGCCCAGGAACAAGGGCGTCGGACACTTTACGATCCTCTGCGGCGGCGGTAATAGCGGCCTTGGCTCGCCCATCCGCCGAGTTCGCTTCCTCCTTCACCTCCCTCAGCTCGCGCTCGAGTTCGGCAATCCGCTTCTCAGTCGAGCTCAGTGCCGATTGAGCCACCGCCAACTCACCCGCTGGTACAAGCCCCTGGCGAGCTTCCTCCGCCTTCGCGGCAACCACCTGAAGCCCCTTATTCGCCTCTTGGACGGTGGCCAGTTACTTCTCCGCGCGGTGCTTCGCTGCCAATCGGTCAGCTGATTCACGTTGCAGACCCTGCATATCATTCAAACAGTTAATCACAGCAACATCCTCAGTGCCCACCCGCTGAAATTCAGCGAGTGCGCACTCGGGGACTGGCAATCAAAAAAATTCCTAAGTGCCCACCCGCCGAAATTCAGCGAGTGCGCACTCGGGGACTGGCAATCAAAAAATATCTAAGTGCCCACCCGCTAAAATTCAGCGAGTGCGCACTCGGGGACCGGCAATCAAAAAACTCCTAAGTGCCCACCCGCTGAAATTCAGCGAGTGCGCACTCGGGGACTGGTAATCAAAAAACTCCTAAGTGCCCACCCGCTGAAATTCAGCAAGTACGCTCTCGGGGACTAGACGCGAAAAATAACAACTATACACCAAAATAATCAGACCGCTGCAATACACCGACCTGATCCTCGGGGACTGGACATACCTGGATGGCTGCGCCAAGCATGCCATGAAGTTGTATCGCGTCCACGGATGCGAGGAGAGCTGGCGTGTGCCCACGACGCTGCTCGACTTCCGCATCGGCGACCCTAGGTGCACGGCTCGAGGGCGAAGTTCCACTCGCTGCAGCCGCTTTGGCCATGAAGCGCGGGAATGTCGCGATGGAGGCACCCGCACCAAAGGAGGTCGGCTCGGCCGCTCCAGGCAAGGGAGCGCCCTCCTTCGTGGATGCGGCCGCCTCTGTTGTGGGTTCAGACGGCGCGACCGCCGTGTCGTCAGAGATCGTGACGACATCATCGCCCTTGGCCTTCTTGCTGCCATCCGTAGGGACGACGACCTCGTCCGCCTTCCTCTTACGGGAAGGATCCTCCTCGCCGAAGACGGGTGGCACCTTAGCCACGGTCGGGTGGCCCATTTTCTTCACTCCGGTCCTGTAAATCAATCATGCAAGCAATATAATTAAAGCTGCTATGGAAGACAAAGGTAGGTGAGCAAACCCACTTGGCGACTGGAATGAAGCGTAGCCCCGTGCGGATGCCGGCTGGCTTCTCCAGTTCAGGGCCCAGTCGGCGCCTGAGCCCCATTTCCAGGACGTCGCGTGCCCAAGACACGGACGGCTTCTTCGTCGTCGAGGCCGCAACGGGAGCCTTTGGGACATCTTCGGTAGGAGCTTCCCTGCGAGGCGAAGCCGCCGCAGCCGAAGAATCCCCCAGCCTAGAAACTGGGGAGAATGGTGGAGGCATCGAAGCCAGTGACATCTCGACAGTGGCCGTGTACAGCGCGGTTGCCTTCGGTGGCGCCTCGTCCTTGGCCGGGCTGGGGGCGTCGGAGCTGCTCGCCGAGTGCGGTGGCGAGGCCGGCCTCATCGGCTTCGTCTTCGTCTTCGGAGGGGCCTTCGCCTCTTTCTCCTTCTTCTTCTTCTTCTTCTTCTTCTTCTTCTTCTTCTTCGATGGAGTGGCCTGGCGGCGCGAGGTGGTCTCCGGAAGTTCTTCATCGTCATCATGACGCTCGAGGCTTTTGCTCGCCTCAAGCTCACGTTGACGCTGCCCGCGGGTCTTGCGGACCAGCAGGGCGACTTCCTCCTCGGACTCGTCATCGCCGTCACTCTCGTCGCTCCCAGCGTCGCCCTTGGCGGGAGGAGACTCGCCCATGTCCTGGACGGACGAACTCGAATTCTCGTCGTCCGAAGGCGGGAGCCATCGTTCCACCACTTGGAATAGCTGCAATGAACGCAAGATGAAATTAGAATGGCCGCGACTGCAAAAACTGCGACTGCGAATAAAGCGAGGTGATTACCGTTGGGGTTGGACGCTTTGCGGTGTAGGGGGCGACCCCAGCCTGTGCGTCCAGGTACACCGCCTGGGTGATCTTCTTCAGTGCTGCGGTATAGTCCTCGAGCTTCCACTCAGCGAGGCAGGACTTCGTCGAGTCCTCCCGGCCGGTGTACTGGTACATGTAGTGCTCGCGCCGAGCCAGAGGGACGAGCCGCCGCCCGAGCCAGCAGTTGTACAAGTTGATCGTCTGGAGGCCCTTCTTCTTCAGGCCGCGGATGGTTTGGAGCATTTCGTCCACGACCATCCGCTGTCGGCTGGGAGCTGCCGACTTGAAGGCGCGGTTCGGACCGGTTGGCGGAGTACCGTGGGATCGCCGTCTCGCCCTCCGGGCTCGCCTCGGAAACATAGAACCAAGATTTCTTCCAGTCGCTCGCCGCCTTGGCGGGCAGCATCAAGTCGAAGAACGAAGCCTTCGACTTCAGCTGGAAAGTTAGGCCGCCCACGGCAAGCATTGGGACGCCCGCTTCCTCGCGGTTGATCCGTCCGTGGAACAGATCTTGCCATAGAGGGAAGTAGGGCCGGCAGCCCAAGTAGCATTCGCAGAACGCCATGAAGATGGCGAGCTGCTCGATGCTGTGAGGACCCAGGTCCGATGGTTGGATCCTGTAGTAGGCGCAGAAGTGCCGGAAGAACAGGGAAGTGGGGAATCCTAGCCTCCATTCTAGATGGCTGGTGAAGCAGATGAATTCCCTCTCGCGCGGGCTCGGGGTCACCTCTCCGTCCGCGGGGATGCGCCAGCAGCTGGTGCGTAGGATCCCGGCCTCCTCAAAGGAAGCCAGTTGCGCCCTCGTACACTTAGATCTACCCCAAGGTTCGGTGGATAGGGCCATGGCAGAAGGATTTGTGGGGGGGTCGGAGGATTTCCGGTTGGCTGGATCGCGATGCGAAGGGAGGCGAAAGTGCACGCAATCAGAGGGAATGGTGAGAAGGTGGTTCTCTGATCGCCTGCCATTCCCCTTATATAGCGGTTGTTACCCGCCAAATCAGGGATCCGTTACTACGCGGTGATTACGCCAAAATTTACCGTTGGATTACCCCAACGGCTAGTTTGACCATGTTTAACGGTCCAACTTCAGCCACTCGGCTCGCCGACCCGATCACTATGACAGTGTTTCGCCGACTCGACTCGCCAAAGCTACGACCTGGATGACTAGTTCTCTCCTTTATACAGGAGCCCGCCGACGATTCGACTGGATGTCTACTTTGAAGCTGTATACTCCGACTGCCAGCAGCCACCTACGCCTAATCGACGACGGCCTCGGGGACTAATGATGGGGATGTGCCTACCGGGGTATACCCAGCAGGACGTTTCCGACTGGCCCAAGAACTGGCGAGTGGGCATGTAAGACGGCGACTGGATCGAAGCCCGGCGAGGATCCAAGCGACTAGAAGCTGAAGGCCCAGGCAAGTAGATAGGCCCAGTCGGATTAGGTTAAACGAGTACCGAAGCCTTAACTGATTCGGTTGAGATATGTAAACCCTAGGGGAGGTGAGCCTATATAAACCTCCTTGCAGGGCGTGTAGAGATACGTTCCATCATACACCCAAGCGACTCGCCTAGCCATGAGTCGCCCATTGTACCACCTCCATAATACAATCTAGCAGGAGTAGGTCTTTACCCTCCGGGGGGCCGAACCTGGGTAAAACCCTGTGTCTCCGCCCTCATCTCGCACCGCAGATGGCTGGCCGCCCTTGCCCCTTGTTCTACTACTCGCTGCCGATTGCAGCATCTGCCGTGACCATTCCCACGACAAGAGCTCCACATGGTAAGACGGTAAATTCTGTTGAGGAAACTTCCTCTTTGAGTGATAAGATTGATTTTATTATGGCTATGCTTGTTAATGGGAAAGCTCATTTAGATCCTAATAGTGTTCCCTTAGCCTCTTTGGTTGCTCAAGAAGAGCAAGTTGATGTGAACTTCATTAGAAACAACAATTTCAACAACAATGCCTATAGAAATAATTTTGGTAGCAACAACAATTATAGGCCTTATCCTCCTAATAATGGCAATTCATATGGAAACTCCTACAACAATGCTAGAAGTGTCCCCTCTAAACTTGAAGTCATGCTCAAAGACTTTATTAGTAAACAAACCACTTTCAATAAGGCTATAGAGGAAAAGCTTTTAAATGTTGAGAAAAATATATCCTCTTTGTCTGAAGCTCAGTCCTCTATTAATAAAATGGCTGCTAAACCTGAAACTATGGAAAATACCTTTGCTACTGCTCATGCCATACAAGTTACTATTGGTGAAAATGTTAGGCTGTTAGCTCAACTTCATGCCAAGTGGGAAACGGAAGCTGAAATTGAGAGAAATAATAGTGTGTGCACTATCACCACTAAACCACAAGTAGTCACTGTTCCTCCTACTATGCCTAAGCCTATTAAGTCTACTACTAGTGACGCTAAGTTTGAATTTGATATAGATGGTTGCAATATTTCTGAAGTGATTATGTTCCTACAAAAGCTTGCTAGAAGTCCTGATGCTAGTGATATGCATGTTGCTTTCACCAAACACATTACAGATGCTCTTGTTAATATTAAGGAAGGGAAGCTAAAACACAAAGCTTCTATTCCTAGGAAAGTAGAAGATAGTTGGGAACCCATTATTAATATGCAAGTGAATGACTTTGACCTCAAAGCTTCATGTGATCTTGGTTCTAGTGTCTCTATTATGCCTAGGAAGATTTATGAAATGCTTGATTTGCCACCTTTGGAAGATTGTTATTTGGATGTCCCACTCAATGACAATGCTAAGAAGAAACTCATGGGGAGTATTAATTATGTTTTCATCATGGTTAACAATGCTTATGTCCCTGTTGATTTCTATGTTTTGGATACTGAATACAATGCTTCCTGTCCTATTACTTTGGGAAGACCTTTTCTTAGAACTGTTGGTGCCATCATTGATATGAAAAAAGGCACCATTAAGTATCATTTTCCATTCAAGAAAGGTATTGCACACTTACCTATGAGGAGAGAGAAGTTTCTTTTTGCTCCTCCTTTGAAAGCAAGGTTTGATGTTAATGCTTCCTCATTTGAAAATACTTGATTCTTCTTGCTTCTTGTGCCTAACTTAAAGGCGTTAAAAAAAGTACTTGTTGGGAGATAACCTAAGAGTTTCTTGAGTCTTGGAAGTTATTACTTCAGTAATGACCTCTCCTTATCCTTTTTGTTTGCTTTTTGTGCCAAGAATGACTTCTAATGAGAGGGAAGTAAGATTTGGCGAGTTGCTGTCCCGAAACAGATTTCTGTCCTCCACCAAAAAAATTCGTGAGGAGTCTCTGTAACTCGGATTGAGCTGAAAATTTAAGAATAAATCCCCCAGTATTTTTTTGAAGGGTAAAACAGTAGGGTAAAAAACCCCACCACAACTTTTATAGATTATAGAGAGTTACAAAAGAATATTTACAAACATATTCCACCTCAAAAAAAGAGGGATAACATGCTAATCAACTATCTCCTGTCTAAATTTGTTTCAATCCAAATCTTAAGGCCCTGATAATACTTCTTCTTAATTCTATAAAGGACCCATCTTAATTCCTGGGCTACGATAGCCTTCGTGTCTCTATCGGCCATGTCGATTGTTGAAAATTTCATTATTTCTGCAAATCCAGATGCTCCAAGTTCGAAGAATCAGAATTTCCATTGCAAAAGGGACCTTGAGGTATTTTTTAATACTGACTAAAACTTCAAAGATGCTTTGATCCGAATTGACCTGTGAAATTTCAGCCCAGCAGGCTCTTGCAAAGGGGCATTCCCAAAACAAATGTAAACTTGTTTCTTCACTATTGCAGCCCTGAAAGACACAATCATAAGATGCCAGAGAAAAACATTTCCTTTTTAGAAGATTTCTTGTGTTGAGTCTATCAAGAAGTAAGAGCCAGAAGAAGAATTTATGCTTTTGTTGACAAGAAGATTTCCATATCCATGAGAAATGTGGTTGAACCGGTTGGTAACCGATTAAAGAGCAGTAAGCCTTTTTGACCGAAAAAATACTACCCCAAATGTAAGACCAACAATCAGGTTCCCCTTCCCTGCCAGAATTGAGAATTTGTTCAAGACTTTGATATTCCTGAAAAGCTTGTTGGGACAAAGGAAGGTAAAAGAGATCCTGAGTATTTGCAGTCTGCAGGAACTCACTGACAGATATGTGAGGGTTTTTTTCATATGAAAGGAGGTGAGGAAGCTTATGTTGGAGGCAACTATCATTCCACATATCAGTCCAGAATAGTGTGGATTTCCCATTTCCAACCAAGCACTTTGCAAGTCCTTTAAAAATGTCAATCAGTTTTAGATGAGCTTTCCACCAAAAGGATCCCTCAAGACTTCTTCCAGGTAGCTTATCATTGCAATAGTAAGTATTCCATATCAAGTGAACCCAAGGAATATCCTTATGATTATAAAACTTATCCAAATTCTTCAAAAGAACAGCAGAATTTTGAACATTGAGATCAAGAACTCCCAGTCCTCCCTGGTTTTTGGGTCGACAAACTTTCTTCCATGCTACAAGAGCAGTACCTCTAGCTTGAACATCAGAAGTTTTCTTTCTCCACAAGCATTTCCTCATATATTTAATTAACTGCTCCTTGATAGTGACAGGGAGATCAAAACAGCTCATGTAATATATGGGAAGGGAAGATAACACAGATTTAACTAACTGCAATTTCCCCCCATAATTCAGAAAGTCAGCTATTCCACACAACCTTCTTTCCACTCTCTGAACAATAGGCAAGAAGTGTTCCACAGCAGGTTTATTCAAGCTCAGGGGCAAACCAAGATAGGTAAAAGGCAAGGAACCAGTGAGGCAAGAAAGGGTATTGGAAAAATGCCCAAGCCTTTCAGAATCCATATTAATTGGCATCATGCTGCTCTTAGAATAATTGACTTTGAGTCCAGTGGAAAGAGCAAAAGTATGAAGGATTGCCTTAAGACACAAGAGTTGCTCAGAATCAGCCTTAAGGATTACTAAAGTGTCATCTGCATACTGAACTACAGGAAGTCAGGACAGAATACATTCTCAGTGGGCAAAGAAAGAGGACCCAGGTTCATTGCCTTATTGAGGATACTTTGAAGGAGATCAGCAGCCAGAACAAACAATAAAGGAGACAAAGGATCTCCTTGCCTGACACCCCTTCTATAGTAAAACTTTTTCCCAGGCACACCATTTAAAAGCACAGAGGAAGAAGCAGACCCAAAGATCATCTGAATCCAGGAAATCCATTTAACTCCAAAACCTTTGGCCTTAAGGATATTGATGATTGCAGAATGCTCAATTCTGTCAAAAGCCTTCTCAAAATCCAACTTAAGAATTAAAATTTCCTCCTTTGACTTGTGCCATTGATCAAGAAATTCAAAAGCCCAACCTAAACAGTCTTGGATAGATCTTTGCTTGAGGAAACCATATTGATTCTTGTGAACAAGTTTAAGAATGACTTTTTGCAGCCTAGTAGCTAGAATCTTGGTGATAATCTTAAGGACACTGTTTAGCAAAGAAATAGTCCTAAAATCAGCAGGAGTCAAAGGAGCAGCAATTTTTGGAATGAGGGTGATAAAAGAAGAATTAATGCTTTCCAAAGAGGCATTCCCTTCATAGAACTCAACAACTAAATGCTTTACATCTTCCTTGATAATAGGCCAGTAAAGCTTCATGAATTCATTATTAAAACCATCAGGGCCAGGGGACTTATCATTAGGCAGATTTGTGATGACTTCATCAATCTCCTCATCAGAGAAAGGCTTTTCCAAAGCCTCCCTTTCCTCCTGGCTCAAGCAGTCACCAGCCAAGTCATTAAGATTGAAATACATTTAAGGCTTATCAGAAGAGCCCATTCTATTTCTAAAGGCATTCCACAGAAGATTTTCTTTTCCATCATGATCATAGACCTCAAGATCAGAATCATCCTTGAGCATGGAAATGTAATTATGTCTAAAACTTATGGTAGCTCTGGAGTGAAAGAATTTGTTGTTCTCATCCCCACTTAACCCATTTAATTTTCCTCTCTGCTTCCAATAAGTATTCTGGTTTTGTAAAGAGAAATAATAAGTTCTTTCAGAGATCCATAAGATTCCACTCATGAACGATAAGAGTTCTCATTTCCTCCATGATATCAAGCAAGTCAATAGTGGCATTAACATTACAGATTTGTGCCTTTAGGCAAGGTAACTGTATTTGGCCCAAAGCTTCACCCTCTTCTCACATTTTTGAATTTAGCATTTTTTGCAGGCTCGAAAACCCACAGAATGTTCCATGAATTTTGAACAATAGCTTTAAACTCCTTATGATGTAACCAATGGTTTTCAAATCTGAACACCGAGCTTTTGGAATCATTGTGCCAATGGTAATGACACATGGAAGGTGATCAAGTGGGCTTAGAAAGAGGGCAACAAAAGTTGAGGAAAACTCGAGTCCAGACAGAAGTAAAAAACCAATCCAATCTTTCCAAGAGGGGATCCTTCTGCATGTTACTCCAGGTGAACTTTCTACCCTTAAGTGGTAATTCAATGAGACCCAAATTATTAATGGCTTCATTAAAGAGAAGCATACCATTCACATCTCCACCCAATTTGTTTCTATCAGAAGGCTGTCTACAGAAGTTAAAATCACCCACAATAAGCCAATCCACATCATCAGGCATATCAATATTGCCAAACCAGTCTAAAAATTCAGACTTCTTTTCAGGTAAACATGGTCCATAAATGTTGGAAAGGGTCCAGGATTTATTGGACAAGAGAGATGTCAAGGTAATGGAGATAGAAAACTCACTGAGGAAAGAGAGCTGTCCAGAAAACAGGGAGCCATTCCAAATGGTGATCAAACCTCCAGATGCACCTCTCGAGGGAAGAAATTCAAAGTTGGTAAATTTAGAGGGGCAGAATTTTTTAATATAGGAGCTATCAAAATCCTCACGCTTAGTTTCTTGGAGACAGATAATGTCACAGCCAGACTCCTCAATTTTGCTTTTGAGAGCAAACCATTTTTTTTTCAGAATTGATTCCCCTGATATTCCAATTCAGGATCTTCCAAGTTCTTTTGTTATTCATTAAGAAACCAGGAGAAAGTATAGATGTGGGGTGATGTAAATAATGTAATCACCCAGAAGAGGAAACAGCAAATACAGAGACAAAATCTCAACCAATTTAGAGTACCACAGAGTTGATCCACAACAAGTACCCTCCACATTGCAATATCACAATCACAGAACACATAACAGGGAGTCAACAAGACTCCAGCAAAAGATTTAGTTTGATACATTAACACACTTAAGAGGAGGTCTTCTTCTTGGCTTGCTGTCCACAGGTACCAGCAGCCCCAGGCTTCTTCTTCCCCTAGTATGTTATATAACTTTCGTTAGTTCAACATTTTTTTGATTTGAGCAAAAGAAGATGTTCGAAAAATCAGTTTCTACCTGCTTCTCTGTTTTGACAGATTTCTGCCATTTTTTGCATTTGCTTCTTATTGATTCCTTTTTGAGTTCTCTTTAGGTGAATTGAGCTTTTGAAGGAGTTGCTACAGTAGCTTGTGTTTTTAGTGAAAATTCTTGTTGTTCTAAAGCTTTGCCAGAGGTCTAATATATTTTGAATACACTAATGTTGCTAATGAAGATTGTGTGAAGTTTTGTATGAAGGAAAAAATTCAGGTGTAGAGAGAGAATAATGTAATGAGATGATGAATGAACAAAATCTCAAGCTTGGGGATTCCACCATGGTGTCACCCCAAGAATTATCCAAGAGGTACAAGCATCAAATCTTGGGGATGCCCAAGGCATCCCATTCTTCATCAACAAAAAGCTCATGTCTGTCTAGACACTTCGTTTTTATTATTTCATGCACAGTTGTGTTGTTCTTGGAGCGTCTTAGTTTTCGTTCGGTTTGCTTAGTTTGTTTAGTTTGATTGAATAAAGTAGTTTGGACCCCCCCTTCTTTCTGTGTTGTTGCAAATAAGTTGCTTGGTGTTGGAAAGGAGTAGTAAGTTATTGCTTGATAGTGCAAGAGGAGCTTGCATTGAATGTGACTTAGACCTTAGCATGACATGCTAGGTGTTGTTTTGACCTTATGCTTAGTGATTATTGCTCTATCATGTTTTGTTCCAAACAATTGGGATTGCTTAGTGTGCCTTTAAGAAATTATGCATTGTTTTAGCATGCAAAAGCATAGTATTGTGGTATTCTCCTTTGATGCTTTGCTTGGGTTGACTTGTCACATGCTCACACCATGTTATGACTATGAACAAGTCACCATAGCCTCTATGATCATTTAGTCCTTGACTTGTAGTACCACTCTATGCTTTGATTAGTAATATTTTGTTGCTCTGCATGATTATGGCCATTATGCTATCTTAGTTGGTTGCTCCCAGTCTTTTGCTAGCCTCCACTTGTATGAGTAAGCTCTACTCATGCTTCCAAGTTCCAAGAAACCAAGTTATTCCAAAGTGTCCACTATAAATTCCTATGCATGGTGTGTTACACCATTCCAAGTATATTCTTGTTTTCAACTATATTCCAATTAAAAACTATTTTGTTATGTGAAAACTTAGTGATTAAAGCCCTCACAAGCTTGATGGCACACTTTATATTCTTTGCCCCTAATAAAATTGAACCATTGTGTCATCTATGTTATATATGATTGCACTTATACGTTAGAATTAGCAGAACCGTGTTGTCACGGGGAACGTTTTCAACATTACACTTGTACTTTCTACTCAGTTGATATCATGCTCTTTTGTCTATGGATGTCACCGATGTGAAATAAAGAGAACTTGTAAGTCCATGGAGTTTGTATTTTGTGTTAGAGAAACACCTGGGCCGCTAGCCTAAGCCATGCCTAATCATGGTGGAAACTTGCAGCATCACCATAGTGAGCTATCTATGAGGCATCCTCAATAAAAAGCTATGCATATGGTAAATAAAAAGATCGCTGAGATGCTCATTGTCTGCTTGACTTGTCATTTTGGTTATGGGATAGCTCTTGTACCATGTGCAAGGGGTACCCCGTTGGCGGTTCTCTATGATATGCAAATACTTACAATGACAAGAAGTTACAGGTGACTGAAGTTGAGTAGCATGAGGTGTGACCCTCGTATTCAAGGTACTTGAGATTGCCAACTTATACTTTGTCAAGCATATACTCCTTCTTTGTTCACTTTAACCTTAACCACTTCAAGATGCTTATGATAGGGGCAATGAGGGCTGAAAGCTAACAAGTACCATAATTTTTGGAAGCTCTTTTTGAAACTTGAAATCACTGCTTCCTTTATGAAAGGACTTTCTCCCACCATTATTTAAGTCTTCACCTTCTACCTTTATGCACCATTAAGAGAGCATAGTTGTCATTCTGTGTGCAGTGTTCCAAAACTTATTGATTGATGCATATTGTGATATTACTTGTTCTTGTGCTACTTGTTTCTAGTCACCCTTGTGAACTTTGAAGGTGTCCTATACATCTCTTTGCTACTCTATGAGGGACAAGCTGAATGCCACTATGCCATGTTTTCTGTATGTGAAACAAACAAACGTTTTTCAATGCATGTTATTCATGATCTTTGTTTGTAGCCTATCATGTTGCATGCATAGTTACTATGTACTATTGTTATAACTCCATCTTTCATGCACATCTGTAGAGTTCTTTGATCCCAGCTTTCAATGCTTTCAAATGGTTTGATCTTGGTTTTGATGGTGCATGTCACCTCAAAAATTATTATTTTTATCACATGCCTACTCGAGGACGAGCAGGAGTTAAGCTTAGGGATGCTTGATACGTCGGAAACGTATCTATAACTTTAATGCTCCATGATTGTTTTGTATCTACTTTGCTTTGCTTTGTCTACACTTTGAGGTGTTTTTATATTTTCTAGAACTAACCTATTAACAAGTTGCCATAGTGCCAGTTGCCTATTTTTGGTTCCAGAAAGGAAGAAAATCAATATTCTCGGAATTGTATGGGACAAAATCCAAAGTCAATATTTTACAGTGGGAGTCACGAAGTTAAGAGGAGAGACGGAGGGGCAAGCCAGGGCCACCACGCCCCTCCTAGGCGCGGGTGTTCCCACCCCGCGCCTGGGTAGGGTGTGGGCCCTCCGGCCGCCTCCCAGTCTCGCCTCTTTGCCTATAAGAAGCCCCTGATGCAGAAACCCTAAGTACCCGATCAAAACTCCACGAAACCTTCTGTAGCCGCCGCCACCGTCGTCCCTAGATCGGGGGGATCTGAAGTTCTTCCCGGCACTCTGCCGGAAGGGAGATCATCCCGGAGGCCTTCTCTCCGGTATGATGCGTGAGTAGTTCCACCTTGGACTATGGGTCCATGTAGTAGCTAGATGGTTGTATCTCCTCCTTGTGCTTTCATGTATAGATCTTGTGAGCTCCATTCATGATCAAGATCTAATCTATTTGTAATCATGCATGTTGTGTTTGTGGGGATCCGATGGATATTGAGATTACTATGTCATATTGATTAATGGTTTTGTCTTTATGATTCTATCATGTCTATGTTGTTTCTGATCTTGCATGCTCTCCGTTTTTAGTAGCTATCTTGGCCAAGTAGTTGCTAGTGACTCCAAGAGGGGGTATTTCTCGATAGTGGGTTCATGCCTCTAGTTTCCAAGGGAAGTGACAGAAATATCTTCGGTTGTAGATGTGTTGTTGCTACTAGGGAGAAAACAACGGTCTTTTGTTCATGGAACAAGTTGATTGTTTACCTTACACACTTTGCTCAAAGCAGTTGTCTGTTGCTTGCAACTTAATACTGGAGGGAGTTCGGATGATAACCTGAAGGTGAACTTCTAGTCATAGATGCAGTTGGATGGAGGTCTATGTATATTGTTGTATTGCCCAATCGAATCTCATAGGATCTTTCTTTCTGGTATTGCATTGTTATGCCTTGCTCAGTTCCTGTCAATTGCCCTGCTGTAATTTGTTTACCCTTCATGCCATGTTGTTTATCTAAGGAGAGCACCTCTAGTGAACTATGGACCCCGGTACAATCTTTACCATTGATACATCTTCCACTGTTACTTGTTTACTTGCTGCAAACCATTACCTTCCACACCATACATTTAATCCTTTGTTACAGAAAACTGGTGAGCTTGACAACCTCACTGATTCATTGGGGCAAAGTCTTGAGTTTGTGTTGTGCAGGTCTCCACGTTGCTTACAACACCTGTGTGACGTTTCCTTCCTCCTACTGGTTCGATAACCTTGGTTTCTTACTGAGGGAAAACTTGTCGCTGTGCTGCTTCACACCTTTCTCTTGGGGTTCCCAAACAAAGCGCTCCTACATCAACCTAGCGCCATCAACCATTATTGTCTCTCCATAAACATTTCCTCAAAAAATTATCCAATGGTTCATTAGACCCGCGACTGTAGTTCCAGAGAGAGTAGAAAATTCAGAGAAAACTTTACCAGCTATAGCCTTGATTCTTGCGACAAGAATATGTAGTTAGTTGTGAGTTTCCTTTACACAAATTCTACCATAGGAATAAGGCCTAAATGGATGTCTTAGTTGTACCTAAGGGAAAACCCAAATACGGAAAAGGCATGGATCCAATTTGGCATACCATAGCAGCAACCAACATAGTTGTGTCATGTTCGGGTACACTAGTAGGAACAATAAGTCACTTATGATAGTTCACTTTTTAGGCCAGTAGGCAAGGATAATTTGGTCAAAGGATCTTTTCAAAGCTATTAATTGATCCATCTCAGCTGATAAGATAAAAGTTGTATTATCGGTATATTGCATAATAAGTAAATCAGGTTCATTTGTTACGACTGGAAGTTCTAGGATCCCCGACACAGAGAAATGTGGAGAGGAGGACACCCTGCCTCACACCCATTCATAAATAAATTGGAACTCCATTCAACAAGACTGATGAAGTTCTAGAGGAAAGAACATCTCTCATGACATTGACCCATTTGTCATCAAAACCCTTGTGCTAAGAACTTGGAGGATTGCATCACTCTCAATAGTATCAAAAGCTTTGACAAAATCCGGCTTGAAAATAAATATGTGCTTCTTAGATAACCGAGATTGATAAATATACTCATATGCCCAAGAAAACAATCTAAGATGGCTATATATTTAAGAAAACCATACTGATTTTTCTGCACACGGTACAAAATATGATGCTAGGGCCTATTGGCTGCGAGCTTAGTGAGAAACTTTAGACATGTATTGGTTATGGATATAAGCCTATATTCATTCACCTCTTTAGAAGATGGATTCTTGGGCACTAATGTAATCGGAGAACCATTGATGTTGTCTAAACTGATCTTCTCCTCATAGAAGCCCTTGGCTAGTTGATAAAAAACTTTTAATCACAAGACAACATCTCTTTAGAAACATGCCACTAAAACCATCAGGACCATGTGCCCTATTAGATGCATATGTTTTGCAATATCGTCCATTTTTTCCTCAAATGGTCTAGATAACACGTTTAAGCTGTTCACTTTATGTAATAAAGTTTCCAGGTTAAACTACATTCGAATACTCTTAGTAAAATCCATACGATTTTTATAAGAAGCTCATAACATACCAGCCATGAAAGAGCATGTGGGGCCCCCTTGTGTGGTTTTGGTAATTAATGACAATCTCTATGGACTAATGTTTGCATTGAGTTACACTTGTAGGAATTGTCCATTGGCATCACTTGGAGCATGTGTTGGCTTCAAGGTAAAAGAAGAAGAAAGTGAAGAAACTCAAGTGTTGATCAAGGATTCAAGGATCGACCCGGAGATTGGTCAAGTGAGAGTTGGTCCTATAGCAAGTGTGTCTTGAAGAATAAGATGGAGTGATACCTCATGTGTATCTTCAAGACACCAACATAATAAAGAAATAAGATATGAATAAGAAGAACAAAGAAAATAAGATCAAGGGTGTCTTGAAGAAGAAGATAAAGTTCCTCATGTGTACCTTCAAGACATCATCCAAATGGAGTTGGAAGAAATGTTGTGCAAGCTAAAGACGTGCCATATCTATAAGATCTCATTCTTGAAGTTTGCCATCCCCGGTGATCATGGATCGATGAATAAAAGGTCAAAGTAAAGATTTCCCATGTTGTATGGGGGAGCAACTTGCAAGTCTTCATCAAGCAAGTGCGTGCAAGAACAATCAAGAAAGGTGTTACATCTTGATAAGGACAAGATTGTCTACATCAAGATCAAGTGGAATATGCGCAAGGCAAATGTATGATCTTGATAGGGTTTCCTTCTTACCGGTCTCATGGTGTTAGTTGTGGAGACCGGTTTATAGGATAGATAACCGTACTATCAAGAGGGGCTCTCATGTGAGTAACTCGATCATATCTTTCGGAGAGAGCTCAAACCTTTGCATACTTTTCATCATCCTTTCTTGGTTGTTATTTGGATCTTATCCATGTGAGGTTCTAGTGCTTGTGGTAATATTCATAAAAAGCTCTAGTTCATCAAAAACAGAATTCCCTTTTATATCTCATTCGTTTTTTATCTTTGAGGTTTTCCGGTTTCTCACCAAGGGAGGTATCTCATGGTTAGCTCTTGGTGTCCTCTTTCCAACAAAATTGGTTTTGGGTCAGTCAAAGTACGGATGCAAAAGTTATGGCCGTTTTAGTTTTGCTTTTTCTGTCTGTTGCCTCCCCTGAGTCCGGAGACTTCGGGGTCCAAGCCCGAAGACTCCGGTCTTGTCTCCAGGGTAGTATCCGACCCTCCCAGATCTTCTCTCTGTATCCATCTCCGGAGTTGGGCCCAGAGTCTTGCTCAGCACCAGAGACTCCAGGGCTGGAGCCCAGAGACTCCGGTTTAGTCTCCGGCCCTATCTCCGGGGTTCGTTGAAATGCGTACTAGATGCCCCTCTAGAGAGAATCCTGGAGTCCGTAGCCTACACCGGAGTTTCTCCCTCCCCCCTGGAGACTCCGGCCCTGGATACCGGAGACTCAGGGGTTAGTGACTTCCAACGGGTACAATTCTAGGGGGGCCTATAAAAGGGCCCCTTCTTCTACCTTTGGTTGCTGATAGTTTCCCAACCTCAAGAACCCTAAAGCTGAGCCACCATTGTTGACCTATTAAGCTTGCTTCCCTCTCAATCCCTCCTATGATTCTTGCATATACTTTAGGGATTTGAAAGAGGATATCTAGATCTACAATCCCACCAATTAATCTCTCCTATAAGTGAGGGGAACATATTGGGATCTAGATCTCGGAGTCTTTTGTGGATTTTCTCCATTGTTCTTCCTCTCTTATTCCCCCACTAGATTTTGTAGCTTTAGTGGAATTTGGGAGAGAGTACTTGAGCACTTCTTGTGTTCTTGCCATTGCATTTGGTGCATCGTTTTGAGTTCTCAGTGAGGATTCGTTTGGGTGAAAGTTGAGAAGCTTTTTACTCTTGGGTTCTTGGAACCCCAGACGGCTTAGTTGTTTTGCAGGTTTGAGGATTACTTGGGGCCTCCAATTAAGTTGTGGAGCTTTCCCCAAGCTTGTTTGTTGGGGCCTCTAAGTGAGTTGTGGAGAAGTGCGCCAACCTTGTAAGAGGTTCCGGATTGCCACCGACAAGTGCACCGATAGTTGAAGTGTGGATCGATCCCATTAGGGTGAGATTCATCGGAGAACAAGGGAGGCCTTTTGTGGCGTTGGTGGTTTGATACCACCCCCTATCCAAAGGAGACATACTCCATGTTGGGAGGAACTCGGTAAAACATCGTCGTCTCCATGTGCCTCGGTTATCTCTATATCCGAGCTCTTACTTATGCATCTTACTTTGTGATAGCCATCGTGCTTGAAGTATATATCTTGCTATCACATAGTTGCTTGTCTTGCTTAGCATAAGTTGTTGGTGCACATAGGTGAACCCTATTTGTTCTAGGTTTTGTGCTTGACAAAGTAAACTCTAGTTTAATTCCGTCTTTCTTGAACCACTCTCGAAAAAGTTTTAAACCGCATATTCACCCCCCTCTAAGCGGCATCTTTATCCTTTAAATCCATTACCTAATGGTATGAACTCTCAGCACCATAGTCACCTCTAAGAGAACAAATGCAGTTTATTTTGTTCCTCTTTGGCGCCGTTGCATGAAAAAAAATTGTATTGTCATCACCAAGCTTAATCCAATGAATTGTGCAGCGTTTGTGCTAGTATTTACATTATGCGACTAGGATCCCTTCAAGGTGGAGTTTAAAAATCTCTCTTAAGTTAAATTCAGTACAAAATAGTGGACGTTTATCCTCTAAATCATCCAACAAAAGAACAACTTGATTGCATTTCTGAACGTGCAACTTTTAGCTTTAAAACACCCAACTTCCATCTCTTCAGGTCATATCACAAGGTTTTAAATTAACCAGATAAAATAGCCGCACTTGATTTCTTTTTAGATTGTTTGCTCCAAGACTGTTCCAAAAACCTAGGCATATCTACCAATAATTCTCAAAACAAAGAAGCTTGTACTTGGGTATAACAATGTCAATATTAACTATACATGGAATATGGTCCGATGAAAGTTTGTACAAGGGGAAAGCATGGTGTTGGGAAAGTCAGATATCCAATTTGAACTTGTAAAGAACTAGTCAAGCTGCTCTAACAAAGGACCAGGATGCACATTTTACCATGTATAAAATCGACCTTTTAAGTGGTATTTCTAGCAAGCCGATATGTCCAAGAATTTCACCGAAAAGTAACATGTCGTTTACATCACCTCGATGATTATTACGATTGTCCTCTGGCCCTGAATTTGAAATCCCCAAGTAAAACCCAATTGTTATATGATGGAATATCCAAATTATAAAGCCATGAGATGAATATGTCCCTCTCAATACCCTGACAGTCCATATAAGTTGACCAACGTCCAAGAGAAACTATTTTGTAGAGATGTGAAGTTAATAATTATACCAAAACAATACAAATTAATGAGAGCACCAAAAAATACTAAAGAGAGGGACTCTAGGTTTCCATTAACCCAGTTCCCCTTATTCTAGACCAAGTTGCTATTTCATGTCCTATTACATTGCTCTCTCCAAAAAATCTCTTTTTTGTCTCTTTATATCATCATAAACATTCAAAAACCATGCCACATTCTTTGACTTCTAAACATAGTTCATCATCGTGTTACCCGGTAACAAAATAACACTAGGGACTTGAAGCTATCAACTTGAGGCCATCAAGGCAAGCTCTTGATTTAACTTCCTCCATGTTGTTGCAGTTCTGTCCTTATAGGGGAAGACATCCTACACGACCCATGGTGGTCTCGAGCAATATACCTAATGCAGGATTGGCTATCTTGCATAAAGGATTGCAAAATTTTACCATAATCTATACTTCATTAGGTCTATGTGGAGTGTTCATTTTCTTTGTTCCATAAGGCATCAGCAACATAAGTACCTATAACCAGTGCGGGTTTTTTACCTTTATGAGAGGAGGATTAGTAATGACATGGTCTTGCTACATGAACTTGAGGTAAATTTGAAGGAACACAAATGGTTCCTCAGGAGAAGTGTCCCCCTTGATGTAGACTACATCATACGTAAGATTCCAAATACTCCAAACCCTTTGTGGGATAAGGCCGTCAATATTATTTTGACAATTGGATAAAATATTATAAGCCAATCAGGCCTCATATTCTTATAGTAAAATTCATTTGGATGTCCCAGATCTTGCAAAGTACATTACACTGAGAACTAGAATTTGTGTATTCCACAACAACATGTAAGTTGTTTCCTTAATCATTAACACACCAGGAACGTAGTGTCAACATTTATCTCTCATCTCCTTTTGTTTGTCTTGGTAGCCAGATTGTTCTTAACAGTTCAGCATGTTGGATATATGCCCTAGAGGCAATAATAAAAGTGGTTATTATTATATCTTTGTGTTTATGATAAATGTTTACATTCATGCTATAACAGTATTAACCGGAAACATTAATACTTGTGTGATTTGTAAACTAAATTAGAGTCCCTAGTAAAGCCTCTTTAATATACTAGCTTGTTGGTTAATAGATGATCGTGGTTTCTCAATCATGAACATTGAGATGTTGTTAACAACGAGATCATATCATTAGGAGAATGGTATGATGGACATACTCATATAGATAAGCGTAGCATAAAGATCAAGTCATTTCAATAGTTCGTTTGCTATAAGCTTTCTGATGCATAGTAACCTAATTCCTTCGACCATGAGATCATGTCAATCACCATCACCGGAAGGATGCTTTGATGAAATCAAACACCACACCATAACTGGGTGGCTATAAAGGTGGAATTGAGTGTTCGGAAAGTATGGGTTGAGGCACATGGATCAAGAGTGGGATTTGTCCATTCATATGACGGATAGATATACTCTGGGCCCTCTCGGTGGAATGTCATCCAATTAGCTTGCAAGCATGTGACTGGCTCACAAGGGATCACATATCACGGGAACAAGAAAAGAGTACTTATCGGTAACGAGGTTGAACTAGGTATGCAGAGATACCGACAATCAAAAACTCGGATAAGTAAACTATCATGAGACAAAGGGAAATTGGTATCGTATGTAAGTGGTTCATTCGATCGTGAAGTAACCATAGAAATATGTGGGATCCATATGAATTTCCAGATTCCTCTATTGGTTATTGATCGGAGAAGTGTCTCGGTCATGTCCGCATAATTCACGAACCGTAGGGAGACACACTTAAGGATTCGATGTTGTTTAGTAGATATGGAATGTTAACAGGGATACCGAATGTTGTTCGGAGTCTCGGATGGGATCCGGGATATCACGAGGAGATCCGGAATGGTCCGGAGAATAAGATTCATATAAGGAAAGTCCGATTTCGGAGTTCGGGAAAGTTTCCGATGATTTCATCGAAGAGGTTCTAGAAGGTTCTAGAAGGTTCACCGGTCCGGAAGGGGAATGGTCCATGAATGTGTCATGGATAAGTGGAATGATTGGATCATATCCTAGGTCACTTGGTGTGGACATATGTAAAAGAGAATTAAAGCTCTAAATTGAAAGTCAGACGGGAAGTTTGAAAAGTCAAACTCGAACAATGGTTTCCTAGTGGGAGAAGAAACAAGTCCTTCTCTCAACCCAACTTGGGTTTGGATTTGGATTCAAACCCACCCCTCCCAAGGCTGCCCCCGTCTCATAAATAGAAGGGGAGGGCTGCCCCAAAGCACACAAGTTCCAAGCCCTCCCCACACCCGTCGCGCCGCACTTTAGCCGCCACTTGCGCCGCCTTCGCCGCCGCCGGTTCGTCGCCACCGACACCTCCTCCTCCCGGTCATCTAAACCCTAGATCTCCGGGAAACCCTAAATCCACCATAACTCGCACCGGCTTAGGCGAAGCCCTGCGGGATCTTCCCTCTACTTCCGACACCACGCCGTCGTGCTGCCGCAATCACGAAGGGAGAACTACAACCTCCGCTGCCTGCTGGAACAAGGGAGAGGAAGGTCTTCATCGAGTATCGAACGTGTGACCGACTGCGGAAGCGATACCGGAACGTAGCGCCAGAAGGATCGTCTACGCGATCTTGAGATTGGCAAGTGTACGACTACATCACCCACGAGAATCTGCTCTCGTTAACCACTTTGGAATCTTCGAGGGTGAGTGCTTCTATCGACTCATTGCTACAATCTAGTAGATAGATCTTGGCTTGTTTGTGTGCATGCGGTAGAAATTTTTTGTTTTCCATGCTACGAACCCCTACAATGGTATGAGAGCCGTGTCTATATGTAGATCTATTGCACGAGTATAACACAATGGTCATTGTGGGCGGTGGTGCTTTTATTATCAATTGCTTTTTGTGTACTTTGCATCTTGCAGTATGATGGGATAAAGCGGCTCGGGCTAACCTTACATGACATCGTTCATGAGACTTGCTCCACGCTCAACATGCAACTTGTATTGCATAAGTGGCTGTGCGGGTGTCTGTCTCTCCCATCATAGTATAGATTCAATTTACAACGGGCACTTGATAGTTCAAGCATCAACGTTGTGGTTCTTGTTCGTAAGTTAGAACAACACTTATCGAAAGCCCCAAACCACGTAAAATATGCAAAGAAAATTAGAGGCATCTAAATTTGTTTTGCAGGGGTGTGTTGTGATGTGATATGGCCATGATTGTGATTATATATGATGTATGCAATGTTCCTTATTGTAAGTTGGCAACCGGCAGGATCCATATGGTTGTCCTTTAAATTCCGTTAAGACCTGCGTGTCTATTCAAAGTAGTTATAATAGTTGAAGCTGGTGGAAGACAACCATGAAACGGCGCCATTGACCTTGACGCCATACCGGTGATGATGGAGATCATGTTCGTGTTTGAAGATGGAGATCGTAAGCACAAGAAGAAAGGCCATATCATATCACATATTATGAATTGCATGTGATGTTAATCCTTTTATGCATCTTGTATTGCTTAGTTCACGACGATAGCATTATAAGATGATCCCTCAAGCACACAATTTCAAGTTTTGAAGTGTTCATCCTTAGTAAGCACCGTTTCTAAAGCTCGTTGTTTCGAAGCACCACATGATGATCGGGTGTGTTAGATTCTGCGAGTGATACAACGTGAGCAAGCCAGATTTGCTCATGCGGAAGCTAAGGTTTGATCTTGACGAGCCTAGCATGTACAGACATGGTCTCAGAACATGGATCACCGAAAGGTAAAGCATGAGTCATATAGAAGATATGATGAACATGTTCATTGTTCGCCATTGAAGCTACATCAACTCTCGTGATGATCGGTTTTGATGTGGTGGATTTGGTTCGTGTGATCACTAAAACAATTTGAGGGATATTGTTTTAAGTGGAAGTTCACCTAGATTAATTTAACTGTTAATTAGAACTCAATTTGTCATAAACTTAGTCTAAACTATTGCAAATATGTTGTAGATCAATGGCGGCCCCTACCATCAATTTTAATGCGTTCCTAGAGAAAGAAAAGTTGAAAAACAATGGAAGAAACTTCGCGGATTGGTTCCGCAATTTGAGGATTGTCCTCAATGCTGGTAATTTGACCTATGTCCTGGATGCACCGCTAGGTAACCCGCATGCATCTGATGCTACCAATGAGGTAAAGAATGTTTTCCTCGCTCGGAAGAATCAGTACTCCACAGTTCAGTGTGCTATCTTGTATGGTTTGGAATCGGAGCTTCAGAAAAGGTTTGAGAACCATGACCCGCATGATATTGTCCGTGAACTCAAAATGATATTTGAGGCTCACGCGGCAGTTGAGAGTTATGAGGCTTCTGAAAATTTCTTTAACTACAAGATGGAAGAGGGCAGCTCCGTCAGTGAGCACGTGCTTAAGATGTCTGGGCACGCAAGTAAACTCCAAAGCTTGGGTATAGTGATTCCTAAAGCTTTGGGGATTCACCGTGTCCTCCAATCACTACCACCAAGTTACAATAACTTTGTTATGAACTACAATATGCAAAACATGGACAAGTCATTGCCAGAAATCTTATCCATGTTAAAGTCTGCAGAAGTGGAGATCAAGAAAGAGCACCAAGTGTTGTTGTTCAATAAGACCACCAAATTCAAGAAGCAAGCCAAGTCTAAGAAAAAGGGAAGCTTCAAGAAGGACAGTAAGAAAGTTACCGCGCCGGCGAAGAAAACCAAGGTTGGGCCTAAGGCTGATACTGAGTGCTTTTACTTCAAGGGAGAGGGTCACTGGAAGCGGAATTGCCCAAAGTACTTGGCGGATTTGAAGAACGACAACATCAATAAGAAAGGTATATCCGATATACATGTTATTGATGTGTATCTCACTAGTACTCGTAGTAGTGCCTGGGTATTTGATACTGGTTCGGTTGCTCATATTTGTAACTCGAAATCGGTGCTGCGGAATAAACGGAAGATGGCGAAGAACAAGGTGACGATGCGCGTTGGAAATGGATCAAAGGTTGATGTGATCGTGGTCGGCACGCTACCTCTTCATCTACCATCGGGATTAGTTTTATACTTAAATAATTTTTATTTGGTGCCTGTGTTGAGCATGAACATTATATCAGGATCATGTTTATTGCGAGACGGTTACTTGTTTAAGTCCGAGAATAATGGTTGTTCGATTTATATGAGTAATATGTTTTATGCACATGCACCTTTGATAGATGGTCTATTCTTATTGAATCTCGATTGCAGTAATACACACATTAATAACATTGAGGCTAAACGTTTGAAATTAAGCGATAACTCGACCTATATGTGGCACTGTCGTCTTGGTCATATTGGAGTGAAGCGTATGAAGAAACTCCATTCCGATGGACTTCTTGAATCACTTGATTTCGAATCACTTGAAAGATTCGAAGCATGTCTGATGGGAAAAATGACTAAGACTCCATTTTCTGGTATGATGGAGCGAGCTACGGACTTGGTGGAAATCATACATACCAATGTATGTGGTCCAATGAGTGTATCATCGCGCGGTGGTTATCGTTATGTTCTTACCTTCACGGATGACTTGAGTAGATATGGGTATATATATTTCATGAAACATAAGTCCGAAACTTTCGAGAAGTTTAAGGAATTTCAAAGTGAGGTAGAGAATCAACGTAACAAGAAGATTAAATTTCTACGATCTGGTCGTGGAGGTGAATATCTAAGTTACGAGTTTGGCGAGCATTTGAAGAAATGCGGAATACTTTCACAATTGACATCGTCGGGAACACCACAGAGTAATGGTGTGTCCGAATTTCGTAATCGAACTCTCTTAGATATGGTTCGTTTTATGATGTCACTTACAGATTTACCGCTATCGTTTTGGGGTTATGCATTAGAAACAGCCACATTCACTTTAAATAGGGCACCATCTAAATCCGTTGAAACGACACCATATGAATTATGGTTTGGGAAGAAACCTAAATTGTCGTTCCTTAAAGTTTGGGGTTGCGAAGCTTATGTAAAGAAGTTACAGCCGGACAAGCTTGAACCCAAAGCGAAAAAATGCGTCTTTATAGGATACCCAAAGGAAACTATTGGGTATACCTTCTATCATAGATCCGAGGGCAAAATCTTCGTTGCCAAGAATGGATCCTTTCTAGATAAAGAATTTCTCTCGAAAGAAGTGACTGGAAGGAAAGTAGAACTCGACGAGGTTGTTGAACCTTCTCTCGAACTTGCGAGTAGCGCAGCACCAAAAGTAGTTTCTGTGGCGCCTACACCAATAAGAGAGGAAACTAATGATGCTGATCATGAAACTTCGGTTGAAGTTACTACGGAACCTCGTAGGTCGACGAGAACTCGTACCACTCCTGATTGGTATGATCCTGTTATGAATGTCATGTTGGTGGACAACACCGATGACCCTGCGACATATGAGGAAGCGATGATGAGCCCAGATTCCAATAAATGGCAAGAAGCCATGAAATCCGAGATTGGATCCATGTACGAAAACCAAGTATGGACTTTGGTGGACTTACCGGATGGCCGGAAGGCTGTCGAGAATAAATGGATTTTCAAGAAGAAAATAGATGCTGATGGTAAGGTTACTATCTATAAAGCTCGACTTTCGCAGAAGGGTTTCGAAAAATTCAAGGAGTTGACTACGATGAGACTTTCTCACTAGTAGCGAAGCTAAAGCCTGTGAGGATTATGTTAGCAATCGCTGCATATTATGATTATGAGATATGGCAAATAGATGTCAAAACAGCGTTCCTCAATGGAGACATTGATGAAGAGTTGTATATGATGCAACCCAAAGGTTTTGTCGATCCTAAAGATGCTCACAAGGTATGCAAACTTCAACGGTCCATTTATGGATTGAAGCAAGCATCCCGGAGTTGGAATAAACGTTTTGATAATGTGATCAAAAGCTTTGGCTTTATACAAACTTATGGAGAAGCTTGTATTTACAAGAAAGTGAGTGGGAGCTCTGTAGCATTCTTAATACTATATGTAGATGACATATTGTTGATTGGGAATGATGTAGACCTTCTTAACAGTGTCAAGGAATATTTGAATAATAGTTTTTCAATGAAAGATCTTGGCGAAGCAGCTTACATATTAGGCATAAAGATTTATAGAGATAAATCGAGACGCCTAATATCATTGTCACGGAGTATATATTTGGACAAAATTCTAAAGAGGTTTGGAATGGAAGATAGCAAGAAAGGGTTCTTGCCCATGTTGCCCAATACGACCTTGAGTAAAACTCAAAGTCCTGCAATGACAGAAGATAGAGAAAGGATGATGTAACACCCCGGTTCTGAAAAGACCGTGGCATCTATGTGACATGCCAATCCCTGGATCTGTTCATTGGCCCACAATAGATTAAGATAGATAACATAGAAAAATATCCGTGTATCATGAACTACAAAGATCCAGAGTACCCTTATTACAATAAAAGCTTAGCACAAAGCTAGCTCAAATTATTCTGGTAGCAACATAAATAAGATAAATTCCTCCATTCTTCAAATTGCCCACAAGTGAACAAGTGCCGAGTGGAGTACCGTGGCCTATAACGATCAATCAGAATCGGAATAACCTGCAACATGAAACGTAGCAGCCCCGAAGGGTCAATACATGGAATGTATGGCAAGTAGAGCTAGTAAAGGAGACAATAGTACTAACATCTACATGCATATTTGGCAATTGAGCTGTGTCCGCTTGCATTTGCAAATACATTTGTCCTACTTTCATAAACAGTTTTCATTTTCTTTGAAAAGATCCCAATTAAGTTAACCCAACAATATTAAAACAATTATGAAATTAGAATGAGCGAGAAACATGTCATGGAATCAATATCTAGCAACTCAGATGTCCATAACCGGGGACACGGCTAATCGATTAGATTATACACTCTGCAGAGGTTAGTACACTTTACCCATGTGACTTGGCCAGCTCGTACCATCACTCTCATTTTGGGTGATGATAGGGATAAGTCCAAGAAGAGACTGTTCGGGAAGTAGCTCCTCAATCCCGACGCGCACCGGTCCAACCTACCAAAATTCTACATCTCTGGATACGCGGGTTCGAGTTACCACAACCTACTAAGTCCAACCAACCGCCCATTTCATTATTGGCACATGGTTGTACACGTAAGCTACACAATAAAGAAGCCAATCAATTTCTCTCGATACCTGGGTGCCTTTCCGCAATGAAACCACCAAAAATTATCAATACCATCACACTCAGGGGGTTCATTGATTAAGTCGTTTTTAGTTTTCACAAACCAATACTTTGAGAAAACAAGTATCATGATGTAACCCAGCCCTCGTTCAACATAGCATGGCTAAGCACATCTACCTACGGTGGTTCATCTATAAGGAAAGCCCTACCACATAATAGGACATAGCATAGCGATAGTATCATCCTACACACGCATCTACAAAATACACGACAATGCATTGAAAATAGTAGGACGATATCATGAACAAAGTAGCATCTACTTGCCTTGGTTGTAGCGGTCTGGAGCACAATCCTCACACGAGCAAGCGTTGCACTCAACACAATCTACACGATACAATTGCAATCATAAACAAACAATGCACAAGCATATGCAACAAATATGATGCATGAACGACAAGTGAATTGGTGCTACAGCTGCACCACAACATCCTATAACATAACACTACCTATTGCATGCATGGAAAATAGTTTTAGCGCTAGGGAAAACTATTAAGTAAAAGTAATGCTCCAAACTAGAGCTAGAACTTAAATAATTCACTACCGATAGAATACTGTTCGTAAAATCTTGGGAAAATTCTACAGTATGGGAATCGCTGATTAGAAACAGTACCAATTGGAATTACTCGAAAAGGAATTATAAAACTCCCCGAGTAATTAAAACACTGCAGAAATCCACTAGACAGTTTCTGCAGAAGTTTTTACTGTAAGCCTATCTTTTTAATTCACGATGAGATTCTCCTTGTTCCACTGAATCCAGGGACGTATCATACGCGATTTTTGGAGCTACGGATCTTTTTCTACGAATTTATTACTCCGAAAAGGCCATTAACTAGTTTGATTAAACTGTACTAAACCTTGCTGCAAAAGCCTGAACCAAAGGTACAGAGAGATTCTACATGACTCACTGAACCTACACATATTTTATTTGTAATTTTTGGCCAAGCGGTTTAATTTCTACGCAATAAACAAGATTCTACCGAAATCTGCCAACTAAAAGGATTAACGAAATTGACCTACCAAGTGTCATTCGTCAAAGCGTTGATCGGCGTCGGCTGATCGACGTCTGACTAGTCAACGCCTGAGTCTGACTGGTCAACTAACGATCTAGGCCGCTGATCTGAGATCTGACGGTGGCTGCTGTCTTACCGAAAACGGACGGCGAATCGGACTACGGAAGATGCGACGAGTTCCGGACAGCGGCGACGATCACTTCCGGCGACGAGGTTTTTCCTGCACGGACACACACGGTCAACTAACGGGTCGACAAAAACAATCGCGGCGTGAGGCGGCGTCTTGTGGCGTGCGTGTATGCATGCATGCGTTAACGCGCAAGGGCACGCGCAGCGGCGGTAGCGGCGGCCTTGCAGCGGCTTGAGGCACACGGCGCGGCGGCGCGAGCGGCGGCCAGTGGCGTGGGCGCATGCGGCGCGGCGGCGATGGCGATGCGCTGGCGGCCGAGTGCGGGTCCAGCGTGAGGCGGTGATCCGCGGAACGCAGAGGCGGCGGTGAGACGACCGGCGGGGTCGGCGGTGGCAGCGGCGCGAGGCGGCGGCGGAGGCGGCGGCGGCGGTTCGATCTCGGGAACAGCGTGGGAGGCGGGGTGTGGTGGAGTCGGCACGCAAATCGAGGCCGGTGGGTCCTTTTGTGGCCTACATGAGTCCAAAACCGAAACGGTCCAGAGTTGTACTAGAACTCGGAAATCGGTCCGGATTTTCGGACAGTTTTTCGGCGGTTTACTAAAACGTCCGAAGCTTTTCCGTACGAACTCCGATTCGAGCGATTCTCGCGCCTACGGGTTCGTATCGTTGAGGGAAACAACCTAGCGTCAAGGTTTGAGCGAAACCTCGAACCTACAGGGGTGGTTGTCGCAAGTCCTATTAAAGGTTCCCGCAGGAATCTCGTAGTGAAACAAAATAGGGTTTTGAAGGTGGCGTTTCGCAGAACCTTTCTACTCGACGGTTTTGCATGGAAAGATATTATGCGATGCTATGAATGATATGCAAGACCAAATCTAAAATTTGGTATGTGATAAGACTAACCCCCTTAAGATGAATCTCGTCCTCGAGATTCGGCGCGGCTAGCAAATAGGTGTGGGTAGTCCTCTCGGATGTCATCCTCACGCTCCCAAGTGGCTTCCTCTTCGGTGTGGTGACTCCACTGTACCTTGCAAAATTTGATCGTCTTGGTTCGGGTAATCCTCTCTGCTGTCTCCAGAATCTTGACCGGTTTCTCCTCATAGGTCAAGTCATTCTCCAGCTAAACCTCCTCTAGCGGTACAATGTCTCTCAATGGTGTATCCACCATCTCCGGATGGCACTTCTTCAGCTGGGACACATGGAACACGTTGTGAACAGCAGACAGAGCCTCTAGCGGCTCCAACTGATAAGCAACTTCTCCTTTGCGTGCTAAGACTCGATATGGTCCAATAAATCGAGGTGCCAGCTTACCCTTAATTCCAAATCTCTTGATTCCGCGAAGAGGCAATACTCTGAGGTATGCTCTATCGCCTATCTCATACACCACTTCCTTGCGCTTGGCGTCAGCGTAGCTCTTCTGCCTTGATTGTGCTACCTTCATCCTGTCCCTAATCAAGGCGACCTTCTCCTCAGCATCCTTGATCAAATCAGGCCCAAACAACTGACGTTCTCCTACTCCATCCCATAGCAATGGTGTCCAGCACCATTTCCCATACATCACATCGAACGGTGACGTCTTGATGCTGGTTTGATAGCTGTTGTTGTAGGAAAACTCAGCATAAGGCAAATTCTCATCCCAACTAGAACCATGATCCAAAGCGCAAGCTCTCAGCATGTCTTCCAAAATCTGATTCACCCTCTCGGTCTGTCCATCAGTCTATGGGTGAAACGTTGTGCTAAACTCCAATCTAGTTCCAAGCGACTCGTGCAGCTGGCGCCAAAAGTGAGAGGTAAATTGGGTGCCTCTGTCAGATACGATACTTTTGGGAACTCCGTGTAGGCACACAATCCTGTCCATGTAAATCTTGGCTAACTTCGCACTCGTATAGGTCGTCTTTACCGGTATGAAGTGGGCTACCTTGGTTAAATGGTCGACCACTACCCAAATAGAGTCATATCCTGACCTGGTCCTGGGCAATCCTGTGATAAAGTCCATTCCCACTCTATCCCACTTCCATTCCGGCACGGGCAACGGCTATAGCAGTCCTGGCTTACGGTGTTCGCCTTCACTTTCTACATACATCACATAGGGAAATATGCTCCGCGATGTCTCCTTTCATGTTGTTCCACCAGAATCTATCCTTTAGGTCCATATACATCTTCGTATTGCCCGGATGTATGGAATACGACGAGTCATGAGCTTCCTGCAGAATCAACTTCCTTATCTTGGGATCGTTGGGAATGCACAAACGATCTCCGTACCACAGGGTTCCTTGCTCATCCTCGCGGAATTCCCTTGCTCGACCTTCCTTCATCTTTTCCTTAACTTCATCTATCTCTTTGTCTCCTATCTGAGCCTTTATGATCCTGTCCTGTAGCGTCGGTTGGACTTCCATTGTTGCTAAGTATCCTTCAGATACTACCTCTAGTCTAAGGTCCTTGAATTGCTTGCACAAGTCCTCAGGCAATTCACCAATTGTCAATCCATTGGCATAAACCTTCCGACTCAGAGCATCTGCTACTATATTGGCCTTTCCTGGGTGGTATTGCAGATTCATATCATAATCCTTGATAAGTTCCAACCATCTCCTTTGCCTCATGTTCAGTTCCTTCTGTGTAAATATGTATTTCAGGCTCTTGTGGTCGGTGTACACATCACAGTGTTTTCCCATTAAGTAATGCCTCCATACCTTGAGCGCATGAACCACTGACGCTAACTCCAAGTAGTGTGTGGGGTAATTCCGCTCATGGTGCTTGAGTTGTCGCGAGGCGTAAGACACTACTCTCCCACCTTGCATCAGCACACTCCCAAGTCCCTGTCGAGAAGCATCACAGTACACTTGGAAATCCTTCTGAAGATCTGGTAAACACAGAACAGGCGCAGTCACTAGTCGACGCTTCAGTTCCTGAAAGCTAGCTTCACATACGTCTGACCATTAAAACTTCCTCTCCTTCTTCAGAAGTTCAGTCATCGGCTTTGCAATCTTGGAAAAGTTTTCAATGAACCTCCTGTAATATCCAGCAAGTCCCAAAAAGCTTCGAATCTCTCCAGCATTCTTGGGCACTTCCCACTCAGCTACTGCAGTCACTTTGTTCGGATCAACAGCAATTCCTTCTCCCGACACTACGTGTCCAAGAAACCCAACGGTGTTAAGCCAGAATTCACACTTGCTGAGTTTGGCATACAGCTGATGTTCTCTCATCTTCTCCATAATCAGTATCAAATGCTTCTCATGCTCAGCATCATCCTTGGAATATATCAGTATGTCATCAATAAACACCACCACGAACTTGTCCAAATACTCCATAAATACCTTGTTCATCATGGTCATGAAATACGCCGGGGCATTCGTTAGTCCAAAACACATAACTGTATACTCATATAAACCATACCTAGTGGTGAAGGCGGTTTTTGGTACGTCCTGCTCCCGGATCTTCAATTGGAAGTAGCCTGATCGCAGATTAATCTTGCTGAACACCTTTGCTCCTTACAGTTGATCAAACAAATCATTTATGTTCAGCAGTGGGTACTTGTTCTTGATAGTCACTTCATTCAGCGAGCGATAGTCCACCACTAATATCTTGGTGTTGTCTTTCTTTTCCACAAACAGAACAGGTGCACCCCATGACGACGAACTAGGCTGAATGAATCCCTTTTCCAGCTGCTCCTTCAACTGCTTCTTCAATTCCTTCAGCTCATCCACATCCATCTTATATGGTTTCTTTGCTATAGGTCCTGTTCCTGGCATCAGGTCGATAAGAAACTCTACTTCTCTGTCAGGTGGCATTCCTGGCAGTTCTTCCGGAAACACGTCGGGGTAATCCCTAATCACTGACACAGTATCTATGCTAACCCCCTTAAGAGAATTCAACTTACACCTTCCTGGTCGTACAGTCGACTTGAATCTAATCCTCTTACCATCCGGGGTTTTGAGTGAAACAGCTCGCTGTGCACAATCTATGTGTCCCCCATGCATAGACATCCAATCCATACCCAGAATAACGTCTAATCCCTGTGAATCCAATACTACCAAATGTGCAATGAAGTGGTGTGTTCCAATCCTCACAGTTAAATCGCGGCATCCCGCACTAGCTATCATATCTCCTCCAGGTGAACTCACTCTAATAGACCTTTTCATAGACTCAGTAGGTAACTTATACTTATCCACAAATGCCCTTGATATGAATGAATGCGATGCACCAGTATCGAAAAGTATAAGTGCAGGGTAAGTGTTGATTGGGAACTTACCAATCACAAGGTCAGGCTCATCTGGAATCTCCTCCACATTCATGTGGTTCCTTTGGCCTTCTCGTTGGTTGGCTTCAGTCCTTTCCTCTCCGGACAGTTATCAGCATAGTGTCCCTTCTGCTTGCACTTGAAGCACGTCACCTCACTCAGATCCTTCTTCACGAAGTTGCGATCACGGTTGCGGTCATGTCCACCGTGTCCTCCAGAGTGGTGAGAGTGTCCTCCCTTGTGGCTGTGGTGGTTGGTCCTATGGTTGTCATGACGATGCCCATCGCGGCAGTCATGGCTCCCATGGTCACTTCCTCCATGCTTGGAGTATCCATCATATGAAGTGCGAGACTTGTGGTGTGAACCAGAGTGGTGATTGTTGTTCTTCCTCTTGCGGTTCTCCACCTGCTTGTGATTCCCTTCCAAGATCCTAGCCTTGTCCATAAGCTCCTGGAAAGTGGGGCAATAAACCACCAGTAGCTGTACTGAAAGCTCATCACTGAGGCCATCCAGGAATCTCTCCCTCCTTTTTGCATCAGTGTCAACATCCTCAGGTGCATAACGGGACAGGTTGTTGAACTCCTCAATGTACTCGGTCACGGTGCGATTGGTTTGGCGCAAGTTGCGGAACTCCTTCCTCTTCAGGCTCAGAACTCCTGAAGACACGTGGTTGGTCCTGAAACCTTTCTCAAACATTGCCCAAGTCACGGTGTCCAGCGGGTGGGTGATCTGAAATGTGTCCCACCAAGAAGCGGATGGTCCCTCCAGTAGGTGAGCGGCAAACCTCACCTTCTCAGAATCAGTGCATCCGACAGTTACTAGATCCTTGTTGACTGAACGCAACCAGTCGAGAGCAACCATTGGTTCCGTTGCTGTAGAGAACTTAGCTGGCCTTAGCCTCAGAAATCTGGTGAGAGCATCTCCCTGATGCTGATTGTTTCCATTGTTGTTGTTCTGATTTGCCATGAACTGGGTCATCACTTGGGTCAGCTGTGCCTGATCTGCCATGAGCTGCTCCAACTCAGTGGGTTGGCGGCGAGGAGACATCTGCGGTTCAGCATAGGTAAGTTTAGAAAGAATCAACTACGACAATAGGATTCTACCCATGCATATGATCAACACATCAACAAACAAGCGATCCAGCAACATCCTAGGTGTTATCCTAGCAGCATATAACTACTGAAATAGTTTTGTAAGAGTTGGTAATGGTTAACTAAACAGTTGATCAACTAAACAACCAAAACAGCAATTCTGCCAGAACAGTCTAGCAGCGTTCACGAATTTTCCGCCTGACTTAAACTCGTCAGAAAATTTAGCTGATTTTTGTGCATATATCACAGAGAGTTCCGCATCAGCCCAATTTTTTTCAGATTTTTCCGAGTTACCAGAAAAATATGAAAAATCGCGCAGTACTGCTGTAACAGCAGAAAAACTGCAGCGAAAATAGCACAGATAGTAACCAAATTGCCATCACTCTTTCATTAAAATTCGCACAAATAAATCCTGGGATATTGGAGTACACAAATAAGCAACTAAACACTCTTAAACTAGCACGAACTAAGCTTCACATCGATCGAGACTAATCCTAACGAATTCGCCTAACGTGGACTAATTGGTGGACTTCTATCTACTTCTTGAAGAGATTGAGGTAGGTCCTTGCGGTCATGCGTTGGCGCTTTGGCTCGCGGTACAACCACGGCGGCGGAGTGTACATTTCTCCTGAATCATCACTTGAGATCTCAAACTCCATTTCTTCTGCATCCTCCTCTTCTTCTTCACTCTCAGCTGCAACTGCAATAGCTTCATCTCCTCTACCATCATCGTCTTCATCATCATCATCCCCGTCCTCCTCATCATCATCGTCCCCACTGTCATCATCATCCCCATTGTTGCCATCATATCCATTGTCATCATCAGAGGGTGGATTCATCTGTGCTTGGAGAGCGGCAATCTGGGTTGTCATAGCTTCAATGGTTTGGTCCCTTTCCTGAACGGTCCCTTGCAACTGTTGTATGTTCTGGGTGTTCTCATGCACCGTACCATGAAGATGAGCTATGGTTGCATCTCTGGCTATCAGGGCATTCTCCAGAACTCCCACAGCTTCATGCAAAGTGTCTATCTCCTGCCCTTGGACCACCATACCATTGCTTGTGAAATCTGCAATCTCCTTTATCATCCTCACCTTCTCTGCTAGAGCTCCATTCTCCCTTTCCATGTCCTCTATGTTCCTCCGACGGGGCGGCATGTTGTTCCTGTCGCCCGGGGTAACCACAATGTTCCCATCTTCATCACGCCTTCCATAGTCACGGTAGGGTGAATCTGCGGGCAGTAGGTGTCGGACATAGTGGCACTGGCGAGACAGAGCTTCATGTATGGCCAAGTTGATTCCAAGTCCCCAGTTGCAGTATGTCTTGGTGTAGACCAAGTGCGCGGGGTTTGGCAAGGCGGTATCTCTGAATATGAAGGTAGTGATCTCCCATGCATCCTCTCCATAACCATAGGTGTACAGCCTTCTTCCCTTGAACATAGGCAGTGGCAATCCCAATGACTGAGAGAGCTAAGCTAACTGCCTTGCAAAGGGTCTTGGTGACTCCATGGTGACATACTCAGTCCTGACGTCTCCCATCTATCAAGTAAAAGAGGAAAGTGTGAGAATAGCATATGGTAAGAATTTACGAGGGTGAAAGGCATAAGAGGAAAGACAGAGTTAATATAGGCTTAATAATTCTATGGCTTCCTAATCCAATCCTAGGTCACGATCCTACAGTCGACAGACGGGCTCGTATACCATCTCAGAACACCCCGGTACGAAAGACCGTGGCCTCTATGTGACATGCCAATCCCTGGATCGGTTCATTGGCCCACAATAGAGTAAGATAGATAACATAGCAAAATATCCGTGTATCATGAACTACAAAGATCCAGAGTACCCTTATTACAATAAAAGCTTAGCACAAAGCTAGCTCAAATTATTCTGGTAGCAACATAAATAAGATAAATTCCTCCATTCTTCAAATTGCCCAAAAGTGAACAAGTGCCGAGTGGAGTACCGTGGCCTATAACGATCAATCAGAATCGGAATAACCTGCAACATGAAACGTAGCAGCCCCGAAGGGTCAATACATGGAATGTATGGCAAGTAGAGCTAGTAAAGGAGACAATAGTACTAACATCTACATGCATATTTGGCAATTGGAGCTGTGTCTGGCTTGCATTTGCAAATACATTTGTCCTACTTTCATAAACAGTTTTTGATTTTCTTTGAAAAGATCCCAATTAAGTTAACCCAACAATATTAAAACAATTATGAAATTAGAATGAGCGAGAAACATGTCATGGAATCAATATCTAGCAACTCAGATGTCCATAACCGGGGACACGGCTAATCGATTAGATTATACACTCTGCAGAGGTTAGTACACTTTACCCATGTGACTTGGCTAGCCCAGCTCGTACCATCACTCTCATTTTGGGTGATGATAGGGATAAGTCCAAGAAGAGACTGTTCGGGAAGTAGCTCCTCAATCCCGATGCGCACCGGTCCAACCTACCAAAATTCTACATCTCTGGATACGCGGGTTCGAGTTTCCACAACCTACTAAGTCCAACCAACCGCCCATTTCATTATTGGTACATGGTTGTACACGTAAGCTACACAATAAAGAAGCCAATCAATTTCTCTCGATACCTGGGTGCCTTTCCGCAATGAAACCACCAAAAATTATCAATACCATCACACCCAGGGGGTTCATTGATTAAGTCGTTTTTAGTTTTCACAAACCAATACTTTGAGAAAACAAGTATCATGATGTAACCCAGCCCTCGTTCAACATAGCATGGCTAAGCACATCTACCAACGGTGGTTCATCTACAAGGAAAGCCCTACCACATAATAGGACATAGCATAGCGATAGTATCATCCTACACACGCATCTACAAAATACACGACAATGCATTGAAAATAGTAGGACAATATCATGAACAAAGTAGCATCTACTTGCCTTAGTTGTAGCGGTCTGGAGCACAATCCTCACACGAGCAAGCGTTGCACTCAACACAATCTACACGATACAATTGCAATCATAAACAAACAATGCACATGCATATGCAACAAATATGATGCATGAATGCATGAACGACAAGTGAATTGGTGCTACAGCTGCACCACAACATCCTATAACATAACACTACCGATTGCATGCATGGAAAATAGTTTTAGCGCTAGGGAAAACTATTAAGTAAAAGTAATGCTCCAAACTAGAGCTAGAACTTAAATAATTCACTACCGGTAGAATAGTGTTCGTAAAATCTTGGGAAAATTCTACAGTATGGGCATCGCTGATTAGAAACAGTACCAATTGGAATTACTCGAAAAGGAATTATAAAACTCCCCGAGTAATTAAAACACTGCAGAAAGCCACTAGACAGTTTCTGTAGAAGTTTTTACTGTAAGCCTATCTTTTTAATTCACGATGAGATTCCCCTTGTTCCACTGAATCCAGGGACATATCATACGTGATTTTTGGAGCTACGAATCTTTTTCTACTAATTTATTACTCCGAAAAGGCCATTAACTAGTTTGATTAAACTATACTAAACCTTGCTGCAAAAGCCTGAACCAAAGGTACATCGAGATTCTACACGACTCACTGAACCTACACATATTTTATTTGCAATTTTTGGCCAAGCGGTTTAATTTCTACGCAATAAACAAGATTCTACCGAAATCTGTCAACTAAAAGGATTAACGAAATTGACCCAGTCAACTGTGTCTGTTGACTGGTCAAAGCGTCTGCTGACTGGGCGCTGACTGGGCGTCTGACTAGTCAACGCCTGAGTCTGACTGGTCAACTAACGATCTAGGCCGCTGATCTGAGATCTGACGGTGGCTGCTGTCTTACCGGAAACGGACGGCGAATCGGACTCCGGAAGATGCGGCGAGTTCCGGACAGCGGCGACGATCACTTCCGGCGACGAGGTTTTTCCTGCACAGACACACACGGTCAACTAACGGGTCGACAAAAACAATCACGGCGCGAGGCGGCGCTACAGACGCGCGTATGCATGCGTATGCATGCGCGTTAACGCGCAAGCACGCTGGCAGAGGCAGCAGCAGAATAGCCAGCAGCGGGTGGCGCGGTGCGGGCGCGGCGTGCCGAGGCGCGCGCATGGCGGCGGTGCAGCGCGCGGTCGCTGTGGCGGCGGGCGCAAGCGCCAGGCGGGTTCCATGGCGGAGGGCGGCGGTGATCCGCTGGAACGGAGAGGCGGCGAGACGACCGGGCGGGGTCGGCGGTGGCCGGGCGGCGGAGGCGGCGGGTGAGCGGCGGCGTGGCGGCGATCGATCTCGAACTGCGCGTGGGAGGCGGGGTCGGCAGGTGGGAGTCGGGCATGCAAATCGAGGCCGGGTGGGTCCTTTTTGTGGCCCTGCGCGCGAGTCCAAAACCGAAACGGTCCAGAGTTGTACTAGAACTCGGAAATCGGTCCGGATTTTCGGACCGTTTTCCGGCGGTTTACTAAAACGTCCGAAGCTTTTCCGTACGAACTCTGATTCGAGCGATTCTCGCCACGGGTTCAGATTCGAGGGAATAACCTAGCGTCAAGGTTTGAGCGAAACCTCGAACCTACAGGGGTGGTTATCGCAAGTCCTACTAAAGCTTCCCGCAGGAATCTCGTAGTGAAACAAAATAGGGTTTTGAAGGTGGCGTTTCGCCGAACCTTTCTACTCGACGGTTTTGCATGGAAAGATATGATGCGATGCTATGAATGATATGCAAGACCAAATCTAAAATTTGGGATGTGACAGATGAGTAAGACTCCCTATGCCTCAGCCATAGGATCTCTGATGTATGACATGCTATGTACTAGACCCGACATTGCATATGCTCTTAGTTTAACTAGCAGATATCAAAGTGATCCAGGAGTAGATCATTTGACAGCGGTCAAAAACATCCTTAAGTACTTGAGAAGAACTAAGGATATGGTTCTTTCTTATGGAGGTGATGAACAACTCGTTGTTAATGGTTACACCGATGCTAGTTGGAACACCGATCCGGATGATTCTAAATCACAATCTGGATACGTATTTACTTTGAATGGTGCAGCAGTTAGCTGGAGGAGTGCAAAGCAAAGCGTTGTGGCGAGATCTTCAACTGAATCGGAATACATAGCTGCTTCGGAGGCTTCACAAGAGGCGATATGGATGAAGGAGTTCATTATAGAGCTTGGTGTGGTTCCAAGTGCGCTGGACCCAATGTCTATCTATTGTGATAACATGGGCGCCATAGCCAATGCGCAAGAACCAAGTGAAAGGATACGGATGTCGCCTAGAGGGGGTGAATAGGCGATTAAAACTTTTCCTAGAGTGGCTCAACAAAGGTGGAATAAAACTAGTGTTTACTTTGTTAAGCACAACATAGAACAACTAAGGTTTACCTATGTGCACCAACAACTTATGCTAAGCAATACAAGCAACAAAGTGATAGCAATATATATATTACTTCAAGCACGAAGGCTATCACAATGTAAAGTGCATAAGTAAAGAGCTCGGGTATAGAGATAACCGAGACACGTGGGGACACCGATATTTTACCGAGTTCCTCCCAACATGGAGTACGTCTCGTTTGGAGAGGGGGTGGTATCAAACCACCAACGCCACAAAAGGCCTCCCTTATTCTCCGGTGAATCTCACCCCAACGGGATCGATCCACGCTTCTACTATCGGTGCACTTGTCGGTGGCAACCGGAACCTCTCACAAGGTTGGGGCACTTCTCCACAACTTAATTGGAGGCTCCCAACAAATGCCACAAAAGTCCACAATGCCACCAAGGCCACAAAATCGTCTAGGGTTCCAAGAACCCAAGAGGGACAAGCTCCAATGAGTCACTCAAACCAAATCCTCCGAGGAGAACACAAACAGATGCACCAAATGCAAATGGCAAGAACACCACAAAGGTGTTCAAATCCTTCTCTCCCAAATTCCACCAAAGCTACAAAATCTTATGGGGGAATAAGAGAGGAAGAACAATGGAGGAAATCCACAAAAGACTCAAAGATCTAGATCCCAATATGTTCCCCTCACTTAGAGGAGAGGTTGATTGGTGGGATTGTAGATCTAGATCTCCTCTTTCAAATCCCTCAAGAATATGCAAGAATCATCGAAGGGATTGAGAGAAAGCAAGCTCAAGAAGGTCAACAATGGAGGTGAAAACTTGCAAGAATGGTTGGGGAACTATTGGGGAAGAAGGCCTCTTAAATAGGTCCCCCCAAAATCCAACCGTTGAAGCCAAAAACGCGAATCCCGGTACTACCGGACTTTTTCCCGGTACTACCGGACATTCCCTGGGGATCCCAGGTCGTCAAACGCACCTTATTCTATACCGACCGGTACTAAGGGGCGGTACTACCGGACCTCCGGTACTACCGGACCCTGGTCCGGTACTACCGATTATCCCTGAACGAAAATGGCCATAACTTTTGCATCCGGACTCCGATTTTGATGATCTTGGGCTCGTTTAGAAGAGGATAACAAGCTCTAAAAGATAATGCAAAGAAACATTATAGTCCAGCAAGGGAGGATATATCCAAATGACGAAAGGTTTAACCTCTATCAAAAAGACGAACCGATAAAACCTCCAACATAAAAAACGTAATAGAAAATGCATATGAAATCCGTTTTCAATGAACTAGAGCTTGTCATGGAGATTAACACAAGCTCTAAATCCTCACATGAGTAAGAACCAAATAATGAAAGGTTTTACCTATCTCTAAAATACAAACCTGTAAAACCTCCAAGATCAAAACGCAATAAGATATAAAAGGGAAATCCGTTTTTGATGAACTAGAGCTTGTTATGGAGATTACCACAAGCTCTATATCCTCACATGGATAAGACCAAATAACAACCAAATATGATGATGTAATTATGCAAAGGTTTGATCTCTCTCCGAACGATGTGACCGAGTTGCTCATTCGAGAGCCCGTCTTGATAGTACGGTTATCTATCCTAAACTCGGTCTCCCAACAAACATGAGACCGGCAAAAGGGAAAACCTATCAATATTATACATTTGAGATCGATGTAGACGATCTTGTCCTTCTCAAGATGGACACCTTTCTTGATTCCTCATCATCGATCCATGATCACCGAGGATGGCAAGCATCAAACATGATATCTTCTATAAATGGTGCATTTTGAGCTTGCACAACACATCTTCTTCTCATTTCATCTATCTTGAAGTCAACACATGCTCCAAGCAATGCCAATGGACAATTCCTACAAGTACAACTTAATACACACATTAGTCCATAAAGATTGTCATTAATTACCAAAACCACACATGGGGGCCCACATGTTCTTTCAATCTCCCCCATTTTGGTAATTGATGACAATCCCTTTAAGAGGGTTTATATAAGGAATTTTAATGAACAAATTGGTAACACCAATATCAAATACTAAATAAGTATGTGATATTGGTACCACCATATATAGAGCAAACTCCCCCACAATCTATGCATGTGTGATGAACTTGAATTTCATTGCATATATTGCCAATCATTATCATTGGTGGAGTTTCCACTATATATACCACATGCTGAGCAACGACAAAGATGCAAGAGCATGAGAGGAAAATGCACAAGAACAAACTCAATGCATAAACCAACTTCCCTTAAAACCTCTAAAACTTCTCCCCCATTGGCATCGATTGCCGAAATGGGTGACAAGTTCTAGAAGGAAAATATAATAATAATTCCTCCAAAGGTGTGCCTTCGCACATATCCAATCATGAATACTTGGGAGGGAGTAGAACTATATCGAGGACCCGAAGATTGCCAAAATAAATAAAGTCAAATGACGCAACCAATTACAAGGTCCCACAAACCAATTGAAAACAACAAATGAGTTCAAATGGAACCTACAAGATATTATGATATGAGCAAGAGAGTGCTTTAAATAACAAATAGAGAAGCTCCCCAAGATTTGTGCACTATTCAACATAAATGCATTAGAATACATATTGCACAAATATGGAATCCTTGATCCCCCATAAGCATTTCAAGCACAACAAATGAGAGATCAAATAAATGCTTAAATAAAATAGAGAAGCTCCCCAAGATTTGTGTGCACTTTAGAATCGTTGTATTTCAATACAAAAATGCACAAATATGGAATCCTCACTTCCCCATAAACATTTAAGACGCAATAAATGAGAAAAAGATAATGAGCATTATTAAATGAATTAGATGAGCTCCCCAAAGATAATGCACCAATTATGATAATTGCATTTGGGAACAAGGTGCATAATCATGGAATCCTCACTCATCCAAGTTCATTTAACAATACAAGGCATGAGAGAACAAATATGAGTACCTAAAGATGCAAACAAGAGGAACAAGCACTCATAGACAATTAAATTTGGAAGCCACCGAAGAATCAAAAGAAATAGAAAGGTGGTCTCCAAGGATTAAAAATCAACTAAAATTATCTCCTCATATGTGTATGTGTCTCTAAATGGAAAACATCACAAAGACATATGCAAAAAAAGAAATATGCACACATAAAGAAGATTATACAAGAAAGCACATGAAAGGCAAAAATGAAGTCATAACATATATCAATAAGATTTTTTTGCTTCAAAGCATGGCCAAAGGCTCACATATGTCTTATTGTACATTAATGGACTTAAAACACCAACACACTACATATATTACAACTTTCACCAAGGGAAGAGGAGAAAGTTGGAATATATGGAGAAAGGCAACAAGTATCACAAGAAAAATTTAACTAGCAAAATCTCACTATTGCACATGAGAGAAGTTGAGGAAAAGATAGGCAATAAAATTGCTAGATTGACATATTTGGGATTGGAGGATCATATGCATGATTTTGTATAGTCCCAATTATATATACTCATCTCAACTTATACACATATACAATAGAGAGTTCTCTTAATACCATGGCTAGAGATATAACAATTACAAATACATGAATTCATGCCAGAAGGCAACCAACAAACGGTTGGAATCAAGATATATGAGCATGAGAAAGAGATACTTGTTACCGAGATATAATTGGTAGGATGTAGAGGATATGAATTCATTGATCATCCTATAGCTTGACTCAAATTTTCTAAGCATCACTTCTTCAAAATTGAGAGACAAGCATCCAATATATCTCCAATGTACCTAAAACACATTTAAGTACAAAATGGTCCCCAAACTAATTGGGTTCAATGTAGTTAGTGCAACTACAATACATAGGAGAGACTCCACATAAATATGTGCATATTGATATGAGATTGAATTTCATGCACAACTTAGCCGATGGGATTTGGTGGAGTTTTCCCAATATATTGGATCAAAGAAAGCAAGCATGCCATAATATAAACATATAGTAAATATGCATGCATAAAGCTTTCAAGAACCAAAAGGAGATACAATTTGAGAAAAAACACCAAGTAAATCAAGATTGCACACGCAAGAGTGTGACATGACAAATGGTGTCCAAATTGTATCAAAGAACCAATTCAACACATGAAAGATCACATGTTCAAAAAATGAACTAGGCTAAAACCAAAGGAGCAAAAGATAGATAGAAATAAAAATGCTCAAGGATTTATCTCATTCTAAAATGGTCAAATCATGAAACAAGGAATGAGACAAAACAAACTCCCAAAAAGAGCAAGGTTCCAACAAGAAACCGAACTCCCCAAACTTCTCATGATGGCACAAAATACCAAAACGAAAAGATTGAGCTTCCAAGCACATAAAACATGATATGGAACAAAACAAGAAGCATAAAAGGATTGTTCTAGATAATATAGGAGAGCTCACTCATAAGTAGTACATTATATAGGATTTTCTTTTGAATGCAAAATGCACACAAATGAGATCATCACTACTACCTACATTAAATAAAACACAAGAGGATACCAATAAAATAAGAAGATCCAAAAGTAGCAAGGAATACATGGAAGCATACAAAACATTTACCCCAAAGATAGGACAATATTAAGCAAGGGCCAAAGTGAATATGATCAATAAAGTCTACCATAAATTTGGTACTAATTGTCCAAGGACAAGAAATATTGGAAATAATTTTCCCAAGGTAGCTTGCATGGATATCCAAGATCATAGTCACAACAAGAAGCATATAACTAAATATAAGAATTGAGCATGATACTTCAAGCAAGATTCTTGGTAGCTTCCAATAGTCACACAATCACTAGTGATTAGAGTAACTTGAAGCAAATGGTTTCCATGCGAATATATATATATATATAAATATGAGGAAACACATACCAAGAATCACTCTCATATACAAGATCCAAAATAAGATCAATAAAGCCATTAAGGAAATTGGAACTTGTATGAGCAAATGTGTCACATAGGCGCTAGATAATTATCAATATCAAATCTAAGTGACACAACCTCAAATATTCACATTTTCTAGGATTGTAATATGCACTAAGCATATGACTCCCCCATAATGTGATACTACCATAAAACCAACACGAGGCAACGGATCCAAATGGAGATAATTAATGGACATTATATAACTTAAATTTCTCATGAGAATTGTACCACATAGAGACTAGACAATAATCCAATATAAATGCTAGGTGGTATTCCTCATGTACACACATTTTTAGGATTATGAAATGCCTAAGCATAACACTCCCCCAAAATGGGATAATCCATTAATCTCTCACAAGAGCCAAATAGGATACCACATATAATCAAGTAAGGCTCAAACACAAGAAACATACATACATGGTGTGCCACCTAATCATACACAAATAATCTTGATTTCAAGATAATTAAGTGGATAGCACAACATGTACAAAAACATGGAAGATACAAAACCAACACATGCACAAGGGGGCGAGTAACTTTCAATGTAAAGAGTTTAGCATATGTTACCGCAAGGGGGAACATTGGAAATATAATATAATCATGATAATCCAAATGGCTTGGCTTGACAATAATAATTGATGAAGATCCCTCAATTCTTCATAATGTAGCCAAGACTCCTATGCCCTCCAAAACACACCTATTGATCAAGTTTTGGCTTGTTGGTCCCCAACCAAGTTGGGTCCTAAGAAGTTAGTCACAATAGGCTTGGCAACCCAAATGGATCTTTTCTTGACACCACATTGGGCACCAACAAATTTGTCAAACACATTGCCAACCTCATCCTTACAAAGAAAATAAGCATCATCAATAATGATAGGGTTGGATGAGGAAATACCGATAGTGCATGAGGAAGAAATATGCCCCTTCTCACGGCATATGTAGCAAGTTCTACTCTTGCCATCTTTCTTCTTAGGTGAAGCCACAACTCGAGGAAGATCTCAAGTAGTCCTCTTAGGAGGAGTCCCATTAATGACTTGAGGTGGAGCTTGAGGCCGCTTCCCTTGTTGCTTCACACTAAGAGGCTTTTTCTTCAATGGGAAAGATCTAACATGGTGCCCTTCTTCCTTGCACTTGAAGCAAACAATGTTGGCCGGATTCTTGACTTGATCTTGTCCATTCTTCTTATTATCCTTGTGCTTCAACTTGATAGTGGACTTGTTCTTGATATTGGAGTTAAATCCAAGCCCACTCTTGTCATTGGGGGATTTTTGCACACTCAAGATTTTGTTGAGTGTGACCTTCCCTTGATGACCCTTTTTCAAGTCATTCTTCAAAGAAGTGACTTGAGCCTTGAGCCTTTTGATTTCCTCTACATGGTTAGTTTCAACAAAAACACTAGAGGAAGTAGATGCTACATTGTTAGAGCAACAAGGCACGGAATGTAATTCATCACGAGATATATCATGGTTGTGAGAGGATGAACTACAAGGACTAGCACATGGCAATATAACATTTGGAGTAGATGTAGTGCTAATTTCCACATGAGGCCCAATAGATGTTACCTTTGACATGATGGCCTCATGAGCTAACTTTAGCCTACCATGGGAGACTAGAAGATTCTCATGCGAGCTCGAGAGCTTAACATGAATTTCTTCTAATTTCCCATAGTTGCTAGTTATCAAAGCAAGTTGAGCCTTTAGCTCAACATTCTCCTTCAAAATAGATGCTTCACAAGAAATAGAGTTAGTAGCACAAGCATCATTATTATTAGCAAGAGGTGAGGGCAACTTGTCAAGCTCTTTGAAATATGAAGCTTTAAGTTGCTCATGTGACTCGGTGAGTTTGATGAGCTCCCTCTTAACGACCCGAGAGCCATTTTCGAGGTGCTTAAAATCCTCAACAAGTTTAGCATAATCAACTTCAAGTTCATCATTTTTAATCTTGAAGGAGTTAGCCACCGCAAGTTCTCTATCATGGTATTCCTTTACTCTAGATAATTCTAGAGTAAAAGTCTCCTCAAGAGATTCTTTGGTGGTTTGTTCTTCTTCAAGGGAGTCCTTTAGTTGTGCAACTTCATTAGCATACTCACGCTCAAGTGCAAACTTTTCATCGATTAAGTTTTCTTGCTCCTCAATAAGATCATTGCCTTCTATGGCACAATTCAAGATTTCAAGAAAGTTGGAGGAAGCAATTTTATTTTTGAAGAGAGCGCTATAGACAACCTCTCCCATTTTCTTAATAGAGGTAATATCATACTTACCTCTATAATCATCATTATCATTCTCAACCTCATCATCATCATGAGATACAATGGGATTCAAAGAGGTTACCTTTGTTCCCTTAGCCATAAGGCACATGTGAGAACCGGAGGAAGGTGATGATGAGATTGCACTTGTATCTCTCTTCAAGACCTTGTCTTGGCCCATAGAATCTTCATTTTCCTCTACATGGTTAGCAACACAAGCACTAGAGGAAATAGAAGGATATTTATCATGGCAACAAGACAAGATGAGCATATCATCATGAGATTTATTCAAGTCATTACTACATGATATGCAAGGACTATTAACACAAGTATGTGAGGAATTTTGAGTGCTAGAAGTGTTAAGGTCCAAATATAGATCATTGCAACTAGATAGATATGGGGGATTACAAATAGTGAACACACTATCCATATTGCAATTTCTATCACCACTCACCATATCATTACCTTGTGAAAAGTCACATGTTGGTGAAGTGGTAGAGGATGAGAACTCATCTCGACCGGAAGTGGAAGCAACACAATCATCCTCAATAATGTTGGACACGACATATTTATCTTGAAGTTTTGTCCATAACTCATGAGCGCTCCAAAAAGGAATGATTGAAGATGTAACTACATAGCTCAAATCATTAACAAGCACATTAGAAGCTTGAGCATCGAGATATAAGTTTTTCTCATCCTCACTAGATAGATTTTTGAAATCCATTGGAGGAGAAAAACCTATATCTACAATACACTCCAAATTTGGGTCCATATATCATAATTTGTGCCATCGAATGTGAACATGTCATTGTGCACTAATCCTCTAGCCGACATCTTTACTCTCAAGGAGGTGAAGCCTAAAATGAGAGACCGGGCTCTGATACCAATTGAAAGGATACGGATGTCGCCTAGAGGGGGGTGAATAGGCGATTAAAACTTTTACTAGAGTGGCTCAACAAAGGCGGAATAAAACTAGTGTTTACTTTGTTAAGCACAACCTAGAACAACTAAGGTTTACCTATGTGCACCAACAACTTATGCTAAGCAATACAAGCAACAAATTGATAGCAAGATATATATTACTTCAAGCACGAAGGCTATCACAATGTAAAGTGCATAAGTAAAGAGCTCGGGTATAGAGATAACCGAGATACGTGGGGACACCGATATTTTACCGAGTTCCTCCCAACATGGAGTACGTCTCGTTTGGAGAGGGGGTGGTATCAAACCACCAACGCCACAAAAGGCCTCGCTTATTCTCCGGTGAATCTCACCCCAACGGGATCGATCCACGCATCCACTATCGGTGCACTTGTCGGTGGCAACCGGAACCTCTCACAATGTTGGGGCACTTCTCCACAACTTAATTGGAGGCTCCCAACAAATGCCACAAAAGGCCACAATGCCACCAAGGCCACAAAACCGTCTAGGGTTCCAAGAACCCAAGAGGGACAAGCTCCAATGAGTCACTCAAACCAAATCCTCCGAGGAGAACACAAACCAATGCACCAAATGCAAATGGCAAGAACACCACAAAGGTGTTCAAATCATTCTCTCCCAAATTCCACCAAAGCTACAAAAGCTTATGGGGGAATAAGAGAGGAAGAACAATGGAGGAAATCCACAAAAGACTCCAAGATCTAGATCCCAATATGTTCCCCTCACTTAGAGGAGAGATTGATTGGTGGGATTGTATATCTAGATCTCCTCTTTCAAATCCCTCAAGAATATGCAAGAATCATCGGAGGAATTGAGAGAAAGCAAGCTCAACAAGGTCAAAAATGTAGAGGAAGACTTTCAAGAATGGTTGGGGAACTATTGGGGAAGAAGGCCTCTTAAATAGGCCCCCCCAAAATCCAACCGTTGAAGCCCAAAAACGCGAATCCCGGTACTACCGGACTTTTTCCTGGTACTACCGGACATTCCCGGTACTACCAGACATTCCCTGGGGATCCCAGGTCGCCAAACGCACCTTATTCTGTACCGACCGGTACTAAGGGGCGGTACTACCGGACCTCCGGTACTACCGATCATCCCTGAACGAAAACGACCATAACTTTTGCATCCGGACTCCGATTTTGATGATCTTGGGCTCGTTTTGAAGAGGACAACAAGCTCTAAAATATAATGCAAAGAAACATTATAGTACAGCAAGTGAGGATAGATCCAAATGACGAAAGGTTTAACCTCTATTAAAAAGACGAACCGATAAAACCTCCAACATCAAAAACGTAATAGAAAATTCATATGAAATCCGTTTGCGATGAACTAGAGCTTGTCATGGAGATTAACACAAGCTCTAAATCCTCACATGAGTAAGAAACAAATAATGGAAGGTTTTACCTATCTCTAAAATACAAACCGGTAAAACCTCCAAGATCAAAACGCAATAAGATATAAAAGGGAAATCTGTTTTTGATGAACTAGAGCTTGTTATGGAGATTAACACAAGCTCTATATCCTCACATGGATAAGACTAAATAACAACCAAATATTATGATGCAATTATTCAAAGGTTTGATCTCTCTCCGAACGATGTGACCGAGTTGCTCATTCGAGAGCCCCTCTTGATAGTACGGTTATCTATCCTAAACCCGGTCTCCCAACAAACATGAGACCGGCAAAAGGGAAAACTTATCAATATTATACCTTTGCCTTGAGAAATCCATTTGAGCTCGATGTAGATGATATTGTCCTTCTCAAGATGGACACCTTTCTTGATTCCTCATCATCGACCCATGATCACCGAGGATGGCAAGCATCAAACATGAGATCTTCTATAGATGGTGCATTTTGAGCTTGCACAACACATCTTCTTATCATTTCATATATCTTGAAGTCAACACATGCTCCAAGAAATGCCAATGGACAATTCCTACAAGTACAACTTAATACACACATTAGTCCATAAAGATTTCATTAATTACCAAAACCACACATGGGGCCCACATGTTCTTTCACCAAGGTCACACAAGAAGCTGAAGCATATAAAGCTACGTTTTCACGCTATTCGAGAGCATGTCCAAGATGGTGACATAAAGATTTTCAAAGTACACACAGATCTGAATGTGGTGGATCCGTTGACTAAACCTCTCCCGAGGGCAAAACATGACCAGCACCAAACCGCCATGGGTGTTCGGTATATTACCATGTAATCTAGATTAGTTGACTCTAGTGCAAGTGGGAGACTATTGGAGATATGCCCTAGAGGCAATAATAAAAGTGGTTATTATTATATCTTTGTGTTTATGATAAATGTTTACATTCATGCTGTAACAGTATTAACCGGAAACATTAATACTTGTGTGATTTGTAAATTAAATTAGAGTCCCTAGTAAAGCCTCTTTAATATACTAGCTTGTTGGTTAATAGATGATCGTGGTTTCTCGATCATGAACATTGATATGTTGTTAGCAACGAGATAATATCATTAGGAGAATGGTATGATGGACATACTCCTATAGATAAGCGTAGCATAAAGATCAAGTCATTTCAATAGTTCGTTTGCTATAAGCTCTCTGATACATAGTAACCTAATTCCTTCGACCATGAGATCATGTTAATCACCATCACCAGAAGGATGCTTTGATGACATCAAACACCACACCGTAATTGGGTGGCTATAAAGGTGGCATTGAGTGTTCGGAAAGTATGGGTTGAGGCACATGGATCAAGAGTGGGATTTGTCCATCCATATGACAGACAGATATACTCTGGGCCCTCTCGGTGGAATGTCATCCTATTAGCTTGCAAGCATGTGACTGGCTCACAAGGGATCACATATCACGGGAACGAGAAAAGAGTACTTATCGGTAACGAGGTTGAACTAGGTATGCAGAGATACCGACGATCAAAACCTCAGATAAGTAAACTATCGTGAGACAAAGGGAAATTGGTATCGTATGAAAGTGGTTCATTCGATCGCAAAGTAATCATAGAAATATGTGGGAGCCATATGAATTTCCAGATTCCTATATTGGTTATTGATCAGAGAAGTGTCTCGGTCATGTCCGCATAATTCACGAACCGTAGGGAGACACACTTAAGGATTCGATGTTGTTTAGTAGATATGGAATGTTAACAGGGATACCGAATGTTGTTCGGAGTCTCGGATGGGATCCGGGATATCACGAGGAGATCCGGAATGGTCCGGAGAATAAGATTCATATAAGGAAAGTCCGATTTTGGAGTTCGGGAAAGTTTCCGATGATTTCATCGAAGAGGTTCTAGAAGGTTCTAGAAGGTTCACCGGTCGGGAATGGTCCATGAATGTGTCATGGATAAGTGGAATGATTGGATCATATCCTAGGTCACTTGGTGTGGGCATATGTAAGAGAGAATTAAAGCTCTAAATTGAAAGTCAAACGGGAAGTTTGAAAAGTCAAACTCGAACAATGGTTTCCTAGTGGGAGAAGAAACAAGTCCTTCTCTCAATCCAACTTGGGTTTGGGTTTGGATTCAAACCACCCCTCCCAAGACTGCCCCCTCTCATAAATAGAAGGGGAGGGCTGCCCCAAAGCACACAAGTTCCAAGCCCTCCCCACACCCGCCGTCGACACCTCCTCCTCCTCCCGGTCATATAAACCCTAGATCTCCGGGAAACCCTAAATCCACCATAACTCGCACCGGCTTAGGGGAAGCCCTGCGGGATCTTCCCTCTACTTCTGACACCACGCCGTCGTGCTGCCGGAATCACGAAGGGAGAACTATAACCTCCGCTGCCTGCTGGAACAAGGGAGAGGAAGGTCTTCATCGAGTACCGAACGTGTGACCGACTGCGGAAGTGCTGCCGAAACATAGCGCCGGAAGGATCGTCTACGCGATCTTGAGATCGGCAAGTGTACGACTACACCACCCACGAGAATATGCTCTCGTTAACCGCTTTGGAATCTTCGAGGGTGAGTGCTTCTATCGACTCGTTGCTACAATCTAGTAGATAGATCTTGGCTTGTTTGTGTGCATGCGGTAGAAATTTTTTATTTTCCATGCTACGAACCCCTACACAGCAACCAACCAACACCCTCTTTTCTAGGCACATGGGTTCTCTAAATATTACTAGAGCCTTCGCCCATGATACTTCTACACAGGGAGCTTATTTTCTTAATTTTCTAAAGTATATTTCATCTTGCAAGAGCTTCAGATAGTAAAGGTCTCATTTCTCATGTAGTGTCTTGCATAAAGTCCATTGTATCGTCTCTTAGATGGCTTTACCTAAAAAATAATGTTAGCATCTTGGACATAGAATATTTTCTAACAGGGGATTCACCCCAAGTGTTTGTTCCTTTCAGCTTCAGATGCTGGAATTTACGATGTCTTGCTCTTATTTTGCATTCTTGCTCCTTCTAGTACTACCGTTTACTCCACTTGTTTAAGAACCATAGTGTGTCAACGCTGATGCATCAACATTGGTGTCCCAGAGCATATTGTGAAGTATGAATCACCTCCTCCATTCATAAAAATAATTTACTACAAATCACAAATGCAATTTTTTAAATATTAGTTTAAGCAAACAAATTAAAAATTATACATGTAACTCAGTACAACCATCAATAAATTATCATCAAATTCTCATATCAACATCCACATATACTATATGGAATGTTGTTGTAATTGAACAATAAGATATCTTGGGGTGTCTCCAACAACGAGTTATCGAGTTAGTGGTGGTTAGTAGGAGTGTATACACCGTCCTTATAGTGAAGGCCCCTTCGCTGGAGCACGACTTAATCATATATTAACAGAGCGTCAAAGGGTTTAAGCATGGACCTCAGGTTGAATTAGGCTCCTCGAGGCAAACAATGTCCCTCACGATGTTGGTCTAGGTCAAATGCGGCTTCCTAGATCAGATACTGGAGCTCTAGCTCTAGACCTATCCCTTTCAGATCTAGCATAGTAATTTGATCAGAACATGTATACAAGATGGGATAAACATATACGTCTATAAATACACCAAACACATAATGAACAATCCCATTCTCATATAATCATCTCATACAACCAAGATCCACCATAAGGAATTACATACATGTGACCATAATCATGTAAAGCAACTCATATGGTTCTAATACAACCATAACAGATGAGAGAGAGACAGAGAGATATCAAGCTACTTCCACAAACCCATAGTCCAGGGGTGGAATATTCCCTCTTCATCATGAAGACATTGGCGTTAATGTTGGAGAGGTTGGAGATGCAATCGAGGATGACTCCGACAACATTTCCCCCTCCAATATCCAAAGCCTCATGCTTCTGTATATGGTTATGTATGTTTTCATCTTTGTGCTCCTCCTCCTTGCAAGATTGTGAAAGGGGCCATATTTATAGTAAGTTTTAGGTCAAGACAAAGAAATCGATGTGAAGATGGACGACTGTGAAGGCTCAAGGCTGTAGAACCCTACCATGGCACAACAGACTTATATACTTATTGGGCCACGCCATCGGTAGGTTCTGGGCATTTCCATAGCCTTGTTTCTTTCCCTTTCGCTCTAGCTCTTCCCTGTGATGAAAAGGTTTTATAGGGAAAAAACCTTTGCAGAGGTCCCTGAAAGTCAAAAATACACAAAACAAGAATTCCTGTTCTGTAGAGTTATGACCCAAAGAAAGGGGATCTTTTTGGAAAGTCCCCCCCCCCCAATGTAAAAAACATGATTATAACAATAGATATGATGCAAATATGATAGAATATGTCACAATAAACTGCAAATATCATGTATGCATTTGATATGCTTCAGAGAGTATATTGGTAAAGTTTGATTAGATAAGTAGGCATGTGGAGGTGAGAGGGGTAGTCCATGGTCCATGATGGACTAGAACACCCATTCCTCCACCTAATGAGCTTCTTTCTTTTGGGTTCCATCTTTGACTTTATCTTTGGTTCCTTCTCTTGATATGTGACTTGTTGACCATACCATTACCATGAGCTTTAGTTGTCTATTCTTGACTTGATTTTACTTTTCCTTTGAACCCATAGGTGCTTGGTAAGCCTGGGTGGGACCCTTTAGGTAATTAATGTTTACCCCCACACCATGAACAACTTGACATTATACATTTTGTCTAAATTATCGATAATCTGACATTGTATTCATATATGCATTTCATATAAAGTATTATCTACTATATTCATAAATCATCATCCATATCACACAAGGAATTCACACATCTTGATCAACATTTTTCATAATTAATTCGACAAAAGGAGAACTTACCTTTTCGCGTCGGGAGGCAAGGGAGGAGGAGCACGTGAGGTAGGCCTACCCAAGAGGAGGAGGGTGCGTGGTAGTTGGACGACACGAGAGGATGATGAGTCACGTAGTTGGGTAGTGCAGTAGGAGGGGGAGGGTTAGGAAATGAGTGTCACGAATGGTTCTAGTGGCTTCTGTAATGAGGGACATCAATGGAGGGTACATGAGGTATGCAGAGCTCAACGCGGTGATGAATCCACACAGGTGGAAGCAGCGGGCACACACGGAGGGAGGAGCACACACCATGCGGGGGGTAATTTTCCTTCCTGCTTTGCCAACTACCAATGGAGGTGGCGGTGAATTCGGAGACCTCCCTGTTGTGGGGGTGAGTCTTTGGGCCTCAAACCCCCAAAACACACGTTTAGAGACGAATATGATCCATGTTGAAGATGCTCTTATAAGAGAGTTGTGTGGGAGTATATAAGGTTTACATAATTATGTAAGGGTTTGAAGACCACGATGATTTGCTAGTTCATTTTAGATTTTATTTTATAATTGCTCAAGAAAGTATCTTTATCGTGTACTATTCGCCATAAATATGTAGTGGTATTTTTTTGCAAATAAAATATATAGTGGTATTGACTGCAAAAAAAAAAGGATACCAAACTGAATCGCATCACACAAATGCTTGTATTGACCTAGAGGGTACTCCTTGCATTTGGGTTTATAGGTTGTGCTATTATCCCAAGATTGCCAGTTTGACCAATATGATATTATAAATTGTATAACACACAAATATAATATTTTAAACTTCTAATGATATATCTTTTGTAACATTATATTATGTTGGTCAAATTAACGATCTAGAGATACACGGGACCTATAAGGCTAGTCATAGTGGGGGTAACTTCACTAGTAACTAAGAGGCCAAGTCAGCATTTTTGCTGATGTGGCAGTGAGTTAATAAAAAGTAGATAGATAGAGTAACTAGCTATGTTACTGTAACATCACACATATTATGACAAAATAAGTTTACAATCTAATTAATATGACACTGCATATTATCACACATAAGTTATTACCACTATAAAGATAGCAACATATAACCAGACTAAATCCGGTCGAAGGGGAGTAGCTAGGGGAGTATAACTTTGATTTAAAGTGGTCATCTGCTACATAAAGTAGAAATATATCTCCGTCATACACGGCCTAATCGACAGCTAGCCATCCAGGAGAATATTTTAATTTGGACCCGGACTATAGTATTAGCTTAGAAGGAACCGTCACAGGCTGATCATCATGCGCTCTGCATATAAAACAATGTCTTCAAATTCAAATGTAGCGATAGACAAAACCAAATTAAGTTCCACAACTGATCGGTTGGTGCCATGGAAGGAGTTGGCCGGCGAACTATAATTAAACTCGTAGTCGTTTGCAACTAACATGCATAGATACTAAGTAGTGTTACTTTCTTTATTCATGTAGAATCCAGCTGTGACATATATATAATATGCCATGCGGGATACGTGTGCACCCCTATTTAGCCATTGGATCTTGCTATAGGGTATTTCCAACCATAGATTTTAGTTAACGGTGTTAGTGTAACCATTTTCACCAACGAAAGGTAACCATGTCCATCCCTAATTAATAAAAAAAAGAGTCTTGCCATTCTTTGTCAAAAATAAAGAGCAACGGTTGTTTAGTCCCATGCATACTTCAAAAGATACACAAGTCTCATCAATAATAAGTAGCACCGTCCATCCCCAATTAATAAAAAAAGGAAACATGCAATTCTTTGTCAACGAAATAAAATCAACTATTGTCTAGTTAAATGCACAACTGGTTCACTTCTAAGAAAACATACAAATCCTTCAACAAAAAGTACCCAACAACCGTAACCAACTAACACAAAAAGTTATGTCATTCTTTGTCAATGGAAAAAGAGCAATGGTTTCCGGTAGATAGCCTAGTAAAAATAAGATAGCGTTTCTAGTTCTTTATTTTGAAAGAGAACCGTTATTTTGTTTACCTTAGGATAATAGTCTATGGATAAAGTGAGTTTTTGCAAAAACAAATACGGCTCACGGTAAATGGCCATGACTTGAGCCAAACGAAAATACGAATCACGGGGCTATATCCAACGATAGCAAACGCGTGCGCACGTACCACCGTAGACATAAAATCCGCGTCCTATATAATATTACCAAAAATTAACTAACCATCAACCTGGATCGATCTGAATTAGGAACTCCCAAGCAAAATAACCCGGCTACCAGCACCAAATCAAACTGAGTAAAGCCAGCGAGCTAATTGGTACCCCAGATGTATTGGCGGTAGCGCTAGTTTTTTTTTTTTTCGAAACAGGCGGTAGCGCTAGTTGATAAAACCAGATGTATGGAGAGGAGATATACCCATTTTGGAAACAGGGGGTGAAGGAGCAGCAGTTTTAGCAGTATGGGGACCAACCAAAGCGCGAGGAGGCAGCACACGACTGATCCAAATTATTCCCATCCACTCCCAAAAAAAGCCTTGGAGGAGACAAGATATTTTCGAAGAGAGCACACCCTACATCATGCTACTCCTACTTACTGTACTTGTTTAATCGACCAATCCCGTAAAGTTGAGGCGGAGAAGGGCCCCAGCGCCCATTTTGGCTGTCGCGTTTTCATTTGATCCCGTCTGCTCGGGGTGCTTTGATTTAATCCACCGTAGTACGTACCTGCAGCAGTGACACGTACGTAACAGCGCATCTCGTTCTCGTCACGATGACCATATTCCGGTGGCGCTTAGCCGGCCGGCAGGTGGCACGGTCGCACGGAGTAAATCGGCGGGTCCAGGAGTTCCACAACTTTACAATTTTCTAGTAGTACCCAGTGCTTGCACTACAGCTTTCCTAGTGTACAGTTGATCGAGGCGCGACCGATCACGGTACCAACAGAGTTTATAGTGCGAGAGGAACAAGAGCACGCACAAAAGGTCAAACTACTGGCTATCTCTTACTCACGGCCAGATTGAGAGAGAGGAACAAGTTTGAGACTTGAGAGAGACCACAACACCCACCGGCCGGCAGCCATATGATGGATGGAGGCAGTTGGGTTTTTGATGCGATCGCCTCTCCTCCTTTTTGCACTGTTGGATCACGCCCATGGTCCAAAAGGCGGCATGGTTTTAATTGTATATATCACCGGAAAATCTCACGCGATGTCGACGCCAACAAGGCTGGGGATCGATATCGATCCATGTATATATATTGTATGTGAAAGATCAGCAATTCGACACTTGTCCCGTTTACAGAGACTCAGACACGTCTATATATGCTAACCCCGAACAGGTAAGGTAAGCTCATCACATGGGTTTATTTAGTCTAGCCATGTCCTCCTGTCACGCACGCTGCCTATAATTAGTAACCACAGCCACCTAATTGGCAAAGCCCGGCCGACGGGGCCCTCTTCTCTGCAAGCAACCACGCCTGCCTGCCTGCCTTTTGAGGGATTTTGACGTCTCTCTCTCTCTCTGCGGGTGAGTGAGTGAGAGTAGAGGGAACTCCCAGTCTCAGATAGAGCAGGATGGACGGCCTGCACACGGAGCTGGCTCTGGGGCTGATCGGCTGCGGCCATGGCGACCTCCAGACGGCGCCGTTCGTGGCCAAGACCTACCAGATGGTGTGCGACCCAAGGACGGACGCTCTCGTCCGGTGGGGGACGGGCAACAACAGCTTCCTCGTCGCTGACGTCGCCGGCTTCTCCCAGCTCCTCCTGCCATGCTTCTTCAAGCACGGCAACTTCTCCAGCTTCGTCCGCCAGCTCAACACATACGTGAGTACAACTAATTAACTTTTATGTTCAGCTGCTTCTTCCCGTGCGTGCCATCATCATTTTGACTTTTGTAAATGCTACTAGTAGTACTTGCTTGTGGAAATCTTACTCTAAGCTTGCACGTGCACTGTACACGTACTAGCTAGTAGTACTTGTTTGGAAGAAATGGATTGTAACTAAGATGGATGAAATTGTTGGGCAGGGCTTCCGGAAGGTGCACCCAGACCGATGGGAGTTCGCGCACGAGTCGTTCCTGCGCGGCCAGACGCACCTGCTGCCGCGCATCGTTCGCCGCAAGAAGCGCGGCGAGGGCGCCGCCTCCGTCATCGGCGCCGAGCATGGTGGTATGGTCGCCAATACGGGAGAGGAGGTGAACGATGACGAGGAGGAGGACGGGAGGGAACCGCTGCTGGAGGAGGTACAGAGGCTACGGCAGGAGCAGACTGCCATCGGAGAGAAGCTTGCGCAGATGAGCCAGCGGCTGCAGGCCACGGAGCGGCGGCCCGACCGGCTCATGTCCTTCCTCGCCAAGCTCGCCGAGGATCCCAACACCACCTCCGCCCACCTCCTCCAACAGGCACAGGCCGCAGCCCACAAGAAGCGCCAACGCATGCACTTCCCCGTCGTCTCTCCCATCGTGCTTCCTCTTCAGCCGCCACCGCCGCTGGCGCTCCCGGACGCTACCGCGGACGGTGTTTGGCAATGGGCGCCAGAGCAGCCCACCGGCAGCTCCACGGTGCAGCAGGTGCCCGAGTTCCAGGGCGGCGGCATGGGCCTAACTGACGCTGGGACCGCGGTACAGACGCCCTTCCCCTTCAGCCTACTTGGCGAGTGTTTCTTCTAACATGCCGCATAATGCATGCACATGCACCACCCTTCCAGTACTACTATTTTTACTAGTTTTAGCAATCATTTGTACACAGCTGCAAAGAAGAAGAAAAAAAGAGTTAGCTCTACTGCGTAGTACGTGTTCTGATTATTCTTACGGTGTAACCTTTTGCGTATGTAACTACACCAGCTAGCGTATCGATCGATCGAGCATGCATGGCAAAAAAAAGATCAACACAAGGTGGATCGATCTTTACAAAACAGATCAAAGATTTTTAAAAGTACAAAAAGAGCTAAGACTTGCCACCGAAGCCATTTAAACTATATCGAGAGGAATCGAAGCTCCACGACAACGCGCCCAAGAGGATAACGATGTCCACACTGCCATCATCGAGACCGCAAGGTCACGGGTTTTCACCCGGAGGTCTAACACCGCGAAGGTAACTACAACGACGACCCAAGAGGGTTGCGGCACCCGCATGCATCGTCGCCGTTGGCATCTAGATGATGAGCTTTCGTCCAAAAGAACCTCGCCCACGCCCAATATATTAGGACACCCGCTGTCCCCAAGCCCTACCTCTGGAACGAGATTAGGGAGCTGCCTTCGCCGAAGCGCCACCAATACTAAGATCCCGGCTGCCCTCTCCTCGCCGTTCACACGGCCAAAGATAGAGACCATCACCACCACTACGTCACTCACCGTAGAGTTTGTTGGGGGGGAAGGTGAGGTCGTCCGTCCATCGCCCGCGGGGAGCAACGAAGGCGGTCAGGAGCATTTTTTCCACTATGTTCCGGTCTAGAACAATCTCAGCCACTAATCTTTGACTTTGTTGGTTGGACATAGTAGCAGCGGCACTCTCTGTTTGTCCATCCTCCAAGCTTATAGGGAGTAGAAAGATTAAATTAAGCTTGGTACACTTGTATTTGTAGAAAACATACATCTTGATGCAACTTCTATGAAAATATTTTCAAGTCCACTTGGCCTTGGAGTGTTGGTTCATGATCGGCAGTTTTTGGCATTATACTAGCAAAACTACGGTGATGATAGCGGTGTCATGGTTAGTGAAAACGGATTTTGCCTTCCAGATGCGCTTTTGCGGGGCCACTGCCCAAGAAGTAGGAAGGCATGATGGGCATGCTGAGCTACTAATGGTCTAGGTGTCCCGTAGCTCCATTATATTAGTGGCCCAGTATATTTCAACGTGATGATGTTACTAATTAAAGTATTTCTACTAGTATACTCCATTAGGGATTTGGAAATCAAACCAAAGGATAAAGGCCCCCATAGACTCACGAGAGGGCGCCACCAGAGCATAATGAAAATCACATCATAGTACTTAGATATCTCTAACCAATCCTTTAAAATCGGTTAGAGGAGTAAAATTTGGTAGATGCCGGACCTAACCGATCTCCAAAACGGTTAGAGGAGTAAATCTTTACTCGTCGGAAGAATAAAAGTGGCGACCTATTCCTAAATTTACTCCTCCGTGACCACTTTCGAGAAAATCTCCCGCCTCACGACCTCTTCTTCCCGCCCTCCTCCGTTCTTTCCCGCCCGCCTCCCCGCCGGCGCCAATGTCTCCGACTCCACCCGCAATCGACGTGCAGCTCTCCGCGCACATTCTCCGACCATCCCTGGTGCCGGAGACGCCCCAACGCCGCCGTAATCGGAGATCTCGGCCGCGGCCTCGGGTGGGAAAAGATTGGGGGCCAACAACGTGGTCCGGCCTGGCGACGCGATCGTCAAGGCCTCTGGTAAGGCCGACGGCAAGTGCGTGGAGGCTCCCGAGGTGGCGCCACATCCTCCCGTTGCTCATGTGGCTGGGGACGGCAGAGCAACCGACTCCGGCCAAAGTTGCGCTCACGGAGGCGGCGGCCAAGAAGAAGAGAAAGAAGGCCGAGGCGGCGCTACCGAAGGCTGCAGCTGCCTCTTCGACGCGCAAGGCCTTGACGGCGAACCCGAACCCTTCCCAAGGTCGGCCACCGCGGGCGGCCATTGTCAACGGCGATGAGCGTGAGGTGTCCGATGGATCGTCGGCAAGGTAAAAAATCTCTTTTCTCCTCTCCTTTTATCGGTTCACGATTTGTAGACACACGGTGAGAAGGCGGCCGAGAGGAGGGATGAGAAGGCGGCAAGGTGGGCCGAGCTCAAGGCAATGGAGGTGGACAAGTGGAAGAAGAAGATGGCCGCTGAGGAGAGGAGGGCCCTTGTCGAGGAGAGGAGGGTTTCACTTGAGGAGGAGAGGATAACAAAAGAGAAGGAGATCGATGAGTGTACTATCATGTTTGAAAGATCACGAGACGGTATTAACAAAGGCGGAATAAAACTAGCGTTTTCTTTTGTTAAGCACAAAGCCTATATATACTAAGGTTCACCTATGTGCACCAATAACTTATGCTAAGCAATACAAGCAACAATGTGATAGCAAGATAGAATACTTCAAGCACAAAGGCTATCACAATGTAAAGTGCATAAGTAAAGAACTCGCGTATAGAGATAACCGAGGCACGCGGGGATGACGATATTTTACCGAGTTCCTTCCAACATGGAACTACATCTCGTTGGAGGGGTGGGCAGTACTAAGACCACCAACGCCACAAAAGGCCTCACCCTATTCTCCCGAGCACCCGCTGCACGTCAAGCAGCCGATCAACTATGGGACACTTGAGGGCGGTCACCAAATCCGTACAAGATTGGGGCAATCTCCACAACTTAATTGGAGGCTTCCAATAAATGTCACCAAGGCCACTAACTTGAGTATACTCCACAACTTAATTGGAGGCCCCAAGAACACACCACAAAGGCCACACAACCGCCTAGGGTTCCAAGAACCCAAGAGGGATAAGCTTCAATGAATTCACCAACCAAATCCTCCGAGGAGAACTCAAACTGATGCACCGAATGCAAATGGCAAGAACACCACAAAGATGCTCCAACCCTTCACTCTCAAGTTCCAACAAAGCTACTAAAACAATTGGGGAAACAAAAGAGGAAGAATCAAAGGGGAACACAACATCCCCCAAGATCTAGGTCCCAAAGATTCACTCACAAAGAGGTGATTTGGTTTGGTCAAATTATAGATCTAGATCTCCTTAATCTTCATCTCAAATATTGGCAAGAATCATTGGAGGGGAAGAATCAAATCAAGCTAGAAGGGATGAGACAATAGGTCAAAGCTTGAGAAAATAGAGGAAGGAGTACTAAAAAAAGAGAGGGAGGAATCTTATATAGGGCCCAACATAAATATTCCCGTTGGGGCAATATTTTGCACTTGGGCCAGTAGTACCGGACCCGGCCTGGCAACGCGAGAAGCAGTGAATGGCGACAACGAGGCGACCAGCCAGCGACACGAGCAAGGAGGGAACTGAGCACGTGCAGGGGATCGGAAACGCTAGCGAGCAAGCGCGGAATAGTGGCCGGGAGCGAGCGAGCACGCGTGGGCGAGCGATGACTGAGCGAGGCGCGCACGGGTAGCTAGTGGGCTAGCGGGGGAAGCAAATGAGCAATGTGGGTTGGAGCAAGCTGGGAGGAGCTGGGCCAGCCGGTAGTACCGCTTGGGCCGGTACTGCTGGACCTGGGTCGGCTTTGCTACCGCGCGGGGTAGTGGGTTGAGGACGCCAGGAGCGGGCGGTGGTACCACAATGCCTAACACAAAAATCTTTTTCCTTTATTTTTAAATCAAATAAAAGGAAAATTTCAAAATGCAATAACTTGAGTTAGGAAGCTCCGATTGACCCGAAACCCATTTTGTTGGAAAGAGGACGACAAGAGCAACAAGAAATGAAAATATTGGTTACCACCAAGTAAGAATATTTGATATATTATAAAGTGAGATACCTTCCTTGGTGAGAAACCGGAAAACCTTCAAGATCAAAAATGCAATGAGATATAAAAGGGATATCCGTTTTGATGAACTAGAGATTGTTATGAATATTACCACAAGCTCTAGAGCCTCACAAGGATAAGATCCAAATAACAACCAAGAAAGGATGATGCTAAGAATGCAAAAGTTTAAGTTCTCTTCGAACGATATGATCGAGTTACTCACTCGAGAGCCCCTCTTGATAGTACGGCTATCCATTCTAAACCCGGTCTCCCAACTAACAATATGAGACCGATAAAAGGAAAAACCTATCAAGAATACCTTTGCCTTAAGCATTCCACTTGAGCACGATGTAGGCGATCTTGACCTTCTTAAGATAGAATACCTTTGTTGATTCATCTACATCGATCCATGACCACCGAAGATGGCAAACATCAAACATGAAATCTTCTAGAGATGGCGCATTTTGAGCTTGCAAAACACTTCTTCTTATTTATATCATCTACCTTGAAGCCAACACATGCTTCAAGCGATGCCAATGAACAATTCCTATAAGTTCAACTTAATGCACACATTAGTCCATAAAGATTGTCATTAATTATAAAAATCACACATGGGGGCCCACATGCTCTTTCAATGTTCATGGATCCAAGCAATATGGATGCCACGTCTAGGAAGTATTGGGAGCTCACTCAAGCAAAGATCCTTCAAAGATCTTTTGGTGGAGATGCTCATGGCCAAGGAGGTGATGGTGGCCGAGGAGGAGGAGATGGTGGTGGTGTGGTCATGGTGAGGATGGTGGTGGCCGAGGAGGAGGAGGTGATGATGATGAGTTCTTTGGTGATGGTCTTTGAGCTCTTCGATGGTGGTTCACAACATATGAGGTGATATGTTGGTGGTATTTTGGATCAAACAAGGTCGATAGCTTCTTTTTGGTGACCTTGCTCGATGTTGGTGGTAGAATCTACTTTTGAATGAACTCTATGCATGTTTTATTTCGATGTGTTCATTCGATGAACTATTCCTATGTATGTCGTTTAAGTGGTGTATTGCTTGTGTTTGAATTTTCTGTATGTTTAAATTGTTTGTTTAAACTATATGTAAAATGTTTGAATGTGGATGTGAAGTGGTGGAATAAAATGAGGCAAAAAGTATTTACTCTAAATTTAAGAAACCGATTTGGCGCCGGCCTCCTTTAGAGGAGTACTCCCTCCGTTTCGGTTTACAAGTCCTGCACGTAGTTCTATGTCGGCAAATTGATCAACTTAGCATGATGTATATATTACAAAAAAAAATATCAGTGGAAACCTTAGACTTTGTATTTCCAATGATATAATTTTTATAATATATAATTCAAATTATATAAATTAAATTGATAACCTAGATATACAGGTAGAACTTATAAACCGAAACGGAGAGAGTACTAAAGTTCTTACTCGAACAATTAAGAATCTGTTAGAGATGTCCTTAAAGCACTTAACGATCAATACTACTCCACCAGAGCGAGCTGACAAATCGTGCCGTCATCGCGGCCCTCAATCTCCCGCCCGCGAGCACCGGTCGTTGGAGCGTGGGTTCATTTATTAATCACACGCACAGCGATCTATTTAGGAGCACTTGGGGTGAGATCGTGGCTTAATGGTGACTAAGCATCTGAAACGCTTGTTAATTTCGGTGGTGCGCAAGGTGATCGACTTGATATATTACTACTAGTATTGCTCGTTTTCCTTTCCAGGATACGATTCCAGCAGGCGCCCGAGTAGATCAGAGAAAATACTACTATATATTAAGACGCGTAAGTTTTCGCTAAATTTTTTTAAATAATATATTTTTTTATTGAATTTCATAAATAATATACAAAACGGACAAATTGCAAATCTGTTGGTCGGTCGGCCTTCGTTCGTCGACGAAACACTGCCCACGCAGCCTTCGTCCGTTCAACGGACGACACACATGCTGTCAGCTGTTTGGTAAAGGAGGGGTGTGTCGTCCGTTGAACGGACGAAGGCTGCGTGTCGTTGAACGGACCAGGCAGTGTTTCATCCGTTGAATGGACGAAACGAGTCTGTCGTCTGTCGAACGGCCGACCGACCAACAGATTTGCAATTTGTCCGTTTTATATATTTTGTGCAATTCAATAAAAAATGTATTATTTAATTTTTTTTAGTTTTCTTGTCTGTGAGACCTCCACGGCATATGCACCGTTTACGTACAATTTCTACCAATTATAGTGGCTAACACATCGTCCTATGCAACAGTGTATTTTCTTTTACCATTTTCATTTTTTTCTAACCTTTCACACTGATTTGTTTTCGCAGCTTCTAGACTACTACTTTCTAACAGATTTTAGATTTCTTTTACATCTTGGTGGCTACACTTTCCGACAATAATTTCCCACGCCTTAACAGCCCGTATTTTTTTACAGTATTTCTCGCCAAATTTCTAGTGATAGTTACCACACATACATCTCGGCGTCTACCTTTTAATAGTAACTTCTGTGCATCTTCTTGACCGCAATTGTTCGACGGTATTCTCGGGCGCAACTTTCGTTGGCATACCTTTCGGTCATAATTTACGACAGTAGTTAACCTACGTCTACTGTAGTAGTGTAGTAGTTCGTAACTCATTATTCGAATTACTTGGCCATAACTTTTTGGTGCAACTTTCCAACTGTACTTTCCCGACGGTAAGTACCCGTTGGTATTTCTTTTGCATCCTTATTTAACTACTCGGCCGTAATTCTTTTATGCACCTTCTCATCTGTCATTTGCGACGAAGCTACCTTACGTCCATGATAATATTTTTTCACTCTGTCATTTGCCAACGGTAGTTGGCTTACGATCCACCATAATATTTTCTCACTTCTTCTTTTACCACTCGATGGTAATTTCCTGACACAATTTTTTGACCGTAATTTCCCGGCGGTAGTAACCCCATGTACCTTCTCGCCGGTGGATATTCTTTAACCTATTATTTCACCGGCGGTATTTTGCCCGAGGTTTCTTCCACATTCCTTGGCAGTAATTTTTCATCGACGGTATCTTCCCGAGGTTTCTTTCACACTCATTCACAATAAATTTATGCCGCACTCTACTGGGCATAATTCTCATACGATAACTATCCTCCGGTAATTTTTCGAGGACGAGCCATTTTCTAGCTGTAATTTTCTAGCAATAATTCAATTTTCTGCACTTTTTTATTCTCTGACTCTACCACCATCCGCCGCCTCTTTTGTCCAAAAAATACTACTATCATCTTTTGTAGTAACTTCGGACAACAATATTACACTACTTACGACGTAATCTTCATCAATACTTTTAACCTATTATTAGATGATATTATCTCATCACGGGTGCGGCGTAACGCCGCGCCATATTGCCTAGTATTTACAAAGATTCGCACAAATAGCTTGATTGCCTACTATATGTATACGGAGGACTGCTCATAGAGTTTAGTAGGAGAAATAATCTGATAATTTGATTTGGCCATCAGACTATAGTTTTGTGTCAAGAATATTTCTCCTTAGCCCGATATGACATAAACTATATTTGGTGATCATGCAAAATATATACTGCCGAGGTTTAAAATGGAATTTATTGGTCCAATTAAGTAGCTTCATTCTTCTTCTTATGCATGGATTTTCTTGTGTCTCGCTTCTTTTGCCCGATGTTTCTGTTAACAAAAGTATTGGAAATCTATATGATAGCAAGGGCACACCATATCAGCCAAGTCATGAAGTTGGCTATTCTGGTTGGTTGAATTGATCATATTACTTTTTATGGTTGAGGTTGAAAAGGCTTACATTTTTGTTAGAATAGGATTGTAGCACCGCTTTATTTTACTGTTAGTGTTCATTTAGATATGTCAGCTCGAAATTGATCTTTGGTTTGCCTAGCAAATTTTTCATGCTCTTTCATATTTGAACATGACATTTGGAATAATTAAAAATTTATGCCGATGTTCTTTTTCTCAGGTTTCTGGTCCTAACTTTATATGATACACAAGTGAGTTCCGTGTGGAAGGAGTTGTCTGGGATTTCTGTTAGATGGAAATTGCAGCACCAAGCTCTGTTAGATGGAAATTACAACACCAAGCTCTCTTGAATCGGCCTCCATCCACGAGCTGAGCATCACAAGGAACAACACCCAATACATTCTGATGCTACACTCATGAGAATTGCATAGCATATGCTGTAACTAAATTTATTTCACTATTTTGACCAATAGAGAGTATTACTTTTCTTTGTCTTACCATGATTGTATAGTAGTTATATCGCATATGCTTTTATACGGTCTATATCCTAATCGAGCGACATCGACTGTTCACGCACAATTTCTACCAATTGGTTGCTAACACATCGTCCTATGCAAAAGTGTATTTTTTTACCATTTCATTTTTTTCTAACCTTTCACACCGATTTGTTTTCGCAGCTTCTAGACTTCTACTTTCTGACAGATTTTGGATTTCTTCTACATCTTGGTGGCTACACTTTTCGACAATAATTTCCTGCACCTTAACAGCCGTATTTTTCTACAGTATTTCTCACCAAATTTCTAGTGATAGTTACCACACATACATCTCGGCGTCTACACTTTTAATAGTAATTTCTGCGCGTCTTCTCGACCGCAATTGTTCGATGGTATTTTTGGCCGCAACTTTCGTCGGCATACCTTCCGGTCGTAATTTACGACAGTAGTTAACCTACGTCTATTGTAGTATTTCGTAACTCATTATTCAAACTACTTGGCCATAATTTTTTGGTGAAACTTTCCAACTGTACTTTCCCGGCGATAAGTACCCGTTGGTATTTCTTTTGCATCCTTATTTAACTACTTGGCCGTAATTCTTTTAAACACCTTCTCATCTGTCATTTGCAATGAAGCTAGCTTACGTCCATGATAATATTTTTTCACTCTGTCATTTGCCAACAGTAGTTGGCTTACGATCCATGATAATATTTTCTTACTTCTTCTTTCACCACTCGATGGTAATTTCCTGACACAACTTTCTAACCGTAATTTCCCGGCGGTAGTAACTCCACATACCTTCTCGCCGGTGGATATTCTCTAACCTATTATTTCACCGGTGGTACTTTGCCCGAGGTTTCTTCCACATTCCTTGGCAGTAATTTTTCATCGATGGTATATTCCCGAGGTTTCTTTCACACTCATTCGCAATAAATTTATGCGGCACTCTATTGGGCATAATTCTCATACGATAACTATCCTCCGGTAATTTTTCGAGGACGAGCCATTTTCTAGTTGTAATTTTCTAGCAATAATTCAATTTTCTGCACTTTTTTATTCTCTGACTCTACCAGCATCCCCCGCCTCTTTTGTCCAAAAAATAGTACTATCATCTTTTGTAGTAACTTCGGATAATAATATTACACTACTTACGACGTAATCTCTACCAATACTTTTAACCTATTATTAGATGATATTATATCATCACGGGTGCGGCGTAATGCCGCGCCATATTTCCTAGTGTTTACAAAGATTTGCACGAATAGCTTGATTGCCTACTATATGTATACGGAGGACTGCTCATAGAGTTTAGTAGGAGAAATAATCTGATAATTTGATTTGGCTATCAGACTATAGTTTTGTGTCAAGAATATTTCTCCTTAGCCGGATATGACATACACTATATTTGGTGATCATGCAAAATATATACTGCCGAGGTTTAAAATGGAATTTATTGGTCCAGTTCAGTAACTTCATTCTTCTTCTTATGCATGGATTTTCTTGTGTCTCGCTTCTTTTGCCCGATGTTTCTGTTAACAAAAGTATTGGGAATCTATATGATAGCAAGGGCACACCATATCAGCCAAGTCATGAAGTTGGCTATTCTGGTTGGTTGAATTGATCATATTACTTTTTTTTGGTTGAGGTCGAAAAGGCTTACATTTTTGTTAGCATAGGATTGTAGCACCGCTTTATTTTACTGTTAGTATTCATTTAGATATGTCATCTCGAAATTGAACTTTGGTTTGCCTAGCAAATTTTTCATGCTCTTTCATATTTGACCATGACATTTGGAATAATTAAAAATTTATGCCGATGTTCTTTTTCTTAGTTTTCTAGTCCTAACTTTATATGATACACAAGTGAGTTCCGTGTGGAAGGAGTTGTCTGGGATTTCTGTTAGATGGAAATTGCAGCACCAAGCTCTCTTGAATCTGCCTCCATCCACGAGCTGAGCATCACAAGGAACAACACCTAGTACATTCTGATGCTACACTCATGAGAATTGCATAGCTGTATGATGTAACTAAATTTATTTCACTATTTTGACTAATAGAGGGTGTTACTTCTCTTTGTCTTACCATGATTGTATAGTAGTTATATCTCATATGCTTTTATACAGTCTGTATCCTAATCGAGCGACATCGAATGGATAGTATCTAACTGAATGACTAATACTTTTGATACATGAATGAAAATATTATTGAGTTTCTCAAAGAATGAAAAGATAATTTAGTAGATAAAAAGGTATATATCATATAAATGGTTTATCTATGTTGACATGCAAAATGCCTAGAATTTAACTGCAATGTTAAAACATGAGGATGAGCATGGCAAGACCTTCCTCTTATGTCAATCCGTGTATGACCAGCTCTTGCCAAGGTTTCCTGTAATGTCACGTCGGCGGTCCAATGAGCTCCGTGTCCTTGACCCTCTGCCTCTCTCTCCCAGGTTGTCTTGGCTGGGTCTGATTGAGTCCTACCGCAGGACTATCTCCCTGTATGATCCATCTACCACAAAAGTGTGTAGAGAACGAGAAGACGGTGCATGCTGCGTGCTACTCTTGTGTATGATTTTTCTTTTGCGGAAAAACTCTTATGTATAATTAACAGTGTTTTTTAAGAGAGACACTTAAAATCAGCATCACTACTGGTTACATAAATATGATTATATAATTTTCGTGTGCATTATTTTAAATATGCAGAGGGGAAAGAACTTTGAAGAGTGAGAGGCCAGCTGCATAGCTTGGCCAAATAATTATGAGGCGATGGGTTAGGACTTAGGAGGTGACATAATGAGCTTTCTCCCTAGTCTTACTTGACATATGGGCATAGTTGTAAGGAGTAGTCAGGGGTGGCGGTAGCTCCGCCTTGCCACGGAGGTGGGATGATATATATAGACGATATACATAGGCATTAGGAGGAAATAATTATAAGATGATAATTATAGAGATATATAGTTATAGACTTTATGTTATATATGTATATTAACTATTAATGTTTTGATCAATATATCTAGATCTTAATTTGTAACCCAGGGCGACGCACGGACACTCTCTGCTAGTTACTACTAGTATTGCTCGTATTCCTTTCCAGGATACGATTCCAGCAGGCGCCCGAGTAGACCGGAGAAAATATTTACAAAGATTCGCTTGTCCGGCCGATAGTGGTTACGTGTATATGACATGTCCTAGTGTCCATATAGATTAGTACGCTCTTAGTGCATGATAGATGCCCATGGATTGGTTAGCAGAGAAAAGATATATTACTACTAGCTAGCATCTAGTATAGCAAACAGTGCCCTTTTTTTTTTGCCACCGTCCACGTTACATGAAATGGTTCACGTCCCCCTCGATCGATACTGTTATATGTTGATCCAAATTCTACAAAGTATAGGCCAACTTCTGACGAGTGGAGCGAGGCCCGTCGCCGGGAGGCTTGGGCCGAGTGTAACGAGTCTGAAGTTGGCCCACACCGTGCCCAACGGGACGCCAGGTGCGGGCGACAGCCCCGCTGCACGGCACGGATCGTCAAGACCTAGGTTTCCACCGATATATAAACCCCTTGTAAGCCGGTTGGGAGAGTTGCATCTGTGAAATCCCGGCGTTTGTAAACACCTCGATATAGTGAAGTTTGGCTGGCGCCGTGGTTTTCCTCTCTTTGTTGGAGAGGTTTTCCACGTTAAATCTGTGTCCCTTGTTGTGTTTTTCGTTTTCGTTCTTCGTTATCTTCTTGTCGCAATTGTAACAAGTGGTATCAGAGCGCCAGGTTCTAATCTAGGGTTTGCACATGTCGTCATTGAAGTTCGATCTACCACAGCTGGACTACACCACAAGATTCTCTTTGTGGCAGGTGAAGATGCGGGCGATTCTCGCCCAAACTTCTGATCTGGATGAAGCGCTGGATGGATTCGGTGAAAAGGATGCTAAGACCTGGTCCGCCGAAGAGAAGCGGAAGGACCGTAAGGCTTTGTCTTTGATTCAACTTCATCTGTCCAATAATATTTTGCAGGAAGTACTGGAGATGAAATCTGCTGCTGCCCTATGGGAAAAACTGGAAACGATCTGTGTGTCAAAGGATCTAACCAGTAAGATGAACGTGAAGATGAAGTTGTTCTCGCACAGGCTGCAAGAAGGTGGATCGGTAATGAATCACATATCTGTTTTTAAAGAGATTGTTTCAGACTTGCAGTCTATGGAGGTAAAATATGATGATGAGGATTTAGCTCTTCTACTCTTATGCTCGTTGCCTAGTTCCTATACACACTTTCGTGATACAATATTGTTGAGCCGTGATGAACTAACCCTTGCCGAAGTACATGACGCCCTCAAACAGAGGGAAAAGATGAAAACTATGGTAGGGTCAGATGGGACGTCATCCAAGGCTGAGGCTCTGCAGGTTCGTGGCAGGACCGAGCAGAGGTACAACAACTATGGCAACAGAGATAAGAGCAAAGACGGCAGAGGTCGTTCGAAGTCCAAGGGAAAGGACAAGTTCTGCAGGTATTGTAAGAAATCTAATCATGTTATTGATGATTGCTGGAAGCTGCAGAATAAGGAGAAAAGGAACGGTACTTACCAACCGAAAGATAAGGATCAAGGCAATGGTAAGGCTGCTGTTGTTTCTGATAGTTCTGATGGTGAATGCTTAGCTGTTTTTGCTGCTTGTGCTTCTCGTGATGATGAATGGATACTTGATACTGCATGTTCGTTTCATATTTGCTGTAACAAAGATTGGTTCAGTTCATATGAGTCTGTGCAGACTGGAGATTTTGTGCGTGTGGGGAATGACAACCCATGCCATATTGTTGGTGTTGGATCTGTTAAGATTAGGACACATGATGGCGTGACACGCACGTTGAGTGAGGTGAAGCACATACCAAGCATGGCCAGAAATTTGATCTCCCTGAGTACCATGGACGTTGATGGATACAAGTATGCCGGTGGGCATCGAGTTCTGAAGGTATCAAAAGGTTCTCTTATTCACATGATAGGTGATATGAATTCTGCTAAATTATATGTTCTTAGAGGTAGCACTTTGCCTGGTATTGCTGCTTTGTTACTTCTAATGATTCGATGATTGTGGTAAAACACATCTATGGCATATGCGTCTTGGGCATATGAGAACAAGGCATGGCAGAGTTGGTCAAGAGAGAGCTGATTGATGGTTGCAACTTGAGTAAGTTTGAGTTCTGTGAAATTGCATCTTTGGTAAGCATAAAAGAGTTAAATTCAATGCTTCCGCTTCATACCACCAAAGGCATATTAGATTATGTGCATGCTGATGTATGGGGTCCGTCCGTAAGACTTCTATTGGTGGTGCTAATTATATGCTTACTATTATTGATGATTACTCAAGAAAGGTGTGGCCTTATTTTCTGAAGCATAAATCTGATGTTTTTTATGCTTTTAAGAAGTGGAAAGTTATGGTTAAAAAACAGACTGAGAAGAAGGTAAAGGTACTACGTACTGACAATGGTATGTAATTCTGTTCTAATGAGTTTGAGGAGTTTTGCAGTAACGATGGCATGATCAGGCATCACACCATCCCATATACTCCTCAGCAGAATGGCGTGGCAGAGCGCATGAACAGAACCATCATCTCGAGGGCTCGTTGTATGTTGTCTAATGCAGGTATGCATAGGCGTTTCTCGGCTGAAGCAGCCAACACAGCGTGTTACCTCATCAACAGGTCACCTTATATTCCACTTGAGAAGAAAACTCCCATTGAGGTATGGTCAGGTTCGCCTACTGATTATTCACAGTTGAAAGTTTTTGGCTGCACTGCATATGCTCATGTTGATAATAGAAAGTTAGAGCCTAGGGCTGTTAAGTGCATATTCCTTGGTTATGGTTCAGGAGTTAAAGCATATAAACTATGGAATCCTTAAACTAAAAAGATTTTGCTAAGTAGAAACGTTGTTTTCAATGAGTCTGTTATGTATCATGATAGCTTGCCATCAGATACCTCTCCTGTTGGAGAGGAGAGTTAATGTGCAGTGGAGAACCTGCAGAAACTGTTGATAATGATGCTATCGTTGAAGATACACATGAGGAAAACATTGATGATATTGTTGTTCAGCACTCACTATCTTTTGCAGCAGCCACATGAGTCCATTGCTGCTGATAGACCGAGGCGTAACTGTGGTCCTCGTCCTCGTTTAATTGAAGAGTGTAATCTTGTACATTATGCTTTGAGTTGTGCTGAACAGGTGGAGAACGATTCTGAACCTGCTACATATAATGAAGCCATTGCATCCGTTGACCGCGAGAAGTGGGTATCTGCTATGCAAGAAGAGATGCAATCGCTTGAGAAAAATGGCACATGGGATTTTGTGCGCTTGCCTAAACAAAAGAAGGCGGTCCGCTGCAAGTGGATCTTTAAGAAAAAGGAAGGTCTATCTCCCAAAGAGCCTTCAAGGTACAAGGCAAGGTTAGTAGCAAAAGGGTTCAGCCAGATTCCAGGTATTGATTACAATGATGTGTTCTCTCCAGTTGTGAAGCATAGTTCCATTCGTACTTTCTTTAGTATTGTGGCTATGCGTGATCTTGAGCTTGAGCAGTTAGATGTCAAGACTGCTTTTCTGCATGGAGAGCTTGATGAGGAAATATACATGGACCAACCAGAAGGATTCATAGTGCCTGGTAAAGAGGATTTTGTGTGCAAATTAAAGAAGTCTCTTTATGGCTTAAAGCAATCTCCAAGACAGTGGTATAAAAGGTTTGATTCATTTATGATCTCACATGGTTTTGAGAGGTCTAAATATGATAGTTGTGTTTATATCAAGTTTGTTGATGGGTCACCTATATACTTGCTGCTATATGTTGATGATATGTTAATTGCTGCCAAGGGCATGAAAGAAATCACTACTTTGAAGGCACACCTAAGTAGTGAGTTTGAGATGAAGGATCTTGGTGCTAAGAAGATCTTAGGTATGGAGATTACCCGAGATAGAAAATCTGGTTTGTTATTTCTTAGTCAGCAAAGTTACATTAAGAAAGTTCTTCATCGTTTTAATATGGATGGTGCCAATTCAGTTAGTACTCCTATTGCTCCTCATTTTAAATTGTCAGTTTCTCAATGTCCTACTACTGATGAAGAGTTTGAGTACATGTCGAAGGTGCCATATTCTAGTGCTGTTGGTTCTTTGATGTATGCCATGGTTTGTTCTCGTCCTGATTTATCCTATGCTATGAGTTTGATAAGTAGATACATGGCTAATCCTGGTAAAGAACATTGGAAGGCTGTTCAGTGGGTTTTCAGGTACCTTCTTGGCACTTCCAATGCTTGTTTAAAGTTTGGCAGGACCGGTGAGGGACTCGTTGGCTATGTGGATTCAGATTTTGCTGCCGATTTGGATAAGAGAAGATCCCTCACAGGTTATGTGTTTAATGTTGGAGGTTGTGCTGTTAGCTGGAAGGCTACATTGCAGGCTGTTGTTGCACAATCTACTACTGAAGCTGAATACATGGCTATTGTTGAAGCTTGCAAAGAATCTGTTTGGTTGAAAGGTTTGTTTGCTGAGCTTTGTGGAGATGATTCTTGCATTACTTTGTTTTGTGACAGTCAAAGTGCCATATACCTTACAAAAGATCAGATGTTCCATGAGAGAACTAAGCACATTGATGTCAAGTATCATTTTGTTAGAGACATTGTTGCTCAAGGTAAATTAAAGGTATGCAAGATCAGCACTCATGATAATCCTGCTGATATGATGACTAAACCTGTTTCTGTTGCTAAGTTTGAGCTTTGCTCGAACTTAGTTGGTTTAACTGATTAGCCCAAGTGGCTATTGGCGCCGAAAGTATTTGCTTTGTTTGTTCAGGGAGATGGTTGCTGTTGATGCTACAAGGAGGAATTTGTCTCAAGGTGGAGTTTGTTATATGTTGATCCAAATTCTACAAAGTATAGGCCAACTTCTGACGAGTGGAGCGAGGCCCGTCGCCGGAGGCTTGGGCCGAGTGTAACGAGTCTGAAGTTGGCCCACACCGTGCCCAACGGGGACGCCTGTGGGGGGTGCGGGGGGCGACAGCCCCCCGCGGTACGGTACGGATCGTCGAAGACCTAGGTTTCCACCGATATATAAACCCCTTGTAAGCCGCCGGTTGGGAGAGTTGCATCTGTGAAATCCCCGGCGTTTGTAAACACTCCTCGATATAGTGAAGTTTCGCTACGCCGTGGTTTTTTCCTCTCTTTGTTGGAGAGGTTTTCCACGTTAAATCTGTGTCCCCTTGCTGTGTTTTTCGTTTTCGTTCTTCGTTATCTTCTTGTCGCAATTGTAACAGATACGGTGGTCAGGAGAGAAACGATGCTGTTCTGTATTAAATATTTCAACTGGAGATATTGATGTCTGATGGCGTCGTAACATATTACCCGTCCTTATCTTACTGTACGATTTGTACTACCCGCGTATTCAAAAGATTGAAATCAAGGAAGCTGCCTCCATCACGGAGGCTGTAGCTAGTCGGCAAAGTAAACGTATATGTCCAAAACAAGACTGGCCCAGCCATTTGCAGGTAGCCCGCCATTCCCGTCAGATCACGTATCTCCCTCATTTATTTCTAGACGTCTTCAACGGGACGATGCAAAAAGGACATTTAGTAGCGTCCAATACATTATTATCTGTTACCGTCGTTCCAAACAATTACTAAGAAGAATTAATTACATGTAAGCAAATTGTGTTGCGAAGGAAAAACATTTGGTACAAATGAGAAAATCGTTTTTTTCTTTGCCTCCTGTTGACGCTGCCGCCGATCTGCCTCGCTTATGTGGCCTTCAAGCCATGGATGCAGGGTGGATCTAGGTCCCCATCAGCGTAAGTGCTCCGTTTTTCTGTTTTTAGGATTAAATTTTAGTGGGGCGACGCTCAGGTGGTGGTGGCGACGTCTCGTTCAATAAGGTCTTCCCGGTTTGTCCCCAGCTCAACGTTGAGGAGCTTGTGGGATGGTTTGGTCCTCGAGGGCTTTTTCAGGATGTGGGGATCTTTGGATCGTTAAGTAGCTTCGTCGGCAGTTCATCTTTCTGATTCGTCTTCAGAACGGATGTGGTCTTCCATCTGCAATTAACAATGTCAGGCCGGCTCAGAGCGGAGCGACATCGGTGGTGCGCTATCGACACGGTCTGGAGGTTGAAAATGAAGGGCTTCTCAAGGATTTTAATGTAATTTTTGTTTTTATTGAGCTGTTTTGTAATGTTCAGTGTTTCTTTAAATATAGAGTCCTATTAAAAAACCATTTATTAACTAAGGGAGATAACCTGCTCTTTCTTAGTAAATTCTCTTCTCTAACTAATTAGTAAAAATCTTTAAGTGGCAGCTTTAATAAAAGGCAGACTTCGTTCCACTATGTATGCCCTGATGACACCCAATGGCATTAGACGATCGAGATCGATAACTGTGCGCCACATCTGGTGTAATTTTTTTCTCTATCCCGCAAGAAAAGAAAAAAATATATTTTCTCTAACTAATAACACTTGTGGAAAACAGGGTTGTAGTCCCGGGCCGCAACGGGCTCTAGTCCCGGTTTTGGGTCCGGGACTGCGAAAACGGGACTAGAGGCCCCCCTATAGTATCGGCTCGCAACGGCCCGCGACTAGATTTCTTCTTCCACATGGGTGCATGTCCTTCAGCGTCCTTCGGAACAGATTTTCCTCCAGGACCCTTTCCAAAGGTTACCAGTTGATCCAAATCTTTAACCATATCAAATATATCAGCACCAGTACGCTCCTTAGGCTTCGTCTGGTGACATGCCAGACCGTTGAAATGCTTGCCTTTCTTTCTTAAGGGATGCTTGGCCAAAAGAAATCGACGATGCTCATTGTATACATTCTTCTTATAATGTTCCAAATATATACTTTCAGTTTCATCTAAACAGTGTGTGTGCATGCATTGTATCCCTTGTTTGACTGTCCTGAAAGGTTACTAAGAGCAGGCCAATCATTGATTGTTACGAAAAGCAATTCTCGGAGGTTAAATTCTTCCTGCTTATGCTCATCCCACATGCGTATCTCGGGTTCGTGCCACAACTGTAAAAGTTCTTCCACTAATGGCCTTAGGTACACATCAATGTCGTTGCCGGGTTGCTTCGGACCTTGGATCAACACTGACATCATAATGAACTTCCGCTTCATGCACAATCAAGGAGGAAGGTTATAGATGCATAGAGTCACGGGCCAGGTGCTGTGACTGGAGCTCTGCTCCCCAAAGGGATTCATGCCATCTATACTTAGACCAAACCTTAAAATCCTTGCGTCATCTGCAAAGTCCGGGTACTTTCTATCGATTTTTCTCCATTGAGCGGGGTGTCTCAACATCCCGTCTGACTTACGTTCCTCTTTATGCCATCGCAACAACTTGGCGTGCTCTTTGTTTCCGAATAAGCGTTTCAACCGTGGTATTATAGGAGCATACCATATCACCTTCGCAGGAACCCTCATCCGGCGCCGCCTCAACATCACCAGGGTCATCTCGTCTAATCTTATACCAAAGTGAAGTGCATACCGAACATGCATCCAAATTCTCATACTCCTCACCGCGGTAGAGGATGCAGTCATTAGGGCATGCATGTATCTTCTGAACCTCTAAACCTAGAGGGCAGACAACCTTTTTTTGCTTCGTACGTACTGGCGGGCAATACGTTATCTTTTGGAAGCATATTCTTCATCATTTTCAGCAACTTTTCAAATGAGGAGTCAGGTATAGCACACTCAGCCTTCCATCGCAGCAATTCCAGTGTGCTGCCCAGCTTTTTCAGACCATTTTTGCAATTTGGGTACAACAACTTTTTGTGATCCTCTAACATGTGATTAAACTTCTCCCTATCCTTTTCAGTTTCACAATCTCTTCGTGCATCGACAATGGTCCGACCAAGATCATCAGCGGGTTCATCATGTGTCTCTTCTTCATTCTCCCCTTCAGCATCCCCCATGGAAGTATCTCCGTACTCAGGGAAACCATGATAGTTGTCATCCTCCTCCTCTTCTTTATTGTCTTTCATTATAACCCCTCTCTCTTCGTGCTTGGTCCAACAATTATAACTGGGCATGAAGCCAGACTTCAACAGGTGGCTGTGAAGGGTTTTTGAGTCAAAGTAATCCTTCTGATTCCTACATCCATTACATGAACATAATATAAAACCATTGCGCTTGTTTGCATCGGCAACACGGATGAATTCATGCACGCCATTAATGAACTCGCCAGAGCGTCGGTCAGTACCGTACATCCATTTCCGGACCATCTGCATTATAGTAAAAGTATATAAAAAACCATTACACAACATGATAAAATTATTACAAGTTATATTAAGAGCTTCTAGAGCGTTAATTTTGAATTTTGAAAAATTTACATGCACCAATTTGTGAATTGCAGAAAACAATCAACATGATAAATGTGGAGTTTTTTATTATTGTTCTATCAGTAAAAACCTCATTCCATTCTAAGCTCTGAAACTCTAAAATTACACATTTCAATTTTCGGTAACTATGTGCCTAATTAAAATTTGTTACACATATATATCAAAATCCTTCTAGCTACTTCTAGAGCATGCATGCATTTGATCCATATCTCTATACTTCTAAAGCATTATAGAGCTAAAGTAGCAATAAGAGATGAAAGAATGAAGTTCTAACCTTTTAAAGCTTTGGATTTAGGTGTTACAAACTAAATCTTCACAAATCTTGAGAAAAAAATGGCATGAACTCTCTTGTTTTTTTGAGAAAAATGGCCACCATATGCTTTAGGGCAGCAGAACAGGAGGCAGATTATATAGTCGTGGACAACTAGTCCCGGGCCGTGATACGACCCGGGACTAATAGTCCACGAAAGGACCAGTTGGCCTGATCCAGGTTATTAGTCCCGGGCCGTATTACGGACCGGGACTAATGACCTGGTCCGGCCCGGGACTAGTCACTACGGCCGTTTCTAGCCGTTAAAGGCCTCACGGTCCGAAACTGCTGGGCTTATTCTGATCGAACCGAAGATGGTTTTTCCAATAGTGTAAACAATATTACGTGACAACTTTAATAAAAGACCGACTTTCGTCCCATTGTGTATAATATTAATGTCACCCAATGGCTCGGACGATCGATAACTGTGTGCCGCATCTGGTGCAAAATCTGCTTGTGTAGATCTGCCGCAGGCTAGCGGCTACCCAAGCACGTGAAAGCGCACAAAGCATGGTCAGATTTCAGATGCATGATGACGTGACGTACTGACGCGCTACTCTAGGATTACCTACGAGCTCATGCAGATCGATGCATCTGGCGAGCGGATCTAACTTGCACTGTCGCGCATTCAATTACATGTTGCCTGGTCCGGGACCCACATATCACGTACGTATAAAATACAGTATCTTATCTATCTATCCTTTGGCGACCGTACGTTCATTTTCATAGAAATATATATAAATATATAGACTAATAGACCTAATAATATCCGCTACGTGCAGACGCTACAGATACATGCAAATCGTGCTCCACTAGACCATCCATTTGACTTGCGGGTGTAAAAACATCCAAAGAGTCTGAATTGGACAGTTGGACCCACATGTCAGGTAATACAAAATACTCAGCCTATCCTTCCGTGACCATAGGAAAACAAACTATTACTACCTGGCTATGAATGCTCGGATGGCTTTTATTTCCAAAAGTACAGGGCAGAATTGTGAGAACACAAGATTATAACTTGTTGCAGAACGAGCGTACAACGAGAACGCAAACAAAAAAAAGCCTCTTCTGTCTCTAACCGATCCCTTAAAAACGGTTAGAGGAGTAAAAATCGATAAAAGAGATGTATCTAACCAATCATCAAAACAGTTAGAGTGGTAAATATTTAGCAGTCGGAGTAATAATGGCCGCAGAGAAGTAAACTTAGGAGTTAGATGCCACTTTAGAGAACACTCCCGCCTCTCCTCAGTCGGTTCTCGCCTTCCGCCGTTGTTACCCGTCCACCTCCCCACATGCGCCGATGTCGCCTCCTCCACCCGAAATCGACGTGCAGCTCTCGGCGCACCTTCAACGTCCATCCCCGGCGTGTTCGACACCCCGACACTGCCGCAATCGAACATCTCCACCACGATCACGGGGAGGAAGAAGTTGGGGGCCAACAACTTGGTCCGGCCGGCCATGAAGCCCTCCGACAAGGCGGGAGGCAAGCGCGTGGAGGCTCCGGAGGCGGCGCCTCGTCCTCCGCTAGCTCCGGTGGTCGTCCGGCGGTAGAGCAAGCCAACTCCAGCGAAAGTGGCTCTCGCCAAGGCGGCGACCAAAAAGAAGATGAAGAAGGAGAAGGCAGCGCTTCCGAAGGCTACACCAACCCCTCCGTATCGCAAGGCCTCACCGGCGAACCCTCCTCGAGGCTAAACCACCTGTCCGACCATCGTCAACATTGATGCCCATGAGGTGTTTGATGGAATGCCGACAACGTATGATTTTTGTTTTCACCTCGGATCGAGGTGCCCGTTACCGAGTATCAACCACTCATCCAAGATCTCTACAAGCAACGCAATAAGAATAATGGTAGCAAAGCCTTCAACTTGCACCATTGCTAGAACGATCTTGTTGGTAATGAAAAGTGGGTGTGGAGGTGATGGGGATATGCCGAGTGGGGTATACCCAGCAGGACGTTCCCTACTGGATCATACTCTCAGCGAGTGGGCCTGCAGGACGGCGACTGGACCGCGACTCAAGAGGGAGCCATGCGACTGGAAGATGAAGGCCCAGAAGCGTAGCTAGGCCCAATCGGATTAGGTTAAACCCCTCCGAGTCCTTATCCAACTCGGTTGTAGATCTGTAAACCCTAGCAAGGTGACCCTATATAAACATCCCTAGGGCACACATAGCACTTATGTTCCATCATACACCCCAGCGACTCGCCGCCTAGCCGCCGAGCTCGCCCACTGTAATCTCTCGATAATACAATCTAGTAGGAGTAGGTCTTTACCCTTCGGGGGCCAAACCTAGGTAAAATCTTGTGTCTTCGCCCTCATCTCACACCGCAGATGGCTGGCCACCCTTGCCCCTCGTTCTACTACTCGCTGCCACTCGCAGCATCTACCGTGGCTATTCCCACGACAGTGGCGCCCACCGTGGGGCCTGGCCATTCAGGCCTGTGTTCCGTGGCGAGACCCTACTTGCCCATCAATCGGACGATCGCCATCGGCGAGATCCTCCAGATCATGCCCAACATCTACGTCCCGGCGCCGCGCCCGGTCACGCATAGCGTCATCATGCCGGTTGGCACGATCAGTCTTCGTCGGCTTCACCGACGTTATCGTCTCGGAGTACTCGGTGCTCATCGGCGAGTCACCACCACACGATCGGCTCTCTGAGAGCCAGGTCCGCACGATCCACCGCCTCGTGTCAATGTTGGAGATATGCCCTAGAGGCAATAATAAATATAGTTATTATTATATCTTTGTGTTTATGATAAATGTTTACATTCATGCTATAATAGTATTAACAAGGAAACATTAATACTTGTGTGATTTGTAAACTTAATTTGAAGTCCCTAGTAAAGCCTCTATATAATACTAGCTTGTTGGTTAATAGATGATTGTGGTTTCCCTATCATGAACATTGAGATGTTATTAACAACAAGATCATATCGTTAGGAGAATGATATGATGGACATAATCCTATAGATAAGCGTAGCATAAAGATCAAGTCATTTCAATAGTTCAATTGCTATATGCTTTCTGATACTGTCACATCCCAAGATTTTCCAAATCTTGTAATGTGAAAATAAATGAATAAAATAAAACTTTGTTTAAATTTCAGAGCCAGAAGGAACTTTTTGAATTCAATGGGAACTCCAAACTCATTTGAATTAAATAAAACCCTAAAGGGATTCATAAAGATAAACATTTAATAAAGAAAATTAAAAATGTTTTGGAATTACTACTATTGGATCCTTTAATAAAAGATTTGGTTTTCAAAAGAAAAGGTGGATTTATAAATAAAGATTATTTAATAAAGCCAAATTAAACCTTGACCAAACTTTGGGAATTAAAACATTTAGTTTGAATAAAAACAACAAAGGTTTATTTAAAATGAAATAATAAAGAATTAATATCCAAACTTTATTAAAATAAGAAGTTTTACCAAATTAATTAAAACATCAAAACTTATTAAATTGTTTTAAATAGGTTTTCCAAATATTTTATATTCTCTAATAAAACCTACTAAAGTGTTTGGGCTTGTTTTAGATTCAAAATAAATGTCTCAAATAAAATAAATCCTATTTGAAATAATAATGAAAGTCTATTATATATAATTATTAATGGACCCTAAAGAAAAAGGATTATTTTATTTTTAACAAGTATCAAAATATTATTTATTTCCAAATAAACCTACTGATTTGGATTTGAAAGTGTTTGGATTTTAAATGAAGATTATATTAATTAAAACAAACCCTATATTATTAAATAACTAAAATATCCATTTTATTTAAATAAAGAATGGATCTTAAAAAGAATAAAATTATTATTTTATTCTGGAATTTGGGTATGTTGATAAACAGAATCAAATTCAAATTTACAAGCTGAATGATTGTTTGAATTGATTTGGGTGTGATTTGTTTGATTGGAAATTCAAAACAGAATTCAGAAATAAGAAAAGAAAAGGATACAGAATAAAAGAAAAAAAATGAAAGTGGACCAGACCCAACTACCCCGGCCCAAACAGCCCACCTAGCCAATCCCCAACCCACCGCAGCGAAGCGTTTTCCACCATAGAAAGAACCCTCGGAGCAACTGACATGTGGCCCTCTTCTTCTCCCTCACTCAAACGCTGACAAGCCGACCCCACTCCTCCTGTTCATCTTTCTCACCCACCCCGCGACTGATTCTTCTCCCTCTCCTCGCCGTTGCAGGCTTAATTCCTCGGCTTAATTCGCTTTGATGCCACGAGTAAAAGCCGCAGTGAACACGAGTGTTAAATCGCCATTCCCTCCTCTCCATTTTCCCTCTAGTTCCAGTTCCTCTCCGCCCCAGTGCTGCTCCAATTGACCACTGCAACCTCACCAACTCCGACGACCATCCTCGCCAAAATCCGACCAGCACACACCACCCCGAGCCTCCCCGAGCACCCTGGCAGCCTCCCCACTCCCAGACCTTCCTCCCCATACCACCCATTTGACCGCGGGCGCCCCAGAGCCTCGGCTACGACAAACTTCTGAGCGCCGCCGTCTGTCTCGCCCCCGACGAGCTCCTCCGGTAATTCCAGACCACCCCGACCCCCCTCGTTCACGCACACGCCTTCTTCGTGTCCTTGCGCTCCTGACCGTGTGCCTCGTTTGTCTCCGGGTGATTCCTAGCTTCGTCTTCGACTTCTACCAGAGCCGTCCGCCGCATACCAACTCCGCGAGCAATCCCACCCAACCCAAGGCGCCCTTCACCCACCCGTACCACGTTGAGCATCAGCGAGCGCCGAACGGTGAGCTACTCCTTCTTCTCCTCACCTCAGAAGGCCGCCTCCGTCGTTGACCAATCGCTCCGCCAAGCTTGGCCGCAATACCGCTAGCTTTTGGTCGAGCATGCGTCAGCCGTTCGATCCCGATCTAGTGGCTAGGATAGAAGCTAGGTGAAACGGTAAGTAGCATCTGCGCGCCGCATGATCTGGCTTGATCCAACGGCTGCAGCTGTGCAATCCGAGTGAAGCGGTACCGACGAATGACATTAGGACGCGTGGCACCAGCTGAACTGAATTAGATTTAGAAACCAGATTTAAATGCCATTTTCAAACCCCTATAACTTTCAAACCACACGTCCAAATTTGACAAATTTTATATCAATGAATTCAGGAGAACAAGCCCTAACCAACCCTACCCTTAGTTTAGCAAATAGTAGCTGTTAGCTTGTTTGAATTTGCAGATTCATTTGTATGCATGTTTAGAGTATAAAAATTGTTTAAAATTGAATTTAAGGATAAAACTTTTGCAAATTGGTTTGTTGTGACCTTACTGACCCTAGGAACCAACCCATGGTTTGGAAAATGAATTTGGAAAAGTTTGGAATGGATTAATTAGTTTAGTCCATTTCTAGCCAAATAAAATTATTGATTTTATTATAAAAATGTTTATGGGAAGAAAACTTTGAGTAGATGGTTTGGACCAAACCTACTGACCAAAACACCAAGTTTTGCAATAGCAACTCATTTGGTGAACCCTATGGGCTAATGCCTTAGTAAAAATATTTCTACACCACATAAAATAACACTTTGTTTTGAAAATGGTTTTAAAGTGAAACCTTTAGCAAATGACTTGGCCACTTTAGGAAATGACCATTAGATGTACCCAAATGACTATGATCCACTAGGAACCACTTTTTCGAACAAAACAAAGCTTGGCATGCTTGCATGCATTTCTTTGACTTTGTTATTTATGTGTCTTGTTTTGCTTGATTGGTAGATTGAGTTTGTGCCTTGCTTGATTGATTTGTAGTGACTTGAAGAGTGTGATTGTTGCAAAGATCAAGAAGTGAACCTATACTCTACCAAAAAGGCAAGTGATGCTCATACTCTTGGTCCCATTATTTGTACTATGCATTAGTGATTTTACTAAGTAAAACTTGCATGGATTTTGCTAAGTATAGATCTTGCTATAGGAAATTCTAATAGATGAATCCTTAGTAGGATTTTCCTAAGCTATGATTCCTACTACTACCAAGCTTTGCCTAGCTAATAGAAAATATGGGTGGAATATATATTCACACTATGGAAAAATATTCTAAGTCTGAGGACTTAAGTTTTGTTTAATAAAACAACTAAGTTAATGAATCACCTGGGTGGAATGGGCTTGCTTGGTGGAGAATGGTTGAGTGGTTCACAATTCCATGGGCTTGGATTGTGTATCTCACTTGTGGAATGCCACCCAGGAAACAAAGGGATTTGAGATGTCAAATGTTGAGAAGCTTCAAGTGCAACCACTTGGCAATATGGGCTCTGCCATGATCATATAGGTTGCAAGAACTTAGCCAAATGGATAGTGGGTGGTAGTGTTTGATAGGTTGGAACGCGTCCATTTTGGTCTAAGGGAAAGCTTCTGAAAGATCTTGTCTTGGGAAACCAAGTCTTGTGGGGAAAGTGCACCACCTATACAGAGTGTAAAATCTAAGTACTTAGCCATGTCCCTGGTAAAGGACAATTTGAGCATCAAGACATGGAAGCAATCAAGAATCTCATCATTCAAATTTCTAAATTAAAAACTTGTGGATTAAACAAGGGTTGTTTGAATTCTTCAATCATTGATGGAGAGATGGCTTGGTACAAGGATCTTGAAATCTTTGATTGAGGAAATGATTTTGTCAAGCAAAAACTTAGTATTTTCAAAATGATAAGAAAAATCTATTTTGAGCAATGCAAGCCTCAACTCCACTTTGCCAAATGCATATAGATGATAGACTCCACTATACAAATATAGTATCACTTGCCAATACAATTCAAATGTATTGACCCTTTGTGGCTGTAACTTGTATGTTGCAGGTTTGATTGTTTTTAGTGAAGATTGATTGAATAGGATTACAAAGTCTACAACCAACATCTGCCTGTGGCACTTTGAAGATGAAGGACCCATGACTATATTTATTCCGCTGCAATGTAATGTAATAGCCAAATGAGCTATGTTTGATGTAATAAACTTATGTTATTCCTGGTTATAAAGTTATATTATGACCTTTGTTTCTTGATATTACATCTTACTGTGGATGCTAGCTATTGATCCAGGGACTAGCATTGTAAAACACAGGAGGGATCAACCTTATCAGGTTGGGACCTCTACAGATGGTATCAGAGCATTGTGTTGCCTGTAGGATTTATAAACCTAGGATTGGACAAAAACCCTTAGAAAAATAGGAGTTGTATTTTGATCCAAAAACATATTTGCAAAAACACTTGTAACCTCTTTCCTCAACCATTTTGGTTTCAACTCTACATCTCCTCTATTTCAACTTGATGGAAAAACCTACCCCATGACCAAAGACTACACCATGTGCAAAAGACTTCTTCAACATCTTCAACTCTAATGACTTCAACATCTTCAGCTCTAATGACTTCAACATCTTCAGCATTTTCACCAAGGACCTCCAACTTGGATATCACTAAGGACTACAAGTGAGGCAAGGAAAGCTTACTCAAGATTTAGAGACTGAGGGAATGCAAAAGTTAGAAGGAACCTACATTATTTGAAGTTTTGTGACCAAGAGTTTATCCCAAGGAAACCATGATCTCATGAAAGAAGGATCAATCATGAAGGAAAGAAGGATCACAAGTGAACCATATAGATGGACCACCATATTTTAGCTAAGTCAAAACACACCAACTTATGTGGTGTAACAAAAATATTTTATTGCCTAAGTATGTACTTGAACTTTGTTGTTTGAGTGAAATGTTTGTTTGTGATTTCTTGCACATTGTTTGTGTGAATTGTGATGTGTGTGATTAGAAATATTTCCTTAGAAATATCTTGCCTATTCTAATCTCCCATCAAACCCAAACAGATGACTACTCCAAGAGACTCCAACCTCAAGGATAATGACATCAACAACAATCAAGAAGACAACATGAGAGAACTTATAATAACCCAAAACCAGTTGAGCCAAGAGACAACTCAGCTTTTAGCCAACAACAATGGACTAGACCCTGCCATACAAAGGATTTTGAAACTTCAATCACAATTGATGCAAGGATTGGTTACTCAAATGATCAACATGGGAGAAAACTTTTCCCAAAGAGCCAATGACAACAAGGATGACAAAGATGTTTTTAGATACAAGGATCATGCATCCAAGGAACATGAATATCAGTGCCTCAAGAAGAGAGAAAGATCTCCCACCTATGAAGAACATGAACTAGAAGAACTCCTAGCCTTGGAGAGACCCAAGAAGAAGAAGAAATTCCCAAACCCTAACAAGAAGGATATTACTCAAGAGCAATGTTACAATTGCAAAGAGATGGGACACTATGCCAATGAATGCCCAGAAAATAAGAAGAACCAAAGCAACAAACAAAAAGCAATGATACCAAAGGAAAAGAGAGATACCAGCCTTGTCACATGTTTCAAATGCAAGGAACTAGGCCACTATGCAAACAATTGTCCAGAAAGGATGGAGAACAAGCTAAACAAGTCTATGAAGGATCTCAACCTTGGCCCATGAGTCAAGTATGGAAACCAAGGACTCAATGCAACTGTCTGCTTAGAGAAATTTCCCCAGGATCCCAAGAAGGACAATGTGTAATTTTTGTTTGAAAATTTTTAAGGGTGGTAGTACCCTAGTTGTTTTGAACTTGCTTGTAACCCCAGCCTTCCCAAATCTCGGGACGAGATTTATTTTAAGGGTGGTAGCCTGTCACATCCCAAGATTTTCCAAATCTTGTAATGTGAAAATAAATGAATAAAATAAAACTTTGTTTAAATTTCAGAGCCAGAAGGAACTTTTTGAATTCAATGGGAACTCCAAACTCATTTGAATTAAATAAAACCCTAAAGGGATTCATAAAGATAAACATTTAATAAAGAAAATTAAAAATGTTTTGGAATTACTACTATTGGATCCTTTAATAAAAGATTTGGTTTTCAAAAGAAAAGGTGGATTTATAAATAAAGATTATTTAATAAAGCCAAATTAAACCTTGACCAAACTTTGGGAATTAAAACATTTAGTTTGAATAAAAACAACAAAGGTTTATTTAAAATGAAATAATAAAGAATTAATATCCAAACTTTATTAAAATAAGAAGTTTTACCAAATTAATTAAAACATCAAAACTTATTAAATTGTTTTAAATAGGTTTTCCAAATATTTTATATTCTCTAATAAAACCTACTAAAGTGTTTGGGCTTGTTTTAGATTCAAAATAAATGTCTCAAATAAAATAAATCCTATTTGAAATAATAATGAAAGTCTATTATATATAATTATTAATGGACCCTAAAGAAAAAGGATTATTTTATTTTTAACAAGTATCAAAATATTATTTATTTCCAAATAAACCTACTGATTTGGATTTGAAAGTGTTTGGATTTTAAATGAAGATTATATTAATTAAAACAAACCCTATATTATTAAATAACTAAAATATCCATTTTATTTAAATAAAGAATGGATCTTAAAAAGAATAAAATTATTATTTTATTCGAATTTGGGTATGTTGATAAATGTAATCAAATTCAAATTTACAAGTGAATGATTGTTTGAATTGATTTGGGTGTGATTTGTTTGATTGGAAATTCAAAATGTAATCCGAAATAAGAAAAGAAAAGGATAAGAATAAAGAAAAAAAATGAAAGTGGACCAGACCCAACTACCCTACCAAACAACAGCCCACCTAGCCAATCCCCACCCCACCGCAGCGAAGCGTTTTCCACCATAGAAAGAACCCTCGGAGCAACTGACATGTGGCCCTCTTCTTCTCCCTCACTCAAACGCTGACAAGCCGACCCCACTCCTCCTGTTCATCTTTCTCACCCACCCCGCGACTGATTCTTCTCCCTCTCCTCGCCGTTGCAGGCTTAATTCCTCGGCTTAATTCGCTTTGATGCCACGAGTAAAAGCCGCAGTGAACACGAGTGTTAAATTGCCATTCCCTCTTCTCCATTTTCCCTCTAGTTCCAGTTCCTCTCCGCCCCAGTGCTGCTCAAATTGACCACTGCAACCTCACCAACTCCGACGACCATCCTCGCCAAAATCCGACCAGCACACACCACCCTGAGCCTCCCCGAGCACCCTGGCAGCCTCCCCACTCCCAGACCTTCCTCCCCGTACCACCCATTTGACCATGGCGCCCCAGCCTCGGCACGACAAACTTCGAGCGCCGTCTGTCTCGCCCGACGAGCTCCTCCGTAATTCCACCACCCCGACCCCCTCGTTCTCACGCACACGCCTTCTTCGTGTCCTTGCGCCTCCGACCGTGCCTCGCTTGTCTCCGGTGATTCCTAGCTTTCGACTTGACCAGAGCCGTCCGTCGCCAGTACCAACTCCGCGAGCAATCCCGCCAACCCAAAGGCGCCTTCACCCACCCGTACCACGTTGAGCATCGCGAGCGCCGAACCCGTGAGCTACTCCTTCTCCTCACCTCAGAAGCGCCGCCGTCGTTGACCAATCGCTCGCCGCCCGGCAGTCAGCCGCTTAGCTTTTGGTCGAGCATGCGTCAGCCGTTCGATCCCGATCTAGTGGCTAGGATAGAAGCTAGGTGAAACGGTAAGTAGCATCTCGCTACCGCACGATCTGGCTTGATCCAATGGCTGCAGCTGTAATCCGAGTGAAGCGATTTGACGAATGACATTAGGACGCGTGGCACCAGCTGAACTGAATTAGATTTAGAAACCAGATTTAAATGCCATTTTCAAACCCCTATAACTTTCAAACCACACGTCCAAATTTGACAAATTTTATATCAATGAATTCAGGAGAACAAGCCCTAACCAACCCTACCCTTAGTTTAGCAAATAGTAGCTGTTAGCTTGTTTGAATTTGCAGATTCATTTGTATGCATGTTTAGAGTATAAAAATTGTTTAAAATTGAATTTAAGGATAAAACTTTTGCAAATTGGTTTTTTGTGACCTTACTGACCCTAGGAACCAACCCATGGTTTGGAAAATGAATTTGGAAAAGTTTGGAATGGATTAATTAGTTTAGTCCATTTCTAGCCAAATAAAAATTATTGATTTTATTATAAAAATGTTTATGGGAAGAAAACTTTGAGTAGATGGTTTGGACCAAACCTACTGACCAAAACACCAAGTTTTGCAATAGCAACTCATTTGGTGAACCCTATGGGCTAATGCCTTAGTAAAAATATTTCTACACCACATAAAATAACACTTTGTTTTGAAAATGGTTTTAAAGTGAAACCTTTAGCAAATGACTTGGCCACTTTAGGAAATGACCATTAGATGTACCCAAATGACTATGACCCACTAGGAACCACTTTTTCGAACAAAACAAAGCTTGGCATGCTTGCATGCATTTCTTTGACTTTGTTATTTATGTGTGTTGTTTTGCTTGATTGGTAGATTGAGTTTGTGCCTTGCTTGATTGATTTGTAGTGACTTGAAGAGTGTGATTGTTGCAAAGATCAAGAAGTGAACCTATACTCTACCAAAAAGGCAAGTGATGCTCATACTCTTGGTCCCATTATTTGTACTATGCATTAGTGATTTTACTAAGTAAAACTTGCATGGATTTTGCTAAGTATAGATCTTGCTATAGGAAATTCTAATAGATGAATCCTTAGTAGGATTTTCCTAAGCTATGATTCTTCCTACTACCAATCTTAGCCTAGCTAATAGAAAATATGGGTGGAATATATATTCACACTATGGAAAAATATTCTAAGTCTGAGGACTTAAGTTTTGTTTAATAAAACAACTAAGTTAATGAATCACCTGGGTGGAATGGGCTTGCTTGGTGGAGAATGGTTGAGTGGTTCACAATTCCATGGGCTTGGATTGTGTATCTCACTTGTGGAATGCCACCCAGGAAACAAAGGGATTTGAGATGTCAAATGTTGAGAAGCTTCAAGTGCAACCACTTGGCAATATGGGCTCTGCCATGATCATATAGGTTGCAAGAACTTAGCCAAATGGATAGTGGGTGGTAGTGTTTGATAGGTTGGAACGCGTCCATTTTGGTCTAAGGGAAAGCTTCTGAAAGATCTTGTCTTGGGAAACCAAGTCTTGTGGGGAAAGTGCACCACCTATACAGAGTGTAAAATCTAAGTACTTAGCCATGTCCCCGTAAAGGACAATTTGAGCATCAAGACATGGAAGCAATCAAGAATCTCATCATTCAAATTTCTAAATTAAAAACTTGTGGATTAAACAAGGGTTGTTTGAATTCTTCAATCATTGATGGAGAGATGGCTTGGTACAAGGATCTTGAAATCTTTGATTGAGGAAATGATTTTGTCAAGCAAAAACTTAGTATTTTCAAAATGATAAGAAAAATCTATTTTGAGCAATGCAAGCCTCAACTCCACTTTGCCAAATGCATATAGATGATAGACTCCACTATACAAATATAGTATCACTTGCCAATACAATTCAAATGTATTGACCCTTTGTGGCTGTAACTTGTATGTTGCAGGTTTGATTGTTTTTAGTGAAGATTGATTGAATAGGATTACAAAGTCTACAACCAACATCTGCCCGTGGCACTTTGAAGATGAAGGACCCATGACTATATTTATTCCGCTGCAATGTAATGTAATAGCCAAATGAGCTATGTTTGATGTAATAAACTTATGTTATTCCTGGTTATAAAGTTATATTATGACCTTTGTTTCTTGATATTACATATTACTGTGGATGCTAGCTATTGATCCAGGGACTAGCATTGTAAAACACAGGAGGGATCAACCTTATCAGGTTGGGACCTCTACAGATACATAGTAACCTAATTCCTTCGACCATGAGATCATGCATATCACCTTTACTGGATGGATGCTTTGATGACATCAAACACCACACCGTAACTGGGTGGCTATAAAGGTGGCATTGAGTGTTCGGAAAGTATTGGTTGAGACACATGGATCAAGAGTGGGATTTTTCCATCCATATGACGGATAGATATACTCTGGGCCCTCTCGGTGGAATGTCATCCAATTAGCTTGCAAGCATGTGACTGGCTCACAAGGGATCACATATCACGGGAACGAGAAAAGAGTACTTATCGGTAACGAGGTTGAACTAGGTATGCAGAGATACCGACGATCATAACCTCGGATAAGTAAACTATCGTGAGACAAAGGGAAATTGATATCGTATGTAAGTGGTTCATTCGATCGCGAAGTAATCGTAGAAATATGTGGGAGCCATATGAATTTCCAGATTCCTCTATTGGTTATTGTTCGGAGAAGTGTCTCGATCATGTCCGCATAATTCACGAACCGTAGGGAGACACACTTAAGGATTCGACGTTGTTTGAGTAGTTATGGTATGATGAGAAAGAGACCGAATGTTGTTCGGAGTCTCGGATGGGATCCGGGATATCACGAGGAGATCCGGAATGGTCCGGAGAATAAGATTCATATAAGGAAAGTCCCGTTTCGGAGTTGGGGAATGGTTCCGGTGTTTTCATCGGGAATGTTCTAGAAGGTTCCGGAATGTCCGGCACTCCGGAGGGGAAGGGGTACATGAATGTGTCATTGTAAGTTGGAATGATTGCATCATGTACTGAGTGTCTTCGCTGTCCAAAATAAAGGGTTTATTTAAATCCTAAATTGAAAAGTCAAACGACAAGTTTTGGAAAGAGGAAAAGAGGAGGAAGGTGAAACCGAGTTGGGGAGGGAGTCCTCCTCACCAAACCGGCGCACCACCCAAGCCGAGTTGGGGAGGGACTCCCCTCCCTCCCCTTGGCCGCCGGACCCTCCACCTATATAAGGAGGGGCAGGGCTCCCTCCTAGCACACACAAGTACCTCTCCTCAAACCCTAGCTTGGCGCCACCACCATAGCCGCCACCGCCCCCCTAGGGTTTTGCCCTAGCCGCCGACTTGGGGTGCCCCAAACCCAGCCATGGCTCTAGCATCCCTCCTTGGTGTTTCTAAACCCTAGAACACCGAGGACTCTCTCATACTCCACCATACTCGCCCGCTTGAGGCGAAGCCTGCGAGATCTCCTCTACTTAGGTACCACACGTTGCCAGCCGGAATCGCGATGAGAGTGCTACAACCTCCGCTGCCTGCTGGAACAAGGGAGATGAAGGTCTTCGTCGAGTACCGAACGTGTGACCGACTGCGGGAGAGCTGCCGGAACGCACCGCCAGAAGGATTGTCTACGCGATCTTGAGATCGGGAAGAGTACGACTACATCACCCACGAGAATCCGCTCTCGTTAAACACTTTGGAATCTTCGAGGGTAAGTTATTCCATCGAATCGTTGCCAAAATCTAGTAGATAGATCTTGGCTTGTTTGTTTGTATGCGGTAGAAATTTTTTGTTTTCCATGCTACGAAACCCTATAGTGGTATCAGAGCCGTGTCTATATGTAGATCTGTTGCACGAGTAGAACACAATGGTCATTGTGGGCGTTGATGCTTTTATTGTCGATTGCTTCTTGTGTACTTTGCATCTTGCGGTATGTTGGGATGAAGCGGCCCGGGCTAACCTTACATGACATCGTTCATGAGACTTGCTCCACGCTTGACATGCAACTTGTATTGCATAAGTGGCTTTATGGTGCCTGCTTATCCTAGCATAGTTAAGATCCAATTTACAACAGGTGATTAACAATACTAGTATCAATGTTGTGGTTCTTGTTCGTAAGTTAGAACGACACTTATTGAAAGCCCCAAACCACGTAAAACATGCAAAGAAAGTAGAGGCGTCTAACTTTGTTTTGCAGGTGTGCTGTGATGTGATATGGCCATGATTGTGATTATATTTGGTGTATGCAATGTTCCTTATTGTAAGTTGGCAACCGGCAGGAGCCATATGGTTGTCTTTAATTTATGTTAAGACCCGCGTGTCTATTCAAAGTAGTTGTAATAGTTGAAGCCGTGGGCGACAACCATGGAGAAGCGTCATTGACCTTGATGCAATGCCGGTGATGATGGAGATCATGTTCGTGCTTGAAGATGGAGATCGGAAGCACAAAGAAGAAAGGCCATATCATATCACATATTATGAATTGCATGTGATGTTTATCCTTTATGCATCTTGTATTGCTTAGTAGACGACGGTAGCATTATAAGATGATCCCTCATGCACATGAATTTCAAGTCATAAAGTGTTCACCCTTAGTTAGCACCGTTGCTAAAGTTGTTGTTTCGAAGCACCACGTGATGATCGGGTGTGTTAGATTCCGCAAGTGTATACAACTTGAGCAAGCCAGATTTGCTCATGCGGAAACTAAGGTTTGATCTTGACGAGCCTGGCATGTACAGACATGGTCTCAGAACACAGATCACCGAAAGGTAAAGCATGAATCATATAGTAGATATGATGAACATGTCGATTGTTCGCCATTGAAACTATATCAACTCTCGTGATGATCGGTGTTGATGTGGTGGATTTGGTTCGTGTGATCACTAAAACAATGTGAGGGATATTGTTTTGAGTGAGAGTTCACCTAGATTAATTTTATTAATATGAACTCAATTTGTCATAAACTTAGTCTAAACTATTGAAAATATGTTGTAGATCAATGGCAGCCCCTACCATCAATTTTAATGCGTTCCTAGAGAAAGAAAAGTTGAAAAACAATGGAAGCAACTTTGCGGATTGGTTCCGCAATTTGAGGATTGTCCTCACAGCTGGTAATTTGACCTATGTCTTTGGATGCACATTGGGTGACCCACTGCGGTGATGCTCCGATGAAGTAAAGAACGTTTACCTCACTCGGAAGACTCAGTACTCCACAGTTCAGTGTGCTATCTTGCATGGTTTAGAATCGGAGCTTCAGAAAAGGTTTGAGAATTCAGACTCATATGATATTGTCAAGGATCTCAAATTGATCTTTGAGACTCATGCGGCAATTGAAAGCTATGAGGCTTCTGAAAAGTTCTTTAACTGCAAGATGGAAGAGGGCAGCTCCGTCAATGAGCATGTGCTTAAGATGTCTGGGCACGCAAACAAACTTCAAAGCTTGGGTATAGTGATTCCTAATGCTTTGGGGATTTACCGTGTCCTCCAATCACTACCACCAAGTTACAAGAACTTTGTGATGAACTACAACATGCAGAACATGAACAAGACGTTGCCAGAACTCTTTGCCATGTTGAAGTCTGCAGAAGTGGAGATCAAGAAAGAGCACCAAGTGTTGTTGGTCAATAAGACCACCAAATTCAAGAAAGGCAAGTCTAAGCAGAAGGGACACTTCAAGAAGGGTGGTAAGAAAGTTACCACGCCGACGAAGAAGACCAAGGATGAACCTAAGCCTGATACTGAGTGCTTTTACTGCAAGGGAGAAGGTCACTGGAAGCGGAATTGCCCAAAGTACTTGGCGGATCTAAAGAACGGCAACATCAAGAAGAAAGGTATATCTGATATACATGTTATTGATGTGTATCTCACTAGTACTCGTAGTAGTGCCTGGGTATTTGATACTGGTTCGGTTGCTCAAATTTGTAACTCAAAACAGGTGCTGCAGAATAAATGGAAGCTAGCGAAGAACGAGGTGACGATGCGCGTGGGAAATGGATCAAAGGTTGATGTTATCGCGGTCGGCACGCTACCCCTTCATCTACCATCGGGATTAGTTTTATACTTAAATAATTGTTATTTGGTGCCTGCATTGAGCATGAACATTATATCGGGATCTTGTTTATTGCGAGACGATTACTTGTTTAAGTCCGAGAATAATGGCTGTTCGATTTATATGAGTAATATGTTTTATGCACATGCACCTTTGATAGATGGTCTATTTTTATTGAATCTCGATAGTGGAAATACACATATCAACAACATTGAGGCTAAACGTTTGAAATCAAGCGATAATTCGACCTATATGTGGCACTGTCGATTTGGTCACATTGGAGTGAAGCGTATGAAGAAACTCCATTCCGATGGACTTCTTGAATCACTTGATTTTGAATCACTTGAAAGATGCGAAGCATGTCTGATGGGTAAAATGACTAAGACTCCATTTTCTGGTATGATGGAGCAAGCTACGGACTTATTGGAAATCATACATACCGATGTGTGCGGTCCAATGAGTGTAGCATCGCGCGGTGGTTATCGTTATGTTCTTACCTTCACGGATGACTTGAGTAGATATGGGTATATCTATTTCATGAAACATAAGTCCGAAACTTTCGAGAAGTTTAAGGATTTTCAAAGTGAGGTAGAGAATCAACGTAACAAGAAGATTAAATTTCTACGTTCTGATCGTGGAGGTGAATATCTAAGTTACGAGTTTGGCGAGCATTTGAAGAAATGCGGAATACTTTCTGATTGACACCGCCAGAACACCACACAGTAATGGTGTGTCCGAACGTCAGAATCGAACTCTCTTAGATATGGTTCGTTCTATGATGTCACTTACAGATTTACCGCTATCATTTTGGGGTTATGCATTAGAAACAGCCGCATTCACTTTAAATAGGGCACCGTCTAAATCCGTTGAAACGACACCGTATGAATTATGGTTTGGGAAGAAACCTAAATTGTCGTTCCTTAAATTTTGGGGTTCTTGAAGCCTATGTAAAGAAGTTACTGACAAGCTTGAACCCAAAGCGGAAAATCGTCTTCATAGGATACAGAAGGAAACTATTGGGTATACCTTCTATCATAGATCCGAAGGCAAAATCTTCGTTGCCAAGAATGGATCCTTTCTAGAGAAGGAATTTCTCTCGAAAGAAGTGACAGGAAGGAAAGTAGAACTCGACGAGGTTGTCGAACCTTCTCTCGATATTGTGAGTAGCGCAGCACCGGAAGAAGTTCTGTGGTGCACACCAATTAGAGGAAGCTAATGATGGTGATCATGAAACTTCGGTTGAAGTTGCTCTGAGCCTCGGAGGTCAACGAGAACTCGTACCACTCCATTGGTATGATCCGTTATGAGTGTCATGTTGGTGGACAACACCAATGACCCTGAGACATATGAGGAAGCGATGATGAGCCCAGATTCCAATAAATGGCAAGAAGCCATGAAATCCGAGATTGGATCCATGTACGAAAACCAAGTGTGGACTTTGGTGGACTTACGGATGGCCTAGGAAGGTCGATAATAAATGGATTTTCAAGAAGAAAGCAGATCTTGATGGTAATGTTCGTCTATAAAGCTCGACTTGTCGCAAAAGGTTTCGACAAATTCAAGGAGTTGACTACGATGAGACTTTATCACGATGTGAAGCTAAAGTCTGTGAGGTTTATGTTAGCAATCATGCATATTATGATTATGAGATATGGCGGATGGATGTCAAACATCATTCCTCAATGGAGACATTGATGAAGAGTTGTATATGATGCAACCCAAAGGTTTTGTCGATCCTAAAGATGCTAACAAGGTGTGCAAACTTCAAAGGTCCATCTATGGATTGAAGCAAGCATCCGAAGTTGGAATCAACGTTTTGATAAGGTGATCAAAAGTTTTGGTTTTATACAAACTTATGGAGAAGCTTGTATTTACAAGAAAGTGAGTGGGAGCTCTGTAGCATTCTTAATACTATATGTAGATGACATATTGTTGATTGGGAATGATGTAGACCTTCTTAATAGTGTCAAGGAATATTTGAATAATAGTTTTTCAATGAAGGATCTTGGCGAAGCAGCTTACATATTAGGCATAAAGATTTATAGAGATAGATCGAAACGCCAAATATCATTGTCACAAAGTACATATTTGGAAAAAGTTCTAAAGAGGTTTGGAATGGAAGATAGCAAGAAAGGGTTCTTGCCCATGTTGCCCAATACGACCTTGAGTAAAACTCAAAGTCCGACATCGGCAGAAGATAGAGAAAGGATGAGTAAGACTCCCTATGCCTCAGCCATAGGATCTCTAATGTATGCCATGCTATGTACTAGACCCGACATTGCATATGCTGTTAGTTTAACTAGCAGATATCAAAGTGATCGAGTGGATCATTGGACAATGATCAAAAACATCCTCAAGTACTTGAGAAGAACTAAGGATATGGTTCTTTCTTATGGAGGTGATGAACAACTCGTTGTTAATGGTTACACAGATGCTAGTTGGAACACCGATCCGGATGATTCTAAATCACAATCTGGATACGCATTTATTTTGAATGGTGCAGCGATTAGGAGGAGTGCAAAGCAAAGCGTTGTGGCGAGATCTTCAAGCGAATTGGAATACATGGTCGCTTGGAGGCTTCACAAGAAGCGATATGGATGAAAGAGTTCATTACAGAGCTGGGTGTGGTTCCTAGTCTGGACCCAATGTCTATCTCTTGTGATAACATGGGCGCCATAGCCAATGCGCAAGAACCAAGGTCACACAAGAAGCTGAAGCATATCAAGCTACATTTTCACGCTATTCGAGAACATATCCAAGATGGGGATATAAAGATTTGCAAAGTACACCCAGATCTGAATGTGGCGGATCCGTTGACTAAACCTCTCCCGAGGGCAAAACATGACCAGCACCAAGCGCCATGGGTGTTGGTATATTACCATGTAATCTAGATTAGATGACTCTAGTGCAAGTGGGAGACTGTTGGAGATATGCCCTAGAGGCAATAATAAATATAGTTATTATTATATCTTTGTGTTTATGATAAATGTTTACATTCATGCTATAATAGTATTAACAAGGAAACATTAATACTTGTGTGATTTGTAAACTTAATTTGAAGTCCCTAGTAAAGCCTCTATATAATACTAGCTTGTTGGTTAATAGATGATTGTGGTTTCCCTATCATGAACATTGAGATGTTATTAACAACAAGATCATATCGTTAGGAGAATGATATGATGGACATACTCCTATAGATAAGCGTAGCATAAAGATCAAGTCATTTCAATAGTTCAATTGCTATATGCTTTCTGATACATAGTAACCTAATTCCTTCGAGCATGAGATCATGCATATCACCTTTACCGGATGGATTCTTTGATGACATCAAACACCACACCGTAACTGGGTGGCTATAAAGGTGGCATTGAGTGTTCGGAAAGTATTGGTTGAGACACATGGATCAAGAGTGGGATTTGTCCATCCATATGACGGATAGATATACTCTGGGCCCTCTCCGTGGAATGTCATACAATTAGCTTGCAAGCATGTGAATGGCTCATAAGGGATCACATATCACGGGAACGAGAAAATAGTACTTATCGGTAACGAGGTTGAACTAGGTATGCAGAGATACCGACGATCATAACCTCGGATAAGTAAACTATCGTGAGATAAAGGGAAATTGGTATCGTATGTAAGTGGTTCATTCGATCGCGAAGTAATCGTAGAAATATGTGGGAGCCATATGAATTTCCAGATTCCTCTATTGGTTATTGTTCGGAGAAGTGTCTCGATCATGTCCGCATAATTCACGAACCGTAGGGAGACACACTTAAGGATTCGACGTTGTTTGAGTAGTTATGGTATGATGAGAAAGAGACCGAATGTTGTTCGGAGTCTCGGATGGGATCCAGGATATCACGAGGAGATCCGGAATGGTCCGGAGAATAAGATTCATATAAGGAAAGTCTCGTTTCGGAGTTGGGGAATGGTTCCGGTGTTTTCATCGGGAATGTTCTAGAAGGTTCCGGAATGTCTGACACTCCGGAGGGGAAGGGGTACATGAATGTGTCATTGTAAGTTGGAATGATTGCATCATGTACTAAGTGTCTTCGCTGTCCAAAATAAAGGGTTTATTTAAATCCTAAATTGAAAAGTCAAACGGCAAGTTTTGGAAAGAGGAAAAGAGGAGGAAGGTGAAACCGAGTTGGGGAGGGAGTCCTCCTCCCCAAACCGGCGCACCACCCAAGCCGAGTTGGGGAGGGACTCCCCTCCCTCCCCTTGGCCGCCGGCCCCTCCACCTATATAAGGAGGGGCAGGGCTCCCTCCTAGCACACACAAGTACCTCTCCTCAAACCCTAGCTTGGCGCCACCGCCATAGCCGCGCCGCCCCCCTAGGGTTTTGCCCTAGCCGCCGACTTGGGGTGCCCCAAACCCTAGACGCCGGCTCTAGCATCCCCTCCTTGGTGTGTCTAAACCCTAGAACACCGAGGACTCTCTCATACTCCACCATACTCGCTCCGGCTTGAGGAAGCCTGAGATCTCCCTCTACTTCGGTACCACGCCGTTGTCTTGCGGAATCGCGAGGAGAGTGCTACAACCTCCTTTCTTTGGAACAAGGAGAGGAAGGTCTTCATCAGTCCGAACGTGTGACCGATTGGGAGCGCTGCCGAACCTTAGCCGGAAGGATCGTCTACGCGATCTTGAGATCGGGAAGAGTACGACTACATCACCCACGAGAATCCGCTCTCGTTAAACACTTTGGAATCTTCGAGGGTAAGTTATTCCATCGACTCGTTGCTACAATCTAGTAGATACATCTTGGCTTGTTTGTTTGTATGCGGTAGAAATTTTTTGTTTTCCATGCTATGAAACCCTACAGTCAACACCCGGATTTTTCAATCCTAGATGCCTGTTATGCCATACATCGCAATCCCAGGATTACCATTTTTGACATAACAGAATTGGATACCATAGTACATCATCCATTACAACGATACATAAGTTCTTACAAAAATAGGGATCTCATGATCCGGTTCTTAATACAACTTCAAGCAGCGGAATACGTAATAATAACGGTAGCGTAGTCGAAGCTCCATCTTTAGGGTCACAGGCAATGCTGACGATGGGAGATGATCCTAGTTGTCGTAACCTTCCTGGGGTCCATCTTCCAGGTACTCCTCTTCATAGTCTGGCCATGGGAATAGCCAGGGACAAAGCCATGAGTACTCTTTAAGTACTCGCAAACTAATACTAACAGGTAAGGGGTTTTTGGATAAAAGGACACTAGGCTCTAGGGTTGTTTTGCAAAAAGCCAGGTTTATCTCTACTCGGTTCCAAAGCGAGTCACAATTTTATAACTCCTAAGTGGGATCTTATAATTCAGGTCACAACTCTGTTGTGGTCAAGTCAAAGTCTCAATTCGTTTCACAAGTCATTTTGAAAAGTCTGACGGGGGAACAGTATGGCCCTCAACTGTCCATAATCATGGCGACGCTATTCGAATAGTTTGACACTCTGCAGAGATTGTACACTTTCACCACAACATTCGATACATCCGTCAGAACAAATCCTGAATTCACCATACTCAGATGCGGATAATCAATCCTAACCTTTCGATTACACGCCTAGTATAAGCACCTCTCCTGTGAGTTTGGCCTCCCAACCATGACCAAATGTCATCTTGGGTACTGCATGTGGACAATCTTCACAAGGTAGCCTCAGCTCGGACCTTGGCAGCGAGGGAACTAATACTAAGGAATATAAGTTTCGATAGCCCTACCCAATCTTGGGTATTGTGGTTTATGCGATAAAATTGGAATGGTATCGCATCCAGACAACCATCAGTTTTATAAAGGGCTAAGGCTCATGCCTCAACATTTTCATCACCAAAATCATCAAGTGTTTGGAAACACATGTCCAAAACATTTCAATAGAATGATCCATCATTCCAAGGTTTTCATAACCATTTTTCCTCCAAGTAATCCCATCTAAAGTTGATCAAGTTTTATGCTTAGCACTAGCATGTACAGGTGGGGGTAAGCATTGATGAGGGGTGGTAAACTAGTGGGGTTTTAACTAAGTCCAAACTCATGCCTTAGGATGACATCAAGGTTATCTAGCTTAGGACAAATTTTATGATCTTTATGCAACCTTCAGCACAACTGTCTAGTACCTACCAAACTCTTAGGTAGACTCTAAGTAAGCTTTGATAAAGCAATAAAGTAAGAAGCTTGCACATAAAACTTGGATTTGGTTTATCAAATGGGTAATCTTGCAAGGGTTAGCTTGCATAGGTATAGTATCAGCTTGCACATTCACTAGTAGTATTTGGCTTGCTAAAGTAGAGTGTCTTGCAAGTTTTAGCTTGCCTTGTGCAGAGCAGTGGTTGAAGTTCTCCTCGGCTTCTTCTTCGTAGTATCCTCCTTCCTCCTCGTATCCTTGGTCGGTACTAGCGTCTATGAATAAATACGAGGTACACAATCACCAAACAATACTTAACTACTTGCAATCATCACACACAAGGGTCCTATAGATGATCTAGCATCATCTCTAACATTACAAGGTTAAGGCTTGGTTTAAATCTTTTTATTTTTAGAAAAGTAATTTCTACTCATTGAAAAATTACTTAAGATTTAATATTCTCCAAACTAAACATGGGATCATGTTGACACATGTCATCACCACATATTGTAGTCCATGGGAATGTGATTTGAAGTGGTGTCACAATTTAATAAGGTTTTACCCTTTTATTTTAATTAATTAAAGTGGCTAGAAATGCTTATGTAGCATTCTTTTATTACTTGAACAATATTTCTGCAAGTAAACCTATATATTTTTATATATTCTGAAAGGTATGGTTAAATGTGATTTTTGAGAGTTGGAATCAACTCAAAAGCTTTTATGGTTTAAATTTGAAAAATATTTGAATGCAGAAAAGCTTCTGCCTTGTTATTTTTACTATGGGTGATCTACAGATCCAAATGACTTGAATCCAACGGGCTTGGATTCAGCATTCACAGACCTTTCCAACAAAATTGGTTTCACTCAAATTGGTGCACTGAATCGATCTGGGTTGATTTTTGAAGTTGAGTACAGAAGTGTGTTTGAATTTAAAAAGAAAAAGGTTTAATTTGAATCGCTGGGCTGCGCGGGAAATTCTAACGGGCCGGCATGCTAAGCGCAGTGCTCCCGCGGGCTGCTTCAGTGGGTGTCCCCACTCGTCAGTGACACGGGCTGGACGAAGCGTTATGGGGCAACGTGGATCGTTCGACTAGTTCTAATCTAACAGCTGGGAGTCATCGTCGATCCGAGACAACTCCGGCGAGAACGAAACCTAGCGCGGCCAGTGAGGGTCGCTGGGGGCTCACCGGGGTACTGGCGAGGGTCGGCGAGGCGAAGTCGATGACGGCGAACTTCGGGGTGGTCGCGGCAGCTCTGGGCGGCTCAATCGCTGGCTCCTTTCTTCTCGGCGTGGCGGGGCTCTAGTGAAATTCCGGCGAGGTGGTGCTCGCCTTGCTCGGAGAATGGTGTGGCACGATCAGTGAGGAGAGGGGAGTGAGATGGTGTGAAGAAATCGAGCGGGGGTGGCCTCTATTTATAGTCGAGCGAGGGGACCGTCGGGGCGCACGGTGAGCTCGTCGGGGGCGACGTTACATGCGGCTAAAGGCATGGTCAAGGGTAGGGGACGGTGCTGTGTCTCCTGGCAATGCTCAACGACATGGTCGCGAGGCATGGGGCGGTGTGGTTTGGTCTGGAACGGCCGGTGCTCTACGCGGCAGAGGCGGCGTCTTCGACGGCGGGCGGTGGCTGTGCGGCACGGGGCGGCAAATGGGGATGTCCGGCGGTCTCCTGGGTTGATGGCGATCGTGTATGCACGCGGCGAGGGAGGCACGCGGTCTGTGGATGCTGGTCGAGGGTGGCGCTCTGGCGCACGCTCGGCATGGTCTGGGCGCGGCTTGTGCGTGTGGTCCAGGGCTTGGCAACGCTTGCGGCTGGGACAGTGAGTGGCGGTGGACGGTGGGCTGCCTCCTAGACAAGGTTGGCATGGTTAGTTCTTCCTCTCGCTTGCTGTCCACAATGGGGTGACATTGGGTTGCTCGGCTGTTCACCATTAATGGCAATGGCAAGCTCACAGGGGTGCTAGTGTTGGGCTAATCTTTCTAGATGATCTACTCAGCTGTGTGTGAGCTAACTAGGGAACAAGTTAGGCAAGAATCACTGCACACTATAGTGTTTGATTTGTGTCTGCAACCTGTTTGATGAAATGGCCGCATGAAATCAAGTTTTGAATTTTGAAATGATTTTTGGTGGGTTTGCTAGATTGGTGCTGGTGAGTCTGCAGATGCTTGGGTTTTGAAAGTTGAGCTTGTTTGAGTGGGTTTTGAAAAAGTGGGATCTTCCCATATGAAGAAGATTCAATTTTGAATTGTCATTTAAACTATGCATTTGAAAGTTTCTGGATGATCACAAAGTGGGCCTTGATACTCTGTTATGAGTACATTCAAGGGGTGCAAAGATCCAGAAAAGTTTCTGTTAGGTTCTGAAAGTTTGAGACAGCCAAAGTAGGCATGGTAGTTAAATTGGCCCAAATGACCATTCACTTAATATATTTGTTTTGATTTACTTGTCTTTAAGGAAAGTGTAGGAAATGTTTTAGATGATGTTCATTTCACCTAAGAAACATCTTACAAGCAATGGATCACACAAACAAGGTGGTCTTTAAAGAAATTCAAAATCCATGCATACACATATACATGCATTCATGAGTTTATTTAGCAAAGTTTTTGTTAACCCTAATCTTGATGATTAGTGTTTGATGATCTAAGTTTGGTATTTTTGGGATGTTACACCTCGCCTCCGAGTACGACTCGACCAACATCAACGTGGCCTAGACCAACGCGTCCATGGACGACGCGGCCCTCCAGGACGACGTCGACTCGGTGACCCCGGCTTCAGTCACCGGATCCATTGTCGCCGCGTCACCAGCAGAATCCATCACCCAAGTCTCCAATGTCGGGGATTTCGAGGATCCATCCATCCTCGGGATCTTTGACTCTGACTCCGGGTTGGAGAATTCCGGCGACCTCGACACCGGATCTGGTCGCTTCATCGCGACCTACTTGGCGAGCGCCGCGAGTGCCCCGTCGGATCCCTTCTCCATGCCGATCCCGCCAACCGCGATGGCAGGGGAGGTCGAGGAGATGCTCCTGCGCCTGGAAGAGGCAGTGCGCAAGGGGCAAGCCAAGCGTGAAAATTTTCTCCTTGAGCAATCTACGGTGCAGGAGCTATCGCTCTACCACCAGTGCCGCATCAGGACGCTCCTGAACCCCACCGTTCAGGGCTGCGCCCTGAACTTCGATGACGACAACGAACAGGCGCACGTGGCCGATCGTGCGATCTGCGAGAACGCGCCTCCTGGCTTCAGCGCCCGTCCGCCACCAGAAGGACCAGCGAGTGGAGCTCCCCCACCACCACCATGTCGCGCGCCCCCTCGCAACCAGCCGAGAATTCTCATCTCTCTGCAAGAGCGGGACGCAAACGGCCTCCCGCTATACTCCACCCCGATGGACAATGTCATCGCGGGACAAGCAGCAGTTTCCAACCTCAACGTCACAGGGGAGGGCGCACTGCAAATCCAGTATGCCAAGGCTGTCGAGCAGCAAGTAGCAGGAGCCGACTCGAGGGGGCGCATGTACTCCTGCTCCTCCGGAAGCAGGGCGGCCTCGAGCGGCCGCCCATCGATGGAAAATACCCTCAACTGCCCGCCACCCGAGCCCCTGCAGCTCCAGCCACGGGTCGCACATCCAACACTCTCCACCAACGACCCGCGACCGCTAAACAACACGGTTGCCTCCAATGGGCAACCAGTCGACGCGGGAACCCACATCAACAACAACCAGAGCTAGCACGCACGCCAGCCCAACGACCTAAGGCACACCCTCCCCAACCGCCATGACGGCGAGCCAAGGGGCTTGCTCAGTCGAGTTGGACCCCAGTGCTTCAGACCGATGATCCGAGGCGAGAAATACCTTCAAAGCACCGAAGGAGATCAAAAAGTACGATGCCACGTACGATCCGGCCGTGTGGCTGGACACGTACCTCATGGCGATGGGAATCGCTGGCCACACCGACCTCCTCGCTGCTCGCTACCTCTCCCTGACGATGGAGGGAGCGACTCGGCAATGGATCACAACACCCTCCCCGCGGACAGCATCGATTCCTGGGAGGAGATGCGCGAGGCCTTCGTCAGGCACTTCGAGGGCTCCTACACCCGGTCCACCACCATCGAGGACTTGGAGCGGTGCGTCCAGGGGCCCCGCGAGTCGACCCGCAATTGGGTCCAACGTTGGCAAGTCCTGTCGATCAACGCAGCCGACATCCACCCGAACACAGCGATCCACTGTTTCAAAAACTCGTGCCGATACGAGCCCCTGGTCGCCAAGATCAAGCGGGTGTACAAGAAACTCGACAACATCCCAAATCTCCTCAAGATTGCCAAGCGGTATGCAGAGGAGGATCCGAACCAAGAAATCGACGATGATTTGGGTGGAAATCGCCGCCCAAGCAGCCACGACAATGGTAGGCAGCGCGAGCTACGCTACAAAAACACTCGCCTCACTGGCAAGCGCCATGGTGACATGCGAGTTGACTTTTTCGCCAACACCGGCTATGCGCCACGTGACCCCAAGAGCTTCCGTCGCGATGGAGGCCAACACCGCGATGACAGAAACTACCGAGCGAGGCCGAAATTCTACCCTGCAGCTCTCCTCAACCAACCCTATGTGTTCCACAGCAGGGAGTGGAAGCCCACCACGCATACGACCGCCGACTGCCACTCCCTGAAGGATATTGAGAAGGGACGGCGCGCAAGGGAGGACCCCAACAACAACCTGCCAAATGGCGGGGCATTCGGCAACAAGGCCGGCTTGTGCCACACCTTCACCGGGCTCGGCACCAAGCGCGAGAAGAAGGTCCTCGCCCGTGTCGTCGTCGTCAACGCGGTGTCCCAGGTTGATGTCACTCGCTTCCTCAACTGGTCCGAACTGCGCATCACGTGGAGCCGCTAAGACCACTCGCCATGGATCGAATATCCCGGGAGAGTCGCCTTGGTGGTCAAGCCCAAAGTGGGCGACTACTGGCGCCCCAATAAATTGATGGACAGCGGGAGCTCCATCAATATACTCTACCCGAACAAGTTCAGGCGACTGCGGCTCCCGTAGTCGATGATCGAGATGACCCTCACCACCTTCCACGACATCGTCCCTGGTCAGAAGGCGTACCCAATCGGTAAGGTGACGCTGCTAGTCACCATCGGCACACCAGCTAACTTCCGCACTGAGCGGATCGTCTTCAAGCTGGTTAACTTCAACAGCCCCTACCACTGTGTCGTAGGGAAACAAGCATTCACCAAGTTCAAGGCGGTGCCGCATTACGCGTACAACACGATGAAGCTCCCAGGGCCATGCGGCATCATCACCGTCCACGGCGACCCTGACCTGGCCATCGAGTGTGAGGAAAAAGGCGCACAGCTCGCGGACGCCGTCATAGCCACGGAGGCCAATGATGACCCACAAGTGTAGGGGATCGCAACAGTCTTCGCGGGTAGTATTACCCAATTTATTGATTTGACACAAGGGGAGCCAAAGAATACTTGCAAGCCTTAACAACTGAGTTGTCAGTTCAGCTGCACCTGGAAATAGTTCTTGCTCACAGAAGTTTATCAGTAGTAACAGTTTGTAATAGAAACAGCAAAGCAACACCAGCAGTAACAACAACAGTGAAACAAGAGCAATAGTAACAGTAATGGTAATAGTAGGATTCGAGTGCAGTAGGCATAGGGATGGATGGACGGGCGTTGCATGGACGAGTCTAAACATGTAACTTCAAGATCTAGGGCATTGCAGATAAATAATAACAAGCATCCAAGTACTAAACAATCATAGGAATGTGCTCCAAATATAGTCATACGTGCTCGCAATGAGAACTTGCACAACATCTTCTGTCCAGCCAGCCCGTGGTAGCGGGGCCTCTAGGGAACTACTGACAATTAAGGTTCTCCTTTTAATAGAGCACTGGAGCAAAGCATTAACACTCCGTGAACTCATGTGATCCTCACACCACAGCCATCCCCTCCGGTTGTCCCAATTATTGTCACTTTGGGCCTTTGGATCCGGACAATGATATGTGTACACAACTTGCAGATAGGATCACAAACAATACTATCATAATGATTCAATAATAAGTTCAGATCTGAGATCATGGCACTCAGGCCCTAGTGACAAGCATTAAGCACAACAAGTTGCAACAAAGTCAAATAGCACTAATAGAGATATTAGGCACTATGCCCTAACAGATCTTATTCGATTACATGATAGAACTCATCCAATCCCTACTACTCCCAAGCCTACAGCGGGGGATTACTCACTCATGGATGAGGGAAACATCGGTGGTTGATGGAGACGCATTGGTGATGACGATGGAGATGATCATCTCCAAATTCCCCGTCCCGGCAGGGTGCTAGAATGGAGTTTCTGGATCCGAATCTTGGTTTCTGGTGGTGGTGGCGGAGCGGAACTCTTTTTGAAAAACTATCAAACCTCCCTCGGTTTTTAGGTCGAAAGGCAACTTATAGGTGCAGAGGGAGCCCGAGGGGGTGCATGGGGTGGCTGCAGCCCCTCCAGGAGCGGGGTTAGGTGGGCCCGCGCCTGGGGTGGGTGTGGCCCCCCCAGGCCTCATCTCTGTCTCCCCTTCTGGCTCCGTGGATCTTCTGGTGAAAAATAGTTTTTGGCATATTTTCCGGGATTTTTCCTGATAGTTGATTTTCTGCACTAAAACAAGACACCAAGGTAATTCTGCTGAAAACAGCGTCAGTCCATGTTAGTTGTATCCAAATCACACAAGTTTAGAGAAGAAACAATAGCAAAGTGTTCAATAAAGTAGATACGTTTTGGACGTATCAACTCCCCCAAGCTTAGCTTATTGCTTGTCCTCAAGCAATTCAGTTGAAAAATGAGTGCGATAAAAGAACTTTCACGAACACTTTGCTTCATATGATGTATATATTCCTAGCACAGGAGTAGATGCTAAGACAATTCATAATAAGAAGTATGCAACTAAGTCTACTCAATATTCATTGCAAGCTATGAAGATAAACCAACTCAATAATAATAAGTAGCATGAAACATAAACATAAGCAACATTGCAATGCTCATAGTAAGGTATGATAGAGTGATATATCGCTTGCCTTTGTTTGAAGAGCACAACATGAATGCCAAGGAACCTCTGAAGTTCAAGTGAAGACTAGAGGTAAAAATATCAGAGATACAAGCATCAAAGTCATGACATAATTAACCAAGTTTTGGAACAAACACAAGAATGACAACTATTCTCTCAAGAAGGTGCTCATAGAATTAGTGGTGACTCAACAAAATTGTGAAAATGGTTTTGTGAAGGTTTGAAAGGCTTCCTAATGCTGAAAGGAAGGTACTCATTAGCTTTGAGCTCTCATTGCCCCTATCATAGGCATCTTCATATGGTTAAGGTGAAAGTGAGGTCCACTCTGAATCATATGCTTGACAGACCATAGGATGAAAATCCCAAGTCCCTTGAGTACGAGGTCCGCTCCGCATGCTACTCAACTTTGGTCACTTGAAAGTTCTTGTCATTGTAAATACATGCATATCATTAAGAACCGCCAATGGGGTAACCCTTGCATATGGTACATGAGATTTCCCATAACCAAAATGACAAGGCAAGCAGACAATGAGCATCTCAGCAATCTTTTTATTTACCATATGCATAGCTTTTTTTATTGAGGATGCTTCCTAGAAGCTCATTACAGTGATGCTGCAAGTTTCCACCATGATTAGGCATGACTTAGGATAGTGGCACAGGCATTTCTCTAACACAATGTATAAACTGCATGAACTCACAACCTCCCCTTGTATTTCACATCGTTGACATCCGTAAACAAAAGAGCAAAGAATCAACTGGATGAGATATCCAATAGGTGTTGAAAGTGTTCCCCATGACAACACGGTACTCCTGACTCCCAGCATATAATAACCAAGAATATAACTTTCATGGACTAGTCACAATGGTTCAGGTTTATTAAGCGCAAGGAATAAAGTGTGCCATCAAGTTCGTGAGAGCTTTACTAACTAACTTTCTCAAAACAGTCAAACATTTTATTTTGGAAGAAAACATGGCATATATAATATATGCACTGAAGTAGCAAACGATGCTAATAGGTAGGTATGGTGGACACGACTGGCAATATTGGTTTTGAGGAGTTGGAAGCACAGGTAGAGCACATACTCAATGCAAGTGAAGGCTAGCAATAGAGAGGGAGCAACAAACAAGAGAGAAATAACTGTAACAATCATGCTTGCAAAAAACAGGACTAATTATGGCATGAAAGTGATACAAGAACTCTGAGGCAAAATAAATCATCAAGGATTACTGACTATTTATTATTCATATGCATGCGTGAGCATGTGCCAAGTCGATTCACATGAACAGTCATAGGAGGATACCACAATTTCATACCAAAATATGAATAAAACAATGCAAGCAAACATTCATATGACATGCTACAAAGTATTAGCAAGATGGAGCTAATCATAGACAGACAAGAACTACTAAGCATCCATAGTGACATACACCTTACACAAATAGGGTAAGCATGCTCACAATGATGAGTATATGTACAAAAATGAAACAAATAGAGTTCGTTACCAGCCTCTTACCACACCTCAAGTTGTCTTAATCTTCATTATTGCCCTTCACTTGTGTGACTGAATATTTAACATGAAACTAGAATCCACTGAGGATGGCTGAACAATGCAAAGAACTCACAAAACCAAATAAGAGCAACAAATATTTTTGGTGTTTTCGATTTTTTAGAAACAAGCAAACAAAGAAAAACCAAACAAAAACAAAGCAAAATCTTTTTGGATTTTTTTTAAGGCAAACCAAAGCAAATTTGGTTATCATTATTGTGGTTCCATGTTCGTAGGTAAGAATGTTTCTATCTCTGAAATCCCTCAACCGTGTAAAATCATGCAAAAGATAAATTAGAGGCGTCTAGTTTTTTGGTTTTGCCAGGCAAGTACTATGATATGGTAGTATTATAATGGGATTTCTATTTTCGTGCCCTTGGTTCATTAGTTGTACTCACTTTTCCTCAGTCGCTTAACTTTTCCTCACTTTTCCCCTCGCCATGTTAAGAAACCCTCGCGGGCGCTCGCAGGCGCTCTGACGGTGGGATGCCGTCAGGTCAAAGGCTTGACCGTTACAAGCTCACTGGTGGGACCGCGTTGGGGCGGGTCGGGCGTTGAGCGTTACGTTATGAGGCCTGGACCGTTACATGCCTGACCGGTGGGGCCGTGTTGGGACGGGTCCTGCATACATGGTGAAAGGTGGGGCCGCGTTGGGACGGGTCTTGCATACGTGGTGAAGAGTGGAGCCGCATGGAGACAAGTCGGTCCGTCCATTCTCGCTCACCCAAAGCATTTGATTCCCCCCGAGCCTGGAACATCTCCCACACCGCCGCTTGATACGTTGGAAACGTATCTATAATTTTTGATGTCCCATGCTTGTTTACTATCTACTTTGCTTTGCTTTGTCTACACTTTGAGGTGTTTTTATATATTTTCTGGAACTAACCTATTAACAAGTTGCCACAGTGTAATTTGTCTGTTTTGTTTTGTTTTTTGGTTCCATAAAGGTAGAAAATCAATATTCTCGGAATTGGCGGGACAAAAGCCAAAGTCAATATTTTACCATGGGCGACACGAAGTCCAGAGGGGAGACGGAGAGGCGAACCAGGGCCACCACACCCCCTAGGCACGAGTGGGCCCTACCCCGCGCCTGGGTAGGGTGTGGGCCCTCCGTCCGCCTCCCAGCCTTCCCTCCTGCGCCTATAAGAAGCCCCCGGGGAGAAAACCCTAAGAATCCATCATACTTCTAGAAAAACATCCGTAGCACCACCACCACCGAAAGGGAGATTCGGGGGACAAAAAGTCTCTGTTCCGGCACCCTTCCAGGACGGGGAAGTGCCCCTGGAGCCATCTCCATCGATCTCCACCACCATCTCCATCACCGTTGCTGATTCCCATGATGAGGAGGGAGTAGTTCTTCCTCGAGGGTAAGGGCTCTACCGGTAGCTATGTGTTCATCTCTCTCTTTATGCATGATCTTGTGTTCATGAGCTTTGTAATCAAGTAGATCTACCTTGCTACTCAAGTTCTTCAATAGATCTCTACTCTCCCCATGTGTGTGAAAGTGACAGCGTGCACGCCATGGTGGCACTTAGGCTTGAGTCTACATAAATACTCTTTGTGCTTTAATAGATCTATGCTTTTCCCCATGTGTGTGAAAGTGACAGCGTGCATACCATGTGTGGCACTTTGGCTAGATTGAATATTTGTTATGAGTTATATTTTGAGTTGGTTGTCTCTATGAAATTGTGGTGTTTGTTGGAACCATCTAGCGCTCAAGGTGACATTGTGGGGTTATCTAGATCGGGGAAGGCAGACTTTGAGGAGTGCTGTTATAGCCCTACGGATGATTAGTACAACTGGAGAGTAGTTAAGAGTAGTATCATGAAGAGAGGATATTTATATGACAGAGTGTTCACTAGTGAAAGTATGATCCCTAGGCCTTGTTTATAAATATTGAAACATCGTTTGCATCTAGATTTGTTGCATGTTTGCTTGCTTTAGTCTTTACCTCACCGTCAAACTCCATCAAAGCTATTTTCTGGCACCGTTACCACTTGTATTTCACTATCTCTTCGCCGAACTAGTGCACCTATACACCTGACAAGTGTATTGGGTGTGTTGGGGACACAAGAGACTTCTTGTATCTTGATTGGTGGATTGCTTGAGAGGAAATACCTTTGACCACTTCCTCCCCGAGTTCGATAAACCTTGGGTAATCCACTTAAGGGACCTTCCTGCTGTTCTACAAACCTCTGCACTTGGAGGCCCAACAACTGTCTACAAGAATAGAAGTTCATAGACATCAAGCTATTTTTTGGCGCCGTTGCCGGGGAGGTAAGGTAAATGGTACTCACATCCTCCGGTGTGAGTGCTCGAAGTTATTTCCTTTAGATTATGCAATTTTGTCTTTTTGTTTCTTGTTTTCACTAGTTAGGCTTAATGAAAACAAAAAAAATTAGAGATCTTTATAGTGTTTATCTTGAGTTAGGACATGAAGTTTCTGAAGAGAAAATTAAAAAACCTATGGAGCTTTATTTGCATGCTAATAGCAATGTTATTAGTATGAATTCTTTGGACACCATTATCGCTAATGCCATGGAAACGTCTAAGCTTGGGGAAGCTAGTTTTTATGAAAATCTTTTTAGTCCCCCAGCTTTGGAAGATAGCTATTCTATTGCTTATGATGATACCAAACCTCCAATTTATGATGATTACAATGATGAATATGATATTTTCAGTCCACCTACTATGGAGGATATAGTTAATTGTGATTACAGTATGCCTCCTATATTTGATGATTATGGTGATGAGAATAGTAATGATAGCTATTTTGTTGACTTTGCTCCCACTACAATTAATAAGAATGGCTATTCTTACGTGGAGAGTAATAATCATTTTATATGCATGTGGCTCATGATAAGGATGTTTTATGTGATATTTATATTGTTAATTTTTTTCATGTTGCTACTGAAAGTTATTTTGAGAGAGGGAAACATGGTCTTATGTATCTCAAAAATATTAAGTTTCCCCTCTTTATGTTGAAAATTTTGAAGTTGCATATGTTTTGCTTTCCTATGCTTGTTGCTTTGTGCTTTCATGACTTGTTTATTTACAAGATTCCTATGCATAGGAAGTGGGTTAGACTTAAATGTGTTTTGAATTTGCTTCTTGATGCTCTCTTTTACTTCAATTCATATTTCTCATGAGAGTATCTTCTCAAACTATCAAGCCAAACTTAAAGGCTTTAAAGAAAAGTACTTGTTGGGAGATAACCCAAGAGTTTTCTTGAGTCTTGGAAGTTATTACTTCTGTAATGACCTCTCCTTATCCTTTTTGTTTGCTTTTTTTCCAAGAATGACCTCTAATGAGAGGGAAGTAAGATTTGGGGAGTTGCTGTCCCGAAACAGATTTCTGTCCTCCACCATAAAAATTTGTGAGGAGTCTTTGTAAGTCGGATTAAGCTGAAAATTTATGAATAAATCCCCCAGTATGTTAGATAAATTTTGTTAGTTCATCACTTTTTGATTTGAGCAACAGAAAGTTTTTGAAAAAATCGGTTTCTACCCGCGGGTCTGTTTTGACAGATTTCTGCCATTATTTGCATTTGCTTCTTATTGATTCCTTTTTGAGTTCTCTTTTGGGAATTAAGCTTTTTGAAGGAGTTGCTACAGTAGGATGTGTTTTTAGTGAAAAGTTTTGCTGATCCAAAGCTAAACCCAAGGGTCTATTATCTTTTGAATTCACTAATGTTGCTAATGAAGATTGTGTGAAGTTTTGTATGAAGGAAAAAAATTTAGGTGTATAAAAAGAATGATGTAACGAGATGAAGAATAGACAAAAGCTCAAGCTTGGGGATGCCACCCCGGTGTCACCCTAAGAAATATTCAAGAAGCTTGGAGATTCCCAAGGCATTCCCTTCTTCATCAATAAAAATCTCAGGTCTTTCTAGACACTTCGTTTTTATTGTTTCATGCATAGTTGTGTTGTTCTTGGAGCGTCTTAGTTTTCGTTTTTGGTTTCTTTTGCTTAGTTTTCTTGAGTGAGTTGGTTGATCACAACACACTTCTTTTGGAGAGAGACACACTCTGTTTTCATTGCCTAGAACACTCTAGTTTTCACTCTTATTGTTCTCTGGGTGTTCACTTTTGCTAGCACTGCGTTTAGCCTTAGTTTTCTTGTGCTTTCAGCTTAGAACTTTTTATTTCTTATTTGTTGTTTTGTGAGACAAGCTCACTGGTCTTTATTGATTATTATCCTTGTGAGTTGTTTCAAATAAGTCGATTGGTGTTGGAAATGAGTAGGAAGCTTCATGCCTAAGTGGTACAAAAGGGAGCTTGCATTGACTGTGACTTAGACTTTAGCATGACATTCTAGGTGTTGTTTTGACCTTATGCTTAGTGATTATTGCTGTAGCATGTCTTGTTCCAAACAATTGGGATTGCTTAGTGTGCCTTGAAAAAATTATGTGTTGTTTTAGCATGCAAAAGCATAGTATAGTGGCATTCTCCTTTGATGTTTTGCTTGGGTTGACTTGGCACATGCTCACACCATGTTATGACTCTCAAAAGTCACCATTAGCCTCTATGACCATTTAGTCCTTGACTTGTACTAACACTCTTTGCTTTGATTAGTAATGCTTTGTTGCAGTACATGATTATGGACATTATTGCTCTCTTAGTTGGTTGCTCCCAGTCTTTCGCTAGCCACCACTTGTATGAGTAAGTTCTACTCATGCCTCCAACTCCCAAGAAACCAAGTTATTCCAAAGTGTCCACTATAAACTCCTATGCATGGTGTGTTACACCATTCCAAGTATATTCTTGTTTTCAGCTATCTTCCAATTAAAAATTAATTTGTTATGTGAAAACTTAGTGATTAAAGCCCTCACAAACTTGATGACACACTTTATATTCTTTGACCCTAATAAACTTGAACCATTGTGTCATCTATGTTGTATATGCTTGCACTTATACATTGGAATTAGCAGAACTGTGCTGCCACGGGGAACGTTTTCAACATTGCACTTGTACTTTGTACTCAGTTGATATCATTCTCTTTTGTCTATGGATGTCACCGATGTGAAATAAAGAGGGATCTTGTAAGTCCGTGGAGTTTGTATCATGTGTTAGAGAAACGCCTAGGCCGCTAGCCTAAGCCATGCCTAATCATGGTGGAAACTTGCAGCATCACCATAGTGACATCTATGAAGCATTCTTCATATAAAAAAGATACACATTGAGAAAAGAGGAAAGAGAGGGAAAAAGCACCATATTCCCATGGTAAATAAGAAGATTGATGAGATGCTCATTGTATGCTTGCCTTGTCATTTTGGTTATGGGAAAGATCCTGTACCATGTGCAAGGGGTACCTCGTTTGCGGTTCTCAATGATATGCAAATACTTACAATGATAAGAACTTACAGGTGACTAAAGTTGAGTGGCATGAGGTGTGGCCCTCGTATTCAAGGGACTTGAGATTGCCAACTTATACTTCGTCAAGCATATACTCCATCTTTGTTCACTTTAACCTTAATCACTTCAAGATGCTTATGATAGGGGCAATGAGGGCTGAAAGCTAACAAGTACCATGATTTTTGGAAGCTCTTTTTGAAACTTGAAATCCCTACTTCCTTTATAAAAGGTATTTCTTCGACCACTATTGAGTCTCCACCTTCTACCTTTTAGGCACCATTAAGAGAGCATAGTTGTTATTCTGTGTGCAGTGTCCCAAAGCTTATTGATTGATGCATATTGTGATATTACTTGTTCTTGTGCCATTTGTTTCTAGTCACCCTTGTGAACTTTGAAGGTTTCCTATGCATCTATATTGCTACTCTATGAGGGACAAGCTGATTGCCACTATGCTATGTTTTCTGTATGTGAAACAAACAAACGTTTTTCAATGCATGTTATTCATGATCTTTGTTTGTAACCTTTCATGTTGCATGCATAGTTACTTTGTCTTACTGTTAGAACTCCATCTTCCATGCTCATGTTTAGATTTATTTGTTCCCAGCTTTCAATGCTTGCAAATGGTTTGATCTTGGTTTTGATGGTGCATGTCACCTCAAAAATTATTATTTTTATCACATACCTACTCGAGGACGAGCAGGAGATAAGATTAGGGATTCTTGATACGTCGGAAACGTATCTATATTTTTTGATGTTCCATGCTTGTTTAGTATCTACTTTGCTTTGCTTTTTCTACACTTTGAGGTGTTTTTATATATTTTCTGGAACTAACCTATTAACAAGTTGCCACAGTGCCAGTTGCCTGTTTTCTTTTGTTTTTGGTTCCATAAAGGCAGAAAATCAATATTCTCGGAATTAGACGGGACAAAAGCCAAAGTCAATATTTTACCGTGGGCGACTCGAAGTCCAGAGGGGAGACGGAGAGGCGAACCAGGGCCACCACACCCCCTAGGCACGGGTGGCCCTACCCCACGCCTGGGTAGGGTGTGGGCCCTCCGGCCGCCTCCCAGCCTTCCCTCCTGCGCCTATAAGAAGCCCCCGGGGAGAAAACCCTAAGAATCCATCATACTTCCAGAAAAACCTCCGTAGCGCCGACACCACCGAAAGTGAGATTCGTGGGACAAAAAGTCTATGTTCCGGCACCCTTCCGGGACGAGGAAGTGCCCCTGGAGCCATCTCCATCGATCTCCACCACCATCTCCATCATCGTTGCTGATTCCCATGATGAGGAGGGAGTAGTTCTTCCTCGAGGCTAAGGGCTCTACCGGTAGCTGTGTGTTCATCTCTCTCTTTATGCATGATCTTGTGTTCATGAGCTTTGTAATCAAGTAGATCTACCTTGCTACTCAAGTTCTTCAATAGATCTCTGCTCTCCCCATGTGTGTGAAAGTGACAGCGTGCACGCCATGGTGGCACTTAGGCTTGAGTCTACATAAATACTCTTTGTGATTTAATAGATCTATGCTTTTCCCCACGTGTGTGAAAGTGACAACATGCATACCGTGTGTGACACTTTGGCTAGATTGAATATTTGTTATGAGTTATATTTTGAGTTGGTTGTCTCTATGAAATTGTTGTGTTTGTTGGAACCATCTAGCGCTCAAGGTGACAGTGTGGGGTTATCTAGATCGTGGAAGGCGGACTTTGAGGAGTGATGTTATAGCCCTACCGATGATTAGAGTGTCCAACCGGAGAGTAGTTAAGAGTATTATCATGAAGAGAGGATATTTATATGAGGGAGTGTTCACTATTGAAAGTATGACGAGGCCTTGTTTCTAAACATTGAAACACTGTTTGCATCTAGATCCGTTGCATGTTTTCTTGCTTTATTCTTTACCTCACCGTCAAACTCCATCAAAGATATTTTCTGGCACCGTTACCACTTGTATTTCACTATCTCTTCACCGAACTAGTGCACCTATACACCTGACAAGTGTATTGGGTGTGTTGGGGACACAAGAGACTTCTTGTATCTTGATTGCAGTATTGCTTGAGAGGGAAAACCTTTGAACACTTCCTCCCTGAGTTCAATAAACCTTGGGTAACCCACTTAAGGGAAACTTGTTGCTTTTCTAAAAACTGCTGCACTTGGAGGCCAAACAACTGTCTACAAGAATACAAGTGCGTAGACATCACCGCTCCGCTGCCCCGCCGTCGTGCCCTCCTACCTTATGTCGTCCTCGGCGCCAGAGCCACCCCCCTAGATGTCGTGGTATTGCCGACGAGTACGCCATGGAGGGGTACTCACAGTGCGTGTTTAGAGACGTGGGGTAAGGCGGACGGTTGACGGGTACGAGGTAACACAGCTTACCCAGGTTCAGATCCCACAATGGTGGCGGAATCCTACTCCTGCTATAAATCACTATAGGCAATACGCCGAGTTACAGAGATAGGTTCGCTGTGCGAGGTGTGTGTAAAACGATGCCCTAAAGGCTCCCATAGGCCCGACTTATATAGTCGCCAGGTATTAGGGTTACAGGGAAAAGTCCTAGCCGGACAGGTTACAGAGTTCTACACCGTCTATTACTAGTCTGGTGTATCTTGCACTCCAAGGCTCCGGGTATGCTGGTGACTCCACCGTAGCCTTCCTTTATCCGGCATGGGCCTCCCTTCTGGATCCACCTAACTGGGTCGCCCAGCAGGCCACAGGCCATGCTACCGACTATGGGCCACCCGGGTTAGTCGGATAAGAGACATGCTATGAGGATACCCATATATCATATCCCCAACAGTAGCCCCCGGAGAACTCCGAGATCTTGCGCCGTCTTGCCTCTTCTCGTGGAATGCTCCGTCTAGATGGATGTCGGCAAATTCTCAAGCAACATCTTGTAGTCCTCCCAAAGAACCCTACAAAGATTTCTCCGTCTTTTATGAGTAAGTCGGAGAAATGCTGAATCTTCCATCGTACGCTCCCGTTGTTGGATAAAATCCGTCCATGCTGGAATCTTCGATGGGACGGCTCATCTACCATGTCAGTTATGGCGACGTAGGCTGTAGGTCAGCGATGCCTCGTAACTCACACATGCAGAGAACGTAATCATATCCGATTTTCCCGCGCGAGCGATACGAACCGTTGGCGGCGACGGTTGGAGACGTGGCGAAATTACCGCGCACGTTCACGAACACGTCGTCTACGCGGCAACCGTCCGATTAGCTACACGAATCTTGACGCAGAGTAAGATAAATAGTAACCGTGGGACACTTGCCACTTTTTCACCCCATTCTCTCGCGTCATCGTCTTCCTCCTCCAGCCGCGCGGCTCCTCGAGCTCTCCGCGAAAACCTCGAGAAACCCTAGCCTCGCTCTCTGCACCAGTCACGTTCTCTTCCTCCTCCATGGCTAGCAGCAACTCATCCCCCGTCAATGGCGGCGTCGAGCGAAGCCACGGCGAAGCCGGCGAGCTCCGTCGTCTTGCCCCCAGAGGGCCTGGTCATCCCCGTATTGGCGGTGATTGAAACCATCGGCGGCGACCATAATCTGGCGGCGCTGGAGCCCCTGGAAGAGGAGCCAGACTCGCACAAAGGCGACTGGCGCGGCTCGGACATCACCAGCCGCGACATCCAAGAGATGGTTGCTGAGGGTTACCTCCCCGCAACGGAGGGGCTCGCCCGACGGGCGGCGTCGGCCGGCGAGGTGACCCCTTCTCCCCAAGCCGGAGAGAAGGTGTACCTCAAGGCGCAATTGGTACGCGGCGTTTCTCTGCCCATCTCCCACTTCTTCCTGTCCGTCTTGAATCACTTCAAGGTCCAACCCCATAACCTCTCCCCCAATAGTATCTTAGTGCTTAGCAACTTCGCGACACTTTGTGAGGGTTACCTAGGGATTAGGCCTAGGTTAGATTTGTTTGTATACTTCTTCACCGTCAAACGTGAAGCCGGACACAGTAGGGAGGAGCTTAGGAACTGCGGCACCATAAGCTTCAAGATCCGTCCTGGCCGGCGGTTCCCCGACATCGTCGGCCACGAGTCATGCAAGAACTGGCAACGGACGTACTTCTACGGCCCCGACATCCCTTTGTCGGGCCGAGAAGTAACATACCCGGACTTCGTGGATGGAGCCGCCGCTGAGGTCTCCACATGGCGGTCCCATGCCTCCCTTCCCTCCGACCTCGACGCTTCTCGCGCAATAAGGCGGATCGAGTGGTTCGTAGAGACAGGTCTGACCGGCTTGGACCTAGCCATGTGCTGGTTCATCAGGCGGATCCAACCCCTGCAGCACCGCATGAAGTATATGCACGAGTACACCGGCGACCGAAGGGATACCCTCCGGATCTCCGAGGATAACTTCTCGAGCGACTCCGTCAAGTTCCTCCTCAAGGACATCGTCAAGGTGAAGGATAAGAAGCGTGGCTTCACCCTCACCTACGACATGTTCGTAGACGGAAAGTGCCCAAAGGTAGGCATTTATTTTCCGTATATGACATTGCTCCAGTTTTTCCGTCTTGCTAATACCATCTTGTCTAACACGATGATTTCTCGCCTAACAGCTTAGCGATCTAGAGGAGGGCAACCTGGCTGCCCAAATCAATGATCCAAAGATGAAGGAAGTCACGGTCGTGTCCGACGACGATGCCCCGTTGGCGCGAAATCGGAAGAGCTCCACCTCTGACGCTGCCGACGGAGGTAAGAAGAAGAAGACGGAGGGTGGAGCCTCCAAAAAGAGTACTGCCGCCCTGGAGGCAGAAAATAAGAAAGCCACCGGGATGTTTGCCAAAGCGCCCCCCCCCCTAGTGTAAGCTTCTTATTCTCCGACATTGTCTTATTTTATCTGTCTTATTCCTGTACTTATGCATTTTGCACGTTTCAGGAAGAAAGCCACAACCAGCCTCAAGAAGTCCTCCAAGACTCTTGGGGCTTCTAGAAATATCAAAGATATGCTGCATCGCGACTCCTCTCCCGCCATCGCCCCTGCCACTCCTGCCGTCAAGCCCTCCTCTGCTCCGACAAGCTCCCCAGTCCAGGAGGCACCAGGCCCTTCCGCCATGGAAGTGGACTCTGGCGCTTCTACCGAACTAGCCGTCATCGGCGAGCAGGCGACGCAGGAGAGTGTTGCTCTTCAAATGGCTGAAGATCCGGCTAAGGATGCCATCGGTAGCGGCAAGGCGGTGATGGGAGCTGGTACCTCTGCCAAAGGCGGCGCCTCTGCTCCCCAGAAACCCTTCGAGTTGCCAAAGATTATTTACCCGGTGCTTACGCCGGGTAACACAACTATGGTTCCTAGAGGAGTGCCGTCATCTCCGACGTGCGGTCTTGAGGAGCTACTCCGTCAAGCAGACATCTTGCGAGGAAACATCATTTCCTTTGGCAAGCTGCTGGACGAGAGTGCTACAAACCTCAAGATCATCACGCTTGTAAGTTTTACTTTACCTTTTGCATTTTGTATGAGTATCCCACTATAGCCCCCGAGGATGTAGACGGAAAACCATTGGTTTTGCATCTATATGCTCTAAGAGTGACTAAGTTTGAAAAAACTCTCACTGTAGCCCCCAAGCATTTAGATGGAATGAATTATTCCGACTAGATGCTTTAAGAGTAGCATACACAGTGTTCATAATTTTAAGTGTTGTAGCCCCCAAGCCTCTAGTTGTAACTGAATTAGTTCCGACTAGATGCTTAAAGAAAATCTAAGCATTTTCTGATTTAAAACTTTATACTATAGCCCCCAAGCCTCTAATTGAGAACTGAAGCAACTCCGACTAGATGCTTAAAGAAAAGCTAAGCATATTGCCAAGTTAAAATCTCTCGCTGTAGCCCCCGAGCATCTAGGTGGAAAATTTCCGACTAGAAGCTCCAAGCAGACTAAACAATGACTTGAGTTTGTATCTATTTCCATAGAACAAGAATGCTCAGAGGGTCATGGCCAATGACAAGTACCAGAAGATGCGCGCAGACCTTGAAGCTGAAGAGGTAAAAACGCCGTCTTGAAGGAACAAATCACCAAAAACAAGAGTCTGTTTTCTTTTTGCGCATTTTCGTCTTACTTTTATGCCTTCCTTCTTCGAGTACTCACTGTGTACTTTGCTTTCTCCGACTTGCAGAGCATGTCACCAAGGCCAAGGATATTGTCGAGCAGTCCAAGCATATCCAGCAGCTTGACAGCGAGAACAAGATCCTTAAGAAGGAGAGGGAAGAAATGCTGAAGATGCACGAGGATTCCATGAAAGCCCTGTAGGACTCCGCCTCCGCTGAGATCAATCGCTTGAAGGAGGAGCTTGCGATCCTAAAGGATCAGAAGAAAGCTGCCGATGAGCAAAACCTTCGCCATAGCGAGGCGTTTAAGCTCCTCCAACAAGAGAAGGAATCCTTGGCGGACGTAAATGCAGCGAGGCTAAGGCAACATCATCGAAGTATCCTCCGCCTTGTAGTTCTGTAGTCTGGATACTTAGAATTTATTGAACTCATGCAATGCTTGTCGGAATTTTCAGCGCCTATGGGTTTAACCCGCTCGCCTCCTTCGGACAAGGAATGCATGGTTCTTGCCGGCAACTTCATCAACACCGCCATCACCCAATCCAAAGAGATTGCCAAGCCCCTCCAGATATATATCAAGGCCTCTGAATCCGTGGTGAAGTACTCGGAGATTCTGCGCCGAGCCCCCGAGCGTGTCGCAAGCTGGAAAGCTTCATGCGCACGGGCTGGCGCAAGGATGGCGTTGTCCATGGTGAAGGCACATTATGAAGGCGCCGACATCGACATGGTGACATCTGGTATCCCCGACGTGGATGATGACGGCAAGGAGATCGATCACGAAGCCATCCTATCATCACTCGCGGGTTATGACACCAGGGTTGCCGAGTTGGTGGATGTTGACATCTTCGTGCCCAGGAACTTTCTCGACAATGCCAACCCGGAGTCCTCCGAGTCTCATCACAGTGCCGACGTTGAGGGTGATTCTCCGACTGGTGATGATGCGGCCTCCAAGTCCCCTGCACCCAAAGAGTGAAAAACACTCTGTAATTTCCGTTTCACCTCTGGAGTGTACACGGAAATAACTTGATGATGTAATCTTAAGGCGGAAAACAATTGTTGTCGTATCCTGCTACTTAAGAATTAAGTTTCAGCATGTATATATTTTTTAAGCAAGTGCTGACTTATCCATTACTTTGGTTTTTATGCTTGACTTTTCGTGAGTCGGAAGACTCGTTGTCGGAACCATGCGCTTAGGCGATGATGCCCAATGGCACCGTCAATAACCTGAGCACAAAATCGCCGACAATAAGTGCCGAAAGTCACTACTCCAGAATCCACATAAAAACGACAAAGAATGTGTAGACCAGAAAACTTAAGCTAATGCCCGTAGGCGGAATTTTCACAAGTGCAATCGCAAAGCTTGTGCATAAAGGTTTATATGATCCAAAAATGAACACTAAAGGAGGTAAAAGACTCAACAATATGAGTGAACCAAAGAGCTTTATTTCATTGATCATATAAGAGGTACGCGATTAGATAAAATGCTAAGTGTAGAAAGGACGTAGCTGTGCTATGTTCCATGGCCGATCAAGCTCCGGGTAGTCATCATCCGGGTCACGTCGCTTACGCTTATGATCCTCGTTGGGTCTATCCTTGAGTTCACGATTATCGATAAGGTAGTAAGACCCATTGAGCAGCGCCTTGCTTATGATGAACGGTCCTTCCCATGGCGGGGATAATTTGTGTGACTTCTTCTGCTTAAGTCGGAGTACCACATCCCCCTCTTTAAACGAGCGATGCCGAACGCGGCGACTATGGTAGCTGCGTAGCTTCTGCTGGTAGATGGCGGATCTTTGGCATGCCAAAACGCGCTCCTCCTCGAGAAGGTCCACATCTAGGCGTCTGGATTCTTCAGCGTCATCTTCGTCATAGGCGGCAACTCTTGGTGCATCGTGGAGGATGTCGGAAGGTAGGATGGATTCTGCTCCATATACCATGAAGTAAGGGGTGTATCCGGTGGATCTGTTGGGTGTAGTTCGCAAACTCCATATCACAGATGGCAATTCTTCCGCCCGGGCTCCAGCTGCTCTATGTAGCGGTGCCTCAAGACGTGGCTTGATTCCCTGCAGAATTAATACATTGGCTCGCTCGACTTGACCATTGGATTGTGGGTGTGCCACAGATGCAAGGTCAAGTCTGATGCCTTTGTCCTAGCAATAGGCCTCCACTTCTCCGAGTGACAAGTTGCTTCCGTTGTCGGTGATGATGCTATGTGGGAGACCAAATCTCACCACTAGATCCCGGACAAACCTGAGGGCAGTTGCCCCATCAATATTTCTAATGGGTTTAGCTTCTATCCATTTGGTGAATTTGTCAACTGCTACAAGTAGATGCGTAAATCCACACGGTGACGTTTGTAACGGCCCCACCATATCTAGCCCCCAGACTGCAAACGGCCAAGTTATTGGTATTGTTCGCAATACTTCAGCAGGAACATGTGGTTGTCGGGCATAATACTGGCATCCTGTGCATGTCTCAACCAGCTTGTCGGCGTCCGCCTTCGCGGTCAGCCAGTAGAATCCTTGCCGGAAGGCTTTCGCGACCAACGATCGAGGAGCAGCGTGATGTCCGCAATCTCCAAGATGGATTTCGCGTAGGATTTCCATACCTTCTAGCTGGGAAACACACTTTAGGTATACACCAGTAGTGCTCCTCTTCTAGAGTTGCCCATTGATTATGGTATAACCCTTTGCTCGTCGTACTATTTTCCGTCTTTCGACCTCGCCGTCGGGCAAAGTTCCGTGTTCGAGTACTCCATGAACGGTTTTGTCCAAGCCGGAGGGATCTTTGCCACCATGTCAACGAAAGAGTCAGCTCTATCCGGGTTGTCGATGTCGGTGCCCTTCACGGATGGTGTGCGTAGATGCTCTAAGAAAACTCCTGGCAGAATTTGCTTGCGCCCTGATCCAAGTTTAGATAGTAGATCAGCCGCCTCGTTTTGCTCCCTAGGCACATACTTGACTTCGTATCCCAAGAAGCTCTTGGCTATCTCATCCACTTCGTCACGATATGCCGCCATCATAGGGTTCCGCGCATTCTAGGTGCCAGCCACCTGCTGGGCAACCAAGTCGGAATCTCCACAGCAAACTATGCGCTTGATGCCAATATCCTTGGCTACACGCAGTCAATGAATGAGTGCTTCATACTCCGCCATGTTGTTTGTAGCCTCGAAGTGGATCTATAGAATGTAGTGCAGCTTGTCTCCTTTTGGTGACTGTAGTAGTACACCAGCCCCCAAGCCGTTGAGCAACTTTGATCCGTCAAAGTGCATCACCCAGTACTCTGGTTCTGGCAGTGGAGTAGCATCCGGCATCTGCGTCCAATCTGCAATAAAATCCGCCAAGGCTTGTGACTTAACAGCGTCGCGTCTTTTGTAGGTGATCTCGAAGGCGGCAAGTTCAATGCCCCCAGCGACCCTTCAGAAGCGTCATTGTTGATAATGTCGGACAGTGGAGTCTTGCTCACTACTGTGATTGGGTGCTCCTGAAAGTAATGCCTTAACTTCTGAGAAGCAAGGAATAATCCATAAGCTATCTTTTGGTAGTGCGGGTAACGCTGCTTGGACTCCGTTAAGACCTCGCTTACATAGTAAACTGGTCGTTGAACTCCATGCTCATATCCTGGTTCCTTCCGCTCTACCATGATGACGATGCTGATAACCCGGTTGGTTGCCGCCATGTAAATTAACAGGGGCTCACCAGGCTCGGGTGCTGGAAGGATGGGCGCTGAGGAAAGAATCTCCTTTAGATGCTTCAATGCCGCATCTACTTCGTCCGTCCATATGAATTTGTCCGCCTTCTTCAGCAACTTGTACAGCGGCAGAGCCTTCTCTCTAAGTCGGCTGACAAACCGACTAACTGCTGAAACACAACCTGTTAGTCGTTGGATGTCCTTTAGGCATGTCGGACGGTTTATTTTTAAGATGTCCTTTATTTTCTCCGGGTTGACCTCGATTCCGCGCTGGGAAATGATGAAGCCCAACAGTTTGCCGGCTGGAACCCCGAAGACGCACTTCTTAGGGTTGAGCATCATGTTGTATTTCCAGAGATTGTCAAAGGTTTCTTTTAAGTCAGAGATTAAGTCGTTTGACTTTTTAGACATCACCGCAATATCGTCCACATAAGCATGAACGTTCCGACCAATTTGGTCGTGAAGGCAACGTTGCATTGTCCGCTGGTAGTTAGCACCAACGTTTTTCAGCCCAAAGGGCATTGTGACATAGCAAAACGTGCCGTATGGGGTAGTGAATGAAGTGGCCAATTGGTCCGACTTCCTCATCTTGATCTGGTGGTATCCTGAGTATGCATCGAGAAAACACAAAAGTTCTGAGCCAGCCGTCGAGTCAATGACTTGGTCAATGCGAGGCAAAGCAAACGGATCTTTGGGACATGCTTTGTTCAACACGGTGGAATCAACGCACATTCTTAATTCATTGGTTCCCTTTTTGGGGACAAGTACAGGATTGGCCACCCATCGGGTGTGAAGGACTTCTCGGATAAACTCAGCCTTAAGTAACCTAGCTATCTCTTTGCCAATGGCGCGTCTCTTCTCATCTCCGAAGCGTCGTAGAGGTTGTTTCACTGGTTTACATTTTGGATCTATGTTTAAGCTGTGCTCGGCAAGTTCCCTAGGTAAACCTTTCATGTCGGCAGGTTGCCAGGCAAAGATGTCCCTATTATCACGGAGGAACTCGACGAGCGCGCTTTCCTAATTGGGATCCAGGTTCGTCCCAATGGCGACGGTCTTGGAGGCATCGCCTACCACAAGTTCCACCGGCTTGGTCTCGATGGTGGCCTTGAACGCAGGAGCGGAGTCGGATATCTGTTTCTTCGACGCGGGCATCTCTGAGTCATTGACCTTGCTCTGGATCTCCTTGAATTCTTCGCTGTAGAGGACAGCTTCTGCAATGGCTGCTTCATTGATATTGCAGTCCCTTGCCTTGGTAAAGCTTCCGGATACGGTGATGACACCGTTTGGTCCGGGTATCTTGAGTTTGTTGTAGACGAAGCATGGCTTGGCCATGAACGTGTGGAATATGTCGCGGCCGAATATGACGTGGTACACGCTCTTGAAGGGGACCACCTCAAAGGTCATGCGCTCTTGACGGTAATTATTAACGTCGCCAAAGGCTACCTGAAGCGTGATGCACCCAAGGGACCGAGCCTCCCATCCAGGAACTACGCCATGGAACACGGTGTTGGTCCGCCTTAGGTTTGCCTCTGTCAAGTTCATCTTCTGTAGTGTATCCAGGTACATGATGTTGATGCTGCTTCCACTATCTACCATGAACTTGGTGAACTCCGCGCCGTCAATCAATGGGTTGATGACCATGGTGTACTGGTTCTCCGTGGGCACAAGGTCTGGGTGGTTCGTCCTGTCCCAAGTGATTGGAACCTCCGACCAGCGCAGGTATTGTGGAACTAGGGGGAGAGTGGCCATCAGGATCCTTAGAGAGGTCTTCTGTTGTCGGACGGTGGGGGTGCCAAGGAAAGTGTGGTAGACTGGGGCCTTCTTTGCGAAGGGGTTCTTGACCTTGTCGTCGCTCTTGGCGGCGTGCTTGGGGTCTACGTCCTCGTACATGTCACGTGAATCCTTGGACTCCTCCTCCTTCTTCTTCCCCTTGCCCTTGCCTCGCGGTCTGTTCTTCCGACTTCGCTTGTAGCCGGACTTCGGGTCTTCCTTGAGGTCGTTGACGAACTTGCAGTGTCGATTAGTATGGGTGGCCTTGCCGTTGACATCGAGGTGTACGAGGCACGAAATATCGCGGTACTCCTCGTACGTTTGGGGAACACAGAGCGATGCCGAGTTGGTTTCACTTCCTCGCTGCTGCCCGCGGCCTGCTCCCCTTCCTCGACCACGTTGTCCGCTTTCTCCTCGTCCTGCAAAAGTCATGGCGACCATGTCGGTAGATTGCTTTTCTTCTGGAGCGGTTTTCCGCTTTGTACTGCTATTCCTCCGAGCTTGGGTTGGGACGGCTGTTGCCGGCAAAGAGCCACGAGCATCGTCGTCGGCAACTGCGAACTCACTGGCTAACTGAATCATCTGATTCAAGTCAAGATGATGATTGTCCTGCAAGCGCTTCAGCTTATGTCGGAGCAACGTGCCCCTTTCCAACCCATCGATTAAGGCGGCCATGGCGATCTGGGCGTGCACTCTTGCGCAGGAATTCTTCATATCCAGCCAGCGGGAGAGGTATGTGCGAGATGTTTCATCTTTCTCTTGCACGCACCGCTGTAGATCGCCCACAGTGCAGGGACGCTTTTATGTACCCTCAAAGTTCTTGGTGAATGCTTCTTGCATGTCCAGCCAGTTGTAAATAGATCTCTTCGGCAAGTCGTCGGTCCATTGACGGGCCGTGCCCGCCAACATTAATGGGAGGTACTTGACAGCGACGTTGGGGTTGCCTCCGGCAATCTCCACCGCGTTGCCGTAGTCCTGCAACCATGTGTCAGGCTTGGCGGTGCCATCATAGGGCTTGATGGTCTTGTCAATCCGGAAACCTTTGGGGTAAGTTGCGGACCGTATTGCAGGTCCAAAGCAACGTGGTCCCAGGTATGGTCCTTCCCGGGCCTCGTGGATCTTATCGATCCGCGAACGTGCGTCGTATGGCTCCGGGTTCTTCTTCTTGTTGTCAAGAGGGGACGGGCTGCGTGAACGACGCGGGCCCCTTCCGCCATGGTGAATGCTTGGCAGTGACGGAGGCGGAGGTGGCGGTGGGTTATCCTTCTTGCTGTTACCCTCCTGCGATGCCCCACGCCTGTCGCGGTTGCTTGTCGGACGTGGAGGGTCGTGGTGTGACCTGCTCTTATGTCCTTGGTGGCGCTCTTCATCATGACGGGTCAGTGCCGCGTTGTCGCGGATGACGATGCCGCACTGCTTTGGTGGAGGCATATCCGTGCGATGGTGAGCCTTGTAGTCTTCCTGACGTCGGGGGATCGGGGCGGTGGCGATGGGCGGCGAGGTTGGGCTCTTTCTCCGTGGTCGGAGGATATGGGGATAGCATCCTTCCTGTTGCGCGCATCCCATGGTGGGCGCCAACTGTCGTGGTATTGCCGACGAGTACGCCATGGAGGGGTCCTCACAGTGCGTGTTTAGAGACGTGGGGTAAGGCGGACGGTTGACGCGTACGAGGTAACACAGCTTACCCAGGTTCAGATCCCACAACGGTGGCGGAATCCTACTCCTGCTATAAATCACTATAATGGCAATACGCCGAGTTACAGAGATAGGTTCGCTGTGCGAGATGTGTGTGTGTAAAACGATGCCCTAAAGGCTCCCATAGGCCCGACTTATATAGTCGCCAGGTCCTAGGGTTACAGGAAAAAGTCCTAGCTGGACAGGTTACAGAGTTCTACACCGTCTATTACTAGTCTTGTGTATCTTGCACTCCAAGGCTCCGGGTATGCTGGTGACTCCACCGTAGCCTTCCTTTATCCGGCATGGGCCTCCCTTCTAGATCCACCTAACTGGGCCGCCCAGCAGGCCACAGGCCATGCTACCGACTATGGGCCACCCGGGTTAGTCGGATAAGAGACATGCTATGAGGATACCCATATAGCATATCCCCAACACTAGACGTGGATCCCGCTCCACCTCCGGCTCTACTCCCGCCCTTGCCAGATCTACCCCTTTCGTGGAACAGTATGCAACGCCGGCTGGTGCACCGTCCATCCCCATCGAGCACAGAGACCTGCACAACACAAACTCAAGACTTTGCCCCAACTAACAGTGAGGTTGTCAATCTCACTGGTTGCTGTAACAAAGGATTAAACGTATGGTGTGGAAGGTAATGGTTTGCAACAAGTAAACAGGTAACAATGGAAGATATATCAATGGTAAAGATTGGACCGGGGTCCATAGTTCACTAGAGGTGCTCTCCTTAGAAACAACATGGCATGAAGGGTAAACAAATTACAGTAGGGCAATTAACATGAACTGAGAAAGGCATAACAATGCAATACCAGACAAAAAGATCCTATGAAATTCGATTCGGCAATCCAACAATATACATAGACCGCCATACAACTGGATCTATGACTAGAAATCCACCTTCAGGTTATCATACGAAGCCCCTCCAGTATTAAGTTGCAAGCAACAGACAACTGCTTTAAGCAAAGTGTCCAAGGTAAACAATCCACTTGTTCTATGAACAAGAGACCGTTGTTTTCTCCCTAGTGGAAACACCACATCTACAACCGAAGAGATTTCTGTCACTTCCCTTGGAAACTAGAGGCATGAACCCACTATCAAGCATAAATACCCCCTCTTGGAGTCACTAGCAACTACTTGGCCAAGATAGCTACTAACAATGGATAGCATGCAAGATCACAAACAACACAGACATGATAGAATCAAATAGACAAAACCAATAATCAATCTAACATAGTAATCTCAATACCCATCGGATCCCCACAAACACAACATGCATGATTACAAATAGATTAGATCTTGATCATGAACAGAGCTCACAAGATCTATACATGAAAGCACAAGGAGGAGATACAACCATCTAGCTACTACATGGACCCATAGTCCAAGGTGTAACTACTCACGCATCATACCGGAGAAGAAGGCCTCCGAGATGATCTCCCCTCCGGCAGGGTGCCGGGAAGAACTTCAGACCCCCCCCGATCTAGTGATGATGGTGGCGGCGGCTACATAAGGTTTCGTGGAGTTTTGATCGGGTGCCTAGGGTTTCTGCATCGGGGGCTTCTTATAGGAAACTAGCACTATGGCAACTTGTTAATAGGTTAGTTCCAGAAAATATATCAAAACACCTCAAAGTGTAGACAAAGCAAAACAAAGTAGATACAAAACAAGCATGGAGCATAAAAAAATTATAGATACGTTTCCGACGTATCAAGCATCCCCAAGATTAACTCCTGCTCATCCTCGAGTAGGTAAGTGATAAAAGAATAATTTTTGAGGTGACATGCACCATCAAAACCAAGATCAAACCATTTGCAAGCATTGAAATCTAGGATCAAAGAACTCTAAACATGTGCATGAAAGATGGAGTTCTAACAATAAGACATAGTAACTATGCATGCAACATGAAAGGCTACAAAAAAAGATCATGAATAACATGCATTGCAAAATGTTTGTTTGTTTCACATACAAAAAACATGGCATAGTGGCATTCAGCTTGTCCCTCATAGAGTAGCAAATAGATGCATAGGACACCTTCAAAGTTCACAAGGGTGACTAGCTAGAAAGAAGTAGCACAAGAACAAGTAATAACACAATATGAATCAACCAATAACTTTTTGGACACTGCACACAAAATGGCAACTATGCTCTCTTAATGGTGCCTAAAGGTAGAAGGTGGAGACTCAAATAATGGTGGAAGAAAGGCCCTTCACAAAGGGAATCAGGGATTTCTAGTTTCAAAAATAGCTTCCAAAAATTATGGTACTTGTTATCTTTCAGACCTCATTGCCCTATCATAAGCATCTTGAAGTGATTAAGGTTAAAGTGAACAAACTATGGAGTATATGCTTGACAAAGTATAAGTTGGCCATCTCAAGTCCCTTGAATACGAGGGCCACACCTCATGCTACTCAACTTCAGTCATCTGTAAGTTCTTGTCATTGTAAGTACATGCATATCATAGAGAACCGCCAACGGGGTACCTCTTGCACATGGTACAGGAGCTATCCCATAACCAAAATGACAAGGCAAGCAGACAATGAGCATCTCAACGATCTTTTTATTTACTATGTGCATAGCTTTTTATTGAGGATGCTTCATAAATAGCTCAATATGGTGATGCTGCAAGTTTCCACCATGATTAGGCATGGCTTAGGCTAGCGACCTAGGCGTTTCTCCAACACAAAATACATACTCCATGGACTTAAAAGTTCCCTCTTTATTTCACACCGGTGACATCCATAGACAAAAGAGCATGATATCAACTGAGTACAAAGTACAAGTGCAATGTTGAAAACATTCCCCGTGACAGCACGGTTCTGCTAATTCCAACGTATAAGTGCAAGCATATACAACATAGACGACACAATGGTTCAAGTTTATTAGGGGAAAATAATATAAAGTGTGTCATCAAGTTTGTGAGGGCTTTAATCACTAAGTTTTCACATAACAAAGAGACTTAATAACTAGAAGATAGGTGAAAACAAGAATATACTTGGAATGGTGTAACACACCATGCATAGGAGTTTATAATGGAAACTTTGGAATAACTTGGTTTCTTGGGAGTTGTAAGAATGACTAGAACTTACTCATACAAGTGGAGGCTAGCAAATGACTGGGAGCAACCAACTAAGAGAGCAATAATGGCCATAATCATGCAGAGCAACAAAACATTACTAATCAAAGCATAGAGTGGTATTACAAGTCAAGGACTAAATGATCATAGAGGCTATGGTGACTTGTTCATAGTCATAACATGGTGTGAGCATGTGCTAAGTCAACCCAAACAAAGCATCAAAGGAGAATACCACAATACTATGCTATTGTATGCTAAAACAACGCATACTTCCTTCAAGGCACACTAAGCAATCCCAATTGTTTGGAACAAAACATGATATAGAAATAATCACTAAGCATAAGGTCAAAACACCACCTAGCATGTCATGCTAAAGTCTAAGTCACACTCAATGCAAGCTCCTCTTGCACTTATCAAGCAAGAACTTTCTACTCCTTTCTAACACCAAACAACTTATTTGAAACAACACAGCGAGAATGGGGGTCCAAACTACTTTATTCAAGCAAACTAAACAAACTAAGCAAACCAAACAAAAACTAAGAAGGTCCAAGAACAACACAACTTGTGCATGAAACAATAAAAACGAAGTGTCTAGACATACCTGAGCTTTTTATTGATGAAGAAGGGGATGCCTTGGGCATCCCTGATCTTTGACGCTTGTACCTCTTGGATATTTCTTGGGATGACACCGGGGTGGCATCCCCAAGCTTGAGATTTTGTCCATTATTCATCTCATTACATCATTCTCTCTCTACGCCTGAAATTCTTCCTTCATACAAAACTTCACACAATCTTCATTAGCAACATTAGTGTATTCAAAAGATAATAGACCTTTAGGAGCTTTGGAACAGCAATTTTTTTTAATAAAAACAAAATCTAACATAGCAACTTCTTAAAAAAGCTCAATTCACCAAAAGATAACTCAAAAAGGAATCAGTAAGAAGCAAATGCAAATAATGGCAGAAATCTGTCAAAACAGACCAGCAGGTAGAAACCGATTTTTTCGAAAATCTTATGTTGCTCAAATCAAAAAGTGTTGAACTAACGAAAGTTAGATAACATACTGGGGGATTTCTTCATAAATTTTCAGCTCAATATGAGTTACATATACTCCTTACGAATTTTTATGATGGAGGACAAAAATCTGTTTTGAGACAGCAACTCCCCAAATCTTACTTCCCTCTCATTAGAGGTCATTCTTGGCACAAAAAGCAAACAAAAAGGATAAGGAGAGGTCGCAACTGAAGTAATAACTTCAAGACTCAAGGAAACTCTTGGGTTATCTCCCAACAAGTACTTTTCTTTAACGCCTTTAAGTTAGGCACAAGAAGCAAGAAGAATCAAGTATTTTCAAATGAGGCATTAACCCTCTTGTTCTTTCCTTTCTTACCTTTCTTCTTCTATTTAGGGAAGATATGATTGCTTATTGGAGGATCAAAATGCATAATGCCTTTTCCCACATCTATTATTGCTCCAAGGTGTTTCAGTAGGGATCTTCCAAGTGTGATCTATGCTTTGCTTACACATTCAATAACAAGATAATCAGTAGACACCATTTTCCCTGAGATTTTTGTAAACACACCTTCAGCTATTCCAATGGGAAATAAAGTGGCATTATTAGTAAGAGAGATTTCCTCTCCTCCTTCAGAAAGCCCCCACAGATTCAAAGATTCATAGATATCTTTAGGCATGAGGCAAAATTCAGACATGATATCAATGCGAGCATCAAAAAGTGTAGTATTTATAGAGACTTTGATTGTGGGAAACCACTTTGAAGGCTCATAGTTTATGGGAACATAATCATGGTAATCCCTAAGCGTGTGATAACAACTATTCATAGCAACAATACCGGTCTCAAGAGTGTTAAACCTAGCAAAAATATTTGTGACAGAGGAATACTGAAAAGCTTTTGACGGGGAGTAAAAGGTTGTGGTTGCCTTGTAGATCCCCGACAACGGCGCGAGAAAAGCTTTTTGATGGCTCAGTTTATGTGGAGCCTATTGGCAACCCCAAGAGAAAGGTGTGAAGAGCACAACATCAAGTTTTCCCTCAGTAAGAAACCGAGGTTATCGAACCGGTAGGAGGAAGGAAACGTCACACATGTGTTGTAAGCAACGCGGAGACCTGGACAACACAAACTCAAGACTTTGCCCCAACTAATAGTGAGGTTGTCAATCTCACCGGTTGCTGTAACAAAGGATTAAACGTATGGTGTGGAAGATAATGGTTTGCAGCAAGTAAACAGGTAACAGTGGAAGATGTATGAATGGTAAAGATTGAACCGGGGTCCATAGTTGTTAGATCCCTCCTTTATAAAGGAAAGGATCCCTGTGATTGCAATGCTAGTCCCTGGATCAATGCTAGCATCCACAGTTTAAGATGAAGTACACAGATACAAAGGTCGTTTATTACATTCATTCCAGAGATAAAACATAGTCTTTTACAACTCAGGGCCAAAAGCCTAGTACAAGAGTTTATGGAATAAGTAAATAAACATAAGTCTTCATCTTCATGTGCCACAGGCAAGCATGTTGAGTGTAGACTCATGACTCCTACTCATCATCGGAGTAACCTGCAACATCACAAGTTACAGCCACAGAGGGTCAATACTTTGGAATAGTATTGGCAAGTGATACCTTAGTATATTTTAAGTGGACTATATTACTATATGCATTTGGCTAAGTGTAGCTTGGCTTGCTTTGCTTGAAAATAGGTTTTTCCTATTAGTTGAAATCACTAAGTTTTTCTTTATCAAATCTTCCCAAGAAACCACCAATAGACACTGGGGTCCTTCACCCTTGTTCACCCACAAATTTTACTTTAGAAGTTGGAGTGATGAGATTCTTTTAGCTTCCATGTCTTGATGCTCAAATTGTCCATTGCCTTGGACTAGGCTAAGTACTTAGGTTTTCCATCTGCAGAGGTTGTGCACTTTCCCCACCAGACTTGGTTTCCCAAGACAGGACCTTTCAGAAGCTTTTCCTTAGTCAAATGGACGCGCTCCAACCTATCAACCCAACTACCACCAACTGTCCAAATGACTAAGTTCTAGCAACCTATATGATCAAGGCAGAGCCCATATTGCCAAGTGGTTGCACTATAAGCTCTATCAACACTTGGCCTCCAAATCCCTTTGTGCCTGGGTGGCTTACCACAAGTGAGATACACAACCCAAGTCCATGGCCTTGTGTAACCACTCGACATAACCCATTCCTTCCATTCCACCCAGGAGGTTCATTTGACTTAGTGGTTTTATTAGGAAAGTATAAGTCTCATGACTTAGAAATATTTTCATCATAGTAAGTATAGATTTTCACCAACCCTTGTTTGCTAAATAGCTAGGCTAAGCATGGTAAGATAACTTAACTTAGGAAAATTCCTTAACAATTCTACAATTCTACACTACTTAGGATTTCCCAACTTAGCATTAGGCAAGAAAAATAGCATGCAAGACTTAGCAAAATATCTAATGCTAGTACAAAACATAGGATAGAAATATTCATGAAAATATCACTTGCCTTGGTAGTGGGGAGAGCTGCACTCTTCACAATCACAATCACTAGCAAAATCTACACACAAAATTATAGCATACAATTACACACAATTATATACAATCACAAATAATATGAATGCATGTATGCAAGAATTTACCAAGTGGTGATTTTGAAAATTCTACCAAGCATGCACATGTTTACGAACCTTAACCAGTCACAAGTTTGCCAACTAAACTTATTTGACACCAAAACAAATTACTAAACCAAATCTATACTCAAAATAGCTTTAAACATGTTTCCACATATAAAGTCATTTTAACTGTTACTATTTGTTAAACACATTGGATATTCAGAAAGGTCTTGTTTCACTGAATCCAAGGGTATAAAGTTTGTAAAATTCCAACGTGGCATTCAAAAGTTATAGCAGTTTGAAGTTTGGATCTAAATCTGATTCAAATTTCTGTTTTTGAATTAACCCTAGCCACGTGTCGCAGCCTCACCGGGCGTGCATCGATTCGGTTGGATCGCTACGTGGACCGCACGATCAAAGTGGGATCTGGTGGCTCGGTCTGGCGCTTACCCTTCGTTTAAAATTCTATCCTAGCCCTACGATACAGATCCAACAGCCTAAATCACCCGGCCGGCGGCTTAGCTGCAGCTGTGGCGGCAGACGGCAGTGGCGGCGCCGGCGATACAGGTCACTAGGAGGATAGGGAAGGTACTCACTGAGACCGCAAGGACGTGGGGATGCTCAACTTGTGGACAGCTCGGCAAGGGGCGCTCAGGGTTGCGGTGAATTCCTCGCCGGAGTTGGATCTGGCAACGGTGGCTCTGCTTGAGGTCGAAGGCGACGTTGTGTATCGCTAGGATGCAAACGGAGGATGTGGTTAGATGCAGAAGACCACGGCGAAGATGCGTGCGTGAAAAACTGGGTTCGGGACGGTCTGGACTTACCGCTGGAGCTCGCCGGAGTTGGAGCTGGAGACGGTGGCGGTCAGTCGTCGACGTTGCTGGAGCTACAGGTCATGCGAAGGTAAGTGGGGTGTGTCAGTAGATGCACCGAGACTCACTGGACAAGACAACATGAAAGAGAGGAAGAGGGGAACACGAGACTCACCGGAATTCACCGGCGCGGTCGTCGGAGACGGCGGGGTTGCAGAGAGCAATGTCGCGACTGGGGCGTTCTTGGGATTTGGGGAAGAGAGAGGGAGGGGTTTATGTAGCCTGCTCGCGAGCGAGAATCACTCGTGCCTTAACTCGAATTTAAGCGGCGTAATCGACAGGAAACGGCCGCGTCAATTTGGGGACGAACAAGTCGTGGGGGTGGAGACGACGATGCTCGGGTGGGCGCGGTTGTCGACAAGAGGGGGGAAGCGGGTCCCTTCATCGGTGGCTGGTGGGTGCGAGTGGGTAAATAAAGCGTTTAGGTGTGTGCACTACTGGGCTAGTCTAGGCCGTGTTGGGCTGGGTCGGCCAGATTGGCTGGTCTGGTTATTTTTCCTTCTTAATTCCTTTTCTTTTTCAGATTGAATTTCTAGAAATGGTTTTGGAACCCAAATTCAAATCTGTTTGAATCCAAAGCTTTACAGGACTTTTGTACAATAAATCTTGCTCTTAAATAGGTGTTAAACACATCTGAACACTTCTGAATATTTGGGTCTTTTGAAAATAAATTAAAACTATGCCTTTATGAGAGGTGATAATAGGCATAGGATTTGTTTTAATTCATATTTTGCTTTTGATATTTTGTTCAAGCTTTTGAGACCACTTAAGTTTGAATTCAAAACATTTTGAATGAATAACAGCATCTTTCCCAAAAGCATATAGCACAAAGGCTAGGGTTTTCATACATAAAATAATGAGCCACAAATGCTCCTGTTTTTTAAATGATTTTGAGGAAACCCTAAATGAGGATGAATGCAAGGATGATATTAATGAGTTTTGGAATATGAATTTAGGGATGTTACAAATCTAACCCCCTTAAGATGAATCTTGCCCTCGAGATTCGGATTGGCTAGCAAATAGGTGAGGGTGGTCTTTCCGAAGATCATCTTCTCTTTCCCATGTTGCTTCCTCTTCGGAGTGATGGTTCCATTGCACCTTGCAAAACTTGATAGTTTTTGTCCTTGTGACTCTTTCTGCAGTCTCAAGAATTTTGACAGGCTTTTCTTCATAGGTGAGGTCACTTTCTAGTTGAACCTCTTCCAAAGGTATGGTATCCTTCAAAGAAGATTCTTCCATCTCTGGGTGACATTTCTTAAGCTGACTCACATGGAACACATTATGGACAGCTGACAGAGATTCTGGCAATTCAACTTCATATGCAACTTCTCCCTTGCGACTTAGAATTTTGAATGGCCCAACATATCTTGGCGCCAACTTTCCCTTGACTTCAAATCTTTTCACTCCACGAAGTGGTGATACTCTAAGATAAGCTCTATCCCCAACTTCGTAGGTGACTTCTCTACTCTTAGAATCCGCGTAGCTTTTACATCGGATGTGCTATCTTCAATCTGTCCTTAACCAATTTGACTTTCTCTTCGGCGTCTTTGATAAGATCAGGTCGAAATAAACTCCTTTCTCCCACTCCATTCCATAGCAATGGGGTGGTACACTTCCTTCCGTAGAGTAACTCAAATGGTGCCATTCCAATACTAGATTGATAACTGTTGTTGTAAGAGAACTCTGCGTAAGGCAAGCTTTCATCCCAACTTGCTCCATAATCTAAAGCACATGCCCTCAACATGTCTTCAAGAATCTGATTAGTCCTTTCTGTTTGTCCATCAGTTTGAGGATGAAAAGCGGTGCTGAATTCCAACCTCGTTCCTAAGGATTCATGAAGCTGTCTCCAAAAGTGAGAAGTGAACTGAGTTCCTCTATCTGACACAATACTCTTAGGCACACCGTGAAGGCATATAATTCTGCTCATGTAGATCTTTGCTAACTTGGCACTTGTATAAGTTGTCTTCACGGGTATAAAATGAGCCACTTTAGTTAGGCGATCCACTACTACCCATATGGAGTCATACCCTGACCTGGTTCTTGGTAATCCGGTAATGAAATCCATACCGATATTTTCCCACTTCCATTCAGGAATAGGCAGTGGTTGAAGCAAACCTGCTGGTTTCTGATGCTCCGCTTTTACTCTGCTACACACATCACACAAAGCAATATGTTCGGCGATGTCCCTTTTGAGATTGTTCCACCAAAATCTTTCTTTCATGTCCATGTACATCTTGGTGTTTCCCGGGTGAATAGAATACGGAGAGTTGTGAGCTTCTTGTAGAATCAGTTTCCGCAACTCCGGATCTTGTGGAACACAAATACGTTTCCCGTGCCATAAGGTACCTTGTTCGTCTATATGGAAACTCTTAGCTTTCCCGAGACTTATATTTTCCTTAATCTTTTCAATTTCCTTATCAGTCTTCTGAGCTTCTCGGATCTTGTCCAATAAAGTGGGTTGAACATCTAAGGACATGAGATGTCCTTCTGGCACAATCTCCAATCTGAGTTCTTTGAATTGCTTACACAAGTCATCTGGAAATTCCCTTTTGGTAAGGCCATTTACAAACGTCTTACGACTTAGAGCATCTGCTACTACATTTGCTTTATCGGGGTGGTACTGCAAACTTAAGTCGTAATCCTTGATAAGTTCTAGCCATCTCCTTTGTCTCATGTTGATTTCCTTCTGGGTGAAGATATACTTCAAGCTCTTATGATCGGTGAACACTTCACATCGCTTTCCCAAAAGGTAATGTCTCCATGTTTTGAGTGCATGGACGACAGAGGCTAACTCCAAATCATGAGTAGGATAGTTTACTTCATGAGTTTTGAGTTGTCTCGAGGCATAAGCCACAACTTTACCGTCTTGCATAAGTACGGCACCCAAACCTTGATGTGACGCATCACAATATACTTGGAAATCCTTTTCCAAATCCGGCAGACATAGAACTGGTGCTGTTACGAGTCTCTTCTTCAATTCTTGGAAACTGACTTCACAACCTTCAGACCAAGCAAATTTCTTGTCCTTCTTTAACAATTCTGTCATTGGCTTAGCAACCTTCGAGAAATTCTCAATGAACCTTCTGTAGTAACCTGCTAAGCCGAGGAAACTACGAACTTCTTTCACATTCTTGGGAGATTCCCATTCTGTCACAGCTGAAACTTTAGCAGGATCAACTGCCACACCATCCTTTGTCATAACATGTCCAAGAAAGCCAACTTCCTCTAACCAAAACTCACACTTGCTGAATTTAGCATAGAGTTTATGTTCTCTTAACTTTTCAAGTATCAAGCGTAAGTGTCTTTCATGTTCTTCCTTGCTCTTGGAGTAGACCAAGATGTCATCGATGAAAACGACAACGAACTTGTCTAGGAATTCCATGAACACCTTGTTCATCATATTCATGAAGTACGCTGGAGCGTTGGTTAAACCAAAGGGCATTACGGTGTACTCATACAATCCATACCTTGTGGTGAATGCCGTCTTAGGTATGTCTTGCTCTCTTATCTTGAGTTGAAAATAACCTGACCGGAGATCAATCTTCGAGAACACACATGCTCCTTCTAGTTGATCAAACAAATCGTTGATTCTTGGCAAAGGATATTTGTTCTTGATAGTTACCTCGTTGAGTGAACGGTAATCTATGCATAACCTTTGGCTTCTATCCTTCTTCTCCACAAACAAAACTAGGGCTCCCCATGATGAAGAACTTGGCTGGATAAATCCTTTCTGCAATTGTTCTCCTAGTTGCTTCTTGAGCTCTTTCAGTTCATCAACTGACATTTTGTATGGTCTCTTAGCTATTGGTCCAGAACCTGGTACCAAATCTATCAGAAACTCCACATCTCTATCTGGTGGCATTCCTGGTAATTCTTCCGGAAACACATCCGGATACTCACACACAATTGGTACATTATCCATACTAACCCCCTTAAGAGAATTCAGCTTACTTCCTTTGGATTCAAAGTTAGATCTGAATTTTATTCTTTTTCCTTCTGGGGTTGTGAGTGCAACAGTACGATTAGCACAATCTAGTACTCCTTCATACTTAGCCATCCAATCCATTCCCAAAATTATGTCTAGTCCTTGGGAATCTAGGATTATCAGGCTCACTGGAAACTTATGCCTTCCAAACTCTATGACAAGATCCCGGCATCCAAGACTTACTATCATGTCTCCACCCGGAGAACTAACTTTTATTGGACAACCAATGTTTTCAGATGCAAACCCATTTCTATCAACAAATGCTTTTGATATGAATGAATGAGATGCACCAGTGTCAAAGAGTACAAATGCTGGAATGGAATTGAGTCTGAACTTACCAGCAATGGCATCAGGCTCCTCATAGACCTCCTCCACATTGATGTGGTTAACCTGTCCTTTCTGGAAAGGATTTGGCTTGTTAGATCCTTCCACTTTCTTCTCAGGGCACTCATTAGCATAATGCCCCAGCTTCTTGCACTTGAAGCACTCAACCTGACTGATGTCCTTTTTTGCAGGCTGACTTCCACTTCCACTACCATTTCCACTATAGTGGCTCTTATGTCCACCCTTGTGGTTCTTGTACTTCTCATTGTCATGACTGCGATGATGCTTGTTGTCATGACGGTTGTGGTTGTGGTGCTTGTTGAATTTCCCATGCTTATGGGATCTTGAGCTGCCACTGTCATCATAGTGAGACCGTTTGTGAGATGATCCCGAGCTGTGCTTGTCGGAGTGTTTCCTCTTCCTACTCTCGACTTGTTTCATTTTACTCTCCAAAATAGCAGCCTTGTCACACAAAGACTGGTAAGTTGGAACATATGCCACAGACAGCTGTAGATTCAGCTCATCATTCAAGCCCTCCAAGAATTTTTCCTTTCTTTTGGCATCTGTGTCAACTTCATCCGGTGCATAACGCGCCAGATTGTTGAACTCTTCTATGTATTCTGCCACGCTACGGTGGCGCTGCTTCAGGTTGTGAAACTCCTTATTTTCAGACTCGTCATTCCTGATGAGATATGAGCAGTGCGAAAGCCATCTTCGAAGATAGCCCAAGTCACCTCATCAATAGGAGTGGTGATTTGGAAGTTGTCCCACCATGTGGCGGCTGGTCCTTCCAACAGATGTGCTGCGAACCTGACTTTTTCAGCATCCGTGCAGCCCATGGTCACTAAATCTTTGTTCACAGAACGTAGCCAGTCATTGGCTACCATGGGATCAGTTGTTCCCGAAAACTTATCTGGCCTCAGACGCAGAAATCTGGTGAGCATATCAAAACCCGGAGGGTTGTTGTTGTTGTTGTTGTTGTTATTCTTGGGGTTGTTGTTGTTATTGTTATTCTGGTTTTGAATGAATGTTGTCATCATTTGCATAAGCTGTGTTTGCGCATTCATCATTTGTTGCATTTCCGGGGTGATGTTGTTGGGGTTGGGGTTTGCGCGACAGGGAGGCATCTCTGGTTTGTTCAAATAGATAAGAATGAGATACCCATAGATGTTTTATGCACAATACATCACAAGCAAATCATATAGCATGCAATTCAAGAATAAAAGTTCAACAACCAGATAATAGGTTCATGAAATAAAACACACAAGTGGCAAGCCATCCACATGTCGGATGGTCCAATAATGAGTTCACAAATAACAAGTACGAATATAAAAGATAAACGAGTAGTCAAGTCTACTCATCAGCATCAATCTCCTCCTCGACGAAGGTAAGACCTGCGTTCTCCATCGCGGTCTTGTTCTCCTTAATCGTAGTGGTCAAGGAATCGACCTTGGCCTTGAGAGCCCTCTTCTGGGAGCGAAGCCTCTCAATAACCATCTGCTGCTGCTCAAGCTCGAAATACTTGGACTTCAGTTCCTCGGTCATGTCCCGGATCTTCTTGTTCCTATCCTGGACGCGTTTCTCCTGACTCTTGAACTTGCGGTCCTGGGCCTCGAACTTCGTCTCCATTTCCTTGATCATCTCATCCTGCTGTGCGAAAAGCTTGTCCTTCTCGCGAAGATGCACCTGGAGCTCGTCATTGCCAAGCATGACGTTCGTCCTATCCGTGTCCACGTGCCTGAGGAGAGTCTCTAAGTCCTAGAGGTAGAGACGTATCGGCTCTGCCACGTCCCTCGAGTCATCCTCAAAGTTGATGGACTCTCCATCAACATCACGCCTTCCGAAGACGTGGAAGTGAGTGCCCCTAACCTGTCGGGAGTGACGGCCTAACAGACGTCCTATCAGGTCCTGCATGACTACCTCCATGCCTCTCTCCCTGTCGTTGTGCATCAGCTTGAAGACGATGGCCTCTGTAGTAGGCTCAGTCTGGCGTCCTGGCTGGTTCACCTTGAAGCCCCAGAGGTCCTTCCTCTCGAACTTGGTGAGTGGGTACACCGTGATGGTGGGAAGAGGGAGATCGAGCAAAGTGGTAAGCTCAATGATACGGGGTCCGAAACGGGTAACCTGGAGCTCCTCAACGGTGTTGATGGTAATAGGCATCTATTTATAAGATTGAAAAGTTAGAACAACACAATTTAAGATAAATTCAAGACAACCATCTCATACATAACCATGGAACACAAACATCACACAAGTCATGCATACATAAATCCATTACATCATTCAAGGTCCAAACTTATTTAAGGTATCATTTGGAAAATAAGGTGATAGATGGTGGTCCACTAACAAAGTGTGCTCATAGGCCTATCTCACTGGATCTGGTGGCTATCACAATGTTTCTAGAGGCAATCCACCTATCCTGTTCACATGATTCCATCACTAAGTCTATTATATCTCCCATTAACTCTTGGTTGGTGGCTTCCAACTCTTGGGTAAGTTCCTTCTCTTTCTCTAAGTCTTTTTGGAGGTTGAGCATTCTGCACTTGACTCTAGCACTTAGTTCTTTGATAGTCCTCCAAGCTGCATCTCTGGCTGACTCAAAGAATGTGGTGTGCATTACAGTGTTGGTGTACATGCAGAATCCCCTTTCTTTGTGGTTGTCTTCCTTGTTTTTGTACAAGTGAAGTTGCACCCACCAATACTCCAATCCTTCATCCATCACTGGAAAGCCCTTGTACACAGCTGCACCATGTGCTTCCATTGCCACCATGAGGTCCTTGAGAATATTGGGAAACTCAGTTTCACACTCCAAGGTCATGGTCATGAGTGGTCCTTTCTTCATGGCTTCGTTGATGGAGTTCATCTACAAATGGAGTTGAGAATGAAAAGATTAGAAAAGTTTTACGAGAAGAATAGACAAGTGTAGAAGTAGTTGAAAATTTTTCCTTAGTGGTTTTCAAATCCTAGGGTCATAATCCTACAGGCAACACAGTGCTCTGATACCATCTGTTCTTATAAAGGAAAGGATCCCTGTGATTGCAATGCTAGTCCCTGGATCAATGCTAGCATCCACAGTTTAAGATGAAGTACACAGATACAAAGGTCGTTTATTACATTCATTCCAGAGATAAAACATAGTCTTTTACAACTCAGGGCCAAAAGCCTAGTACAAGAGTTTATGGAATAAGTAAATAAACATAAGTCTTCATCTTCATGTGCCACAGGCAAGCATGTTGAGTGTAGACTCATGACTCCTACTCATCATCGGAGTAACCTGCAACATCACAAGTTACAGCCACAGAGGGTCAATACTTTGGAATAGTATTGGCAAGTGATACCTTAGTATATTTTAAGTGGACTATATTACTCTATGCATTTGGCTAAGTGTAGCTTGGCTTGCTTTGCTTAAAAATAGGTTTTTCCTATTAGTTGAAATCACTAAGTTTTTCTTTATCAAATCTTCCCAAGAAACCACCAATAGACATTGGGGTCCTTCACCCTTGTTCACCCACAAATTTTACTTTATAAGTTGGAGTTATGAGATTCTTGTAGCTTCCATGTCTTGATGCTCAAATTGTCCATTGCCTTGGACTAGGCTAAGTACTTAGGTTTTCCATCTGCAGAGGTTGTGCACTTTCCCCACCAGACTTGGTTTCCCAAGACAGGACCTTTCAGAAGCTTTTCCTTAGTCAAATGGACGCGCTCCAACCTATCAACCCAACTACCACCAACTGTCCAAATGACTAAGTTCTAGCAACCTATATGATCAAGGCAGAGCCCATATTGCCAAGTGGTTGCACTGTAAGCTCTCTCAACACTTGGCCTCCAAATCCCTTTGTGCCTGGGTGTCTTACCACAAGTGAGATACACAACCCAAGTCCATGGCCTTGTGTAACCACTCAACATAACCCATTCCTTCCATTCCACCCAGGAGGTTCATTTGACTTAGTGGTTTTATTAGGAAAGTATAAGTCTCATGACTTAGAAATATTTTCATCATAGTAAGTATAGATTTTCACCAACCCTTGTTTGCTAAATAGCTAGGCTAAGCATGGTAAGATAACTTAACTTAGGAAAATTCCTTAGCAATTCTACAATTCTACACTACTTAGGATTTCCCAACTTAGCATTAGGCAAGAAAAATAGCATGCAAGACTTAGCAAAATATCTAATGCTAGTACAAAACATAGGATAGAAATATTCATGAAAATATCACTTGCCTTGGTAGTGGGGAGAGCTGCACTCTTCACAATCACAATCACTAGCAAAATCTACACACAAAATTATAGCATACAATTACACACAATTATATACAATCACAAATAATATGAATGCATGTATGCAAGAATTTACCAAGTGGTGATTTTGAAAATTCTACCAAGCATGCACATGTTTACAGAACCTTAACCAGTCACAAGTTTGCCAACTAAACTTATTTGACACCAAAACAAATTACTAAACCAAATCTATACTCAAAATAGCTTTAAACATGTTTCCACATATAAAGTCATTTTAACTGTTACTATTTGTTAAACACATTGGATATTCAGAAAGGTCTTGTTTCACTGAATCCAACGGTATAAAGTTTGTAAAATTCCAACGTGGCATTCAAAAGTTATAGCAGTTTGAAGTTTGGATCTAAATCTGATTCAAATTTCTGTTTTTGAATTAACCCTAGCCACGTGCCGCAGCCTCACTGGCGCGTACCGATTCGGTTGGATCGCGCTCTGTGGACTGCACGATCAAAGTGGGATCTGGAGGCTCAGATGCGCGCTTACCCCTTCGTTTAAAATTCTATCCTAGCCCTACGATACAGATCCAACGGCCTAAATCACCCAGCCAGAATCTGGCGGCGCTTAGCATGTGCGGCGGCAACGGCGAACGGTGGCGGCGCGATACAGGTCACTAGGAGGATAGGGAAGGTACTCACCGAGACCGCAAGGACGTGGGGATGCTCAACTTGTGGACAGCTCGGCAAGGGGCGCTCAGGGTTGCGGTGAATTCCTCGCCGGAGTTGGATCTGGCAACGGTGGCTCTGCTTGAGGTCGAAGGCGACGTTGTGGATCGCTAGGATGCAAACGGAGGATGTGGTTAGATGCAGAAGACCACGGCGAAGATGCGTGCGTGAAAAACAGGGTTCGGGACGGTCTGGACTTACTGCTGGAGCTCGCCGGAGTTGGAGCTGGAGACGGTGGCGGTCAGTCGTCGACGTTGCTGGAGCTACAGGTCATGCGAAGGTAAGTGGGGTGTGTCAGTAGATGCGCCGAGACTCACTGGACAAGACAACATGAAAGAGAGGCAGAGGGGAACACGAGACTCACCGGAATTCACCGGCGCAGTCGTCGGAGACGGCGGGGTTGCAGAGAGCAATGTGCATGACTGGGCGTTACGTGCTTGGGATTTGGGGAGAAGAGAGAGGGGAAGAGGGGTTTATGTAGCCTGCTCGCGAGCGAGAATCACTCGTGCCTTAACTCGAATTTAAGCTGCGTAATCAACAGGGAACGGCCGCGTCAATTTTGGGGACGAACAGGTCGTGGGGGGTGGAGACGACGATGCTCGGGTGGGCCGCGGTTGTCAGCGAGAGAGGGGAGTGGAAGCGGGTCCCTTCTTTCAGTGAGCTGGTGGGTGCGAGAGTGGGTAAAGAAAACGTTTCGCGGGGTGTGCACTACTGGGCTAGTCAGGGCCGTGTTGGGCTGGGTCGGCTGGTCAGTTATTTTTTTCTTCTTAATTCCTTTTCTTTTTCAGATTGAATTTCTAGAAATGGTTTTAGAACCCAAATTCAAATCTATTTGAATCCAAAGCTTTACAGGACTTTTTTACAATAAATCTTGCTCTTAAATAGGTGTTAAACACATCTGAACACTTCTGAATATTTGGGTCTTTTGAAAATAAATTAAAACTATGCCTTTATGAGAGGTGATAATAGGCATAGGATTTGTTTTAATTCATATTTTGCTTTTGATATTTTGTTCAAGCTTTTGAGACCACTTAAGTTTGAATTCAAAACATTCTGAATGAATAACAGCATCTTTCCCAAAAGCATGTAGCACAAAGGCTAGGGTTTTCATACATAAAATAATGAGCCACAAATGCTCCTGTTTTTGAAATGATTTTGAGGAAACCCTAAATGAGGATGAATGCAAGGATGATATGAATGAGTTTTGGAATATGAATTTAGGGATGTTACAATAGTTCACTAGAGGTGCTCTCCTTAGAAACAACATGGTATGAAGGGTAAACAAATTATAGCAGGGAAATTGACAGGAACTAAGCAAGGCATAACAATGCAATACCAGACAAAAAGATTCTATGAGATTCGATTGGGCAATACAACAATATACATAGACCGCCATCCAACTACATCTATGACTAGAAGTCCACCTTCAGGTTATCATCCGAACCCCCTCCAGTATTAAGTTGCAAGCAACATACAACTTCTTTAAGCAAAATTTGTAAGGTAAACAATCCACTTGTTCTGTGAACAAGAGACTATTGTTTTCTCCTAGTGGCAACATCACATCTACAACTGAAGATATTTCTGTCACTACGCTTGGAAACTAGAGGCATGAACCCACTATCGAGCATAAATACCCCCTCTTGGAGTCACTAGCAACTACTTGGCCAAGATAGCTACTAACAATGGAGAGCATGCAAGATCACAAACAACACAGACATGATAGAATCAAATAGACAAAACCATTAATCAATCTGACATAGTAATCTCAATATCCATCGGATCCCCGCAAACACAACATGCATGATTACAAATAGATTAGATCTTGATCATGAATGGAGCTCACAAGATCTATACATGAAATCACAAGGAGGAGATACAACCATCTAGCTACTACATGGACCCATAGTCCAAGGTGGAAATACTCACGCATCATACCGGAGAATAAGGCCTCAGGGATGATCTCCCCTCCGGCAGGGTGCCGGGAAGAACTCCAGACCCCTCTCGATCTAGGGATGATGGTGACGGCGGCTACAGAAGGTTTCGTGGAGTTTTGATCGGGTGCCTAGGATTTCTGCATCGGGGGCTTCTTATAGGCGAAGAGGCGACGCTGGGAGGCGGCCAGGGGGCCCACACCCTACCTAGGCGCGGGGTAGGGCCCACCCGCGCCTAGGGGGTTGTGGCGGCCTGGTTTGCCTCTCCATCTCTCCTCTAGACTTCGTGTCGCCCATGGTAAAATATTGACATTGGCTTTTGTCCCGTCCAATCCCGATAATAATGATTTTCTACCTTTCTGGAACCAAAAACAGAAGAAAATAGGCAACTGGCACTGTGGCAACTTGTTAATAGGTTAGTTCCAGAAAAGGTATAAAAACACCTCAAAGTGTAGAAAAAGCAAAGCAAAGTAGATACAAAACAAGCATGGAGCATCAAAAATTATAGATACGTTTCCGACGTATCAATCGTCTCCATTTTGTGGGTTGATTATTGGCAGTATTAGAACGCGAGTCGCTGGTGCTCAATTAACTGCCTTGATTTTCGAATAGGATTGATCCAGTGCTGGCGTAATTCGTGGTTGTGAACAATATCTCTCTGGATATTACTTCCCAGTGGTGGTCTCAACCTCCATAACTCTCAGAGATAGATAAAATCTGTGACATCCCTAAAATCATGTTTTCAAAGATTGCATATCATTCATGCATGCATATCATTTAGGGATCAATTTCAAACTCATTTCAAGAAAACAGAAGCACTGAGTACTATTATTTTATGTGAGCAAGCATTGATCTAATGCCACTCTCAAGTGAGAAAATATTTGTTTTAAACCAAGTTTAGTTTTCTCTTAAGTTGGTTTGGTTGTGTGCCAAGACTTGGACAAAAATTTACAAAACAAATATGGTTTTAATCCATTTTCAAAACCTATTCAAATCATGTGCAAAGGCACTGTTTATTTTGATTTTTTCAAAAAGGACCAATCAAGTACAGAGAGACAACATGGTTTTATGCCCAAAAGTACGAAGGTTACACTTTACAAAAATCCAGAAAAAGATTTGAATCCAAATGCTTTTGATTTCATTTGAAAATGATTCCTGAAAATCAAATTAGAAAAAGAAAAGTGTTTAGAAATCTGTACTGGGTCTGGCGCCACGTTTTCGGCCCAGCAAGCAAAGCAGCCCACCCGGGCCACCTCTCTCTGCCTTCCCTCACTGCATCCGCGCACACCCCACTCGCTGACCACTGGGCCCCGCAGCCATGTCACCTCGTCGTCCCTAAATCACGTCTGCGACCGGCGCCGCCGCGGCCGTTTCCTCCCCGACGCAAATGCGCTTAATTGGCATTGATTGCTCGCGAGATTCTCGCCCCTGCTATGCCTACATAACCCCCACCCCTCTGCGACCATTTCCCCTCACTCAGCGCCCCCTCTCCGCCACCAGGCTGCCCACACTCTCGCTTGCACCGCTGCAGTACCGAGCAACTCCGGCGTGCGATTCCGGTAAGCACCGCCCGCCCCTGTCTCTGATTCATACGAGCGTGATCAGCGTTTCCTTGCGCATCTTCTCATGCCTTCCTTTTTCTCTGTATCGTCCTAGAGCGTCGTCATCGTCCACCTCTAGAAGCAATCGATGCTCAGCGCAACTCTGGCGACCCCTCCTGGTAGTTCCCGACCACCCCTTCTTAGCGCGCACCAGAAACTCACCCCCGATGACGCCAGAGCTTGCCCGACGACAGGCTCCACTCCGATGAGCAATAGCAGCCAAATCCGAGCGCCCCTGTTCCTCCCTTGACCACCTTGAGCTTCACTTCAGTCCCGCGAACACGGTAACCACCTCCACTCCTCCCCGTGTGATCTGAATTGCCGGCAACATCTCTGACAGAGCCGCGTCGCCGCATCGCCGCCGCTAGCGCCGCCCGTCTGTGGTCGTTTGATCTATGGCCGTAGGATCTAGATCCAGCGATTAGAAATAGACCTGTAGCGAAGCGGTACGAGCAGATCTGGGTCGTGCGTGTTAAGCTAGATCTAACGGCCCGTGAGTGTGATTCGGTGCGAAGCGGTATCAGCCAATCAGAGAGCGCCGTGTGGCTGGTTCTTTGTTTTAAAAACAGAATTTAGATCTAATTGTGTTTCAAACTTGCAAAATTCATAACTTTTGATCCACACGTTCAAATTTTACAAATTTTATATCATTGGAATCAGGAGAGAAAATCCTATGTGTTTATGCAATGTTTTTAATGTTTTGCCTCTGTAAAAATGGTTGTTTTTACAGAAACATTTGTAGGCTTAATTTGTGTATAGTAATTATTTGAAAAATGTTTTGTTGTTAAAAAAAAGTTTATTTGGTATGTTTGGGACTTGTTTATGATTCAGTACTGTATAATTGTCTTGTTTGGTGTAGGAAATCATCACATGGCATTTTGCATGCATTCATATATTTTTGTTTGTATATATTTTGTATGTGATTTTGGTGCCATTATTTTATGTGTAGATTTTGGTGCAAATAGTGATTCTGATTGTGAAGATTGTTGCTACTCCCCAAACTACCAAGGCAAGTGGTGCTTCATGATTTCATTCCTATATTTTTTTCAACTATGCACTAGAAATATTTTGTATAGGACTTGCATGAATATTTTGATAAGTATCTATATGCTTTGCTTGGGAAATCCTAGTAGTTGTAGAATTGTTAGAAATTTCTCTAAGTTAAGATGATTACCATTTCCATGCTTAGCCTAGCTAGTAGCAACCAAGGGTGGTTATATATTCATGCTATAAGAAATATTTCTATGTCTGTTGACTTGTGTTTTTGCTTAATAAAACAACTAAGTGAATGAAACACCTGGGTGGAATGGAAAGAATGGTTTATGTTGAGTGGTTACACAAGGCCCATTTCTATGGTTTACCTTGTGTATCTCACTTGTGGAAAGCCACCCAGGAGCAAAGGGATTTGAGATGCCAAATGTTAAGAAGCTTCTAGTGCAGCCACATGGCATTATGGGCTCTGCCTGGATCATATAGGTTGCAATAACTTAGCCATTTGGACAGTTGGTGGTAGTGGGATGATAGGTTTGGAGCGCGTCCATTTGGTCTAAGGGAAGGCTTCTGAAAGGTCCTGTCTTGGTGAAAATCAAGTCTTGTGGGGAAAGTGCACAACCTCTGCAGATGGAAGAAACTAAGTACTTAGCCAAGTCCATGGTATTGGACAACTTGAGCATCAAGACATGGAAGCTATCAAGAATCTCCTCATCCCAATTTCTAAGTTAAAACTTGTGGTTGAACAAGGGTGAAGGATCACCAATGTCTATGGTGATTCCTTGGGAAAGTTTTATCAAAGAAAAACTTAGTGTTTTCAACTGATAGGTAAAATCTATTTTGAGCAAAGCAAGCCTAAGCTACACTTAGCCAAATGCATATAGTGTCTAGATTGATAATATTCTACTAAGGTATCACTTGCCAATACTATTCCAATGTATTGACCCACTGTGGCTGTAACTTGCGATGTTGCAGGTTATTCTGATGATGATTAGGGGTTATGGGTCTACACTCAACATGCTTGCCTGTGGCACATGAAGATGAAGACTTATCTATCTTATTATATATTTGAACTCTTGTATTAGGCCTGTGGCCATGGAGTTTGTAAAAGACTATGTTTGTCTCTGGAATGATATGTAATAATGACCTTTGTTTATGTGTACTTCATCTTAAACTGTGGATGCTAGCATTGATCCAGGGACTAGCATTGCAATCACAGGGATTCCTTACCTTTATAAAGGGAGGGATCTTACAGATGGTATCAGAGCACTGTGTTGCCTGTAGGATTATGACCCTAGGATTGGATTAGAAACCACTAAGGAAAAAATTTCAACAACTTCCACACTTGTCTTTTTCTGATCGTAAGCTTTTATAATCTTCTTTCTCATCTCTATTTGTAGATGAACTCCATCAACGAAGCTGTCAGGAAGGGACCACTCATGACTATGCCTTTGGAGTGTGAGACAGAATTCCCCAAGGCTCTCAAGGACCTCATGGTTACCATGGGAATACATGGTGCAGCTGTCTACAAAGGTTTCCCCGTGATGGATGAAGGAGTGGAGTACTGGTGGGTGCAACTTCACTTGTACAAAAACAAGGAAGACAACCACAAGGAATTAGGATTCTGCATGGTCACCAACTCAGTGATGCACACCACATTCTTTGACTCTGCAAGGGATGCAGCTTGGAAGGCCATCAAGGAGCTTGGTGATAGACTCAAGTGCAGAATGCTAAACACCCAAAATGACCTTAGGGAAGAAAAGAAGCATACCCAAGAGTTAGAGACTACCAACCAATGTTTAAGAGAGGACATCATAGACTTAGAAATGGAGTCATGTGATCAGGATCGATAGATTGCCTCTAGGGATGCCCTGTTAGCCAACTTGGCAAGTGAAATGGGATTGTAACATACTTCGTTAGTTGGAACACCACACTTATCATTTTATTTCCAAAAATGTTGTCTAAATAAGTTGAACCTTGGATGCTTGTAATTGATTCATGTATGCCATGACTTGTGTGTGTTGATTGCCAAAGATATGAATGTGATGCCTTGTCTTGTGATTTATCTTTAATTATGTTGAATCTAACTTTTTCTATCTTATAAAATAGATGCCTAATGTTACTATCAGCACGGCTGAAGAGTTCAAGGGAAATCGTTTTGGCACTCGTCTTATTGAGCGCACTAGTCTGCTCAATCTTCCGCTTCCTAGCATCATGATGCTTCCCCTCACCAAGTTCGAGAGGAAGGAACTTTGGGGCTTCAAGGTTACTCAGCTAGTATGCCAGACTGAGCCAACCACGGAGGCTATCACCTTCAAGCTCATGCATGATGACAAGGAGAGAGGCCTAGAGGTAGTCATGCAGGATTTGCTTGGACGTTTGCTAGGGAGACACTCTCGGGAGATTAGAGGTACTCACTTCCACGCCTTCGGTATACGTGACGAGGATGGTGATGCCATTGACTTCAAGGATACTGCTAGAGAGACGGCAGAGCCGATTCGTCTATACCTCCAGGACTTAGAGGTTCTTCTTAGGCACCTATATACTGATAGGACCAACGTCATGCTTAGCAATGACAAACTCCAGGTGCAGCTTCATGAGAAGGACAAGCTCTTCGCGGAGCAAGATGAGATAGTCAAGGAAATGGAGGCCAAGTTCAAGAGTCAAGAGAAAAGAGTCCAAGATAGGAACAAGAGGATTCGAGACATGACTGCAGAACTAGAGGCCAAGGACTTCGAGCTTGAGCATCAGCAGGTGGTGATTGAGAAACTTCGCTCACAGAAGAGGGCTCTCAAAGCCAAAGTAGATGCCTTGACTACCAATGTCGAGGAATACAAGACCGCAATGGAGAATGCAGGTCTTACACTTGTTGATGAGGAGGTTGATGCAGAGGAGTAGTGATGACTACTCATTTACCTTTTATTTACCATGCTTTTGATTATTGAGTCGCAATGATCATCCAACATGTGGATGGCTTGCTATTGGTGTGTTTACTTTTCAAAACTTGTTGCCTATGTTGTTGAACTTTCGTTATTTTGATGCTTGTTTATGATTGTCTGTGTGATGTATTGTGCATGTTAAGCATCTAAGGGTATCTCATTCTTATCCTTACTGAAAACCACAGATGCCTCCTCGACGTGCCAATCCCAACCCGAATAACAACAATGTCACCCTAGAGATGCAGCAGCTGATGACAGCTCAGACGCAGCTGATGCAGATGATGACCACTTTCATACAGAATCAGAATAACAACAACAACAACAACAACAACAACAACAACAATCAGAACAATCCACCAGGTTTTGACATGCTCACCAGATTCCTAAGATTGAGGCCAGCAAAGTTCTCAGGAACTACTGATCCCATGGTGGCCAATGATTGTCTACGCTCTATGAACAAGGATTTGGTAACTGTTGGCTGTACTGATGAAGATAAAGTCAGATTTGCAGCAGACTTGTTGGAAGGACCAGCAGCTACATGGTGGGATAACTTCTAGATCACCACTCCTATTGAGGATGTGACATGGGCTATCTTTGAAGATGGTTTTTGTACAGCTCACATCTCATCCGGAGTGATGAGTTTGAAGAAGAAGGAATTTCATAACTTGAAGCAGCGCCACCGCAGCGTGGCTGAGTTTATTGAGGAGTTCAAAAATCTGGCGCGTTATGCACCGGATGAAGTTGACACTGATGCTAAGAGGAAAGAGAAGTTCCTCGAAGGACTGAACGATGAACTGAACCTGCAGCTATCTGTGGCCTATGTCCCCACTTATCAGTCTCTTTGTGACAAGGCTGCCATCTTAGAGAGCAAGATGAAACAGGTTGAAAGCGGGAAGAGGAAGCACTCTGATAAGCACAGCTCGGGATCGTCTCACAAGCTTTCCCATTATGATGATAATGGGAATTCTGTATCCCACAAGCATGGAAAGTACAACAGCCACCACAAACACAACCGTCATCATGACAACAAGCATCACCGTAGTCATGACAATGACAAGTACAAGAAGCACAAGAGTGGATACAAGAGCCACCACAATGGAAGTGGAAGTGGTAGTGGAAGCCAGCCTGTCAAGAAGGATCTTAGTCAGGTTGAATGTTTCAAGTGCAAGAAGATGGGGCATTATTCAAATGAATGCCTAGAAAAGAAAGTTGAAGGACCCAACAAGCCCAACCCTTTCCAGAAGGGTCAAGTGAACCACATCAAAGTGGAGGAAATCTATGAAGAGTCAGATGCTGTGGCTGGTAAGTTCAAACTCAATTCTACTCCAGCACTTGTTCTTTTTGATACTGGTGCATCACATTCATTCATATCAAAAGCATTTGTTGATAGAAATGGGTTTCCAACTGAAAACATTGGGTGTCCAATAAAAGTAAGTTCTCCAGGTGGAGATATGATAGTGAGTCTTGGATGCCGGGATCTAGTAATAGAGTTTGAAAAGCATAAGTTTCCAGTGAGTCTGATAATCCTAGATTCCCAAGGACTGGATGTAATTTTGGAAATGGATTGGATGACCAAGTATGAAGGAGTACTAGATTGTTCTAATCGAACTATTGCACTCACAACCCCGGAAAAGAAACGGATAAGATTCAAGTCTAACTTTGAATCGAAAAGGAGTACGCTAAATTCTCTTAAGGGGGTTAGCATAGACAATGTGCCAATTGTGAGTGAATATCCAGATGTGTTTCCGGAAGAATTGTCGGGAATGCCACCAGATAGAGATGTGGAGTTTCTTATTGATTTGCTACCAGGATCGGGACCAATAGCAAAGAGACCGTAAAAGATGTCAGTTGATGAGTTGAAAGAACTCAAGAAACAACTTGGAGAACAGTTGCATAAAGGATTTATTCAACCAAGTTCTTCGTCTTGGGGAGCACCAGTTTTGTTTGTGGAAAAGAAAGATAGAAGTCAAGGGTTATGTATAGATTACCGTTCACTCAATGAGGTGTCTATCAAGAACAAATACCCTTTGCCTAGAATCAATGACTTGTTTGATCAGTTAGAAGGAGCCTGTGTGTTCTCAAAGATTGATCTCCGGTCAGGTTATTTTCAGCTCAAGATAAGAGAACAAGACATACCTAAGACAGCTTTCACCACTAGGTATGGATTGTATGAGTACACCGTGATGCCATTTGGTTTGACCAATGCACCAGCATACTTCATGAATATGATGAACAAGGTGTTCATGGAGTTCCTTGACAAGTTTGTTGTCGTTTTCATCGATGAAATTTTGATCTACTCCAAGAGCAAGGAAGATCATGAAGGACATTTGCATTTGATACTTGAGAAGCTTAGAGAGCACAAGTTGTATGCCAAATTCAGCAAGTGTGAATTTTGGTTAAATGAAGTTGGATTTCTTGGACACATTGTGTCAGGAGATGGTGTAGCGGTTGATCCTGCTAAAGTGTCAGCTGTAACTGAATGGGAATCTCCTAAGTCAGTAAAAGAGGTTTGTAGTTTCCTTGGCTTGGCAGGATACTACAGAAGATTTATTGAGAATTTCTCCAAAGTAGCTAAACCAATGACGGAGTTACTAAAGAAAGACAAGAAATTTGCTTGGTCTAAAGGATGTGAACTCAGTTTCCAAGAATTGAAGAAGAGACTAGTGACAACACCAGTCTTATGTCTGCTAGATTTGGAGAAGTATTTCCAAGTGTATTGTGATGCATCTCATCATGGATTAGGTGCAGTGCTAATGCAAGAAGGGAAAGTTGTGGCTTATGCCTCGAGACAACTCAAAACTCATGAGGTAAACTACCCAACTCATGATTTAGAGTTAGCCTCTGTTGTCCATGCACTCAAAACATGGAGACATTATCTTTTGGGAAAGCGATGTGAAGTGTTCACGAATCACAAAAGTTTGAAGTATATCTTCACCCAGAAAGAAATCAACATGAGACAAAGAAGATGGCTAGAACTCATCAAGGACTATGACTTGAGTTTGCAATACCACCCCGGTAAAGCAAATGTTGTAGCAGATGTGTAACATCCCTAAATTCATGTTCCAAAGCTCATTCATATCATCCTTGCATCCATCATCATTTAGGGTTTTCTCAAAACCTTTTAGAAAACAGAAACATATGGTATCATGATTTTATGTGGACAGACTTATTTTAAATGGCCAACACCACTTGTAAGTTTGATTGTTGTGAACCAGGAAGGTTGCCTTCTATGAGCATAGGATTTAAGTGCAGATTTAAAACCAAGTTTTTCAAATGGAAATGGGTTCCAAAAACCATCCTTCAAATTTTAAACCAAGTGCATAGCCTCTGATATTTTGATCTCCAAAGCTTGACCAATCCTTTACAAAGCTACCCCATGGTTATATGACCATTTTTGAGACTACTACTCACTAAAAAAATCCCAGGAAAATTTGAATTCAAATTGAACTTACTTTCATTTGAAAATCTACCCAGAAAATCAAAATAGAAAAGGAAAAAGAAATAAACAAAGGAAAAGGCCACGCGCCAGGTTTTAGGCCCAGCATCGAATCGAGCCCAACAAGCCCACCCGGGGGTTTTCTTTTCCTCGCCGCCCTTGAACAAGACAGTCGATCGGACCCCACCCTCACTTCGCGCACATCGCTGACGAGCGGGCCCTGCCCACGCTGTCCTCGTCTTCCCCAAACCGCGCCCGCGACCACGTCGCAGCTGCAGTCATGGCCGGTAATGGCGCGGCATAATTGGGCATTAATCCGCGAGCGTTTCCTGTCGAGGCTCCGGCTATAAGATCCCCACTCCCTAGCGACCATTTCCCCCCAGTCAATTCTGCCTTCACGCCACCAGGCTGCCCACGACTCACACAACACCGCCGCAGACAGAGCTCACTCCGGCGATCGATTCCGGTAAGTTCCGTGCGCCCCTCCCTCTCTGATTCGTTCGAGCCACTTCGCAATCTCCTTGCGCACCTCCTGACCCCACCAGTTCATCCTGTACTGCCCCAGGTCGCCGTTTCCGCTCGACGCCGCAAGCATCTGACGACCACCTCGACTCCGGCGACCAAATTCCGTAAGTCCCGTGCGCCCCTTCACTTCTGAATCACACGAGATTGTTCGCCACGTTCTTGCGCATCTCCTAAACCCTCTGGCTTGTGTTAGGGCGACGCGGAACCTCGGCAACGACGCAGACAACAACCACCCGACGCCGTGCACGACTCCGACGAGCTCTCACCACATCCGAAGCGCCCCTGAAACCAGTACCACGTCGAGCCAAAGACGCTTTGCGGATCTGGTAAGCACCTTCTTGCTTCTGGGCGATGTAGAAACGCCGCACCGCCGTAGTCGACGTCGCCGCCCGATTAACGCCGCTAAGCGCCGCCGAGTATGGTTAGGTTGATTAGGAACGTTGGATCTAGATCTGTGGCATATATTAGAAAGAGGACGAAGAGGTACGCTGCGTCGAGCCGCCAGATCTCACTTAGATCGTGCGGTCCGAGACCGATCCAACCAAGCGATGCAGCGCCAATAGGGACGCGTGGCAAGTATTAGAACTAAAAACAGATTTAAAACCAGAATTTGATCCAAATTTCAAATGCTTATAACTTTTGATTGCCACGTTGGATTTTCGCAAACTTTATACCGTTGGATTCAGTGAAACAAGACCTTTATGAATATCCAATGTGTTTAACAAATAGTAACAGTTAAAATGACTTTATTTGTAGAAACATGTTTAAGGCTATTTTAAGTATAGATTTATTTTGGTAAATTGTATTAGTGCCAAATAAGTTTAGTTGGCAAACTTGTGACTTGTTAAGTTTCTGAAAACATGTGCATGCTTGGTAGAGTTTTCAAAATCACCACTTAGTAAATTCTTGCATGCATGCATTCATAATATTTTTGATTGTATATAATTTTGTGTAATTGTATGCTATAATTTTTGTGTAGATTTTGCTAGTGATTGTGATTGTGAAGAGTGCTACTCTCCCCACTACCAAGGCAAGTGATATTTTCATGAATATTTCTACCCTATGTTTTGTACTAGCATTAGATATTTTGCTAAGTCTTGCATGCTACTTTTGCCTAATGCTAAGTTGGGAAATCCTAAGTAGAGTATAATTGTAGAATTGCTAGGGAATTTTCCTAAGTTAAGTTATCATACCATGCTTAGCCTAGCTATTTAGCAAACAAGGGTTGGTGAAAATCTATACTTATTATGATGAAAATATTTCTAAGTCATGAGACTTATGCTTTCCTAATAAAACAACTAAGTCAAATGAACCTCCTGGGTGGAATGGAAGGATTGGGTTATGTTGAGTGGTTACACAAGACCATGGACTTGGGTTGTGTATCTCACTTGTGGTATGCCACCCAGGCACAAAGGGATTTGGAGGCCAAGTGTTGAGAAAGCTTACAGTGCAACCACTTGGCAAAATGGGCTCTGCCTTGATCATATAGGTAGCTAGAACTTAGTCTTTTGGACAGTTGGTGGTAGAAGGGATTGATAGGTTGGAACGCGTCCATTTGACTAAGGAAAGGCTTCTGAAAGGTCCTGTCTTGGGAAACCAAGTCTGGTGGGGAAAGTGCACAACCTCTGCAGATGGAAAAATCTAAGTACTTAGCCTAGTCCAAGGCAATGGACAACTTGAGCATCAATACATGGAAGCTACAAGAATCTCATCACTCCAACTTCTAAGTAAAACTTGTGGGTGAACAAGGGTAAAAGGACCTCAATGTCTATTGATGGTTCCTTGGGAAGTTTTTGACAAAGAAAAACTTAGTGATTTCAACTAATAGGTAAAACCTATTTTCAAGCAAAGCAAGCCAAGCTACACTTAGCCAAAATGCATATAGTAATATAGTCCACTAAAAATATACTAAGGTATCACTTGCCAATACTATTCCAAAGTATTGACCCTCTGTGGCTGTAACTTGTGATGTTGCAGGTTACTCCGATGATGAGTAGGAGTCATGAGTCTACACTCAACATGCTTGCCTGTGGCACATGAAGATGAAGACTTATGTTTATTTACTTATTCCTTAAACTCTTGTATTAGGCCTATGGCCCTGAGTTGTAAAAGATTATGTTTTATCTCTGGAATGAATGTAATAAACGACCTTTGTATCTGTGTACTTCATCTTAAACTGTGGATGCTAGCATTGATCCAGGGACTAGCATTGCAATCACAGGGATCCTTTCCTTTATAAAGGAGGGGTCTAACAAGATGCCCTAAGCCGTAAGGTTTTTGTGAATGGCCTTACAAAGGGAGAGTTGCCAGATGATCTGTGTGCTCAATTTAGAGATCTCAGATTCGAGATTGTACCTGAAGGACATCTCATGTCATTGGATGTTCAACCCACTTTGTTGGACAAAATCAAAGAAGCCCAAAAGACAGATAAAGAAATAGAAGAGATTAAGGAAAAGATTGGCAAAGGAAAAGCCAAAGGATTCCACGAAGACGAACAAGGTACTTTATGGTATGGGAAACGTATCTGTGTTCCACAAAATCCGGAGCTTCGGAAACTGATTTTACAAGAAGCGCACAACTCACTGTATTCCATTCATCCGGGTAACACCAAAATGTACATGGATATGAAGGAAAGATTTTGGTGGAATAATCTCAAGAAGGACATCGCCGAACATATTGCTTTGTGTGATGTATCTAGTAGAGTGAAAGCGGAACATCAGAAACCAGCAGGATTGTTACAACCACTACCTATTCCTGATTGGAAGTGGGACAAGATTGGCATGGATTTCATCACCGGATTGCCAAGGACCAGGTCAGGATATGATTCTATTTGGGTAGTAGTGGATCGCGTAACTAAAGTGGCTCATTTCATACCCGTGAAGACAACCTATAGAAGTGCAAAGTTAGCCAAGATCTACATGAGTAGGATTGTATTTCTGCATGGAGTACCCAAGAGAATTGTGTCTGATAGGGGAACCCAATTCACTTCTCATTTTTGGAAGCAGCTACATGAGTCATTAGGAACAAGGTTGGAATTCAACACTGCTTTTCATCCTCAGACTGATGGTCAGACAGAAAGAACCAACTAGATTCTTGAAGATATGTTGAGAGCATGTGCTCTGGACTATGGAGCTAGTTGGGATGAAAGTCTGCCTTACGCAGAATTCTCTTACAATAACAGCTATCAAGCTAGTATTGAGATGGCACCATTTGAGTTTCTCTACGGGAGAAAGTGTACCACCCCATTACTATGGAATGGTGTGGGAGAAAGAAGTTTGTTCGGACCAGAACTAATCAAAGAGGCCGAAGAAAAAGTCAAACTATTTAAGGACAGATTGAAGATAGCACAGTCCCGATAGAAAAGCTACGCAGATCCTAAGCGTAGAGAGGTCACCTATGAAGTAGGTGATAGAGCCTATCTTAGAGTGTCACCACTTCGTGGAGTGAAGAGATTTGGACTCAAAAGAAAATTGGCCCCAAGATATGTTGGACCATTCAAGATTCTGAGTCGTAAAGGAGAAGTAGCTTATGAGATTGAATTGCCAGAGTCATTGTCTGCTGTTCACAATGTGTTTCATGTGAGTCAGCTAAAGAAATGCCATCCAGAAATGGAAGAGACTTCTTTGAAGGATACTATACCTTTGGAGGAGGTCCAATTGGAAAGTGATCTCACTTACGAGGAGAAACCTATCAAGATTCTTGAGACTGCAGAAAGAGTTACTCGGACTAAGACTATCAAATTCTGCAAAGTTCAATGGAACCATCATTCCGAAGAAGAAGCAACATGGGAAAGAGAAGATGATCTTCAGAAAGACCACCCTCACCTATCTGCTAGCCAACCCGAATCTCGAGGGCGAGATTCACCTTAAGGGGGTTAGATTTGTAACATCCCTAAAATCATGTTTTCAAAGATTGCATATCATTCATGCATGCATATCATTTAGGGATCAATTTCAAACTCATTTCAAGAAAACAGAAGCACTGAGTACTATTATTTTATGTGAGCAAGCATTGATATAATGCCACTCTCAAGTGAGAGAATATTTGTTTTAAACCAAGTTTAGTTTGCTCTTAAGTTTGTTTTGTTGTGTGCCAAGACTTAGACAAAAATTTACAAAACAAATATGGTTTTAAACCATTTTCAAAACCTATTCAAATCATGTGCTAAGGCACTGTTTATTTTGATTTTTTCAAAAAGGACCAAGCAAGTACAGAGAGACAACATGGTTTGATGCCCAAAAGTATGAAGGTTACACTTTACAAAAATCCAAAAAAAGATTTGAATCCAAATGCTTTTGATTTCATTTGAAAATGATTCCTGAAAATCAAATTAGCAAAAGAAAAGAGTTTAGAAATCTGTACTGGGCCTGGCGCCATGTTTTCGGCCCAGCAAGCAAAGCAGCCCACCCGGGCCACCTCTCTCTCTGCCTTCCCTCACTGCGCCCGCGCACACCCCCCTCGCTGACCATTGGGCCCCGCAGCCACGTCACCTCGTCGTCCCCAAATCACGTCTGCGACCGGCGCCACAGCGGCCGTTTCCTCCCCGACGCAAATGCGCTTAATTGGCGTTGCTTCATGATTCTCGCCCGCCCGCCTACATAACCCCACCCCTCTGCGACCATTTCCCTCACTCGGTGCCCCCTCGCCACCAGGCTGCCCACACTCGCTTGCACCCTTGATCGAGCAACAACTGGCGTGCGATTCCGGTAAGCACCATCCGCCCCCTGTCTCTGATTCATACGAGTGTGATCAGAATTTCCTTGCGCATCTTATCATGCCTTCCTTTTTCTCTGTATCGTCCTAGAGCGTCGTCATCGTCCACCTCTAGAAGCAACCAAAGCTCAGCGCAACTCTGGCGACCCCTCCCAGTAGTTCCCGACCACCCCTTCCTCTCTTCTGGATACTCACTTGTTCGCTAGGCTTGTGCGCATCTAACAGTGTCTCTGGTTTGTCTTAGCGCGCACCAGAACCTCACCCCCGACGACTCCAGAGCTTGCCCGACGATAGGCTCCACTCCGACGAGCAATAGCAGCCAAATCCGAGCGCCCCTGTTCCTCCCTCGACCACCTTGAGCTTCACTGCAGTCCCGCAAACACGGTAACCACCTCCACTCCTCCCCGCGCGATCTAAATCGCCGACAACATCTCTGACAGAGCCGCGCCGCCGCATCGCCGCCGCTAGCGCCGCCCGTCTGTGGTCGTTTGATTCGTGGTCGTAGGATCTAGATCCATCGATTAGAAATAGACCTGTAGCAAAGCGGTACGAGCAGATCTGGGTCGTGCGTGTTAAGTTAGATCTAACGGCCCGTGAGTGTGATCCAGTGCGAAGCGGTATCAGCCAATCAGAGAGCGGCGCGTGGCTGCTTCTTTGTTTTAAAAACAGAATTTAGATCTAATTGTGTTTCAAACTTGCAAAATTCATAACTTTTGATCCACACGTTCAAATTTTGCAAATTTTATATCATTGGAATCAGGAGAGAAAATCCTATCTGTTTATGCAATGTGTTTAATGATTTGCCTTGTAAAAATGGTTGTTTTTACAGAAACATTTGTGGGCTTAATTTGTGTATAGTAATTATTTGAAAAATGTTTTGTTGTTCAAATAAAGTTTATTTGGTATGTTTGGGACTTGTTTATGATTCAGTACCATATACTTTTCTTGTTTGGTGTAGGAAATCATCACATGGCATTTTTCATGCATTCATATATTTTGTATGTGATTTTGGTGCCATTATTTTATGTGTAGATTTTGGTGGAAATAGTGATTGTGATTGTGAAGATTGTTTCTACTCCCCAAACTACCAAGGCAAGTGGTGCTTCATGATTTCGTTCCTATATTTTTCAACTATGCACTAGAAATATTTTGTATAGGACTTGCATGAATATTTTGATAAGTATCTATACGCTATGCTTGGGAAATCCTAGTAGTTGTAGAATTGTTAGAAATTTCTCTAAGTTAAGATGCTTACCATTGCCATGCTTAGCCTAGCTAGTAGAAACCAAGGGTGGTTATATATTCATGCTATAATAAATATTTCTAAGTCTGTTGACTTGTGTTTTTGCTTAATAAAACAACTAAGTGAATGAAACACATGGGTGGAATGGAAAGAATGGTTTGTGTTGAGTGGTTACACAAGGCCCATTTATATGGTTTACCTTGTGTATCTCACTTGTGGAAAGCCACCTAGGAGCAAACGGATTTGAGATGCCAAATGTTAAGAAGCTTCTAGTGCAGCCACATGGCATTATGGGCTCTACCTGGATCATATAGGTTGCAATAACTTAGCCATTTGGACAGTTGGTGGTAGTGGGATGATAGGTTTGGAGCGCGTCCATTTGGTCTAAGGGAAGGCTTCTGAAAGGTCATGTCTTGGTGAAAATCAAGTCTTGTGGGGAAAGTGCACAACCTCTGCAGATGGAAGAAACTAAGTACTTAGCCAAGTCCATGGTATTGGACAACTTGAGCATCAAGACATGGAAGCTATCAAGAATCTCCTCATCCCAATTTCTAAGTTAAAACTTGTGGTTGAACAAGGGTGAAGGATCACCAATGTCTATTGGTCATTCCTTGGGAAAGTTTTATCAAAGAAAAAATTAGTGTTTTCAACTGATAGGTATAACCTATTTTGAGCAAAGAAAGCCTAAGCTACACTTAGCCAAATGCATATAGTATCTAGATTGCTAATATTCTACTAAGGTATCACTTACCAATACTATTCCAATGTATTAACCCACTGTGGTTGTAACTTGTGATGTTACAGGTTATTCTGATGATTAGGGATTATGAGTCTACACTCAACATGATTGCCTGTGGCACATGAAGATGAAGACTTATCTATCTTATTATATATTTCAACTCTTGTATTAGGCCTGTGGCCATGGAGTTTGTAAAAGACTATGTTTGTCTCTGGAATGATATGTAATAATGACCTTTGTTTCTGTGTACTTCATCTTAAACTGTGGATGCTAGCATTGATCCAGGGACTAGAATTGCAATCATAGGGATTCCTTACCTTTATAAAGGGAGGGATCTTACAAAATCTCCCTAAAATCTATTGTAAATTCCCCTGGAGCAGTTGCGATTCAGTTGGTTTGCAAGAGTGTTTATAATTATGAAACTCTCGTGCAGTCTGAAACTATAATTGACACAACTCTCGCACGGGTAGCGATTCACTTTCAAATTAAAAAAAATTATACAACTCTTAATGTACCAAGAGTGTTTATAATTGACACAACTCTTTAACACTTTCAAATTTTTAAAAGTTTATACAACTCTTAATGTAAAAGAGTGTTTATAATTGACACAACTCTTGAACACTTTCAAATTAAAAAAACCATACAACTCTTAATGTAAAAGAGTGTTTATAATTGACACAACTCTTGAACACATTCAAATTGAAAAAAATATACAACTCTTAATGTAAAAGAGTGTTTATAATTGACACTACTCTAGAACACTTTCAAATTAAAAAAATATACAACTCTTAATGTACAAGAGTGTTTATAATTGACAGAACACTTGAACACTTTCAAATAAAAAAATATTCAACTCTTAATGTAAAAGAGTGTTTATAATTGACACAACTCTAGAACACTTTCAAATTTAAAAAAATTATACAACTCTTAATTTAAAAGAGTGTTTATAATTGAAACTACTCTTGAACACTTTCAAATTGAAAAATTATACAAATCTTAATGTAAAAGCGTGTTTATAATTGACACTACTCTTGAACACTTTCAAATTGAAAAATTATACCACTCTTAATGTAAAAGAGTGTTTATAATTGACACTACACTTGAACACTTTCAAATTGAAAAATTATGCAACTCTTAATGTAAAGGAAAAGGGTGTGTACCTTTGAACACTATGAAATCGCACTTAATACGTGATAATTATGTGCTAAGAAAATCTTAAGAGATTATAATTTTCATAGAATATAGGGATTTAATGCATAAACTTGCATATGGCAAAAATTATACACCTTTGAACTCTTTGAAATCGCACTTAGGACATGGAATGAAATATAATGCAAAAATTATACACCTTTGAACACTTTCCCTTCAAATTATATTTAAAATCATTTGTTTATGGAGTTAAAGCATCGGTGGCAAACTCGTTATTTTGCATGGATAGAGGGTGCCCCTCGACAGATACAAGGGTTATCCTATCCGCTAGATCACAGAGTATCAACGATTGGTGGGTATGATTCACGTGACAACTATCTCGACCAATCAGAGCGTAGCAGCCAGGATGAGCACATGTGTGAGAGTTTGTCACTAAGAGGGAGGGGAAAACTGAGTAGAACTTAAGCACCAAGGGCAAAACTGACAAGGGAGTTCAAATATAAAACAAAAATATATTTAAAAAATTGAAAATGCTTCTTTTATACAACAAAATACATATTGGCATACATCAAACTATTTGAAATTCAAATATACATCAGTTTGACAATTATTGCCTCATTCAGACAAATTATGTTTTGGGGAGGGATGTTTTGGGGAGAGGCTTGAGTAGAAATCCATGCACCTTCATAGATAGTAGGTGATTTGAGAAGTGGTGATTTAGGTTAAAACTTGATTTATATACATTTCTTATGGTGGCAGGTCACATAATAAGACTCTGTGGGTAGATGCCACTATGTTTTGATCTTTTTGAATTTGTTGTGCATAAAATGACTCAATTAGCTAGCTAAAACCCATTCATTGACTCTATGTTGACCAGCCACCGGAGGGTAAAAGTGAGTATATTGCACACGACAGTGTAAGTACTGGAGGGCAAAACTGAGTACAACCAACTGCCAGTGCTACACTCGAGGGTATAACTGAGCACAACTAAGTGGCCAAGGTTAGACACGAGAGGGAAAACATGACACACGGTACGCGTGTCACGGTGCACGGGGAGGTAGCGGACGCATGTGGCCGTGCACGGTGCAGTAGCGCACGCGGTTACACGGTAGACGGTGGTACAACAAAACGTCTCCTCCCTTCACCTTTATAGAGGCCTCCTCACTCTCACTCATCACTCACTCGCTCACTCACTCATGCAACCATATCCACTGTCCCATCACCTTCTGCAAACCCCCAAGAAAACCCCAACCATGCCGTCGATGGAGAAGAACGACACGGTGTCCAACGTTGCCTCCAAGGCGGTCGGCGAGGAGGCCCTCGTCCCCGTACTGGCCACCGTCGAGGCATCGAAGGCAACCGCCACCCCCTCTAGACCCCCATCCCCGCTTCCGTCGTAGCTGCCAACAAAGAGGCCCTCGTCCCCGTATAGGCCCCCGCCGTTCTCATGCAGATCCCGCATGGCTGGGACCCCTACGGGGACAACGATTACATCAGGTCAGAGAACCCCTTCGACACCAGCTTAGCTGACCCATGGTCGGAGGTAACTAGGGTTTTCTCCCCTTCCTTTGTTCTTCCCCCATTCCCATCATTGGAGGCTAGATCGTGTGTTATTAGGGCTTGACTAATCGGTGGATGCTAGGTATTTTTACAGTATCTAATCTCTTGTGTTAGATCTCATATTTCGATGAATGCCCCTAGTTGGGATCAGTACTAGCACCGATCTGTAGTTGGGATCAGTACTAGCACCGATTTGTAATTGGTATCAGTATTCGATTTGGTTTGAGATTTGGGGATTGGAGAATAATCAGGGGATCTTAATCGGTTAATTTATGTAAGTAATCAATCCCGATAATCACGGCATCTCAATCATGTCCTTATTGCACGCTACTGTTTTTTGTAATAGGTGGATAGCAGCAACGTCTGCAGCGATGACAAGTACATGGACACCAAGACTCATCAGGTGTTGAGGAAGATGAAGTCCGGCCAGTTCAACGGCTTCTTCGCCGGCGACATCTACAGGTGCCCCTTCTGCACCAGGAGCCTCGCCACCGACATCAACTCCCTCTTGATGCGTGCTGAGGACGTGAAGACCTGCGGCCCATCAAAGAACGCCAACGCCTTCAGAGCCCAGCACAAGGCGCTCGGTTTTCACCTCCGCAACCTCTAGAAGGTGGCCATTGAGGAGGGTCGCATGCCTCGATCAAGGCCAAGGCGCCCAAGGTCAAGGGACTGGGCAGCAGGAAGTGGAGGAAGCACCACAGGGAGGCGGCGGAGGCCCTCCTAGCGCAGGCCATGAGGGGTCACTGATCCTGTGCTGATGTTGCTGTTGCTGTAAAGCAGATTCTTTTGTTTTCTTGTCTGTGTTGAACTTGTACGTTGTTGCTGCTGAGCAGCCTAATTGTCGAACCTGGTTTAAGTATCATACTATATAACCCTTTATTAGCTGCTTTATCTACATTTGCTCTGTTCATCTACATATTTATGGTGCTGGTTAGATTTTCTGCCAGATTGGGAAAATACGAGGGCCAAAAGGAACCATGAATGAAGAGATAAGGTGCTCTAGATTCGCTGCCTTTTTGGGCAAAAATAACAACTGTTAGCGAAATAAAGGGGAAAAGGCGCTCTTAAAAAGGCCAATCATAAAAATAAAAAAAATCTTCCAATTTAGGCGACAGGGCACACATAACTACCATACGCGCCCCACATGGTCCCACACCACATCCCCCAAAACGCGTTCCCAACTAGCCGACCCCATACCATGGGGGGTCCTACTACGGGACCCGACTGAATGTGGCCCCACATGTCATCAAGTAACAGGGTTGGGTCCTACTTGTCAGCACGTAATGGAGAGGGTCCACTACGGGACCCACCTGAATGCGTCCCCACTTTCCAGCACGTAACGGCGAGGGTCCACTAACGGGACCTGCCGAAGAGCGAGTTTCAGACCGATGTGAGAGTTCCATAATAGGAGCTGGACAAAAGTGAGGAAAAATTAAGAGGCTGGGGAAAGTGAGTACAGCTAACGAACCAGGGGCACAAAAATAGAAATCCCTATTATAATTTATAGTATGGATTGATACTATTGACAGTTATAATATGTCAAAGTATAAGTTCCATAGACCTTGGCCTTACAAATATAGGAATGATAAAGATCATGCCACGATGCACAAGATAGTGATCAAGTGCAAGAACCATATCATATCACTTGTAGCATATGATGTTTATTTGCATCTTATATTGCTTGTTTGGCGCTTTAGTATCATTATAAGATGATCCCTTATTTAAATATCAAGATAAAAATGTGTTCTTCCTTTAGTATGCACCATTGAAAAGTTTGTCATTTTGAGACACCACGTGATGATCGGGTGTGATAGAATCTACGTTCGCATATAAGGAGTGTAAGACAGTTTTACACGAGCGAATACTAAGGCTCTTACTTGGCGAGCCTAGTGATGAGTGCAGCAGCACTTCGTTGGGAGAGCCCAAGCGGAAGGTATGATGCAGTACAGCAGGCAAGTTTCCCTCAGTAAGAAACCGAGGTTATCGAACCAGTAGGAGGAAGGAAACGTCCCAAAGGTGCTGCAAGCAACGTGGAGACCTGCACAACACAAACTCAAGACTTTGCCCCAACTAACAGTGAGGTTGTCAATCTCACCGGTTGCTGTAACAAAGGATTAACTGTATGGTGTTGAAGGTGATGATGGTTTGCAGCAAGTAAATAGTAACAGTGGAAGATGTATCAATGTTAAAGATTGGACCGGGGTCCATAGTTCACTAGAGGTGCTCTCCTTAGATAAACAACATGGCATGAAGGATAAACAATTTATAGTAGGGCAATTGACAGAAACTGAGCAAGTAATAACAATGCAATACTAGACAAAAAGATCCTATGAGATTCGATTGGGCAATACAACAATATACATAGACCGCCATCCAACTGCATCTTTGAATAGAAGTCCACCTTCAGGTTATCATCCGAACCTCCTCCAGTATTAAGTTGCAAGCAACAAACAACTGCTTTAAGCAAAGTGTGTAAGGTAAACAATCCACTTGTTCCGCAAGAGACCGTTGTTTTCTCCCTAGTGGCAACAACACATCTACAACCGAAGAGATTTATGTCACTTCCCTAGGAAACTAGAGGCATGAACCCACTATCGAGCATAAATACCCCCTCTTGGAGTCACTAGCAACTAGTTGGCCAAGATAGCTACTAACAACGGAGAGCATGCAAGATCACAAAAAACACAGACATGATAGAATCAAATAGAAAAAACCATTAATCAATCTGACATAGTAATCTCAATATCCATCGGATCCCCGCAAACACAACATGCATGATTACAAATATATTAGAGCTTGATCATGAACGGAGCTCACAAGATCTATACATGAAAGCACAAGGAGGAGATACAACCATCTAGCTACTATATGGACCCGTAGTCCAAGGTGGAACTACTCACTCTTCATACCGGATGCTAGCATGATAAAGAAGAAGGCCTCCGAGATGATCTCCCCTCCGTCAGGGTGCCGGGAAGAACTTCAGATCCCCCCCCGATCTAGGGACGATGGTGGCGGTGGCTACAGAAGGTTTCGTGGAGTTTTGATCGGGTTCCTAGGGTTTCTGCATTGGGGGCTTATTATAGGTGAAGGGGCGAGACAGGGGGGCCACACCCTGCCCAACCGTGGGGTGGGCCCACCCGTGCCTAGTGGGGTCTGGCCGCCCTATGGCGCCCCTCCGTCTCGTCTTCTGGCTTCATGTCGCCCAAGGTAAAACATTGACTTTGGCTTTTGTCCTGTCCAATTCCGAGAATATTGATTTTCTGCCTTTCTGGAACCAAAAACAGAAGAAAACAAGCAACTAGCACTGTGGCAACTTGTTAATAGGTTAGTTCCAGAAAAGATATAAAAACACCTCAAAGTGTAGACAAATCAAAGAAAAGTAGATACTAAACAAGCATGGAGCATCAAAAATTATAGATACGTTTCCGACGTATCACCTAGCATGTACATACATGGCCTCGAAACACGAACCGAAAGGTAAAGCATGAGTCATATTGTTGATATGATGACCATCTTGATGATCGCCTTTGAAACTAAAACAACTCACATGATGATCAGTCTTATTGTAGTGGATCTGGTTCATATAATCACCAAAATGACTCGAGGGATGTCGGTTTGGAGTGGGAGTTCAAACAGTAATAATATTAAAGTTGAGATCAATTTATCATAAATTAAATCAAAGTGAATTTGCATAATTTGTTGTAGTAATTGTCATTCGTTCACTACCTTATGCTTAGTTATAATTGAGATAATAGAACTATAGAATTCTGGATATTTACTTTACGAACTGGTATCATATTGTTTTGAGTGTCAATCTAAAGTTTAAAGTCATATTGCAAACTTTTAGCAAACTCCATTTGAATGGAATATTCCCTAGAGGAAAATAATAAAAGGTTTATTATTATCATATCCCAATAAGTTTGTAATAGTTTCATATTGTGCTATAACTGTATCAACTAGAAACATTGATACAGGTGTGATATGAAACATAAGTCCCTAGTATCCTCTATTGATACTATTTCGTTGGGCAACATGATGATCAAGGTTTCCTTATCATGAAGTGATAGCGCTGGTTGACAACAAGGTCATATCATTGGTGAATGATGTGATGACCATTCCTCAAAGATTGTGACACAATCAAATCACAAGGTTCATCATTGCAATAGTCAGAAATGAAGTTTCCTTCTCCTTAGACCGTGAGACCATATCATAATCACTGTCTCTCGAGGCTGCTTTGACTGCATCAAACGTCACTCAGTAAAATGGTGATTATAAAGGTGTACATTGGGTATCCAGAGGAACGGGTAGAGGAGACTGTGTCAAGAGCGGGATTTCTTCACCCAGTGACGAGTAAGATACGGTTAGGACGACTTGGTGAGATTACATCCATAAATGTTACAATATGTGACTATGTCATGGGGATGTAATATAGCGGTAACAAGTAAATAATACTTGTCGATAAAGAGATTTAACAAGGTATGGAGATACCTAAAAATCGTATTTCGGACAAGTAGTATCAAAGAAACAAAGGGAATTGGACTCGGTGTTTATGGTTCAAACGACATCGTCAATCTGGAATGCATAGGGATCATTATGGGCATCACGGTCCAGATGTTGATCATTGACGCGAGAGAGTCTAGGTCATGTATGTAGCTGTTCCCGAGCCGTTAGGGGATACACTTAAGGGTGTGATGAGCTTGAGATTATTCGTAAGTTGGAATCATAGTAGAGAAATAGAAAGTCGGAATTGTTCCGCCGAGGAGAAAGATCTGAAGTTGTTCAGATAAAGAAAGGAAACTAGAAAAGTTCTGTTGAGAGGACAGGAATTGTTCTGGGAGATTCCGAAGTTGTTCGAAGGATATAGAAGGGGAACCAAAAGGTGTTTCGGGTCGAATCGGATTTGGTAATATGTATTTACATATTAATTAATGTAATTAATATTAAAATATAATTTTAAGGGTTATTCCACTAATGGGCCAACTTCCCTAGGGAAAAAAGGCCCATGAGGGAAACCAGAAGGGAGAAGGGCCCATGCGCCTACGTTTTGGCGCCTAGGGCTGCCCCCTACCTGGCCGGCGGCTAGGGTTTGGGGTGCCCTAGGGTTGTCCCCCTTGGCCACCGCCACCTTCCCCCCTTGGGGCCACCGCCTAGATGGTTTGGGGGAGGGGCAAGGCTGCCCCCCTATATAAAGAAGCCCCCCTCTCCCCTTGGAGGCACACATCAATCTACTTATCCCATGAGTTGGGAACTCCTTCTCCTCTCTAATCTTTCTCTCTCTCTCTCTAGTTGTCTCCACGCATTGGCACGGCCCAGAGCTGTTTGTGTAAGAGATGATGCATCCGCAGCACATCGTTGCACTGTTGGGATTCTGAAGCCGGAGATCTACATCCGCACTCCCGGTGTGATCAGTGAGATGGAGGATCTCGTCGTACACCGTATGTGTATGAAGCCACGAGGTGCAACAATTGGGGCACTTTGGGTGTCGTTAGCCAGACTGCTTCATGATGATGGAGCAAGGGGTGACCTGCGAGGAGCATCATGACCCTGAGGTCGGCTACGAGCACCACTACGTCAACCATGTTCCTCTCGGAATGTTAACCACTTTCAGACTACAGGGGTATGTATCCAAAACCTCTTGGCCATTACTGCATTACTCATTGATAGATCATGGGCAATCAGGGTTTCCGCGTAGTATTTTTTTTGATTTTCTGCACCGAACCCGAATAGTGGTATCAGAGCCGATCTATGCGTAGTAGTGCTATACGACCAGTACGCACATGTGATTGTGCAGGCATTGATGCTATAGTTTTTACCCTCCCAGGTGTACTTGTTTATATCGCAGGATTGTTTGATGAAGTGGCTCGGACCAACCTTACGCGTAAGCTTACGCGAGACTGGTTCCACGCCCAACATACGGCTTGTTCCATATAAGTGGCTATCGGGTTTCTGCCTCTCTTACAATAGTTGATATAGCATTTACAACGGAGGGCCCCAAAAGGGGTGCAGTAGAGACAACTCTATGGATCTATGTTGTGGTTGGAAAGTTCGTAGATTAAAAACGGTTCTATTGCGAAAGCCCAAACAACCACGTAAAATTTGCAATAAATAAAGTAGATGCGTCTAACTTTATTTTGCAGGAGGGGCATGTGATTTGATATGGTCATGGTCGTGATAAAGGTAAAGTAGTTTATTTTTATGTTACTAAGTTGTGTGATAAAGGTAAAGTAGTTTATTTTTATTGTGGTGAGCTCCGAGCACCCCCTTGTCCCTGGTTCACGCGCATGTGTTCGTCAGGTTCTTGCGCTCATTCTAATGCGTTACACTTGTTCCCTTGTGGCCTAGGACGTCTCCTTCGTCTTTAACCGAGAGCACCCGATGACGAGAAGAACTCCGGCGAGCGATTCTGTTCGTGTCCTTGCAGTTCCGCCCCAACCGCGACCACGTTGAGCATCTCCACGTCTTCGCGATCTCGGTAAGAGCCAGCGCACCCCCTGTACCTCTGACCTCGCCGGCGTGTCAACGCCAGAGGCGTCGCCGCCGCCAGCGCTATTCGCGCCGCTGGATCCTGGTCAGATTGATCTGATCCATTGGATCTAGATCCAAATGCTTAGATTAGAACTTTAAGTGAAGTCGTACGCTCAGATCTGGGCCGTGCGCAGTCACTTTAATCCAACGGCCATCATCGATCAATCCGTGCGAATCGGTATCAGCGAATCAGAACGTGATGCGTGGCCTGTAGTTTAATTTAAAAAAAAAGAATCATTTCTATTAGATGTTCAAACTTGCAAAATTCATAACTTTTGATCCACACACCCAAATTTTGCAAACTTTATATCAATGGAATCAGGAAAAAGAATTATATCCAACCATATACTTTGTTTAATGAATTGCTTCTGTAAAATTAGTTGTTTTTGCAGAGACATTTGTAGGCTTATTTTGTGTATGAAAATTAATTGGAAAATGTTTTAAAGGCCAAATAAAGTTTATTTGATTTATAAATGTTTATTTTATTGATCAGTACTGTTTTACTTGTCTTGTTGGGTTTAGAAAAATCATCACATGCCATTTGCATCTATTCATATATGTTTGCTTGTTTAATTTGATATGTGAATTTGGTGCTATCATTTTGTGTGTAGATTTTGGTGCTAGTGGTGATTGTGACTGTAAGGATTCTTGTTACTCCCCCAACTACCAAGGCAAGTGGTGCTTCATACTTTTGTCCCAATATTTTGACTATGCATTAGAAATATTTTGTATAGGACTTGCATGATAATTTTTGCTAAGTATCTATATGCTATTCTTGGGAAATCCTAGTAGTTGTAGAATTGCTAGAATTTTCTCTAAGTTAAGATACTTGCAATTGCCATGCTTAGCCTAGCTAGTAGCAACCAAGGGTAGTTTATATACACATGCTATGGAAAATATTTCTAAGTCTTGGACTTATGTTTTGCTTAATAAAACAACTAAGTGAATGAAACTGGGTGGAATGGTAATTGCTTGGTGGATTTGTGTTGAGTGGTTACCAAGGCCCATTTTCTAATGGTCTACCCTGTGTATCTCACTTGTGGATTGCCACCCATGAACAAAGGGATTTGAGATGCCATATGTTAAGAAGCTTCTAGTGCAACCACATGGCATTATGGGCTCTGCCTGGATCATATAGGTTGCAATAACTTAGCCATTTGGACAGTTGGTGGTAGTGGGTGATAGGTTTGGAACGCGTCCATTTGGTGTAAGGGAAGGCTTCTGAAAGGTCCTGTCTTGGTGAAAATCAAGTTTGTGGGGAAAGTGCACCACCTCTGCAGAAGGAAGAAACTAAGTACTTAGTCGTGTCCCCGGTAATGGACAATTTGAGCATCAAGACATGGAAGCTATCAAGAATCTCCTCATCCCAATTTCTAAGTTAAAACTTGTGGTTGAACAAGGGTGATGTTCACCAATGTCTATTGGTGGTTCCTTGGGAGTTTTTGCCAAACAAAAACTTAGCGTTTTCAACTGATAGGTAAAACCTATTTTGAGCAAAGCAAGCCTAAGCTACACTTAGCCAAAATTCATGTAGAAGCTAGATACTATTATTCTACTAAGGTATCACTTGCCAATACTATTCCAATGTATTGACCCACTGTGGCTATAAATTGTGATGTTGTAGGTTACTCTGATGAGGATTAGGGTTATGAGTCTACACTCAACATACTTGCCTGTGGCACATGAAGATGAAGACTTATATTTATATTGTTAAGTTAAACTCTTGTACTAGCCTATGGCTATGGAGTTGTAAAATACTATGTTATATCTGGAATGACATTGTAATAATGACCTTTGTTTCTGTGTACTTCATCTTAAACTTTTGATGCTAGCATTTGATCCAGGGACTAGCATTGCAATCACAGGGACCTTTACCTTTACAAAGGTGGGGTCTTACAGATGGTATCAGAGCACTGTGTTGCCTGTAGGATTATGACCCTAGGAATGGATTAGAAACCACTAAGGAAAAAAATTCAACACTTTGAAAAATTTCCACACTTGTCTTTTTCTTCTCGTAAACTTTTCTAATCTTCTTTCTTATCTCTATTTGTAGATGAACTCCATCAATGAAGCCATAAGGAAGGGACCACTCATGACCATGACTTTGGAGTGTGAGACTGAATTTCCCAAGGCCCTCAAGAACCTTATGGTTACTATGGGGATACATGGTGCAGCTGTGTACAAAGGATTCCCTGTGATGGATGAAGGATAAGAGTACTGGTGGGTGCAACTTCACTTGTACAACAACAAGGAAGACAACCACAAGGAGTCAGGATTCTGCATGGTCACCAACTCACAAATGCACACAACATTCTTTGAATCTGCAAGAAATGCAGCTTGGAATGCCATCAAAGAACTTGGTGATAGACTCAAGTGCAGAATGCTCAACACCCAAAATGACCTTAGAGAAGAAAAGAAGCGTACCCAGGACTTAGAGGCTGCTAACCAACGTATAAGAGAAGACATCATAGATTTAGCAATGGAATCATGTGATCAAGATCGACAGATTGCCTCTAGGTATGCCCTGATAGCTAACTTGGCAAGTGACTGGGGATTGTAATGTACTCCGTTAGTTGGACCACCACACTTATCGTTTTCCTTCCAAAATTTTGTCTAAGTTATGTTAAACCTTTGATGCTTGTAATGGATTTGTGTATGCCATGACTTGTGTGATTGTTTCAAAAGATGTGCTTGAGATATTTTGTCTTGTGAATTTTTCTCTATTTGATGTTGATTCTAACTTTTCTCTATCTTATAAAAAATAGATGCCTAATGTTATTATCAACACGGCCGAGGAGTTCAAGGGAACTCGTTTTGGTACTCGTCTCATTCAGCTCACTAGTGTGCTCAACCTTCCACTTCCTAGCATCATGACACTTCCACTCACCAAGTTTGAGAGGAAGTACCTTTGGGGCTTCAGAGTCACTCAGCCGGGACGCCAGACAGAGCCAACCACAGAGACCATCACCTTCAAGATGATGCATGAAAACAAGGAGAAAAGCCTAGATGTAGTCATGCAGGAGTTACTGGGGCGCCTGGTAGGGAGACACTCCACCGAGCTCAGAGATCTTTACTTTCACCCCTTTAGGAGACGCAACGAGGAGGGTGAAGCCATAGAGTACGAGGATGCTGCTAGAGAGACAATGGAGCCAATTCGTCTGTACCTCCAGGACCTAGAGGGTCTTATTAGACACCTAGATACTGATAGGACGAACGTCATGCTTAGCAATGATGAGCTCCAGGTTCAGATCCGAGAGAAGGACAAGCTCTTCGTGGAGCAAGACGAGATAGTCAAGGAAATGGAGGCCAAGTTTGAAAGCCAGGACAAGAAGTTCAAGAGTCAGGAGAAAAGAGTCCAAGACAGGAACAAGAAGATCTAGGAGATGAAGGAAGAGCTAGAGGCCAAGGACTTCAAGCTTGAGCATCAGCAGGGAATGATCGAGAGGCTTAGCTCATAGAAGAGGGCTCTTAGGGCCAAGATTGAGGCCTTGACTACTAGTGTTGATGAGTACAAGACCACTATGGAGAATGCAGGTCTTACCCTCGTTGACATAGAGATTGATGCGGAGGAGTAGTGTGGACTACTCAATTATCTTTCATCTACCGTACTTTTGTTTATTGATTCGCAATGACCATCCAACATGTGGGTGGATTGATATGGTGTGATTGAATTTCCAAACTTGTTGTTTATGTCGTTCAAACTCTATGTTATGTTGATGCTTGGTTATTGTGATTGAGTATGTGATGTATTGTGCATGTTAAGCATCTATGGGTATCTCATTCTTATCCTTATGAAAACCACAGATGCCTCCTCGACGTGCCAACCCCAACCCAAACAACAACAACAACAACAACAATGTCACACCCGAGATGCAACAGTTGATGACAACACAGGCACAACTGATGCAGATGATGACCACTTTCATGCAGAACCAGAATCAGAATAACAACAACAACAACAACAATAACAATAACAACAACCAGAATAATCCGCCAGGATTTGACATGCTCACCAGATTTCTAAGACTGAGGCATGCAAAGCTCTCAGGAACCACTTCTCCAATGGTGGCCAATGATTAGCTACATTCAGTGAACAAGGATTTAGTGACTGTCGGCTGCACCGACGAAGAGAAGGTCAGGTTTGCAGCACATACTTTGGAAGGGCCAGCAGCAACCTAGTGGGACAACTTTCAGATCACCACTCCCATTGAGGATGTAACTTGGGCTATCATTGAGGATGGATTTCGTACAGCTCACATCTCATCCAGAATAATGAATTTGAAGAAGAAGGAGTTCCACAATCTGAAGCAGCGTCACTGCAGCGTGGCTGAGTATATTGAGGAATTCAACAATCTGGCGCGTTATGCACCAGATGAAGTTGATACTAATGCCAAGAGGAAAGAGAAATTCCTCGAAGGACTGAATGATGAACTGAATCTGTAGCTGACTGTTACCTATGTACCAACCTACCAATCACTTTGTGACAAGGCTACCATCTTGGAAAACAAGATGAACCAGGTTGAGAGCAGGAAGAGGAAGCACAGCTTTGATAAGCACAGCTCGGGATCGTCTCACAAGCGTTCCCATCATGATGATAGTGGGAGTTCTAGATCCCACAAACATGGAAAGTACAACAACCACCACGGCCACAACCGCCATCATGACAACAAGCATCACCGCAGTCATGATAATGACAAGTACAAGAACCACAAGAGTCACCACAGTGGAGGTGGAAATGGAAGTGGAAGTCGGCCTGCAAAGAGGGATATTAGTCAGGTTGAGTGTTTCAAGTGTAAGAAGATGGGACACTATGCAAATGAGTGCCCATAGAAGAAGGTTGAAGGAACCACCAAGCCCAACCCTTTCCAGAAGGGACAAGTGAACCACATAAATGTGGAAGAGATATATGAGGAACTTGATGCTGTGGCTGGTAAGTTCAAACTCAATTCTATTCCACCACTTGTTCTTTTTGATAATGGTGCATCACATTCATTCATATCAAGAGCATTTGTTGATAGAAATGGATTTCCAACCGAAACTATTGGGTGTCCTATAAAAGTAAGTTCTCCTAGTGGAGAAATGATAGTGAACTCAGGATGTCATGACCTAGTCATAGAATTTGGGAAGTATAAGTTTCCTGTTAACTTGATAATCCTAAATTCCCAAGGATAGGATGTCATTTTGGGAATGGATTGGATGACTAAGTACAAGGGAGTGCTAGATTGTGCCAATCATACCATCACACTCACAACCCCGGATAATAAAAGGATTAGATTCAAGACTAACTTTGAATCAAAAGGAAGTAAGCTAAATTCTCTTAAGGGGGTTAGCATAGATAGTGTGCTAATTGTGAGGGAATATCCTGATGTGTTTCCGGAGGAGTTTCCTGGAATGCCACCAGATAGAGATGTGGAGTTTCTGATTGACTTGCTGCCAGGATCGGGACCAATAGCAAAGAGACCTTACAAGATGTCAGTTGATGAGTTGAAAGAACTCAAGAAACAACTTGGAGAACAGTTGCAGAAAGGATTTATTCAACCAAGTTCTTCATCTTGGGGAGCACCAGTCTTGTTTGTTGAAAAGAAAGATAGAAGCCAAAGGTTATGCATAGATTATCGTTCACTCAATGAGGTGACTATCAAGAAAAATATCCTTTGCCCAGAATCAATGACCTTTTTGATCAGTTAGAAGGAGCCCGTGTGTTCTCAAAGATTGATCTCCAATCAGGCTATTTTCATCTTAAGATAAGGGAACAAGACATACCTAAGACTTCTTTCACCACTAGGTATGGATTGTATGAGTACACCGTGATGCCATTTAGTTTGACCAATGCACCAGCCTACTTCATGAAAATGATGAACAAGGTGTTCATGGAGTTTCTTTACAAGTTTGTTGTCGTTTTCACCGATGACATTTTGATCTACTCCAAGAGTAATGAAGAGCATGAAGGACATTTGCGTTTGATACTTGAGAAACTTAGAGAGCATAAGTTGTATGCCAAATTCAGCAAGTGTGAATTCTCGTTGAATGAAGTTGGATTTCTTGGACACATTGTGTAAGGAGATGGTGTAGCAGTTGATCCCGCAAAAGTGTCAGTTGTAACTGAATGGGAATCTCCTAAGTCAGTGAAAGAAGTTCGTAGTTTCCTTGGTTTGGCAGGATACTATAGAAGATTCATTGAGAATTTCTCCAAGGTAGCTAAGCCAATGACGGAGTTACTTAAGAAAGACAAGAAGTTTGATTGGACTGAAGGATGTGAACTCAGTTTCCAAGAGTTGAAGAAGAGACTAGTGACAGCACCAGTCTTATGTCTACCAGATTTGGAGAAGGATTTCCAAGTTTATTGTGATGCATCTCATCAAGGATTGGGTGCAGTTCTGATGCAAGAAGGGAAAGTTGTGGCTTATGCCTCGAGACAACTCAAAACTCATGAAGTAAATTATCCTACTCATGATTTGGAGTTAGCATCTGTCATCCATGCACTTAAAACATGGAGATATTATCTTTTGGGAAAGCGATGTGAAGTGTTCACATATCACAAAAGTGTGAAGTATATCTTTACTCAGAAAGAAATCAACATGAGACAAAGAATATGGCTAGAACTCATCAAAGACTATGACTTGAGTTTGCAATACCACCCCGGTAAACCAAATGTTGTAGCAGATGCATTAAGCCGTAAGGTATATGTGAATGGCCTTACTAAGGGAGAGTTGCCAGATGATTTGTGTGCCCAATTCAAAGATCTCAGATTGGAAATTGTGCCTGAAGGACATCTCATGTCATTGGATGTTCAACCCACCTTGTTGGACAAAATCAAGGAAGCCCAAAAGACGGACAAGGGAATTGAAGAGATTAAGGAAAAGATTGGCAAGGGAAAAGCCAAAGGATTCCATGAAGACGAACAAGGTACTTTATGGTATGGAAAACGTATCTGTATTCCGCAAGATCCGGAGCTTCGGAAACTGATTTTACAGGAAGCACACAACTCACCATATTCCATTCATCCGGGTAATACCAAAATGTACATGGATGTGAAGGAAATATTTTGGTGGAATAATCTCAAGAAGGACATCGCCGAACATATTGCTTTGTGTGATGTATGTAGTAGAGTGAAAGCGGAACATCAGAAACCAGCAGGATTGTTACAACCACAACCTATTCCTGATTGGAAGTGGGACAAGATTGGCATGGATTTCATCACTGGACTGCCAAGGACTAGATCGGGATATGATTCTATTTGGGTCGTAGTGGATCGCTTAACTAAAGTGGCTCATTTCATACCCGTGAAGACAACCTATACAAGTGCTAAGTTTGCCAAGATATATATGAATAGAATTGTGTGTCTGCATGGAGTACCCAAGAGTATTGTGTCTGATAGGGGAACTCAGTTCACTTCCCATTTTTGGAGGCAACTGCATGAGTCATTGGGAACGAGAATGGAATTCAGCATTGCTTTTCATCCCCAAACTGATGGACAGACAGAAAGGACCAACCAGATTCTAGAGGATATGTTGAGGGCATGTGCCCTAGATTATGGATCTAGTTAGGATGAAAGTCTGCCTTACGCGGAATTCTCTTACAACAACAGCTATCAAGCCAGTATTGAGATGGCACTATTTGAGTTTCTCTACGGAATAAAGTGTACTACACCATTGCTATGGAATGGTGTTGCTGAAAGGATCTTGTTCGGGCCAGAACTAATCAAGGAAGCTGAAGAGAAAGTCAAGTTGGTAAAGGACAGATTGAGGATAGCACAGTCCCGACAGAAGAGCTACGCAGATCCAAAGCGTAGAGAAGTCACCTATGAGGTGGGTGATAGAGCATATCTTAGAGTATCACCACTTCGTGGAGTGAAGAGTTTTGGTGTGAAAGGAAAATTGGCCCCAAGATATGTTGGACCATTCAAGATTCTAAGCCGTAAAGGAGAAGTATCATATGAGATTGAATTGCCTGAATCATTATCTTTCGTTCACAATGTGCTTCATGTGAGTCAGCTAAAGAAATTCCATCCGGAGATGGAAGAGACTTCTTTGAAGGATACTATACCTTTGGAAGAGGTCCAACTGGAAAGTGATCTCACCTATGAAGAAAAACCTATCAAAATTCTCGAGACTGCAGAAAGAGTACCTCGGACAAAGACTATCAAATTCTGCAAAGTTCAGTGGAACCATCATTCGACGGAGATCAAGGCGCAAGAAGTACCATATCATATCACAATATAAATATTATGTTAATACCTATTTTGCATCTTATTGTGCTCTAGTATTAAATAATCAACGGTAGTATAGATAATATGATCTCTATTAAAACCAATATTGAATTGGCAATCCTAGCATGTGCAGACATGGCCTCAAAATTCCTGTAACATCCCAAAAATCATGATTTCAAAGTTTGCATATCATTCATGCATTCATAATCATTTTTAGGGTCATTTTCAAATAATATTTCAAAAACATAATCATTTGTTGTCTATTATTTTATGTAAGCAAGGCAATGGCCTTATTGCTACTCTCTAATATGGGAACATTTGTTTTAACCAGAAAGGATTTGAACATAGGTTTTATTTATATTTCCAAATCTTGGTCAAAGTTTTCAAAACAAAATATGAATTCAAAACCATTTATCAGCCTAATATAAATAAATAACTAAAGCATGATTTATTCTAAAATCCAATGGGCCAAGGAATTTTTGAGTGAACAACATTGTTTTATAGTCAAATATGTGAAAGGGCCACTTTGCAAAAATTCAGAAGAAGTTTGAATTCAAACCCATATGAAAAGAATTTGAAAATGATTTCAGAAAATAAAAATAAAAATGGAAAATAATAAAAGAAAGCAGAAAAGGCCGGAGCCACCAAACAGGCCCTGCACCGAAAACAGCCCACGAGCCCACCCGGGATCCTCCCCCTCTCCTCTCTGTTTCTCACTCTGTCCGCGCGCACCCACTCGCTGACGCCTTGGACCCACCTGCCCCGTCATCGTCGTCCTCAATCACCGCGCGACGACCCTCTCCGCCATTACCAGCTCACAGTGATGTCGCGTTTAATCTCCGCTTAAATCCCATTCATGCAGCGTGGTAATTCTCGCCCCCGCTCTGGCTACATAACCACCTCCCCACCCCGCACATTTCCCCTCACTCCACTCGCTCGCTCTGCCACCAGGTTGCCCATATTTCGCAGAACACTGTCGCAGTTCCGACGAGCTCCGATGAGCTATTATGGTGAGCTCCAAGCACCCCCTTGTCTCTGGTTCACGCGCCTGTGTTCGCCAGGTTCTCGCGCTCATTCTAATGCTTGACGCTTGTTCCCTTGTGGCCTAGGACGTCGCCTTCGTCTTCAACCGAGAGAACCCGACTACGAGAAGAACTCGGGCGAGCGATTCTGTTCGTGTCCGTGCAGCTCCGCCCCAACCGCGACCACGTTGAGCATCTCCACATCTTCACGATCTCGGTAAGAGCCAACGCACCCCCCTGCACCTCTGACCTAGCCGGCGTGTCACCACCAGAGACATTTTGCAAATTTTATATCAATGGAATCAGGAAAAATAATTCTATCCAACCATGTACTTTGTTTAATGAATTGCTTCTGTAAAATTAGTTGTTTTTGCAGAGACATTTGTAGGCTTATTTTGTGTATAAAAATTAATTGGAAAATGTTTTAAAGGCCAAATAAAGTTTATTTGATGTATAGATGTTTAGTTTATTGATCAGTACTGTTTTACTTGTCTTGATGGGTTTAGAAAAATCATCACATATCATTTGCATGCATTCATATATTTTTGCTTGTTTAATTTAATATGTGAATTTAGTGCTATCATTTTATGTGTAGATTTTGGTGCTAGTGGTGATTGTGACTGTAAGGATTGTTGTTACTCCCCCAACTACCAAGGCAAGTGGTGCTTCATACTTCTGTCCCAATATTTTGACTATGCATTAGAAATATTTTGTATAGGACTTGCATGATAATTTTTGCTAAGTATCTATATGCTATGCTTGGGAAATCCTAGTAGTTGTAGAATTGTTAGAATTTTATCTAAGTTAAGATACTTGCAATTGCCATGCTTAGCCTAGCTAGTAGCAACCAAGGGTGGTTTATATACACATGCTATGGAAAATATTTCTAAGTCTTGGACTTATGTTTTGCTTAATAAAACAACTAAGTGAATGAAACACCTGGGTGGAATGGTAATTGCTTGGTGGATTTTGGTTGAGTGGTTACCAGGGCCCATTTTCTAATGGTCTACCCTGTGTATCTCACTTGTGGATTGCTACCCAGGAACAAAGGGATTTGAGATGCCATATGTTAAGAAGCTTCTTGTGCAACCACATGGCATTATGGGCTCTGCCTGGATCATATAGGTTGCAATAACTTAGCCATTTGGACAGTTGGTAGTAGTGGGTGATAGGTTTGGAACGCGTCCATTTGGTCTAAGGGAAGGCTTCTGAAAGGTCCTGTCTTGGTGAAAATCAAGTCTTGTGGGGAAAGTTCACCACCTCTGCAGAAGGAAGAAACTAAGTACTTAGTCGTGTCCCCGGTAATGGACAATTTGAGCATCAAGACATGGAAGCTATCAAGAATCTCCTCATCCCAATTTCTAAGTTAAAACTTGTGGTTGAACAAGGGTGAGGTTAACCAATGTCTATTGGTGGTTCCTTGGGAGTTTTTGCCAAACAAAAACTTAGTGTTTTCAACTGATAGGTAAAACCTATTTTGAGCAAAGCAAGCCTAAGCTACACTTAGCCAAAATTCATGTAGAAGCTAGATGCTATTATTCTACTAAGGTATCACTTGCCAATACTATTCCAATGTATTGACCCACTGTGGCTATAACTTGTGATGTTGCACGTTACTCTGATGAGGATTAGGGTTATGAGTCTACACTCAACATGCTTGCCTGTGGCACATGAATATGAAGACTTTTATTTATATTGTTAAGTTAAACTCTTGTACTAGCCTATGGCTATGGAGTTCTAAAAGACTATGTTATCTCTGGAATGATGTTGTAATAATGACCTTTGTTTCTGTGTACTTCATCTTAAACTGTGGATGCTAGCATTTGATCCAGGGACTAGCATTGCAATCACAGGGACCTTTACCTTTATAAAGGTGGGATCTTACAATTCTAGTGATAGTGTTCCCCTTGTGTGTGCACCATTAAGAAAGTTCTTCATTATGAAGCCGACCGTGACGATCGGGGGCTAGACATCTCTACGTTCGCATACAATGGGTGTAAAAAAGTTTACACTGCAATCCACACGAGTTTGAGTTGGCGAGCCTAGCATGTGCAGACATGGCCTCGGTACACAGGAGATCGAAATATCGAGCATGAGTCACATGGATGATGTGATTGACATTGGAGAATGTATACCTTTGAAGCTATGTTGCCGGCCGTGACGATCGTGGGTTGCATAGGAAATTGGGATCGTGTGATCGCTAAAATTGTCTAGGGGATGACAATTTCAGTGGAAGCTCAATTATAAATTTAACTCATTATTATGAACTAAGTCTAGATGTCTGTTTGCAAATATCTTAGCAGATCATGGCCTATATCATTGAGGTCCTTTGCGACCATGAGAAATTTCTTGCTGGAAATGGAACTTAACGAAAGGGTCCAACTTCATAGATTAATACCCACGCCCGAGGGATATCCTCGTAATAAGTTGATCTTCTCTTCTTGATACAATAAACATTAGGAGATAATCCTATAACTCCACAAGTTTGTGTTTTGTCCATAAATCATCGAAAATGGGCCATTCTCTATTCGATGGAGCGTTGGACTGTAATTTTGTATTCTGCAAAATCAGGCATATAAAGTATCGGCCGTTGGATGAGTTTTCCTCCATGATGGATGAAAACAGAATATTTGGAGAATCACTTAGCAATCCTGCATTAGAGTCGAGAACTCTCAGAAGGCCTTGATTGTAATGGAGGTCATGGATGAAAAAGGTATATATCATATATACAAAATTATAAATGTAATTCATGCAAAACTCATTGCAGTTTACAAAGTATTGGATACTTGTCCCGTTTTGTGAAAGAAAACAGGATGGTCGGCTTGAGAATTGCTCGAATTGAGGCAATGTGGCTTGGTGACGGCAAACAAACTATTTGATGGCCGACATCACTCCTTCCCTTGAAGTTTATCATTTGGATTAGTGGACTTGAATAGCATTTGTAATCCTTATTTGTGTGTCTTGCTTTTGGCGAGATGATTATTCATATGAATAAGTTACAATCCAGTTGTACTGTTCTTATGATTAATACCTTTATTGTCACATTATAATTATAAATGAGTTATTCTCATCACTATGTTAATGATAATAGGTTAGGAATTTATAAAGGATTAGAATGCTAAAACATATCCAAAGGTTGAAAAGGAAATGACACTATTGTTTAAGTCAAGATGGTTGTTGCATGTTTTTCATCCTCGATGAAGATTGGGGTCTTAGATATTTGATCTAGAGACTTTGCAAAACCATGCATTATTTGACAAAATGACTAAAACTCCGCATTCTAGTAAGACGGTAATATGCGAAGAATTGTTGAATCTTATACATAATGATGTATCCCATTTTCAACAAATAGTGGAAATCATTATTTCATTATGGACTTAAGTGAATAGGTATATTTACTTAATGGAACAGAAGTTTTGAAAGGATTTGAATTGTTCAAATGAGTTTGAAACAAAATGGGATATGGAATTAATAAGAATACAAAGTCTCTTCGATTTGATCGATATAGCTAAAGTATTTAGTTAAGTATTTGCATAAAGGGACTAGTGAAATATGTTTCCCAAATTGTGATAATTGGACAAATTCAAGGTGTTGAAATGTCTAGACATCATAATCATTTGTATTAGATACATATGGTCTAATTGAAGGGAATATGCCTGAGAGGCAATCATAAAGTGGTTATTATCGTATTCCTTGTTTATGATAAATGTTTATTTTACATGCTATAATTGTATTAATACGGAAACGTTAATACATGTGTGTTTAATAAACAAAAAGGAAGTTCCTAGTTATGCCTCTCTTATAAACTAGCTCGTTGATTAACAAGATGATCATAGGTTTCCTGATCATGGACATTGGATGTTGTTAATAACGAGGTCACAACATTAGTGTAATGGTGTGATGAACATTCATCCGAAGTATAGCATTACGATCAAATTCATTGATTGTATATTGCTATAACAACTTACGAAGTGATCCTAATCCTTAGACCATGAGATCATGTCAATCACTAACACCGGAAGAGTTTCTTGATAACATCAAACGTCACACCGTAATAGGGTGATTATAAAGATGGGTTCAGAACTACTAAAGTGTTATGTTGAGGCCCATGGATCGAGAGTGGAATTTGTTCATCCCGATGACGGATAGATATGCTTCGGGCCCTCTCGGTGATATCACATTGATTAGCTTGCAAGCAAGTGATTTGATCACTAGAATGTTATATTACGGGAACGAGAAAAGAGTACATGTCAGTAACGAGATCAAACTTGGTATGGAGATACCGATGATCGAATCTCGGACATGTAATATATCATGAAACAAAAGGATTAAGATACTAGCGTAAAAGGTTCCGACGATCACAAGAAAGTCATCGTTGAATGTGTGGGAGTCTGTATGGCTCTCCAGATCCCGCTTCTAATTATTGATCCGAGAGGGGTCTCGACCATGTCCGAATTATTCGCGAACCGTAGGGTGACACACTTAAGAGACACCGACATCCATTTGGAGCAAAAGTTTCATGCCGAAAAGAATAACAAGCGCATGAATTTATTTCACTAGATACCGAAACGGGTTTTCGGGTGCAATTGCAGAAAGTGTTTCTGCATGCGAAATGAAATACTAGCAAGGGGTTATATGAGAATGTTTGTCATTAAAGTAATTGACAAAATTCTGAATAAATAAAAGGATTTTTATTTAATGAGAGTTTGCATTAAATTTGGTGGAAATTTAATGGGAATTTGAGTGGGTTTTTGAGTGGAGGGAATTGAAAGGCAATTGAGTGAGTGGAGTGTCCACCCACATGAATGTGGAAGAGGTGGGTGCAGCCCCATGGCTGGGCACATGGCCCCTTTGGTGCCCCCCTCTCCCTATAAAAGGATCCCCTCCCTCTCTCTCTCACTTACACCTCCTCGTGAAGGATCTCTCTCCCCCTCTAGTATTTATTCCCCATGGTCTCGGACTAGCGAGATACATGTTCCTGGTGTCTATTAGGCAATAAAGAGATGTGCTTCTGCTGCATCGCTGGAGCGAGGAGGCGGAGGTTGCTCGGTGCCTCGAACGTGTGTGCGAGCACGGATGCGCTGCTGTTTTGCGGCGCTAGGACTTCCTCTCGATCTTGAGATCGGCAAGAGATCGTCTACATCAACCACGAGTTTGGACTCGTTAAGCTTTGTCGGTCTTCAAGGGTATGTTCTCTACGGATATAAATCCGCCCGTTGTTTGTATCTAGTAGATAGATCTTGGTACATAGTTGTTCCCATCGTAGGAAATTTTTTGTTTTCTATGCTGCGAACCCTACAATGGTATCAGAGCCGGATCTATGCGTAGATACTTTGCACGAGTAGTACACATATGAGTATGTGGGCGATGATGATCATTTTATTTCTTCTTAGTTGTACTTTGGATATTGGTGGCATAGTGGGATGAAGCGGCCCGGACAAACTTTACATGTCCTCGCACATGAGACCTGTTCCACGCTTGACATGCAACTAGTTTTGCATAAGTGGCTAGCGGGTGCGTGTATATCCTACTATAGTCAATATCTAATTTGCAATAAGTTGTCAACAATTTGGTTATCCTCGTTGTGGTTCATGTTCGTAGGTAAGAACGGTTATATCTCGAAAGCCCTAAGCCACGTAAAACTTGCAATGGATAAATTAAAGGCGTCTAGTTTAGATTGTTGCTGGGCTAGTGTTATGATATGGTGATGTTGTAAGTAGAAGTATGAGATGATACTCTTACAACACACATAGCGTGTAAGTTCCATAGACCTTGGCCTTACACATAGAGGTATGATAGAGATCATACCATGATGCACATGATGGAGATCATATGCGGGAACCATATCATTTCACTTACAAACATGTGATGTTTGATTGCATCTTATATTGCTTGTTTGGCGTTTTATTAGTATAATAAGATGATCCCTCATTTGGATATCAAGAAAAAAATGTGTTCTTCCTTAAGTATGCACCAACAATGTTTCGTCGCTTCAAGACATCACGTGATGATTTGGTGTACTTGAATCCACGAGCATATCTCGGGTGTAAGACAGTTACACACGCGAATACTAAGGTTCTTATTTGGCGAGCCTAGCATGTACAAACATGGCCTCGGAACACAGACCAAAGGGTTAAGCATGAGTCATATGTTTTGATATGATGACCATATGGATGCTCGCCTTTGAAGCTACACCGACTCACGTGATGATCGGACTTGGTGTAGTGAATTTGGTTCATGTAATCACCAAAAAGACACGAGGGATGTCGTTTTTGAGTGGGAGTTCATTTATAATTTGGATTAGTAGAACTCAATTTATCATAAATTAAATCAAAGTGAATTTGCATAATTTATTGTAGTCATTGGCATTCGTTCACCACCTTATGCATAGTTGTAATTGAGATAATAGAACAATAGAATTCTGGATATATACTTTACGAACTGGTATCGTATTGTGTTGAGTGTAAATCTAAAGTTTAAAGTCCTATTTCAAACTTTCAGCAAACTCTATATACTTCGTGAAATTTAATAGTTGGTATTAAATCGAGAGTAACAATTCCAGTGTTAGTATCTTAAGTATCATGTTTGCCTCCATGATTCTTGATTATTTTAATATCAAGTTTATCTAGGAGCTGAAAGAATTGTTTCAGAAACCATCATGTGTGGAAGATATAACGATATCTGAAACAATGTTTTGGTTGCAATATGATAGAGTATAATATATGTTCTCATATTGGATTAGAATTTACGAAGGTTGGAGATGCTAGACATCCTAATCATCCAAAAGGGTTTTGGAAAGTAATGTTATACTCACGATTAGCCTTTATAAGCTACCGTAGCTTGATCATGAAAGTCGTCATGATAAGGATGAATAGAATATGTATGTAAAGTGTTTACTACACTAAAATATTACTAAAGAATGGATTTTGAAAGAATACCGATCATTTTGATGATGGTGATCTACTTCAATGTGCAAGTACAAAGGTATTATTATTTGAATATACACGCTTTGGACTATGTGTCATGTATATGGCGCCACTTTTGATGTTGATAGATTCTTTTAAAAAGGAAAAGGAAATGCTAAAAGAGAATCTATAAAATATATTTGGCAGAAAAGAAAAGATTGGAAATATCCAATTTAGGTATATATATATGATATACATGTTATGGTTGTATTCTTTGCTTGTTAAATAATGTGATTCTTGGGTATTGTATACCGAATTGGTTGGTATGAAATTTCATACAGAACGACGCAATTCATGAACCACAATGGCCTAAGTAACTAGCAAGAGAATATGTGATGATGTTCATCGAAAACAAACAAACCGTTGTTTGTATTTCTCGTTGACATCAAAGCTTGACTTCAAGGTTTGTTTTAATAATTGTTATTTAAATCAGGTATTATGAGAACAAAGGTTGTTCAAATAATTACCGTATTCCATATAAGATAGATGATTTACAAATCTAGTTGGAGAAATCACATCCATAAAGCCTAATGCTAAAATGTCGCAAGACAAATGATTGGAAGATCACTTACGAAGTGACATCGCCGTTTAAATTATATTGGAAAGAAAACATGAAGAAACTCCATTTTCATGGATTTTTGGAGTCTTTGATTTGATCAAGTGACGCTTGTGAGACTTTCCTCAGGATAATTAAAACTTCGTTCAAAGGCCAAAGAAGAACGAAAGACTAAAATATTGGAATTTTGTACATATCGATGTATGTAGTCCATTATGTGTAGTCGTAAGCGATGGGTTTCAACTTCATAAACTTTGTCCGGAAATTTGAGTGAATATTCACTTAATGATAAAGAAGTATGAAATATTTGAAAATGTTCAAAGACTTTCAAGATGAAGTGGAAAATCATTGTAACAAGAAAATAAATGATTTATGATTTTATCATAAATGGATATATTTGAGTTACAAGTGTAACAAGAAAATAAATGAATTATGATTTTATCATAAAGGGATTTATTTGACTTACAAGTTTAGAAAAACACCTATATTTACATATCCCGAAACACCATAGGAATATGGAGTGTTTGAGATTTGTAATGAAACCTTGTTTGACATGGTTGGATCAAAGGTGTTATTTATAAAACTGCCATTATGTTTTAAAAGATTAAAACTTTAGAGACTACCGCTTTTTCACTGAAAAGATCTCCATCTTGATTCGTTGAAATGACACCGTATGAGTTATGGTTTGGGGTAAAACCCAAGTTGTCCTTTCTTAAATTTTGGTATGCTAAGCATAAGTAAGATGTTTACAACCGAAGTCGGATGAGCATGTCTTTGTAGGTTATTTCAAATAACAATTGGTTATTCCTCCATAACACCAAGGACAAAAGGGTTTGTCGCTTGAAACATGAAGTTTCTTGAAGAAGGAATTTTTCATAAATGTTAAGTGGGAGGACAATAGAACTTTGATAAGGTTAACGAACCTTAGCTAAATGTGCTGAGTTGCGCAGCACCGGAAATGGTTCTAGAGGCTGCCATAATGCTCATAGCTTATGTGCCTCAAAGGTTGTGGTCACGGAGATCTAAGTTCTTATTGAACCAAGTCGGTCGGATAAACAAATCAAATGTTGAGATTTGAGAGTAAATAATTATTGTTTGATAATGATGAACCGACTACATACAAAGAAGCGATGATGGGCCCTGATTCCGTCAAATGGATTGAAGCCATAAAATCCGTGATAGTTCCATACACGAGAAATCAACTTTTGAACTTGGAAGACCCTCCGGAAAGGTGTAAAAACCTATCGGTCGTATTTGGATCTATAAAGAAATAGACATGGTTTTTTCACATCTATGAAATAGTCGACATGTCGGTAAAGTATTTTACAACAATGTTCAAGGAGTGGACTATGACAAGATTTGATCTTTCATAGCGATATTTAGTCTGAACGGATTAAAGTAGCAACCACTACATATAATTTGGTATATGGTAGATGAATAAACAAAACAAAGTTCTTCTAATAGAATGGTTACCTAGGACGTGTACATGACACGGTCCAAAGGGTTTTATTAATTCATAGGATGCTAAAAAGGGCATGCAAACTTCAATGGTTGAAGTAAGCATCGCGGAGTTGGAATCTTCACCGTGATAAAAAGGGAGTTTTCATCTGGAGACGATGAAGATGCTTGCATTTGCAAGAAATTAAGTGGGAGCGCTGAGACATATTTCTAATACATTATGTGGAGGACAACTTGTTGATTAGAAATGATGTATCTTTTATTTACAAAGGTTAAGAATTTCATTTCGATGAAAAACTTAGGCAAAACCCGAATTTTTAGCATGAATGTCTATAGTGGATAGACTGTGAAGCTAATATGGTTGTGCCAAACGTACATATATGAGATATTGAAGGAGTTCAATATAGAAACAACAAGAAACAGTTCTTGTCACATGGAAAGGAATTGAATCAAGATTCAAGTGTATCGACACTTGATAAGTGAAACAAGATTCAAGTGCTTTGACACTTGATGAGTAAAATCACAAGAATGATTTGATCAATCATACCATGATATGTACACATCCAGATATGTCCTATGCTCTAAGTGTTATGAGCATATACCAGAATGAATCATAAAATGATCATTGGACAATAGTAAGGAAATTCTTATGATCTTTTGGAAGAACTAAGAATATATTTGTGTAGAGGTGACAAACAATTACAAATAGTTCATTGTAAAGCGTTACATTGATACTAGTTTTGTCACAAGATACAAATTAAGTTTATCTCAATTTAAACTATGGGTGGCACAATGTAATGGAAAGAAGATTCCATGATGGATTTGGATGAAATCTGTAGTTAAGACATCGTGACGAATACTACAACAAAAAGGCTAAGTATATGACTGCTATAGTAGCAGCAAAGGAGGGAATTTGTGTCAAGAAGTTTATTATCAAACTAAGGTGTGGTTCGCAACGGGCTAACACTAAAGATATATTGTATGACAATAGTATCGACATGATTTAACCCCAAGGAACTAAAGGTCTCACCGAAAGACCAAATTTATACAATGCGATCTCATTGGAGAATGAGTGATGCGTGAAGACGCAAAGACATGCAAATACACACGGACCTGAAGCGTCAGATCCGTAGATTATGTTAACCACTTGCAATTGCATTAATGGAACACCAGAAAGCCATAGGTGTTCAATACACAAAGTTTTCAAACTAGATTATTGTCTCTAGTGCAAGTGGGAGACTGAAGGGAATATGCCCGAGAGGCAATAATAAAGTGGTTATTATCGTATTCCTTGTTTATGATAAATGTTTATTTTACATGCTATAATTGTATTAATACGGAAACGTTAATACATGTGTGTTTAATAAACAAAAAGGAAGTTCCTAGTTATGCCTCTCTTATAAACTAGCTCGTTGATTAACAAGATGATCATAGGTTTCCTGATCATGGACATTGGATGTTGTTAATAACGAGGTCACAACATTAGTGTAATGGTGTGATGAACATTCATCCGAAGTATAGCATTACAATCAAAGTCATTGAGTTTATATTGCTATAACAACTTACGAAGTGATCCTAATCCTTAGACGATGAGATCATGTCAATCACTAACACCGGAAGAGTTTCTTGATAACATCAAACGTCACACCGTAACAGGGTGATTATAAAGATGGGTTCAGAACTACTAAAGTGTTATGTTGAGGCCCATGGATCGAGAGTGGAATTTATTCATCCCGATGACGGATAGATATGCTCTAGGCCCTCTCGGTGATATCACATTGATTAGCTTGCAAGCAAGTGATTTGATCACTAGAATGTTATATCACGGGAACTAGAAAAGAGTACATGTCAGTAACGAGATCAAACTAGGTATGGAGATACCGATGATCGAATCTCGGACATGTAATATATCGCGAAACAAAAGGATTAAGATACTAGCGTAAAAGGTTACGACGATCACAAGAAAGTCATCGTTGAATGTGTGGGAGTCAGTATGGGTCTCTAGATCCCGCTTCTTATTATTGATCCGAGAGGGGTCTCGATCATGTCCGCATTATTCGCGAACCATAGGGTGACACACTTAAGAGACACCGACATCCATTTGGAGCAAAAGTTTCATGCCGAAAAGAATAACAAGCGCAGGAATTTATTTCACTAGATACCGAAACGGGTTTTCGGGTGAAATTGCAGAAAGTGTTTCTGCATGTGAAATGAAATACTAGCAAGGGGTTATCTGAGAATGTTTGTCATTAAAGTAATTGACAAAATTCTGAATAAATAAAAGGACTTTTATTTAATGAGAGTTTGCATTAAATTTGGTGGAAATTTAATGGGAATTTGAGTGGGTTTTGAGTGAAGGGAATTGAAAGGCATTTGAGTGAGTGGAGTGTCCACCCACATGAATGTGGAAGAGGTGGGGGAAGCCCCATGGATGGGTGCATGGCCCCTTGGGTGCCCCCCTCTCCCTATAAAAGGATCCCCCTCCCTCTCTCTCACTTACACCTCCTCATGAAGGATATCTCTCCCCCTCTAGTATTTTATCCCCATGGTCTCGGACTAGCGAGATACATGTTTCCCGGTGGCTATTCGGCAAGAAAGAGTTGTGCTTCCGCTGCATCGCTGGAGCGAGGAGGCAGAGGTTGCTCGGTGCCTCGAACATGTGTGCGAGCACGGATGCGCTGCTGTTTTGCGGCGCTAGGACTTCCTCTCGATCTTGAGATCGGCAAGAGATCGTCTACATCAACCGCGAGTTTGGACTCGTTAAGCTTTGTCGGTCTTCAAGGGTATGTTCTCTACGGATATACATCCGCCCGTTGTTTGTATCTAGTAGATAGATCTTGGTACATAGTTGTTCCCATCGTAGGAATTTTTTTGTTTTCTATACGCGAACCCTACACTAATATTATCTCTTATCAGGGTCATAGTTATCATTTAGAGTTAAAGATTAAAATAAGAAAACACTCGATTGAAATACAAAGGAACATCTAAAGATTCGTGGAAGCGACACCACAATAGTTATGGCATGTTTGAGTTTCTAGAGGTTTTTTTGATTCAAAATCAAGGCGAATAAACAAGTCTTTATAGCATATTCTTAGGAAACTATGAATACATGTTCCATAGAGGGCAAACCTGTTGTTATCCTAAGTTTATGTGTCTTTATGAAGATATAGGTGGAAGAAAGTAAAAGTCCAAAACAAGGTATTTGACCTTACCTCCTGATTGTTGAGTGGCATAGTGAAATTTTCGTGAAACCGAACTCTACAAATAGAGGAGAAACTAATGATAATGATCATAATGTTTCAGCGAGTACTTAAAAAAAGTAGGATTCAAGAATATATTCGGCAATTTAGCGGATTTATATCTTGATTCACTTGTCATGTTATTTGAGAAAGACATACCTACGAATTACAAAGAAGCATGATGGACCTAAGTACGATAAATGACTAGGAGTCATAAAATCCTATATTAAGTTACATTTAATATTGGATAGTAAAATGTTACTTGATCTTATAAGTAAAGATGTTTACTTGATATTTATAAATGACTGCAAAGTCATAAGAAAGAAATGAAACTTAATGGAAATACATAAAGCTCTATTTGTCACAAAGGATGTTTGGAAAAATTCAAGGAGTTGACTACAGATGTAGCGATGCATGAGTCTATTGTATTTACACTTGCAATATATTGATATTGGGAACTCGTAGCTGGAATTCTCAATTTGATGGTGATTAAAGAATTTTGGAAACTCCAAGATTATTGAGAGGACTTTCTTTTGAGTGGGAGCATATTGGATTGGCTTAACCTTGATATGTAAGAGACATATTTTGAGTGGAAGCTTAATGGCTTGGCTAAGACTCAATATGTAGGAGAAAATTTTTGCATGAGAGCTAAGTGAAACCCCTGGATCTTATATGGATGCCATTTTGAGTGGGAGTTGGTTCCTGGATCTCATATATGGATGCCATATTTGAATGGGAGCGTGTTATGATTCTGAAATATGTGGATGACATATATGAATGATGCGATTGCTATTAATAATATTTAAGTTAGTAAATATGGATGAATTAGAAGAAGTTATTAAACAATGGAATCTATCAAGATAGATTGGTAAGTTTAATAAACATTATTGTTGAATGCTTCCTGGACTTGATTCTGAAGATGTTCGGAGTGTCCTAGGTAAGATTCTGAAGGAGTTCAGAATGGAACAAGATAATAAAGAGGTTCTTACTTGTATGAAGCATTGATCTAGTCTTAGTGTTACAACTATGGTTAAAATAAAGAAAGAGATGTGTTGCATCTCCTATGCCTCAGTCATAGGTTCTTCCATATAAACCATATTGTATACTCAACATGATTTCACCCAAACGATCTGGTTGAAAGAAATTGTCTTGAAGTGATTCCGGAGTTAAGCACTGAACCAGAGTTAAAGTTCATTCTTGAATGGCAAGAATCAAAGTAAGGCACATAGTTGCATGTTATGCACTAGGATCTACATAAAGATAAAGTATATTTTGGCTAAAGAGGTTTGGCTTCTCTAAGTGTGTTTTCGTAGTTTACATGACAACTGTGAAGGTTAAATTGACTCTACGACCGTCATTGTAAACAATAGACACAAAGTCTCACACACCAAAATGAATACTTCAACCCATTATATAAGATAATTGAGGGAATGTCAAAATTAGGAGGACATTAATGGTTTGCAAAAGGACATACTGATCTGGTAAAATAGAACAGGGATAAGACATTTCTCATGAGCAGCATGATCAATAAACACATATGGGGATATGGTTTATGATTAGTAAATGTCAACTAGATTATTTGTACTCTAGTGCAAGTGGGAGACTGAAGGGAATATGCCCTAGAGGAAAATAATAAAAGGTTTATTATTGTCATATCCCAATAAGTTCGTAATAGTTTCATATTGTGCTATAACTGTTACAAGTGGAAACATTGATATACGTGTGATATGAAACATAAGTCCCTAGTAGCCTCTATTGATACTAGTTCGTTGGGAAACATGATGATCAAGGTTTCCTGATCATGAAGTGATAGGACTGGTTGACAACGAGGTCATATCATTGGTGAATGATGTGATGGACATTCCTCAAAGATTATGACACGACCAAATCACAAAGTTCATCGTTGCAATAGTCAAAAATAAAGTTTCCTTATCCTTAGACCATGAGACCATATCATAATCACTGTCTCCCGAGGCTGCTTTGACTGCATCAAACGTCACTCAGTAAAAGGGTGATTATAAAGGTGTACATTAGGTATCCGGAGGAACGGGTAGAGGAGACTGCGTCAAGAGCGGGATTTGTTCACCTAGTGACGGTTAAGATAGACTTAAGCCAACTTGGTGAGATTACATCCATAAATGTTGCAACACGTGGCTATGTCACGGGGATGTAATATCGCGGTAACAAGTAAACAATACTTGTCGGTAACGAGATTGAACAAGGTATGAAGATACCTAACGATCGGATCTCGAACAAGTAGTAATAAAGAAACAAAAAGGAATTGGACTCGACGTTTACAGTTCAAACGACATCATCAATCTGGAATGCACAGGGATCATTATGGGCATCATGGTCCCGATGTTGATCATTGACGTAAGAGAGTCAAGGTCATGGTTGTAGCTATTCCCAAGCCATGAGGGGATACACTTAAGGGTGCGATGAGCTTGAGATTATCCGTAAGTTGGAATCATAGTAGAGAAATAGAAAGTCGAAATTGTTCCGTCGAGGAGAAAGATTTGAAGTTGTTCACATAAAGAAAGGAAACCGGAAAAGTTCTCGTGAGAGGACCTAAATTGTTTCGGGAGATTCCGAAGTTGTTCGGAGGATATAGAAGGGGAACCGAAAGTTGTTTCGGGTCGAATCGGATTTGGTAATATGTATTTACATATTAATTAATGTAATTAATATTAAAATCTAATTTTAAGGGTTATTCCACTAATGGGCCAACTTCCCTAGGGAAAAAGGGCCCATGAGGGAAACCGAAAGGGAGAAGAGCCCATGCGCCTAGGTCTTGGTGCCTAGGCCTGCCCCCTCCCTAGCCGGCGGCTAGGGTTAGGATTTGGGAGCCCTAGGGCTTCCCCTCCTTGGCTGCCACCCCCTTCCCCACTTGGGGCCGCCGCCTAGATGGCTTGGGGGAGGGGCAAGGCTTCCCCTCCCCCCTATATAAAGAGCCCCCTTCTCCCCTTGGAGGTACACATCAATATACATATCCCATGAGTTGGGTACTCCTCCTCCACTCCAATTTTTCTATCTCTAGTTGTGTCCACCCGTTGGCACGGCCCAGGGTTGTTCATTCAAGAGACAACGCATCCACAACACACCATTGTGCTGTGGGGATTCTGAAGCCGGAGATCTACTTTCGCACTCCTAGTGTGATTGGGGAGATAGAGGTTCTCGTCATACACCGTATGTGTAACAAGCCATGAGGTGCAACACTTGGGGCACTTTGGATGTCGTTAGACGGACTGCTGCATGATGGTGGAGAAAGGGGTGACTGATGAATGCAAGTGCATAGATCGTTTGTAGCTAGTTTCCAAGTTAAGATATCGATCCACAGGGAGCCCAAAGGTAAGTGTTTATGAATGAAGTCTCTGTCACACCCAAAGTTGTCACAGGTCTTCGAGTGAATTGACTGCAAATGTTGAAATAAGAATGATATTTAGATTAAAATTATTATATTTAAATAAAACTAAAATGTAAACTTTAGAAATAAAAAGCATAAAAGTAAAGAACAATTTGTTTGTTGTTTTCTGCAGATGAAAAAAAGTAGGCGCAAGGAGATTCAGTTCATGGTGATAGTGAATGTGCTAGGTGGATGAGTGATAAGTGTAACAATTATAATATTATAAGTATGTGTGTACGCGAGGAACCCATAATTAGCCAGAAGTCCTCTTGGTAGATTTCATCCCAACTTCAATAATCCCACTAGTCTGTTACCACAACCATGGTCAGCCACTAGACGATTAAGATCATTCAGGTTGCTTAGCAATTAAGCTCCTTGGATCGAACTAATGCAATAGGCACAGTGGATCCTCGTGCTCCTCGAGTTCAACTAGTTTTCGATTGATATCCCCGTGTCACTCGGGGGTCGCCGGTCTGCTAGAAAACAAGATCTTATCTATATAGAACAAGGTATCATGTTTTCTGGGTCCTTAATTGGACAACAAGCATTAATCATCCCATAGATAGTCAAGCACAAATAATATAGTAGATAAAATTAACCACAAACTAATGGAAATTACATAGGCACATCACATCTCACCAATCCCTTACATCTCCCACACCCAAGGGGACTTACTCACACATGAGAGAAGAAAGCATCATCGATATAATTAAATAAAGGGAGTTCTTCTTGATATTACCGTGAAGATCCCCAATAAGAATAGAAATAAATCCAAAACAATTCAAGATGGGAAGAAACAATCTCAAACCCTAATCTTGCAAGGTAAAGATCTCTCTCTTATGTACAAGTAATGTCTATGGGGGTGTGGTGGATAGGAGGTCGAAGATCATGGAGCGAGATGAAGAACGTCTTCCCCTTCTTCTCCGGATCTCTTCTTTCTCCCTTCTAGATGGAACGGCGGTTGTCGTGTTCTATTTTATTCCTAGGCCTCTTCACGAAAGTTGCCCCTTTTGACAATATGAAGGCGGTGGCAACTATACGGCGGGAACTATACGGCCGGAGAAAATATTCCCACTGTATAGTTGCTCGTTAAAGCTATTGTATGCCTCCCTCGATTGCTTCCAAAAAGAGACTTACTTGTTTTCGTATGAATATTGTGTTTTTGCTTTAAAAACCCTCTGTTGATGTTTAGAACCTGAAACACACATTAAAAACCAAGTTTTCTTTGCTACCAAATTATTAGCGTTAGGTAAAGCTAGAAAACCATCAAATCCAAATGACCATCAATAGATACCAACAAAAATGTGTCGAATCTCATAGCTATCAACTCCCCTAAGCTTAGATGTTGCTCGCCCTCGAGTGACAAGAAAATAAGGAAAAATAGCGGAGATTCGAGACTGAAATAAAATAACTTACAACCTTGAATTGGTGTCAATTTCCTGTCTTCACGATTCCTGCAATCTTAAACATGATCATACAAATATTTACAAGATTGCACCAAGTCCACTTGCTAACCACGTATATATTAATAGCAAATAAATCATATGCCGGAGCAAGTGTCAATAGTTTATCTAGGAAAGTGAAACAAATTCTTTTGATTTCTCTCTTTGTTGAGAGATGAAAGACTTTTTGCTCTTGTTTCTTTAACCAATTAAGAGTACTCAAGTTTGCACCAGAAACATTCAATTTAATAACAACTCATCTACTCCCACGTAAAAATTTCAAGACTCTCAAAGCACATTTTCTCTTTCCTTGTTTTTTCAAAAACTTCAGCTCTTCCATAGAGAAATCATGCCACTATTTTTAACATGTTAATTGGGACTATGTTGCGCACTCGTGGCCATGCCAATGGATATATGTTGAGAAATAATGGGCCAGAGGATTACTACAACTTCACTTGGAAAGTTAAACCATGAGGAGACTAAAATATTTACCCGTCATAGTTTTGCAGCTATAGACGCTTTCATAACTCAATAGCCGAAATCAAGTGGTTTCCCACATTTAGATCGTTCGTTGGCCAGCAGAGTTAATAGTTCCCCATGGATTACGATAGTGTTGTAATGACACTTGTAAAGCAATATCTTACTTTAATTACTAGAAAAGCAGTGGCATAATCTCTACTACTTCAAAGCATCAATTTCATCAAACAATTTCATTCAAAAGTACTATCAAGTCTATTACATTAAGCTCAATGGGGTGGAGTGGTTTATAAAATCAAATCCTTTGGGCTAAACATGGACCCAAGTCATATCTTGGATGCTTTTTCTTGTTGTAAAAATGTCAGAAATATTTTAACCAAGTCCATTTCTCATTATTTCGAAGCTAAAAAGGAGACACTAGCAAGGGAATAGAATTTATGAGATGACAAGATAAGTGAGGAGTGACTCAAGTGCAAACGAGAAAATAATTGTAGGGTCAATTTAAGATTGCAGAAGAGGTGATGAAAGGAATGTGATAACTCCTCTTTCTTGCTTTGTTCTCATACTTCAGTTGAACCCTACTATATTTCCCTATTGCCAAGTCACCTGAAATTGAGCAATCTTCGAGAGAAACAAAGAAAAAAATTTGCAATAAAAGCTACAACTAATTTTTTTGTGTCTTTGATTTAAGAATGCAAAAATGAAAGTAAACATGCAATTTTGAAGAAGTAAAATAAATCAAAATAATAAATAAAAATATGAATGCAAGGTTTGGAGGTTTTCAAACCTCCCCCAAGCTTAGGATATTGCCATGCTTAGTTGTTGCCATCATTCGGCGGCGGGTATGTATACTGTTGGTAGTAGTCGAGGAAGTGGGTCATGAAGTGACTGAAGCTGCTAGTTAGGAAACTAACATCTTCATTCACTCCATGAAGATTTTAGTCGATCTCCCCAATGCGTTGGTTGAGCTGCATAAATTCTTCATATGGGACATTGTTGAACCCCTGCTGCTATTGCTGCTGATTGGGCCATGGGTCCCAAGGTCCCTCCTCTTGCTGCTACTGCTGCTGTCCTTCCCAAGCAGGGTTGTCCTGCTCCTCTTCCTCTTCATCCTACTACTCATCCCCCTCAGGGTCAGGATGGAGTGCTGCCATGATCCCCGTCACTTGATCTTTGGTGAGGATCTATTTGATCTTCTCCTGAATCGAGAAGGCTTGTGTACAAGGCAATGACACCTGCTCATCCTGTGCAACATCAAGATAACCAAATTGATATGCTCGGAGCCTCCTGTTAGCTCGGTAAACACCGAGGAAGCCACAAGCAGTTATATATTTGACATCCATAAGTATGGAGCCATCAACAGGTTGCATAACATGTATCAGAATTCCACAGGCTTGGACAAGGTGGGTTACCAATCCACCAATGCGAATGTTACCTTTCTTTTTGTTGTTATGGTGGCGGAGGTGCTGGAGGAATAGAGATGCAGGAGTGGGACTCTGCGGTGCATCGGGGAAGAGTGCCTTGGTGATCATGTCCATGTCTGCATTGTCCATAGAGCCGGTATCTCCTCTTCCCAACAAAGTGTTAGCGAGAAACAAGGCGAAGTAGAGGATGGTCGGGTTCTGAATGGTGGACATCTTCTTCTGGTAGAAGTCTCTACCACCGTTAACAGAAATAACCTCCCAAGTTTCTCCACTTGAGACGCTATACAAATTTGTAACAATTGATTCCCCATCTTGAGGGAATCCAAAAGCTTCACAAAATTGTTGAAAAGTGATTTGATATGGCCGCTGGTTAATGGTGAAACTCACTGTGCATGCATTACCTTTATCCTTGTAGTCATCGCAGAAGGAGGCGAGTAACTCAAAGGTGATCTTAGTGTAGGTGTAGTGTCTTGCATAGGCAAGGTTTGATAGCCCTGCATTTGCACACATGTGGTCGAAGTCCGCCCTCAACCCTGCTGCACTGAGAAATCCATCATCAGCCCAACATGTGTGCATCACCCTCCTCGATGAAACCATGGCGTACTTGTTGTCGAGCTCATCCCGGGGCCCCGAGCCTTCACAATATTGGCGCTTGCTCTTGCGAAAAATACTACCGAGCTTGTTCATCTTGATGCATTGAAAACTTTCAACATAAAACCTTAGGCATATAGTTCCTACATGATATACAAATGATTCTACATGGAGGAATTTAATCCTAACATGAGAAATCACAAGAGAAAATCAAACAAGCTTGAGTTCATCCACTAGATCAATGTGAGAATTGGAACCATGGAATTCTGAAAATAAAGCATGAATAGAGAGAGAAACATACAATTTTGTTGATTCCTCAACTCAAACGAATGAAATTCGCGAAGAATCAAGAGTTTTATGTGGATTTTGAGAGGTTTGGAGAGTGAATATGAGATAAATAATGAGGAGGAGGATCCCTAGCCATCCCAACGCGATTAAGTGGTCGCGCCGAACTATACGGCGGGAGCTATACGGGAGGGATATGTAGCTCCCGTCGTATAGTTGCGGCGGCGTCGAGAATTAGGGTTTCTCCATGCCAAAATGGTCCTACCGTATAGTTGGTCGTTAAACCTTCTATATCCGAGATATATTTTTGTGAGATAGTTGTCGATAACTATACGTTCGCAACTATACGGCTGGAATAATCATTCCTGTCATATAGTTGGTCGTTATAACTCTTGGACCATGTTTTTTCGCCCAAATTTTCAGAGATTCACTTTTTAATCTGGACAATATGATTAAGCTAGTTTTTGCAGATAAAACTCAAACTTTAATTTGTACACTAAATCTATGCTTATTCAATCGATATTTCTAATACTTTTTGAAAGCTGCCTTTTTACAGGCGCGCTTCCGCAAGAATGTTTATGAAACAGTTATAGGAATGCGATAAAAAATTTATTCTTTAACTTTTTATTATTATTGTGATGGGTTGACTCGCATTAAGCATTTTATTAAGAATGATTGAATATTTCAACCCTTTCTTTGTTCTCGAATTATTATCTTGGGTTGCCCCTTATCAAGAGCACTTACCACATGAACTCATTTTGACGGTGGAATATACTTTTCTCTTACTTATAGTTTCTTTGGAAAATATCGGATGATTTCAACATCATAAACATTGAAGATTATTTTTCCCTCAACACAATCAACTGACGCTCCTGTAGTGCTACGGAAAGGTCTTCCAAGTATTATAGATAATTTTTCATCCTCTAGCATTTCAAGAATAATGAAATCAGTGGGAATAACATGCTCATCTATTCTAAGTAGAACATCCTAAATCATACCAATGGGTTGTTTAGTGGATTTGTCAGCCATCTGTAAAGTGATAGAAGTAGGAGAATACTCTCCTAATCCTAACCTTTTATAGAGGGAATATGGCATTACACTAACTCCTGCACCTAAATCACACAAGGCATTGTGAATATTGGTTTTGCCAATTGAACGTGAAATAGTTGGTATTCCGGGATCTCCAGACTTACACAATAACTTCCCATTAGTAGGATAACTAGTCATCATGGCAACGGTTTCAGTTATTTCTTTTTTTCTATTAAGAATAGGGATTTTTATTTTCGTGCCCCTAGTTCGTTAGCTGTACTTACTTTTACCTAGACGCTTAACTTTTCCTCACTTTTGCCCAGCTCCTTGTCCGAAACTCTCACATCGGTCTGAAACTCGCACTCCGTCGGGTCCCGTTAGTGGACCCTTGTCGTTACGTGCTGACAAGTGGGGCCACATTCATGTGGGTCCCATAGTGGACCTTCGTCGTTACGTGCTGACAAGTAGGACCCCCTGTTACATGCTGACAGGTAGGGCCACGTTTAGTCAGGTCCCGTAGTAGGACCCCCATGTTGGACCGCGTGGGGCCGGCTTGTCGGGAACGTGTTTTGGGAGATGTGGTGTGGGACCATGTGGGGCGTGTTTGGTAGTTACATGTGCCCTGTCACCTAAATTGGAAGATTTTTATTTTTTTTATTTTTATGATTGTCCTTTTTAAGAGCGCATTTTCCCCTTTATGTCGCTAACAGTTGTGATTTTTGCCTAAAAATGCAGAGAATCTAGAGCAACTTATCTCTTCATTCATGGTTCCTTTTGTCCCTCGTATTTTCCCAATCTGGCAGCAAATCTAACCAGCACCATAAATATGCAGATAAACAGAGAATATGTAGATAAAGCAGCTAATAAAGGATTATATAGTACAATACTTAAACGAGGTTCGACAACTAGGCTACTCAGAAGCAGCTTACAAGTTCAACACAGACAACAAAACAAAAGGAGCTGCTTTATAGCAGCAACATCAACACAAGATCAGTGGCCCTAGGAGGGCCTCCACCTCCTCCATCTAGCGCTTCCTCCACTTCTTGCTGCCTAGTTCCTTGACCTTGGTCGCCTTGGGCTTCATCGGGGGCATGCGACCCTCCTTGATGGCCACCTTCTGGATATTGTAGAGGTGAAAACCGAGCGCCTGGTGTTTGGCTCTAAAGGCGTGGATGTTCTTTGACAGGCCGTAGGTCTTCACGTCCTCGGCATGCCTCACGAGGGAGTTGAAGTCGGTGGCGAGGCCCCTGGTGCAAAAGGGGCACCTATAGACGTCGCCGACGAAGAAGCAATTGAACTGGCCGGACTTCACCTTCCTCAGCACCTGACGATTCTTGGTGTTCGTGGACTCATCGTCGCTGCAGACGTCGCTGCTATCCACCTATTACAAAAAAACAATAGCGTCCAATAAGGACATGATTGACATACCATGATTATCGGGATTGATTACTTGCATAAATTAACCGATTGACATCCCCTGATTATTCCCCAATTCCCAAATCTCACACCAAATCGAATACTGATCAAAACTATAGATCGGTGCTAGTACTGATCCTAACTACATACCGGTGCTAGTACTGATCCCACCTAGGGGCATTCATCGAAATATGAGATCTAACACAAGAGGATTATCTACTTTAAAAATACCTAGCATCCAACGATTGAAAATATGAACAGCCGAGCCCTAATAACACATGATCTAGCATCCAACGATGGGAATGGGGGAAGAACAAAGGAAGGGGAGAAAACCCTAGTTACCTCCGACCATGGTTCAGCTAAGCTGGTGTCAAAGGGGTTCTCCGGCCTGATGTAGTTGTTGTCCCTGTAGGGGTCCCAGCCATGCGGGATCTACAGGAGAACGGTGGGGGCCTGTACGGGCACGGGGGCCTCCTTGCCGGTGGCTACGGTGGAAGCGGGGACGGGGTCTAGACGGGGATGGCGGCTGCCTTCAATGCCTCGACGGGGCCTGTACGGGGACGGGGGCCTCCTCGTAGGCTACCTTGGAGGCAACGATGGCCACCGCGCCGTTCTTCTCCAACGCCGGCGTGGTCGGGGTTTTCTTGGGGGTTTGCAGAAGGTGATGGGAAACTGGAGATGGTTGCGTGAGTGAGTGAGCGAGTGACGAGTGAGAGTGAGGAGGACTCTATAAAGGTGAAGGGAGGAGACGTTCTGTTGCACCACCGTGCATCGTGTAGCTAACGTGCGCTCTTGCCACATGCCACCTGCCACGTCTTCGCCCGTGCACTACAACATGTGTACCGTGCGTCACGTTTTCTCCCTCGTGTTTAACCTTGGCCACTTAGTTGTGCTTAGTTATACCCTCGAGTGTAGCACTGGAAGTTTGGTTGTACTGCAGTGTGCAATATACTCACTTCTACCCTCCGGTGGCTGGTCAACAGAGAGTCAATGAATGGGTTTTAGCTAGCTAATTGAGTTATTTTATGCACAGCAAATTCAAAAATATCAAAACATAGTGGCATCTACCCAGGGAGTCTTATTATGTGACCTGCCACCATAAGAAATGTATATAAATCAAGATTTAACCTAAATCACCACTTCTCAAATCACCTACTATCTATAAAGGTTCATGGCTTTCTACTCAAGCCTCTTCCCAAAACATCCCTACCCAAAACATAATTTTTCTGAATGAGGCAATAAATGTCAAACTGATATATATTTGAATTGCAAATAGTTTGATGTATGCCAATATGTATTTTATTTTATAAAAGAAGCATTTCCCATTTTTAAATCTCTCTTTGTTTTCTATTTGAACCCCCTTGTCAGTTTTGCCCTTGGTTTTTAAGATCTACTCAGTTTTCCCCTCTCTCTTAGTTACAAACTCTCACACTTGTGCTCATCTTGGCTGCTACACTCTGATTGGTCGAGACAGTTGTCATGAGGATCGTATCCACCAACCATTGATCCTCTGATTGATCCTCTGTGATCTAGTGGATAGGATAACCCCTGTATCTGTCGTGGGAAACCTCTATCCATGGAAAATAACGAGTTTGTCACCGATGCTTTAACTCCATAAACAAACGATTTTGAATATAATTTGAAGGGAAAGTGTTCAAAGGTGTATAATTTTTGCATTAGATTTCACTCAATGAAAATGATAAATGATTAGGATTTTATTAGCACAACATTATCATGTCCTAATTGCGATTTCAAAGAGTTCAAAGGTGTATAATTTTTTCCATATGCAAGTTTATGCATTACATTCTATGAAAATTATAATTTCTCAAGATTTTCTTAGCACGTCATTATCACGTATTAAGTGCAATTTCACAATGTTCAAAGGTTTATAATTTTCTTATACGCAAGTTTAGGGATCACTTTTCACGCTCTAAAATAGGCAAACACTCTTTTACATTAAGAGTTGTATAATTTTTTTTAATTTGAAAGTGTTCAAGAGTTGTGTCAATTATAAACACTCTTTTACATTAAGTGTTGTATAATTTTTTCAATTTTCAAAGTGTTCAAGAGTTGTGTCAATTATAAACACTCTTTTACATTAAGAGTTGTATGAATTTTTTTAATTTGAAAGTGTTCAAGATTTGTGTCAATTATAAACACTCTTTTACATTAAGAGTTGTATATATTTTTTAATTTGAAAGTGTTTAAGAGTTGTGTCAATTATAAACACTCTTTTACATTAAGAGTTTTATAATTTTTTCAATTTGAAAATGTTCAAGAGTTGTGTCAATTATAAACACTCTTTGATATTAAGAGTTGTATAAATTTTTTAAATTTAAAAGTGTTCAAGAGTTTTGTCAATTATAAACACTCTTTTACATTAAGAGCTATATAATTTTTTTTCAATTTGAAAGTGTTCAAGAGTTACGTCAAGAGTTGTATAATTCTTTTTAATTTGAAAGTGTTCAAGAGTTGTGTCAATTATAAACACTCTTTTACCTAAAGAGTTGTATACTTTTTTTAATTTGAAAGTGTTCAAGAGATATGTCATTTATAAACACTCTTGTACATTTAGAGTTGTATAATTTTTAAATTTTAAAGTGTTCAAGAGTTGTGTCATTTTATTATTTATTATAAATTCATGTCCCTAATTTTTAATTATAAACACTCTTTCATTTGATTGTAGCCGAGACATTAACTAGATAAACCAATTAAATCATCGGAACGGCTCGCCGGCCGCATTCTCCATAGCAAGCGCCCCGGTTGCCATTTTGGTGCGAGATTTTGGTGCATTTTGGTGCGAGATCTAACCTTCTCTACGCACGGTTGCCATTGTCATCCTTCATACAGGTCAACAGGATGGCACCGGCTAGGACGAACAAGAGGCCGAAGTGAAGCTCGACAAAGGGCCGCCGTCGCTAGAGAAGGGCCACCGTCGCCATAGAAGAAGAAAAAAGGGGAGGCAACGACATGGGCGCGGGTACAGGGCTGGCTCATGTGGATAAGTTGTGGGTCCCATGCTGATCTGGATAAGTGGAGAGAGGCGTTCACTACAGGAACCAAGTAAACAAGGCCCCACTTGTCAACATGTAACGGCAAGGGTCCACTATGGGACCTGACAGACCGCAGCCCCACTTGTCAGCATGTAACAGCGAGGGTCCACTATGATACCTGACTGAATGCGACCCTACTTGTCAGCATCTAATGGCAAGGCTGACGGACATCGAGTTTCAGACTGTGCGAGAGTTCCATGGTAGGATATGGGAAAAAGTAAGGAAAAGCTAAGCGGCTGGGAAAAAATGAGTACAACTAACGAACCAAGGGCACGAAAATAGAAATCCCTTACGAATATCACGAAGAAATTTAGAATAGGTGGGAACTTTTATTGCATCCACAAATAGAATTTCTAAACGAAGGTCACCAAGTGCCTTTTTGAAAGAATCATAGATTACCTGATCCGGTGCTTTGTTTTTTTGATCTGGATAAGGAAGCTTTTGCTCACCTTTCTTATTCTTATCTTTTACATTTTGTGGGGGATCAAGCTCTTTAGATGCTTTATTTTGTTGTTGCTTATCACTTTTCTTCTTTTCTACTACAACAACTTCATCTTCTTTGCTTGTTTCTTTTTCTTCTCTTGGATCAACAGTATCTGCATCGGAGTCATAACGGTCATAATGTGCATCATTTTGTTCCTCCAAGGTTTGGTCTTGTGTTTCTTGAGCAGTTTCATCTTGAGGATCCACCAGTGTGTCATCTTCTTGTCTTGCTTTGAGCAAGGCTTTTTTTCCTTCTCTCTTTTTCAGCTTCATATTCTGATGGTCCTAATGGCCATGTAACAACTGCTCTTTTCCTTGTAACAGCATTAGTAGAAACAAGAATATGTATATCATCTTGAAGAAAAATTTGATAACCAGCTGCTATTTTTTTCACATTGGGTTTCAATCATACTAAGGTACTTGTGAAATAATTTTATTTCTTGGCCAATATCATCTTAATTTTCCGTGAGTTCTGCCAAAATCTTCTTATTTTTTTGAAATTGCTTATGCAGGTTATTATGAGATTTGACCTGTCGATGTTTTAATTCTTGAAAAACTTTTCTAGTTTCATCTTCTTCAGTAAAAACTTGTAACAAATCTACTTTGTTTCCCTTAACAAATTCAAAAGGTATACCTTTTTCTTTCATTCTTTTGCATACTTCAGGCATAAGATCAGGAGTTATACGAAGTATTCTTTTTTCTAGCTTAGTGCCAAAATCAGGATTATATAAAGAATCATTCTTAGCCTTAGTAGACATCAATTCCAAACATGCTTTAACAGTTAATGTATTTATCGATCCTCCTGCTGATAAGTCAAGCAACTCTCTGCATTGAGTATTAAGACTGTGCTAAAATAAATGGCAAATTGTTGATTCAGAGTAGCCGTGATTAGGAATACTATTGATCATTCCAAAGAGTCTATCCTGGGCTTGTGGGTAGTTTTCTCCCACGTTCTGACTGAAATTTCCTATATTCTTTCTAATTTCACTTACCTTTTTGAAATCATTAAATATGTTTATGAATTTAACAACACAGTTTTCCTGGCATTTAATGTAATGACGAGGGAGAGAATTTAACCAGTCTAGAGCCTTACCTTTAAGAGACCAACGAAATAATTTTAGACGTGAGAAGTCTCTAGGCAAACCTTTTGGTCCAAGTAATATTATCACATCGTCGAACTCTCTAAGATGTCTTCCTGTGTCTTCATCTTCCCTTCCGCTGAAAGCTTTTTCCTACAAAATTTTAATAATCTCACCATTAAATCGATATTCCCTAACTCCAGGATTAGGAAATTCTATTGGTTGTTTAAGATAAGCAGCATTTGGAGCAATGTATTCTCTAAGAGTTTTCTCGGGTTTCTTGGGATTTGTCCTGTGAATGGACATGATTTCCATAAAATCACTCAGGTTTTCAACTTCAACCTTATTCAATCTCAAAAGCTTTCAATAATTTACTCACGTCTTTGAACAGGTACGCGATCAAAATAATCTGGTTGATAGGTTCTACCAGAGCGTGTAGACCCTTTGTCTCCTAGGGAGACCATTTTGTAGTAGCAACACCTGAAATATAAAGAGACAAAACACTTAGCGCTTAGCTCCCTAGCAACGGTGCCAGAAAATAGCTTGATGCCTGTAAGTGCACAAATCGTTTGCAGCTAGTTTCAAAGTTAAGATATCGATCCCACAGGGATCCCAAAGGTAAGTGTTTATGAATGAAGTCTTTGTCACACTTAAAGTTGTCACAGGTCTTCGAGTGAATTGACTGCAAGTGTTGAAATAAGAATGAGATTTGGATTAAAATGATTGTATTTAAAGAAAACTAAAATATAAACTTTAGAAATAAAAAGCATAAAAGTAAAGAACGATTTGTTTGTTGTTTTCTGCAGATGACAAAGTAGGCCCGGGGAGATTCAGTTCATGGTGATAGTGAATGTGCCAGGTGGATGAGTGATAAGTGTAATAATTATAATCTTATAAGTATATGTGTAGGCGACCAACCCATAATTAGCCGGAACTCCTCTTGGTAGATTTCATCCCAACTTCAATAATCCTACTAGTCTGTTACCACAACCATGGTCAGTCACTAGAAGATTAAGATCCTTCGGGTTGCTTAGCAATTAAGCTCCTTAGATCGGACTAATGCAATAGGCACAGTGGCTCCTCGTGCTCCTCGAGCTCAACTAGTTTTCCATTTATATCCCCGTGTCACTCTGGATCGCCGGTCTGCTAGCAAACAAGATCATATCTATGTAGAACAAGATATCTTGTTGTCTAGGCCCTTAATTGGACAACAAGCATTAAGCATCCCACAGATAGTCAAGCACATATAATATAGTAATTAAAATTAACCACAAACTTATGGAAATTATATAGGCACATCACATCTCACCAATCCCTTACATCTCCCATGCCCAAGGGGACTTACTCACACATGAGAGAAGAAAGCATCATCGATATAATTAAATAAAGGGAGTTCTTCTTGATATTATCGTGGAGATATACAATAAGAATAGAAATAAAACCAACACAATTCAAGATGGGAAGAAACGATCTCAAACTCTAATCTTGCAAGGTGAAGATCTCTCTCTCTCTCTCTCTCTCTCTCTCTCTCTCTCTCTCAAGTACAAGTAATGGCTATGGGGGTGTGGTGGCTACGAGGTCGAAGATCGTGGAGCGAGATGAAGAACGTCTTCCCCTTCATCTCCGGATCTCTTCTTTCTCCCTTATGGATGGAACGATGGTTGTTGTGTTCTATTTTCGTCCTATTCCTCTTCACGAAATTTGTCCCTTTGTACAAGACGAAGCCGGTGGCTACTATACGGCGGGAACTATACGAGCAAAGAAAATATTCCTGCCGTATAGTTGCTCGTTAAAGCTACTGTATGCCTCCCTCGATTGCTTCCAAAAAGAGACTTGCTTGTTTTTGTCTAAATATTGTGTTTTTGCTGTTAAAACCCTCTATTGATGTTTAGAACCTGAAACACACATTAAAAACCAAGTTTTCTTTGCTACCGAAGTATTAGTGTTAGGTCAAGCTAGAAAACCATCAAATCCAAAGGAAAACCATCAATAGAAACCATAAAAAATGTGACGAATCTCACAGCTACCAGTGACCTGCGAGGAGCATCGTGACCTTGAGGTTGGCTACGGGAACGACTATATCAACCATGTTCCTCTCAGAATGTTAACCGCTTTCAGACTACAAAGGTATGTATCCAAAACTTCTCGGCTTACTGCATTACTCGTAAGTAGATCTTGGGCATCGGGGTTGCCCGCATAGTAATTTTTTCATTTTCTGCCCGGAACCCAAACACCATTTACTCCATGAAGTTTAATAATTAGTATTAAATCAAGAATAACAATTCCAGTGTTAGTATCTAAAGTATCATGTTTGCCTCCATGATTCTTGATATTCAAAAGGATTGTTTTAATATCAAGATTATCTAGGAGTTAAAAGGATTGTTTTAGAAACCATCATGTGTGGAAGTTATTCGATATCTAAAACAATGTTTTTGGTTGAAATATGATAGAGTATAATTTAGCAAAATATATGTTCTCATATTTGATGAGAATTTGCGAAGGTTGGAGATTCTAGACGTCCTAATCCTCCAAAAAGGTTTTGGAAAGTAACATTATACTCGCAATTTTCCTTTAAAAGCTATAGTAGCTTGATCATGAAAGTTGTCATGATAAGGATGAATAGAAGATGCAGGTAAAATGTTTACTACACTAAAGATTACTAAAGAATGGATTTTGGTAGAACGCCAAACATTTGATGATGGTGATCTACTTCAAAGTGCAAGTCCAAAGGTATTAGTATTTGACTATACACGCTTTGAACTATGTGTCATGTATATGGCGCCACTGTTGATGTTGATAGATTCTTTTAAAAGGGAAAGGAAATGTTGAAAGAGAATCTTAGAAATATTTGGCAGAAAAAGAAAAGACTGTAAATGTCCATCTTAGGTATATAGATGATATACATGTTATGTTTGTATTCTTTGGTTGTTAAACAATATGGTTCTTGGGTATTGGATACCGAATTGGTTGGCGTGAAATGTCATACGGGACAACACAATTCATGAACTACAATGGTCTAAGTAACCAGCAAGAGAATATGTGATGATGTTCATCGAAAACAAACAAAATGTTGTTGTGTTTCTCGTTGACATCAAAAGCTTGCCTTAAAGATTTGTTTTAATAATTGTTATTTTGATCAGGTATTATGAGAACAAAAGGTTGTTCAAATAATTACCGTATTCCATATAAGATGGATGATTTACAAGTATAGTTGGAGAAATCACGTCCATAAAAACTAATGCTAAATATGTCACGAGGCAAATGATTGAAATATCACTTACGAAGTAACATCACCGTTTAAATTATATTGGAAATAAAACACATAGAAACTCCATGTTGAAGGAATTTTGGAGTCTTTTGATTTTGAAAAAATGAAACTTGTGAGACTTTTGTGTAGATAATTGAAATTTCATTCAAAGGCCAAAGGAGAACGAATGACTAACTTATTGAAATTTGTACATACTGATGTATGTAGTCCATTATGTGTAGTCGTGAGCAATGGATTTCAACTTTATATGCTTTCTCCGGAAATTTGAGTGAATATATGTGTATATTTACTTAATGAGGAAGAAGTGTGAAATATTTGAAAATGTTCAAATACTTTCAAGATGAAGTGGAAAATCATTGTAACAAAAAATAAAGAATTTATGATTTGATCATAAAGGAAGATATTTGAGTTACAAGTTTTTGCAAAACACCTAAGATTTGAGGAATCGTTCCATTAATTTGCATTTCCTGAAACACCATAGGAATATGGAGTGTTCAAGATATGTAATGAAACCTTGTTTGACATGGTGAGATCAAAGGTGTCAGTTATAAAACTGCCATTATATTTTAAAGATTAAAGCTTTAGTGACTATCGCTTTTACACTGAAAAGAGCTCCATCGTGATCCGTTGAAATGACACCATATAAGTTATGGTCCGGGATAAACCCCAAGTTGTCCTTTCTTATTTTGGTATGCTAGGCATAAGTAAAATGTTTACAACCAAAGTCGGATGAGCATGTCTTTGTAGGTTCTTTCGAATAACTGTTGGGTATCCCTCCATAACACCAAAGACAAAGGTGTTTGTTTCTTAGAACGTCAAGTTTCTTGAGAAGGAATTTTTCGTGAAAAGTTAAGTGGGAGTAAAATAGAACTTTGATAAGGTTATTGAACCTTAGCTATACGCGCTGAGTTGTGCATCGCCGGAAAGTGTCCCGGAGGCAGCCACAATGCTTATGGCTCACGTACGTCAAAGGTTATGGTCATGGAGGTCTAAGTTTCTATTGAACCAAGTAGGTCGGGTAAACAATCAAATACTAAGATTTGAGACTAAGTCATTGTTGTTTAACAATGATGAACTGACTACATGCAAAGAAGCGATGATGGGCCCTGACTCCATCAAATGGCTTGAATCCATAAAATTCGTGATAGTTTCATACATGAGAAATGAAGTTTTTGGACTTGGAAGACCCTTCGGAAAGGTGTAAAACCTATTGGTCATATTTGGGTCTATAAAGAAATAGACATGGATGTTTCACATCTATAAAATAGTCGACATGTCAGTAAATATTTTACAAAAATGTTCAAGGAGTTTACTATTGCAAGATTTGATCTTTCATAGAGATATTTAGTCTGGACGGATTAATGTAGCAACCACTATAATTAGTTTTGGTATATGGTAGTTGAACAAACAAAACAAAGTTCTTATAATAGAATGGTTACCTAGGACGTGTACATGACACGATCCAAAATGTTTTGTTAATTCAAAGGATGATAAAAGAGCATGCAAACTTCAATGGTTGAAGTAAGCATCGCGGAGTTGGAATCTTCACCGTGATGAAACTGTTAAAAGGTTTAATTTCATAAGAGACGATGAAGATGCTTGCATTTGCAAGAAATTAAGTGGGAGCGCCGAGACATATTTCTAAACATTATATGGATGACATCTTGTTGATTGGAAATGACGTATCTTTTATTAACACAGGTTAAGAATTTCATTTCGATGAAGTCTTAGGCAAAACCCGAATACTAGGCATCTATGTCTATATGGATAGATTGAGACGGTAATATGGTTGTGCCATATGTACATATATGAGATATTGAATGAGTTCAATATGGAAACAACAAGAGAGGTTCTTGTCGCACAGAAAGGGTTGAATCAAGATTCAAGTATATTGACACTTGATAAGTGAAACGATATTCAAGTGTTTTGACACTTGGTGAGTAAAATCACATGAATATTTTGATTAATCATACTGTGATATGTACACATCCAAATATGTCTTATGCTCTAAATGTTATGAGCATATACCAGAATGTTTCATAAGATGATCATTGGACGATAGTAAGGATATTCTTATGATCTTTGGAAAAACTAAGAATATGTTCTATTTGTAGAATAGATAAATAGTCCATTATAAAGTGTTACACTGGTACTAGTTTTGTCACAATATTAAGTTTATCTCAATTTAAACTATGGGTGGCACATTGTAATGGAAAGGAGATTCCATGATGGATTTGGATGAATTCCAAAGTTAAGACATTGTGACGAATACTAAAACAAAAGGCTAAGTATATGACTGCTATAGTAGCAGCAAAGGAGGGAATTTGTTTCAAGTAGTTTGTTATCAAACTAAGGTGTGGTTCACAACAGGCTAACACTATAAAGATATATTGTATAACAATAGTATCGACATGATGTAACCCCAAGGAACTAAAGGTATCACCAAAGGACCAAATTTATACAAAGTTATCTCATTAGAGAATGAGTGATGCGTAGAGACATAAAGACATGCAAATACACACGGACCTGGAAGTGTCAGATCCGGAGATTATGTTTACCACTAGAAAACACGTATATACAACACCAGAAAGCCATAAGTGTTGAATGCACAAGTTTTTCAAACTAGATTATTGACTCTAGTGCAAGTGGGAGACTGAAGGGAATATGCCCGAGAGGCAGTAATAAAATGGTTATTATCTTATTCCTTGTTTATGATAAATGTTTATTTCTCATGCTATAATTGTATTAATTGGAAACATTAATACATGTGTGTTTAATAAACAAATAAAGAGTTCCTAGTTATGCCTCTCATATAAACTACCTCATTGATCAACAATATGATCAAGGTTTTCTGATCACGGACATTGGATGTTGTTAATAACAAGGTCACAACATTGGTGGAATGATGTGATGAACATTCATCCGAAGTATAGTAATACAATCAAAGTCATTATGTTTAAATTACTATAACATCATACAAAGTAACTTTAGTCCTTAGACCATGAGATCATGTCAATCACTAACACCGGAAGAGTAACTTGATAACATCAAACGTCACACCGTAACATGGTGACTATAAAGGTGGGTTCAAATAATCCAATAGTGTTATGTAGAGGATCATGGATCGAGAGTGGGATTTTTACATCCCGATGACGGAGAGATATGCTCTGGGCCCTCTCGGTGATATCACATTGATATAGCTTGCAAGCAAGTGATGGGGATCACTAGAATGTTATATCACGGGAACAAGAAAATAGTACATGTCAGCAACGAGATTAAACTAGGTATGGGAATACCGATGATCGAATCTCGGACATGTAAAATCTCGCGAGACAAAGGGATTTATTTATAATGTTAAAGGTTCACACGATCACAATAAGTCATCGTTGAATATGTGGGAGTCAGTACGGATCTTTGGGTCCCGCTGCTTATTATTGATCAGAGAGGGGTCTCGATCATGTCTTCATTATTTGTGAACCATAGGGTGACACACTTAAGGGATACCAACACCATTTGGAGCAAATGAAATGCCAGAGAAAGAATACAAAGTGCTGGAATTATTTCAATGAAAACTAGAATTATTTCGGGTGAAATTGCTAAAACTAGTAATGCACGTGAAATTGAAATGTTGAAAGGGGTTTTATGTGCATGTTTATTAATTAATATAATAAAAAAATCTGAATAAAATAAATAAAAGAGTTTTATTAAATGAGAGCTTGCATTAAATTTGGTGAAATTTAATGGAGGTGAGTAGAATTTTGAGTGGAGGCTTTTTATGGGAGTGGGAGCTCAACCCACATGAATGTGGAAGAGGTGGGGGCACCCACCATGCCTACCACGCCATGGCATTTGGCTTCCCCTCTCCCTATAAAAGTCCCCCCTCTCCTCCTCTCATCTCACACCTCCTCGTGAAGGATATCTCTCCCCTCTAGAATATTTCACATGGTCTCGGATCAGCGAGATACATGTTCCTAGTGGTTTTTTCTGGAGCAATGATTTGCTACTTCCGTTGCTTTGATGGAGCAAGGACTTGGAGCTTGTTATGGTACCGGACGTGTGTGTGTTCACGGATGCACCACTTCTTTGCGGTGCTGGACTTGCTGGTGCTGGACCGGCTGGACTTCATCATGATCTTGAGATCGGCAAGTGAACGACTACATCATCCACGAGAACCAATCTCATAACGCTTTGTCAGTCTTCGAGGGTAAGTTCTCTATGGATGTATATCCACCTGTTGCTTGTATCTAGATAGATAGATCTTGGTGCTCAGTTGTTCATATCGTAGGAAATTTTTTGTTTTCTATGCTACGAACCCAACAATGCCATGGCAAGGAAATATTGTAAGCTCACTCATGCGAAGATCCTTCAAAGATATTTTGGTGGTGGTGATGGATTGTCCGAGGAGGAGGAGGTGGTGATGACATGGGTATGCCCTACGGGTACCTGATATTGGCTTACCCAGTCCAGCCTAGTGAAGGCCCACATGAAGACTTGCTACTAATGCAAAGCCCAAGGAGACTCCGGATGGCCCAAGCCCGGGGGAAGTTCGACTCCTTGGAGAACACGGCCAAGATGTAGATAGAATCTTAAAGGGTGAAACCCTAATTTGTAACTGACTCGACCTACCCGAGACCTGGCCTCCCCATATAAAGGCCAGGAGGGCACGACGACGAGGATCTCTCCCAACTCATACACACACCTCACGCCAGATTGCATCTGCGCACCCTTGTAACCTTCGGTTCCGTCATCAATCAAGAACAGATAAGCAGGAGTAGGGTTTTCCCTCCAGGGGTCTGAACCTGGGTAAACATCATGTTCCCTTGCCGCGCTTCTGTTAACCGTATCGTGATCTCCAGCATCCCCATCTTCTGCAAACCCAAGTCCATAACAATGGGCATTGATGAGTCGAACCCTCGTTAGGTGATGGTGATGGTGATGGTGATGGTGATGGTGATGGTGATGGTGATGGTGTTGGTCTTGGAGGAGATGGAGATGAGTTCTTCAGAGATGGTCCATAACATATGAAGTGATATAGTTGTGGCTCTTTATTTTTTTGATCAAACAAGATTGATATGCTTCTTTTCAGGTGGCTGATACCTTCGATCCGTATTACGGATATAGTATAGCTCTTTTTCCCTAGTAGACCTAGGTTATCGAAATCTCGGGAAGCAAAAAAGCATGGCGAAGTTACTTTAACGGACCTTCGGGAGTTTTAGAATTCTTTTAGTGTTTTAATGGACCAAGAGTTTGCGATCTTTTGTTGTTGTTGTTGTCGATGATGGAGAGAGAGGGCCTGGGGCGTTCGGTTTCACTTGTAGCTGCGCAAAACATCTGATGGGAATAAAATATAATAATAAAGTATGCATGTAATCGTTAGAGCAAGATAATTATAAGTGGGTAGTGCATCCATAACTGCTATCGCCTTCGCAACCGCTTATAGCAATAGCCTATTAGTCTCATCCATAGAAGAAAGAGATCTAATAATATGCGCCATGACATCACCGTTAATCCCAAGTAAATCCCTCACATACATTCATACTACCCTTTCTGTCACTAGGGTTCCTATCCTGCAAATTAGTCATTACTCACACCCCCTATACCTGGATCAATCCTCGGGGTCTTGGGTACCTGACAAGTCCTTAGATTGAGGAAAGAGAGGATACAATAATCATCATGTCATACAAACTAATACACGATCCCATCTATGATAAATAACATGCACAAACTACATGGCTAGGCCAAAGCCCTTAGCACAAGGAGAATTACTCACACATAGAGATGAGATCAACAATCATAAACATTGTAATGGAAATCATGAGATAGATAGTAATAGTCTTACAATGGCGCCAATTTGGAGATGAGGTCTACTATTACAAGTGGTGGACTATGGCTATGGTAGTGGAGAAGGGTTTTGAGATTGGATCTAGATCTATTCCTCCGGCGGCTCTTCTCTTCTCTCCGGTTCTCGACTCTAGCTCTGTTCTGGCTCTGGCTCTCTTTTCTCTCCACGAGAGGTCTCTTTATATAGGGGTCCCTTCATGAAAGTTGTTCCTCTTGACCTAGCGGTGCCGGTGGAAACTATATGGCCGGAACTATACGGCAGTAATTTTATTCCCACCGCATAGTTGGTCGTTAAAGGTACTGGTTTCTCTTCACAACTCCTGGTTTCTTTCAGTTGTTGGAAATCTCGTGTCTTTGACTTTAATGCTTTGATTCCCATCATCAAATGTCATTTCCTGCATAGGGAAAAATGGAAATACAAGATTGCGTAACCCTTTGATCATTAGGCATTAGTGGCAGGATTTAGAGATACATTTCATCAAAAATATGAATAATATCTTGTTTAAATGTGGACGTGGATGGCTATATTTCACAGCCATCACTTACCTCAATCGATGTGGTGATGGAGTCTACTTTTCTATGAACTCTATGCATGTTTTATTTTGAATTGCCCATATGTTTGAATTACTTGTATGAACTCTATTTGAGATGTATGAATGCATATGTGGAGTACTAGAAAGAAATGGGACAAAAAATTACTCCTCAAAATATAGGGGTTCAGTTAGGAATCGCCTACCTATAGAGGAGTATTTTTACTTTTCTAAGTTTTACTCATCCGTTTACTGCTCTAAAGTTTAGGGGATCGGTTAGAGATGCCCTAAGAACACCTCCGCGTCTTGACTAGCATGGTCACCTCTCAAGATCAACGACTCTCAATAAACTTCATTTGCGGGCGCACCATCCACCTCTATGCCTGAAAGGAGGTGGCAAGTGGATGAGGGGACCTGATCAGTTCCGAGGAAGGCACCGCCTTGGACTCACCAACGACAACATACATTGCACCGCTGAATATCAATCTTGGACTACGACAAACACTCCTCAAAATAGGCATACGCCGAACTATATTAATATAGCAACCACTTGAGACCACTGTTGGGCTAGACAGCACAACGGAGCCCAAAAGAAGAACAAATAAAAAGATGAGAAAAAGAAGAAGAAAAGAAGAGAAAACAAGGTCGATAACAGCGGCTCGACGAAAATAAAGGTGACCCGCCACCGATGCTCCCTCCGAAGCATAAATACCACTATCCTAGCACTCCAAAGTGTCGCATACCAAGCAACACCTCCAAGAAGGAAAGCGATGACATCGACGTTGCTGCCCGGACTGATCCTAGGGTTTCCCCGATACGTGGCGGGAGGTAGGGAAGAGGTACCCCCGACGCCCTTCAGGAAGGACGGCAACACCTGTAGGATTTACCGCATCGGTGTCAAGACGACAAGGATTTCTCCCGACCCCTCATAAAACCACACTCCCGGACGCTCCCGATTGCTCCACCACTCTGCTGCCCACTAGCACGAGCCGCCACGGTCTTGCATCTACAACCGTCGTCGCACCATGGCCCATGTTGCGAGGCCGGAGAGTCAAAAAGGAGAGGACTTCCGTGAAGGTCGATGCTACAGAAGCGTGCGGGAGGGAACTATCTCCACCGTCGGAACACGGTAACCGACCAGATGCCGAAACAAGGGCAAACCAGGCCCTCTCTGGCCTGGCCAAGCCCGAATGGTCCCGTGAAGACCCACCACCACACTACAGCAAGGGTGCCGCTGACAACACCAACCCTAACCCTAGTCCCTACTCCTCTAACCACCAGTAGATTTGTCGCCACTACAGATCTCTACCACCAAGCAACAGCACCATCGCCACCGTGCGCACCCAGGTCACCCGGACCGCCACCGATCCAAGACACATTAATGCAAGCCACCTCCCGGAGCTGCCTCCGCCAGAGGAACACCCGTGTAGACCACCTTCTAGGGCCGCCACCCCGGCATCCGCATGCTCGAACCCACATCAGCAAACAACAGCACCCTGCCGCAATCTAGAACGAGGTATTGAAGACACCGCCCGAAACTGCTCCTAGAGCCGTCGGATCTGGGCCCACCTGGCCTAGTTCGACTATAATGGTGTTGCAAGGGCACACCGACGTTGACCTCCCGTAGGCCCTCCTGTCCCAGTGCGAGGCCCGGAAGGCCCAGATCAGGGCCCGCCTGGCTCCAAGATCTGTTTGCGCCGCCAGCACCCTCGCGCCGCTGCTACCCAGGGAGAAGCTATGTCGCGCCTATCTCCGCCTCTGATGGAACCGTCGTGGCTGGAGCATCGCCGCTGGCTCGAACTGCCATCCACCTTCACGTCGCGCCTCCCCCCATAGCATCAGAGGAAGCCAGCCACGGCCAGCGCTGCCCTCGGCCCCTACCGTCCAGGCTAACCAATGCTATCCCAGGACACAGACACCGCCTCGCCGCCTGTCACGCTGCCGCAGCAGCGCCGTCATGACACCCCGCGCCAGTACTACGATCTGCCTCGAGCATACGACCCCGCGATCGCCCCCCGAGGGATAAGACGAGAGCTCCACGCTGTCGTCGGTGAAGGCCGGGCTTCGCCCAGGCGCTCCCTCCTGACGGCGGCGAGGGGAGGAGAGGGGGAGTGGGGAACGGCAGCGGTGAGAAAGCTAGGGTTCCCCCTGTTGCCTCGCGGGGGCGATGAGGTTTTTTTCCGCTTCCACAATGACAATCACTGGAGGAGCGCAACGTCGGACATCCAAGCCGTATCTTTAAACACGATGCTACCAACAGAGAGATAACATTGAGAAGGCCTCCTGAATGACATCCATAGGCATCTTAGCTGCCAGCCGGACCAAGGACGTGTAGAACTTTCGTCTGTATCATCGCACATCTTCACACTCCAATAATTGGAGCAATACTGTCCATGTAGCCTCGCATCGCCACCACTACAACACCTTGTTGTCGTAGTCACAAAACCACGGTCCTCCAATACCCCGCATGGATCTGAGACGCGGTCCATCTAAAACCTCCAAGCCAGACGAAGATGGAACCTCCGACCACCTCCGGCACAGACCAGAACCGCCCATGACGGTCATCACCCGATCCATGGTGACCTCAAAGAAACACGACGATCCTGATGCCAAAGGCCCATGCCGACAGGGGCCACCAAACTCCCTTAGTGCGGAGGCGGCCGAGAAGTCAACCACTGCTCGCTAGGAGCTCGTTCATGTCCGAGACTCCTTAGTCCGCCTCGATGACCTTGGACCTGTGTAGGCGCCTCCAGAACTTGTTGTGGTACAACCCTATGCCGCCACACTCGGCTGACATATTGGCTAGCTCCGTCGCACCTCTACGTGCCCCTCCGTGTAGCCTGTGGTATATATATGCTCTCAATATCGCTGTTTATTCACGATGGACGATATATGTGCATGTAAATGTAATGAAATATGCATGTAAAGTCCGTACGTGGTACCGCTCCTACATGTCCTTTAATTTTCCCGCTTTGGGGGCAACATGCTTCGACAGATGGCAATGGGAATTGTTGGATTATTAGGCATAATTTTCATGATTAATTCCATAATATAAATCATGACAAAACCAGCTACTAGCTCATGTAACTCGAACATACTAGATGTACTAAACAACAGGATGATCGAAAACAAACAGCAGCTTAACATGTACTCGCAGAACATGATGAATAACCAAACAGGAGCACGTAGCACATGCCATTCGGTTGTCATAGTAGAAACTTTGGGGAAGACTGATCGAAGCAGATGGCGACGAAGACGGCGGTAGGCAGCACCGTCTGACTTAGATGGAAGACGACCCGTGATGGAGAACTCGAGAAGTCGCTCGGAGCGCTTCCCAAAAACCTTATTCACCCTATCCCGCACAGGATCACAAGGGCGAGTGGTTCCGGAGACGTGCTCTCCCGTCCGCCGGTGCACGCCGGCAAGCGGGATGGAGTAGACTACGGTGATGGCGCAAGTAGAGAGGATGACAAAACTCTAGATTAGTTTTCGGTGGCATTGTGGCGGTAGCCTGCATCTCAGGAAACCCTAACGGAGGCGAACGTGTGGCCGAGTCCATGTTACGCACGTTCGGATAGGTTACAGTAGCCCACGATCCGGGAGCGACCCGAATAAGCTAACTGTGACGCGTCAAAATCTCACAGTTTTCCTGAGCAGCAAAATAAAGCTCGGCTCGGCGAGATTCCCGCAACCTGCAACCTTGGCCTTGTCGTAATGCGGTGGCGTCGTCGGAGGAGCGTGTATCTCTTATTGCCACTCACTTACAAAGTGGTGCAACACTCCACCTTATAAGATGGTGCAACTCTTCTCCAACTTTCCATGTGGGACTAAACTTGAGCTCCCACTCCACTTCCATATGAGCTGCCATAAACATGGGCCCAGACACATATGGGCTGCCACAAATTTGGGATTTAAGATTTAGGGAAAATTTGAAATACACATGGGCCTAAATGAATTGGCCCATTATTTCTAACAATCCCCCACCAGATCTCAAATGCCCATTTAAAGATTTGCTAATCCTCGCTACTTCTTTATATACCAATGTTTCAGCAGAGATTGTTAAGTTGAAATTCCGCCTAGAATCTTGAACTACGTCTATCAACAACTTGAACAATGGACGAACCTTGAATTGCAAGTTTGGTGACAATAGATTTTACTCAAAATCATAACTAGTACCTGGCTGCCAGTAGCCTACCCCGCGGGTTGGAGCATATGCATCATACTCCCTGGTCTCTTCATGAGTTTACTAGAGATCACCCAAATCTCATAGACCGCGACGTTTACAGTTGAGCTCATATAGGTGTGTTCTTTCAAGAATGCCCTGTAGGACGGCATCTTTGCTAATTAAAGCCAATAGAAACACATTAAGGCATATTTCCAACCTGCCTTACAGATTATGAGAGTTGTGCATCTTCACATAGAGAAGGTTATAAAGTACTCTCCTCTGTCAAACCACTAGATTGTTCTTCACAGGTCCTAATTCACGGGATCTCCGATCACATATGTTGGGTTACCACTAAGGTGTGACATCCATGGGTCTCAACCCCATCTCCCTCGACGCACTTTCTATCACAATTCGTGATAGTCCCTTTGTAGAGGGATCTGCCAGGTTTTTGTCTGTTTGAATATACGTAACAGTTATTACTCCGGAGTTTCTCAATTTCCTAACAGATTTCAAACGTCTCTTCACGTGTCTTGATGACTTCGCGTTATCCTTAGAATTTTTCACTTTGACAATAACAGTTTGGTTGTCACAATTCAAAAGGATTGCCGGCACAGGTTTCTCAACCACAGGCAAGTCCATCAAGAGCTCACGCAGCCATTCTGACTCAACAGTGGCTGTGTCTAAAGCAGTAAGTTCTGCTTCCGTAGTTGACCTCGTCAATATGGTCTGTCTATGGGATCTCCATGACACCGCACCACCTCCAAGGGTAAACACATACCCGCTCATGGCGTAGAGTTCATCAACGTCAGAGATCCAGTTCGAATCACTATATCCTTCAAGTATAGCAGGGTTCCCTGAATAGTGAATCCCATAGCTCATTGTACCACATAGATAGAGCATGACCCTTTCAAGTGCATGCCAATGATCAATACACGGGTTAGACATGAACCTACTCAACTTGCTCACAGCAAAAGAGATATCGGGTCTTGTAGCGCTTGCTAAGTACATGAGAGAACCAACTACTTGTGAATATTTCAGCTGATCTGTTGGTTCCTTCTTATTCTTTCGTAATGTCAAACTGGGATCATAAGGTGTTGGAGAAGTCTTGCCATCATTAAAGAAAAATCGGCTCAAGACCTTCTCAACATAATGAGATTGCGTTAAAGTAATCCCATTCTCGTTCTTAATAAGCTTGATGTTCAGGATGACATCAGCCTCTCCCAGATCTTTCATATCAAAACTCTTTGACAGGAAAGACTTTACTTCATTTATCACTTTCATGTTTGTACCAAAGATCAGAATGTCATCCACGTACAAACATAATATAACGCTATCGCCCCCACCATGGCGATAATAAACACACCTATCAGCCTCATTAATGACAAAGCCAGCAGAAAGTAGAGTTCTGTCAAACTTCTCATGCCATTGCTTAGGTGCTTGTTTCAGGCCATATAAAGATTTCAATAACTTGCACACCTTTGTCTCTTCACCTTTTACCACAAACCCATCCAGCTGATTCATATAGATCTCCTCTTCCAACTCTCCATTAAGGAAAGTTGTCTTCACGTCCATTTGATGAACGAGAAGACCATAAGAGGCAGCCAGGGATAGTAGTACTCGAATGGTGGTCAGTCTAGCGACAGGTGAATAGGTGTCAAAGTAATCTCCGCCTTCTTTTTGTGTGTAGCCCTTAGCTACAATATGCGCCTTGTACTTCTCAAAAGTACCATCAGGCCTTAGCTTCTTCTTGAACACCCACTTACATCCCACGGGTTTATAACCATAGGGTCGTTCTGATAATTCCCAAGTTGCATTAGAAAGAATTGAGCCCATCTCATTTTGGACAGCTTCTTTCCAATCATCTGCATCAGGAGATGCATATGCCTCAGTAATGGATCTGGGAGTATCATCCACAAGGTACACGATGAATTCATTACCAAAGGATTTTGCAACCCTCTGTCTCTTACTCCTCGTGAGAGGTTCATCGTCATCCTTCTCAAGAAATTCCTCATGTGGTTGTTCAGAATTCTCAATAGATGCACTAGATTCAGGAAGTATTTCAGAAGAAATCCTACCAATGCTATGCATATCTTTCATAGGAAAAATATTCTCAAAGAATGTTGCATCACGAGATTCCATTATAGTATCAACATGCATATCAGGTACCTCAGATTTAACCACTAGAAATCTATAGCCTACACTCCGTGGAGCATATCCTAGAAAGATGCAATCCACTGTCTTGGGTCCGAGCTTGCGTTTCTTAGGGATCGGTATGTTGACCTTCGCCAAACACCCCCAAGTGCGCAGATACGAAAGTGATGGTTTTCTCCCAACCCACTCTTAATAAGGGGTCATTTCTTTATTCTTGTTAGGAACTCAATTCAGGACATGACATGAAGTCAACAAAGCCTCCCCCCACCATGCCTTTGATAAACTAGCAGTGGCTAACATGGAATTCACCAAGTCAGTCAGCGTGCGGTTTTTCCTCTCGGCAACCCCGTTTGATTGGGGCGAGTAGGGAGGCGTCCTCTCAGAATAATTCCGTATTCCTGATAGAATTCGTCAAATATTTTGGGAAAATACTCACCACCACAATCCGACCTAAGACGCTTGATCTTTCTCTCTAGTTGATTTTGAACTTCGGCCTTATAGATTTTAAAGTAGTCTAAAGCCTCATCTTTAGTTTGCAACAAGTATAATAGCAGAATTTAGTAGCATCATCTATCAACGTCATGAAATATCTCTTTTCACCTTTTGTCAACACACCATTCATCTCGCATGGATCAGAATGTATGAGTTCTGGAGGTGCCAAGTTTCTCTCCTCGGCATCCTTGTGAGGCTTTCGAGGTTGCTTTGATTGCACACAACTATGGCACTTAGAACCTTTGGCAATAGTGAAATTCGGAATTAAACTCATACTGGACATCCGAGATATCAAACCAAAATTAATGTGACATAAATGAGAATGCCAAATACTGGTATCATCATTAACACCACCACAAATATGATTCACAGATTTATTACAAAACGCTAAAAGTGAAAACCGGAACAAGCCTCCAAACTCATAACCTTTACCAATAAATTTTCCATGTTTCGAAACAACGACTTTATTAGACTCTAAGACAACCTTAAACCCATCTCTGCAAACAAGGGAGCCACTAATGATATTCTTGTTCATAGTAGGGACATGCTGCACGTTCCTCAGCTGCACGATATTTTCGGAATTAAACTTCAGATCCACCGTGCCAACACCACGAACAGAAGCATGTGATCCATTCCCCATTAGGACGGATGAATCCCGAGTGACCTGATAAGAAGTGAACATAGAGATGTCAACACACACATGAACATTAGCACCCGTATCAAGCCAACAACACGGTGATTGAAATACTAAAAGAACAGTAAATAAATTACCATACCCATCAGTATTGCTAGCGGTCATGACGTTGACAGTCTTGGCCTTTTTCCCTCTGCGGTCTACGCGTTCTGGACAGTCCTTGGAAAAGTGGTCGGGCTCTCCACAAGTGTAACAAGACAGTTCACTCTTGTCCCTGTTCGTCTTCTTCTTCTTAAAGGTTGTAGTCTTTACAGGCTTGTTAAAAGAGGGTTTGAAGTTCCCTTTGTTCTTGCCTAAGGATTTGCCCTTCTGCACAAAGTTGGCAGTAGCATGACTCTCTCCTTTCTCAGTAGTGTCCTTAGCCCGAGCCTTCTCCTCAACATCAAGGACGCTATCAGATTTTCAACTGATATCTCTTGTCTCTTGTGTTTGAGAGATGTGGCAAAGTTCCTCCATGAAGGGGGCAACTTAGCAATAATGCAACCTGCCACAAACTTGTCGGGTAAGGTACACTTAAGGAGTTCGATCTATTTGGCAATGCACTGTATCTCATGAGCTTGTTGAACCACAGGAAGGTCCTTTGTCATCTTAAAATCATGAAAGCTCTCCATGATATACTGATTCCTTGCCAAGATCTGCAACACCAAACTTTGCATCCGGCATCCCAGCTCCTTCGCCTTTTATGTGCATAAACACATCACCAGACGGTCCGCAAGAATGCTCAATACATCCCACAAAGATATTGGCATCCTCAAACTTCCCGATCCTCGTCGATATAGTTCCTTCAGTTTGCCTTTCTTGATATGGAACACTTTCATCGTGGTCACCAAAGCTCAGCCTTGTCGCCACCTCTTAAAGTGCACACCGGTAAACTTATCCGCCTCGGTGCATCGGTAAAACCAGCCATTGTTAATTCAGAAATTGCCTACAATAAGGTTTTTGGATTGTTGGATTATTAGGCATAATTTCCACGATTAATTCAGAATATAAATCATGACAAAACCAGCTACTAGCTCATGTAACTCGAACATACTAGATGTACTAAACAATAGGATGATCGGAAACAAACAATGATTAACATGTACTCAGAACATGATGAATAACCAAACAGGACCACGAGCACGCACTGCTCGGTTGTCATAGTAGAAACTTTGGGGAAGACTGATCGAAGCAGATGGAGGCGAAGACGGCGATAGGCGACATGTCTGACTTGGATGGAAGACGACCCGTGATGGAGAACTCGAGCAGTCGCTTGGAGCGCTTCCCAAAAACCTTATTCGTCCTCTCCCGTACAGGATCACAAGGACGAGTGGTTCCGGAGACCTGCTCTCCCGTCCGCCGATGCACGCCGGCAAGCAACCGTGCGCGTGTAGTGACAGGGCGGGCGGGCGGCGTCGTCGGAGGAGGAGCGCGCGTGTGTATCTCTCTTATTGCCACTCACTTACAAAGTGGTGCAACACTTCACCTTATAAGGTGATGCAACTCTCCTCCAACTTTTCATGTATGACTAAACTTGAGCTCCCACTCCACTTTCATGTGAGCTGTCACAAATATGGACTCAAACACATATGGCTGCCACAAATTTGGGTTTTAAGATTTAGGGAAAATCTGAAATACACATGGACCTAAACAAATTGGCTCATTATTTTTAATAGGAATATCATAGGAGTATGGAGGAATATATAAGGTAGACATGCACTGTGTGCCGGATCTTGCATTGCTGATGTGTTGCAGCTTAGGCATGCACGCACGCCGACGCGCGCGCATGGTTTACCTACTGCGCGAGAAGTTCAGTTCAAGCCCATCTCGTGCACGTGTGCTCCATGAGGATGCCATGCGCGCAATATGGGATGCGCAGATGTATGGGCCACCAAATCGGTCCATAATTAGGACAATTGCAAGCTCTGCGCGAATATATATACTGTACAGTAGTGTTATCTAGACCTGTGGATTGGATTGTTATCCAGATGATGTACGTACTAGGATATGCAGATATCGGTGTCCGTTTGTATCCTTCACTTGCTTGATTGACATGGGCCGTCGACGCATCTTCCCCTTTCCTGGACGTGATCTTCGTCCCTTAAATATTGACCTATTGTAGGTAACAAGGACTCACAAGTTACAGTCATGGCGAAGGGTTGTACGTTTCTTCACCCCTTCTTCAAACCAGGCATGAACCGACGAACATTTAGGCCATTGCTACCTGCTACCTATAGACTGATTTAAAAAACCTTTCGGTAAGGCCTAGCTGTGTCCAGCACACTAGCCAGAATAGGTTTAAAGGCCTGCAACTCACCATCCAGTTCCTGCTTACTAGCCCGTTGGTGGAATGGAGGCCCTAATACGTCCTTAAAACTAGGGCCCATACCACTAGTACTTGTTTCATTCTTTTTTTTGTGGGGGCAAAACTGAGCAAACTCCTACTAAGAGCATCTCCAACAATCTTTATATAATAGATAGACTGTTTAAAAGTGGGTATAGCATGAGGAGTGAAAAAGATTCGCGATCCAAACAAATTTCTACTTTGCTAGCCTTCATTTAAACTAGATTGCCAAAACCGCAATTGAAAAAATCTACACTAGGACCCCACGTGCTAGTGGGTCATTTTTCACTATTTTTTCTCCTATCTCTTCTTCCTCCCACAAGCATGGCGACATGATAGGATATCTGGAGCTCCTCAGGCACACGGGAGACGACGGTGCGACGTCGATCTGGCCGGAGCCAAACTCGGGCGACGCTAGCATGGCGATGACCACCGACTGTGGGAGCACCCCATGCGGGAGCATGGTGGAGACAACGTAGGAGACGGAGGCTGGTTGCGGGAGGGGTAGGGAGAGCAGGGATCGACAGAACAGGTGTCGACGTGTTCAATCTGGCGGAACCAAACTGTGGCGACGCGCGATAGAAAGGAGGCAACATGCTTCGATGCTTGCTCGGGAAGAGGCGGCGGGGCGACAAGAAGGATTGCCCGAGGCTCCGCGGGGCCACCGGGGAGGTTAGGTGCCCTCCGTTGCGGTGGCGAAAGTATTACCCTGGTGGGGAGGGGGTCAGTTTCGTGTTATATGTCACGAGAATTGCCCCCATAAACATATACGTATATACGTATATAGTATATTGTATGTCTAACAGTGCGCGAAAACTTTGCCTCTCCCGCCCATTCGCTGGCTGGTTTGGGCGCATTTGGAGGTTGGCCAGAGACTTTGCAATATATCAAGAGTGGTAGGTAATTTTATTCATCTTCCTTTTTTTTATTGTGGACTGCTGGGGCAACTTTTAAGATCATATTGCTAAATATTTTAGATACAAGGCTCGAAATGAGCTGGGATTTGAATTAACAACCCATCAACCGGCTAAGGTTTAGGGAGATGGAGATGCTCTAGCTCGTTAACGCATCTCTTCATCCATCCGAGCATTGCACCAGTGAAAGGTTTATTACCGGCGTACTCCTCACACCACATGTTGACATGTGCTTTCTCCGAAACCACCAACGGAGAAGACAACAAGCAGAAACGTGGAATCGCCGAGAGTTGCACTGATGAGGAGCGAGCCATAACACAACAAAATGAAGTTGAAAAACAAAACGTCGACGTCAGCGAGTAACGCGCTGCTCCACCGTGACGCGCGGCCGCACATGTGCTCGCACGCACGGCAGTGGCACGGCGTCCACGGGCAAACGGACAATCGAGGCGATGGAACTAGCAGCCTCGCGCGGAAACCAAAGGGCAAAGGCGCGCCACCGTCGTCGTCGTCGGGCAGCGAGCGTTCGGGGACACGAATCCGAAGCCTGCTCGCCGCGTGCGGACAAGCGCGCGCCGGCGGCTTGTGCTTGTTCAGTTGCTCCCGCTCCTGCCCAGCGCGCGGAGCCGGGGTAGCTAGCTAGGATGCCGTGCGCGGTTAATTACGAAGAAACTTCTACTGCTAGGCTGACATGGTAGGCCCGCACGTTAATGAATGCCCTAAAAGGGGCATCATTGCGGACGGATAGTCATCTCGATCTTTTTGTTTGTGCATGGTTGGAAATTATGCGCCGTGTTCCGTGAATTCATTAAGTATCTAATTCCAAGCTCTGATGTTACTACGGTACTATTAGATCCGATGATGTAGACTGACGTCACTCTGATGTACTCCTGGCACCGAGTTGTTGGGCCCTTCTCGAAATCACGAGCTGACCCTCCACAAGCTAAGGCTGCCGCTGGCCCTAGACCCGCGCCTCTCGCCGAATCGCGCCTGGCAACAGCGCCGGGGAAATCTCTTTGGGGAGGTGAAACTGTCGGTGTAACCTCGCCGCACCGGTGTTCTATAAAATAGAGTTAAATCCATGGCTAGTACCTGAACTTGTTTAGAAAACCCAGTACGATCATTGTACTCAAAAAATACGAAGTTACGGTCACTGAACTCGCAGGAGAGCGTCACGCGTGGTCACTGGACAATACGTAGCGTTTATAGAGTGACGTGGAGGTAAGTGGGACCCGATTTTAGTGTCACCGGTGCATTGATGGTGTCCTAAGGGAGCATTTATTTGCCAATAGGCCCCTGGACCAACAACTAAGTTTGGACAGGCCCTCCCACCCCCAGTGACCACCATGAACTAGTTCTTCTCCACGGAGCTGTCGAGGTGAAGGGGAAGAGAGGGAGCGGGAAAGGCACAACGCGGAGCGGTCGAGGTAGAGGTGGTGAACCCCATAGCTATCAAGGACGGAGGCAGTGGAGGTTCGTCGGAGTCTTTATCGGCAACGGCGGTGGAGGCGGTGAGACGATGTCGCGGCAAGGAGCCGCGGCCATTTTCCCAGTGAGGCGGCCGGAAGGTGCTCCTCCTCCTGTCTACGGTAAGAGCTCAGAACCCGTCACAGTTCAGGGGAAGTCAAGTTTTTTGGGGGGAATTTCTGTTCTGGAGTTGCTAATCTGATGTGCTCTCATGCCTGTGAGTTCTCTGTCAGAGTTTAGTTTTTTGGTTTTGTTAGGGGTTTGGCCAATGATTTTTAGTGCGGTAAGGGCTTAGGGTTTTAGAAAATGACCATCATGACTAGGATGATGAAAGCATGTGTATATTTTTTCAGTGTACTATACAAATCTTGTGTAGAGTGGTCACATAATTCTGTTAATTTGCAGATAGGGGAAGTACATGCTTTACATTGGAGATAAACCATGGTGGATATTTTCTGAGCACAGGCAACAATAGAAGCTATGTTGGTGGTCATATTATCTATTATGATCAGGTTGACTCTGTGTCATGGTCTGCAGCAATGCTAGAGCACATAGTTGAGGAAATTGGTTATGAAATGGCTAGTAGAATTAAGGCTCACTACTGCATTCCTATTCTAACCATTGCAAAAAAATGGTTTAAGAGAGTTAAAAGATGACCATGCCTTCATGTTTATGGTTACTATGGTGGAGACAGGGAATAATTTCATCAGTCTTTATCTTGATCATGATGACAGCTATAGTTTCATAGGTTTGGATGATGTTGTAAATTTCCCAGTAGCATCTTTGCCTCCTGTCATTAGCCCTAGTAAGCCAAGTACCACAAACAAACCTGAAGATGTAGCTAGAGATGATCCTCCTATACCACTTCTAGTCAATCAAGTGGTGCTACCTGCATCGGGCAGGGTGAACTAGCTTAGAAACTGTTACAAATGCAGCTAGAGAAGAATAGGACAAATGAAGAAAGGAAATTAGCTTTACTTGAGGCAAAGTATCAAGCTGATGTGAAAAAAAGCAGAGGAAAGATCAAGGAAGAAGCTAGAGCAAGAAAAGATGAAGGCTGAACTAGCAGAAACCAAAGTAAGAATTGTTGCTGAGAAGAGAGAGAAGAGAAAGGAAGAAGCTGAGCTAAAGAAGAAAGCTAAGAAAGAGACCTCTAGAATCATTGCAGAGGTTAGAAAAGAGGTAAATGAGAAGAAAAGGAAGGCAGCTGCAGAAAAGAAAGCAATTGCCAAGGTGGTAGCTGCTGGAAAAAAAGAGAAAATCAAAGAGAGATGCTCAAATTGCAGCACAAACTGCAGAGAGGGAAACTGTTGAAGCTGAAGTGATTGTAAACAATGCTATGATGGCAGCCAATACAGTAGCTACACATGGTGAAATGGAAGATCATCATGTACCTGTTGTTCCTCATCTGTCAAGGACTGAAACCATCCCCATATCAGAGGTGTAACAGAGGAAGTGCCAACATCTAGGAGGATGGAGTGGTACTTAGGTGTGAAAGTACCTGAACATGTAGTATCCCCAGAAAATTAGGTGTCAAAGTAGTTTAAGGTGTCCATCTAGAACTCTTGCATGAGTTTCTTTTGCAAACCAGGCAGCACCACTTCAAGCATAGACTTGATTATTTTGTCATGTTATTTCCAATCTAGTATCACTGTGAATCTTATGACTTATGGAAATGTTGGTTATGAAAATTATGCAGAATGTTCTTTACTTATGAGTGTGACAATTACATAACAGTGTTTAAAACTAGGCCAGAAACTCACATATCAGCACAAGACAATATATATCACTGCATTAGTTCATGTTCACATAGATAAGGCCAAAAGGCATCACATACATTAGGTTCACAGACTTGAAATACACCATAACCACATTCCCGGTACACCATTAACTTAAACTACACAATAACCAGTGTCATACACACAACCCTTTCATAGCACACAACACACACATCTGCAAATATGACCCTCAGACCTCACTTCTTCAACACTACAATAGCAACCATAGCACACAGCACACATGCAATACCCACTGCAATCTTCAAAAGAACCTTCATTTCCCTGAGTTCCCCTAAAATCATCGCTAGATTGCTCCTCGGCCTTGCACATGAGTCACTTTAGCCTCCTTCTTCCTCAACTCTAGTTCTTCTCTCCTATCTTCTGCCCACCCTACAACATCAAACGCAACATCCCCTTGCAGGTAATTGTGCTCAATCAGATAGCCAACGTAATCCAGCTCCCACCACCAAAAGTTGCAGCCAAACTGTGCAAAATCATAACTAAATCAGAACTCCAACCTAGCCAAATCAAGCTCCAACCTAGCCAAATCAAGCTAAATCCTAAGAGCAGATAGACTTACTCCATGGTTTTTACACTTGTAGTAGATCCATCCTGGGTGGTCCGTCGTCCCTGAGCGGGCCTGCTTCACTGTGCGGCCGCAATCGGCGCAACTGATGAGGGGAATCGGAGGACCCGCGCGGAGGAGCCCACAGCGTGTCGAGCTTGCGCTGGACATGGCAGAGCAGCTCGCTAGCTAGGTCGTCGTTGGTCCCTCCTGCGGCGGCCACTCTCGCCGGGCGATAATCAGACCGTGGCGTACCGATTTATGGTCAGGGCAAACGGAGGGGAACGACGCGGGTCGGAATGACCCGGTTCCGATCGGACCACGAGGGTTAGTACCAGGTGGGGGAATTTGCAAAAAGAACCCTCCAAACATCCTTCTTTTCAAAACTTACTCGTCTCGTCATCTGACAATGGGACCCGAGTCACTCTATACAACGCTACGTATTGCCCAGTGACCATGCGTGACGCTCTCCTGCGAGTTCGGTGACCGTAACTTCGTATTTTCTGAGTAAAATGACAGTACTAGGTTTCCTAAGCAAGTTCAGGTACTAACCATGGATTTAACTCTATAAAATACTACTCCCAAGTTTATTTTCCACCCAACCAAAATAATTTAAAGCAAAAAATCCAAATTTAGTTTAAAGTCAGACAAAGCATGCAATTCAAATCCATGGTCACCAAGCAGGCCTAAAACATCATCATAGTTCAGCGATCATATTACAAAACAAGAACATACATATCAAATGGACGGAGCTATCTCCTCGGTCGTGCAGTTTTGTCTCCTTCTTTGCCGAGGCCGTAGCCAACGCTAATGCAGATGTCGATGTCATTTCCGCTGCTGCCCTTATCGCCCACACTTCTTGCACGATGTGTTCACGGGCTGTCATGTAACAATACTTGGCATCCTCATTCATCGTTCAAGCGTCGGTCATCAAGATCCTTGACTCCTTGGACATTTTGTCGGCCGTAGCTTGCGGGGCTATGTTCATCGTCGGGATCATGCCAGCCTGGGAGACGACCTTGCGGCTTCAAATCTAGCCCCCTCGGGCTTGGATCTTCTTGATGGCCTTGTCCAACATAGCTCGCCACCTTGCATCATTTTTTTATTGCTATCTTTTGCGACGAATTCTGCACCCGCGATTACCTTATCAATGGAATCTTTCACCAAAGCCATCGGCGCTGAACTATTCCACTTGGCCTTTGCTTTCTTGTTCCCAATTGGTCAACCGCCAGAGCGTCCACCTAAAGTTGTTTGCCGTTGTTGAGGCCAATCCGGACTTTCTCCCGGTTCTTTAACTTCTCGATTTTGGTGAAGCAATGCATGCAAGCAAAATGTTTGTTCTTGTTTTGCGGCCTTGTACATCTTCCATGCATCCTTCAACTAGCAAAACAAAGAAACATCAAGAGGCGAGAGAAGTGTTGCATAAATTTACCAAGTAGAACGAAGTATTGGTATTACTTGATCCTCCATGCTCTTGCCATTTTCTTTCCCTTTTCGAATTGCATTGATATTTCCATGAAATTTATTGTGTGGCGCTTGTAATATCGATAGAGCTTGCATTCCTCTTCCAATATGGCCTGATAGTTTGTTGGATGCCAATGATGGTGTCGAGGTTCATGGTATTCCATGCATCACATAGGCATTCATCCTTGGCCATCTTCCATCTAATACCTCGGTTGCCCTTCTTCTTCTTATTCTTGTCGGCATCTAGTTCGGTCACCTCTTCTTCCACCTCCAATCCATCCTCCTCCACCTCTTCTATGACGACATTGTCCTCGCCGCCATGGAAACCGAGACCATCACTAGGATAATGCCAGACAAGATGTTGGCGCCTTTGGGCATCAGCGTCATCCACACCTAGCATTTTGTCGAACACATGATGGATGTTGTGGCCCTCATCACCATAAAGGCTATGGCCAGCCCGTGAGTTGCTCGCGCCGGTGTCTCCGAACGAGATTGGTCCCCGTTGCAAGGCCGGTAAGTCGGAGTAGGAGCGATTGAGGTAGATGGTGGTACGGCCTTGGTTATGTTGAGGGTCGTCCTATAGAATCAGCGAGAAGGCCACATTTTTAATAGTGGGTGATGTCATTGTTGCCGACCTCGGGGGAGAAGAACCGAGACCGGCGATGCGCCGTCGGCCCGCCGCCCTCTTCAAAGTAGGCCATAGACGATAGGGAGGTGCTCCTTGAAAGGTGCAGGGTGGTGGCGCTCCCTTGGGTTCCCTGAGTGGTTCCTTGGCTCTCGATATACTTCGCCACCCCTCATCTTCCTTCTTCTTCGCACTGGCGCAACCGCGATGGGGTTGTGCGGTCACCCGTGATGGTCTTCTGGTGCACCATTTCAGCTTCTCGTTTGTCGTCCGGCTTGCCATCCGGATGCACTTCCTGCGCGGCTTTGCAAGCTATGGCATCGGCCGACGACGGTTGGCGATGGCGGTTGGGCGACCGCGTGGATTTGGCGGGAACGAGAGTGGTGGCGGGATAACAAGCGAGAGAATGAAACAGGGAGTAAAAATTGGGTGGGAAGTGGAGAAATGAGTATAGGGTTTTGGTTGTGTCGCTGCCAAGGAGTGCCTGCACTACCTATCCTATGTGCGCCAAGCGTTGGCGACGCTCCTAGTCGGCTACCTACGGGCTAGGGCCGGCATGAAAGTGCAGGACAATTTCTAGGCTTCTGTCTATGTCGACGGTGTTTGGAAGCTGCCGGTGCGGACCTGTTTATCTGGCACCCCAAATCCCATCTGGGAACGGGAAGCTTTGGGAGTGCCGGTTGGAAATGCTCAATGCTGAAACCAAAGGAGCTTTGGGTATTTTTTGCCAAATCTGCCCACATCTGGAAAGTTCAACCAAGTCTGACCCTTTCATGAAACTAATTTGGAATCTGACCCCTAGGGTCGGCGCCATTTAAAATGACGCCGAAGTTGTACAGGTCGGCGCCAAGATGAAGCAGCTGGGAGACAAACTAGGAGATCGGCGCCGTTTTAAACGAAGCCGACGTCGGCGTCATTTTAAACGGAGCCGACCTCCTTCAGGTCGGTTTTCTATTTTGTGTGCACTGACCTGTACAACTTCGGCGTCATTTTAAACAGCGCCGACCCCAGGGGTCAGATTCCGAATTAGTTTTGAAAAAGGGTCAGACTTGGTTAAACTTTTCAGACTTGGACAGAATACGAGCTTTGGCGATGTGCCCCCGGCACCGGGTTGTGTGGCCCGCATTAGCCATTTATAGAAACCAAGTAGCGTCGACCACGGCCCCTTTCTGTAGCGCAAGGGCAAAGCTATTTGAACTTTGATGTGATGTTACAGTCTCGCGGTGCAGGTGTCCTTGAGTCTACTAGTAACAGTGCACGAGTATAAGCTTAGTATAATGTGTTCGCTCATTCCTGCAAATTAGTCGCATGATATATAATGGTTTACCCAATTCCAAATAAGGCAAGTCAACAACCAAGTTACCTTCCATTTATTTGGTTGATATTTGCCCTGATGACTCACTAAGATATATGTACTCAAAGAATTGCGATTCCCAAAATAAAAGGTTACTAAAGATCATTTTCTCTATAGGATATAAAAGAAAGAAAATAATCTCAGTCAATTATTCACGCAACTGAAGAATCAATTTCTGAATCGAAACTGCTATGATTCGGCTTTTTGAAAAAACAAATCATTTTTTAGACAAAGAACAAAAGAAAAATACAAATCAGTTGATAGATGGCAAATAGAGAACACACGAAAATTATGGATATCTGACTGCCAATGTAGTAGCATCAATGAATATATTGGAGGATTCGCCTGTACATCCCAACCAATAGTCGATATACACATGAATTGCAGTTTGGATCTAAGAAACTATCTCTCCGACTCCCGACTCCCGACTCCCGGGTCGCCTCGCGCGGGGCGGCTCCGGAGGCGACAAACCCTAGAAAAGCCCCGCCCCGATCTCCTCTCCCTCGGCCGCCACCGGGCGCCAGTGGCGGCGGCCGGCTGGCCGTCAAAGCGGTGGGCGAGGCGCCCCCGACGGATCCCGCGCGAGGCGGATCGTCACAGGGGTGGTGAGGGTGGTGTGTGGGAGGCGGCGAACCTTGGCGGGAAGGCAGCGGCGGCGCGGGGAAGGTGGCTCGGCGGCGCGAGGCAGCATAGAGGGCGGAGGGCCCGTCCGGAGTGCTGGCGCGCAGCGGCCGCTCGTACCCCGTGCTGGCGGCTTGTCCGTTCTTCCATGGCGGCGGAGTGGGGCGATCTGGTGGTGGAGGCACCGGCGATGGAATTCCGTTGGAAGACCTAGATCGGCTATCCAACCCTAGTTGCCTCCTCGATCCGTTCTCCTGAAACCGGCCGGTGGTGTGGGGATCGCTGTGTCGGATCTAATAATGGTGGTGGTCCTTTGGTTTCCTTCACACGATGACGAAGATCTGCTTGATGTACGCCTCGTTGATGCGGTGCGGAGGCGGGTTCCGGAAGGCTCCGCCGGCGAACTCCCATGGGCGTATCATGCCTGGAGATTGCTGGATCCTAAGGTATTCGGTCGTGAGCACCTTGTTTTTCTGGCCGTTTGGTTTCAGCGGGAGCGTTGCGAAGCTCTGCTGTTTGTTCCCACCAAGTGCCATTCTTAGTGCCATGGTGAAGTCAGATGTGGAGAATGTCAGTAAAGCGGAATATGAGGGTAGCAATGGTGATTTTTGTTATTGTGGCGACGGCGATCTGGCTGCGTGATCTGGGACTCGTTGCAGCGACTGTTGGTGCGGGAAGACAACACAGGGGAGTTTCCAGTCTTATCTTGCAGGGTGAAAATCCAAGGTTTGGCCTTAACTGGTTCTGCCTGGCAATGACTTGTTGAAGACATTGTTTTGTGAGCAAGGACTTTCTCCAGGGTGAAAACCTATGATCTTTGATCGGGCAACGACGGCGCTTGGACACTGTTTCCTTTTTGAAGGCGTTGTTATTGGAGTGGGGACTACTGGTGTTGTTCTGGTGGTGTCACTGTTGTTGCTTTGAGGATTAGTTCTCTGTAGCGGGACTTTTTTTGTAATTCTTTCTTTTTTGGGGCTGTGTGTATCCGTAGAGCCGCTAGGGCATGCGTTGTTGCAGAGCCCAGGTGTAATTGGTATCCTGTGATATTAATATATGCTCTTTTCCAAAAAAAAAGGGGCCTTTAGAAACCCAAATTTGCAAGCATGCAGGTCGTTGATAACAGATTCGACTTACACAGTATGATACAAAACTAATTTTGCAAACACTTAACTGACCAATCTAACTGCAGTCGTTCTATTCCCTAGCCAAATTAAGATGTCTGATTCGTGAAGGCACATTCTGATGCGAAAATCCGTGGCTTATTGAACCCGATCTAGGTGCCTGTTCAAATTACATGTCAATAAGCACACGGAGAAGTCCAACCTGAAGAAACTGCAGCACCGGGGAAAATCTCTCATTTGAAAGCCTAGGCACATCGGCGGCCGGACGGGGCACCGGCGTGCAGCGCGGCCTCGCATGCCAGCGGCCGAGCGGCATCTCGTGCAGTCCGCGGACCTACCATGGAGCACAGCGGCGTTTTGCAAGGCGGCGGCGGCTTTTGCGGCGGGGGCTGGGGCGGCGGCATCTTGCGAGGCGGGGATTGTGGCTTGCAACTGCAAGGGAACTGCGATGCGGTGATGGGGGTGGTCGGTTCGTTGCACTGCAAAGTTGCAGTAGTCGCGAGGCAGGATCATCCGCTCAAGCCGCGATGAGCCGATAAAGACGGCTTGATTTTCGTCCGCTGGATAAACATATCGTACGTTCAGTATCTATTGGATCTGACCCTTTGGGTCTTTTAATATTAGTCTAAATGAATCCAAACCTATGAGTTACGAGTTTCGCTGCAAATACTGTATGGTTGATGTGTGTAGTGGGTATGCCTTTGTAAAACCTGTTTGACTGATTTAACCGGTTTAGGTTAGTTCAAATTTTTATACAAACTTCTGGGTTTACATTTCATTTGTAAAAGAAAATAAACTAGAGTGCAATTAACCGATTTGGCTGGTTTGATCGGTTTCACTTTTTTCACATCCTTAGTACTGTGTACCGCGCGCGGCAACCTGTGCATATGGGTGTTTGAAAAGTTGCAACAGTGCCACAATCGACGAGCAAATTAGCATGCATATATCCTACACAATTTTGTGCGCATTGATCGAGTCACAAAAATGAGTTCAGGTAGAAATGTCTTTTCTGATGGATTGTTCACACTTATTTGTATGTGACGATGGCATTGTCGACTGAACCCTGTTAGAATATGTATACGTGTATGACTAGAGATAGACTAGGATTTTACATCTTTTACTACAAGTCTTTACCTACCACCTGTTAAAATATATAGTCCAGCCCTTTTTCATCAGTTTAGACTTTTTGTTGAAGGGTAGAGGGAGAGAGAGATTGTGGAATATGATGGATGTATTATTGAGCCTCTCGGACGAGTATATATAGACGTACAGGGACCAACTTGGAGTACAAGACAAGTAACCTACTTGGAGTACAAGACAAGTAACCTAGTCTATCCCTAACAGATACGTATACTCTAACATCCCCCCGCAGTCGTAGCGGTAGCAGCGTGAACAACTGGAACGTTGAGCGGTCGACCTGGAGAGCAAGTAGACCGGCGCTAACATCCCCGCAGTGGTAGCGGAACGTCATGGACGGTGTCACGCAGAAGCTTGGACCGTAGAGGATGCTGGTGAGGAGCTCATGCGAGGTGGTAGCCCTTGTGCCGGTGTCGAGTGAGCCGAGAGCGGTGGGTGCTGCAACCTTGGTCGAGGTAGCCGCGCGAGGGGTCGCCGTGGTCGATGTCGTGGTCGGGGTTGCCGGTGTCGAGGTAGCCGCATATTAAGCCGCGTGCGCATAGCGCAGCCAGGAGAAGGACGGAGACGCGTCAGGGCAGTCGTCGGAGAGAGCGATGCCGAAGCCGATGCAGTCCGAACCGTCGAGGACGAGGTGCGGCCATGGCTTTGCCAAAGCCAGGAGCACGTCGGGGACGAAGGCATACTCTGGTTGTGCCAAAACCGAGTATGCAAAGACGAAGTCGGTATGACGCAGTCGAGGCAGATGTAGAGGAGGTAGTCGATGCCGATGAAGACCTTGTCGAAGCCGATAAAGACGAGGCGCTACAACCGAGCTTGCCAGACTCGGGAACGCGTCGGGGATGAAGGCACGCACTGGTGTTGCCAGTACCGGGCATGCGAAGAACGGGACCAGTGGAAACAACTTCACGCCATGTCAGAGAGGAGACTAGCAGAGGAGGACTCTACGACGGTTGCGTTGCGCAGATCGGCGAGGTGCCGATGCAGGCCGCGGTTGTCGGAGTAGACGAGTAGGTGTGGTCGAGGACGAGGCGAGGAAGATGGCGACAAGTCTTTGGGCCGGACGTAGACGAAGGCGGCGAACCAGGCGACCAGGGTGGTCGACCCGGATGCCTAGACGGAGGGTAGTCGGCGGGACCTCGACGCCGAGGAGCCATGCGAGCTACCTATGGAGATGCGGGCGGTGCTCAAGTAGGCGAGGAAGAACCCGGACGTGGCGAAAGACCATGCGCGGACGGCGGCGCCGAGGGAGGTGGCGCGGTGGAAGCTGCGGCGTCCTTGCGGGTGACGGCGATGACCGCGACGCCATCGCCCGATGGGGCGGCGTAGCTGCAGGGCGCGGTCGGTGCGGTGTGAGAACCACGGCGACACGCTGAGAAGGCGCGTTGGTAGCCGGGCGGGACCAAAGCGGCGACGCCACGGCGAAGGGCGGCAGCCGCAGCCCGATGCTCGATTGGTGGTAAGCGCGTGCTCGGGGCGTACTCGGCGGACGAGCGCCAGATCGGTTGATCGGCGACGCCAGACGCGCGCCAAGCCCGTGACGACGGCAGATCGGAATCCGCGGTGTCGTTTCGGTGCAATCCCGGCGATGGCGGCGAAGACAATCGAAGGGTCGGCGCGGCAGCCTCGAGGAAGCCGCGGCAGCCGCGGTGCGCAGCTGTCATGAGACCGCGACGGCCTCCGAGGAAGGCACAGCGCGGTGACAGCGCAGACGCGGTGTAGAATCGTCGATGCCGATGGTCGGAGTAGAGGCGATGACGACGGCGATGGCGACTCAATCCGATCAAGATCGGTAAACCAAAAACCCGATCAAGAGATCGGAAAAAGACTTGCAGGGCAGCCGATCACGGATCAGCGGACGAACCCTGCGTACGGTTTGCGCGGCCCCCGGCGGAGATCATGGAGATCGACCTCCCGGGGCGGGCGCGAGTGAGGCGGCTAGGTCAAGGACCGTGCCGCTCTGATACCATGTTGAAGGGTAGAGGGAGAGAGAGATTGCGGAATATGATGGATGTATTATTGAGCCTCTCGGACGAGTATATATAGACGTACAGGGACCAACTTGGAGTACAAGACAAGTAACCTACTTGGAGTACAAGACAAGTAACCTAGTCTATCCCTAACAGATACGTATACTCTAACACTTTTGATTCAGATGGCTAGTGTATCAATCCAATATAATATCAGAGCCAGGAGGTCTCAAGTTTAAACCTCAACTAACACACTATTTAATCTACTTTAAATAGTTGCGTCCCTGATTACCCGCGTCTAGTGTCTTCCCATTTGTCCAGCCTAGACCTGAGGGGGGTGTTGAAATATAATAGCTTAGCCCTTTCCATATGTTCAAACTTTTGTTTCAGATGGCCTTTTCATTATATCGAATTTTTGTTTCAGATGGCTAGTGCATCAATCCAATACCACCATGTAACTCTATATAAACCCTACAAGAATTGTTTCAATACAACATAATATCCTAGGGATCAATAATTTCCATAAACCCAAGCTTGTTAGTGGTAGTAAGCAATCAAGTACTTGTTGAAACCTGTTTTATATGGCTAGACATCTAGTAGTTGTCACCTGGTACAGCTAGCTACATCTAGTACTACTTACAGAACGTGGTGATGTCATAGTTTGCAGGAAAACGTCAGCCAACGAAGAGCAATGGCACGCATGTCCTTGGACCCATTCAGATCCGAGCATCATCGACATACAGAGCTGCCGACACAAAGACTAACTCAAATTATTCATAGAATTCAAAGTGCTCAACTAGAGGCGAGCAAAGCGTGGTAGCCAATGGCACGAGCAATGCCATAAATTCTACATTGGCATGTACTACATGTGCAAACTAGGATGAAATGAAAAGTAGAACAATATATAGCGCGCGCGATCGCTGCATCTACGTAAACGCGCACCATTGATCCTGAACTAATAAGCTACTACGATGGACGAAAAATGAACATCTTTCGCTTGGCTCTCACGCTTGACCGAAGACGGCCTCCCAGACGTCCTCGAAGGCGGCCAGGATTGCCGGGTGGTGCTCCGGCGAGTTGAGAGAGAGGTACGACCCGAGGAGCTCCTCCATCTTCCCCACGCTGGCGATTCGACGCTCCACGACCATCTCCACCATTGAGCTCCGGAAGTCCGCGTACGGGTTGCTCGACCGCTTCACCACCGCCATTCCCGCGCCGATGGAGCCGACCTCCTCTGCCTCCGCACCCACCTTCTTGATCAGGTCCTCCTCCTCCTCCTCCTCCTCCTCCTTCATGTTGCTCCTCTCGTGGTGCTTAGCCGCCACGGAAGGGCGCCGCGGCGCACGGCGAGGCGCGTTCTTCCTGGAGGCAGTGCTGCTGTTGGTGTGGTAGAACTCGGAGGTAGAGTCGGAGGAGAAGCTGAGGGAGGAGAAGAGCGTCCGCGTCTCGGCCTCCTCGCCGCTCTCGTCGTCGGTCACGGTGGACGACGAGTAGCTGTACATCGTGGAGGTCTTCCGCGGTCGCCGCCCACGCCCACGAGAGGAGCACGAGCGCTGCCGCCTAGGCACCGACTGAGAGCCCGCCTTGCCCCTGCTCTTGCTCTGTCTCTTGGCATTGTTCGTCGGCAACGACGACGACAGGAGGGGGGCCTCGGAGCGGAAAGAACGGTGACCGGAGGCCGTACCGGCGCAATCAGTGGAGGTATGCACGACTGACGCGCTGCGACGGCGTGAACGGGTGCCTTCCTCGAGCTTGGGCCTCTGGTGGGTGCACCAGTCAGGGGAATGTCGTGGCTCTTGGCGGGGGTAGGCGGTGGCCTTGTCGAGGCTGACGAAGGTCGGGGCCGATGTAGTTGTGGTCTTGGTCGTGTTCGTGGTGCAAGAAGAACGCACAAGGAGCTGCGCGAGCCTCTGCTTCAGCCGGCCTGCGGCGCCAACGCCGGTGCGGTGGTGGGAGGCTTTGTCCATGAACGGTGTGTGCATCTGATCTCCGTGATGATAAAATAAATCAAGGAGACGATCGAGAGAGTGAGGAGTGTATGGTTTTCGGGCAGTGGCTTTTGTGGCTTATAATCTCGAGCCGCGACTTTGAGTGTGAAGCGTCAAACGAGAGGGTTAAAGGGAAGCGAGTGGGCAGAGAGAAAGAATCTGCCGACGTTTGCCATGTGGAAGGTGTAGGCTGTGGGGTTGGGAGGTTGCTTGGTTGGCAAACTGAGGATTTGTTGAATACTCAAGTAACTTTTCATTATGTTTCATCCTGAAATAAACTTCGGAGTATATAGAACATAGGAACATCTCTAATGGATGCACTATGCCTCCTACAACTCTAAAGATCAGCGGTTACGAGGATGGCTCCTCCACCCAACACGTCGTCGCTCCGGCCACCACCACCCCTCCTCGGTCTGGTGCGCTGCATGGTCCCCGCCCTGCCCCTCCCCTCCCCGTGCGAAGCGGCACGCGGGGGCCTCCAGCGGCCGCTGCTGCCCTAGATCCAGTGGGTCTTCAAGGGGATCTGTTGGAGCAGCTCCCTACCATCGGTCCTACGCCAACCCCGCCCGCGGCCCACCCCTCCCCGCTGGTTCCCAAAGCCACAACGCTGACTCACCGAGACAACTCTCCTCCTCCTCGCCTCCAGCTGCGCACCCGATCCAAATCCAACAGTCCATGGCCGGTCATCGTCTCCAATCCGTGGTGGTCGGCTCCATACCGTCCCTCTCTAGGCCGGATCCAGAGTCAACTTGCCATCCTTGGATCGAAGTGGTCACTCGCCACGACCGGAGAAGAAACAACCATCCCCTTGTGTCCGAATATCCTCCCATGTCGTCCTCTAGATCAGCACGCAGACCCATCACCCCATCGCGACCCTCTCGCGTCAGCGCCCTAAGACCTGCTCGCGCGACCTTTTTAAGGCACTTCTGTGGCCGCTGCTTCCGATGCCTCAATAAAGACCACCGCCGCGCAGCCTGCAGAGACTCTCCTCGCTGCATCGAGTGCTGGTCTTGGGGCCACGTCGTCGTTGAGACTTCGCGTTGCAAGAGAGCGCCTCCTCCTCGTCCCCTAGTCCACCAGCGCCTCCGCTTCCCCGCTCACTGTCCTCTGTCGCCATGCTCGGCCATGTATTGGCTCCCGCCCCGCGCCGCGTCAGCGTTAGGCACAGCGTCATAAATGCCCACCCGCGCCATGGAGCACAGGATGTTCTCGCTGCGCATCAAGGGTGTCATCGTCAAGGCCATCGACGGTCACCACTCCGCCACGCCCCTCACCATCGGCAAAGAAGTTGAGGCCACCCTACGGCTCCCGGTGCACTCCTTGCGCGTCACCAAGAATCATCCAGAGGACTTCTTCATCCACTTTGATATGCCAGTCCAACGGGACAAGGCGATGTGCCAGGGTAGCAGCACCATTTACGGCTGCACCTTCCTCCTACTGGGTCGGCCCGAGACCCAGCATGGGGTGTTCGAGACCTACAACCACCACGTGTGTGTCTGCATCGAGAGAATTGCACTCTGCCTATGGTCCATTGAGGGCGCCAAGGAGGTGTTGGACCGACATGTCATCATCGACCGGCTCGACAACCGGACCTATGCCTAGGACAATACCAAGATCTTTAGCTGATGGGTGTGGACCTAGAGCCTGGACCGCATCCCCAGTGAGCACGCCTTCACCGTCTTCTCAGAGGGCGTTGGCCATGTCAAGGAGATGAACGGCTTATCCTCTCCACGCCGCGACGTTGAACCACCCCCGGAGGGCATTCGCTTCGATGCTCTCATCCACATCGACCTTGTCGAGGATTGGTCAGTGCGTGAGGCACACACTGATACGTCGGAAATGTATCTATAATTTTTGATGTTTCATGCTTGTTTAGTATCTACTTTGCTTTGCTTTGTCTATACTTTGAGGTGTTTTTTACATGTTTTCTGGTACTAACCTATTAAAAGTTGCCACAATGCCAGTTGCTTATTTTCTGTTGTTTTTGGTTCCACAAAAGCTAATAAGGAAATATTCTGGACGGGACAAACGTCCAAGTCAATAACTTTCCGTGGGGAACAAGAAGTCCAAAGGGGAGACGGAGAGGCGTTCCAGGGCGCCCACACCCCCCTAGGCGCGGGTGGGCCCTGGCCCGCGCCTAGGCAGGGTGTGGGGCCCCTGGCCCCCTTCGCCTATAAGAAGCCCCCGATGCCTAAACCCTAAGCACCCGATCAATATTTCATGAAACCTTATGTAGCCGCCGCCACCATCGTCCTTAGATTGGGGGATCTGAAGTTCTTCCTGGCACCTTGCCGGAGGGGAGATCATCCCGGAGGCCTTCTCTCCGGTATAATGCATGAGTAGTTCCACCTTGGACTATGGGTCCATGTAGTAGCTAGATGGTTGTATCTCCTCCTTTGTGCTTTCATGTATAGATCTTGTGAGCTCCGTTCATGATGAAGATCTAATCTATTTGTAATCATGCGTGTTGTGTTTGCGGGGATCCGATGGATACTGAGATTATTATGTTGGTTTGATTAATGGTTTTGTATTTATGATTCTATCATGTCTGTGTTGTTTGTGATTTTGCATGCTCTTTGTTGTTAGTAGCTATCTTGGCCAAGTAGTTGCTAGTGACTCCCAGAGGGGGTATTTATGCTCGATAGTGGGTTCATGCCTCTAGTTTCCAAGGAAAGTGACAGAAATCTCTTCGGTTTGTAAATGTGTTGTTGCTATTAGGGAGAAAACAACGGTCTCTTGTTCATGAAACATGTGGACTGTTTACCTTACACACTTTGCTTAAAGCAGTTGTCTGTTGCTTGCAACTTAATACCGGAGGGGGTTCAGATGATAACTTGAAGGTGGACTTCTAGTCATAGATGCAGTTGGATGGCGGTCTATGTATCTTGTTGTATTGCACAATCGAATCTCATAAGATCTTTCTGACTAGTAATTGCATTGTTATGCCTTGCGCAGTTCCTGTCAATTGCCCCGCTGTAATTTGTTTACCCTTCATGCCATGTTGTTTATCTAAGGAGATCCCCTCTAGTGAACTATGGACCCCGGTCCCAAATTTACCATTGATACGTCTTCCACTGTTACTTGTTTACTTGCTGCAAACCTCCATTACCTTCCACACAATACGTTTAATCCTTTGTTACATCAAACCAGTGAGCTTGACAACCTCACTGATTCGTTGGGACAAAGTCTTGAGTTTGTGTTGTGCAGGTCTCCACGTTGTTTGCAACACCTGTGTGACGTTTCCTTTCTCATTCTGGTTCGATAACCTCGGTCTCAACTAAGGGAAAACTTGTTGTTGTGCTCTTCACACCCTGCGCTTGGGGTTACCAACAAAGTTCCACGTCGAGCACCGTCAAGTCTTTCTGGCCCCGTTGCTGGGGAGGCTAAGGACGTCTTCACAAGGGGAGTCCTTCACTTTCTTTCTCTTTACTTTGTTTTTAGTTTGCTTTGTTTTTTTTCTTGGTTTTGTTTGCCTCCTTTCAAGAAACCCAAACAAAATAGTTTAGTTTGGTTTGCTTTCATTATTCAAAAACACAAAAAAAATTAGTTCCTGCCCTAGTTGCTACCATGTCTGGTTTGGGGACAATCTCTATTACACCTTTGGAAGAGATCTTTACTTTTAAGCAAAAAAGTGAAGAGAGTTTTAAAGAGGTTTGGTCTAGAATCACTACTTTACAAAGAGAAAATGAGCCTAAGATGAGTCTTAGCATGGTTATCAATAGTTTCTACCGTGGTATTGCTCTTCGTTATAGATATGCTTTGGATGCTGTGGCTGGAAAAGATATTTTTCAATGTACTGAGGATGAAGCTTTTGATGCAATAAAGAAGTTGATTGCAATTTATGATACACCTGGAAAGTTTGATTCCTCTTTCACAAATATTTTTGCTAGGTTGAATACTCTTGAGACCAGTATTGCTTCTATGAATAGTTGTTATCACACGCTTAGGGCTTACCATGATTATGTTCCCATAAATTCTGAGCCTTCAAAGTGTTTTACCACAATCAAAGTCTCTATAAATACTACACTTTTTGATGCTCGTTGTGATATCATGTCTGAATTTTGTCTCATGCCTAAAGATATTTATGATTATTTGAGTCTTTAGGGGCTTTCTGAAGGAGGAGAGGAAGTCTCTCTTACTAATAATGCCACCTTATTACCCATTGGAATAGATGAAGGTGTGTTTACAAAAATCTCAGGGAAAATGGTTTCTAGTGATTATTTGGCTATTGAATGTGTAGGCAAAAGACAGATTACACTTGGAAGATCCCTACTGAAACACCTTGGAGCAATAATAGATGTGGAAAAGGGCATTATGCACTTTGCTCCTTAGGTAAGCAATCATATCTTCCCTAAAGAGAAGAAGAAAGTTTAGAAAGGAAAGAACAAGAGGGGTAATACTTCATTTAAAAAAAACTTGATTCTTCTTGCTTCTTGTGCCTAACTTAAAGGCGTTAAAGAAAAGTACTTGTTGGGAGATAACCCAAGAGTTTCCTTGAGTCTTGGAAGTTATTACTTCAGTAATGACCTCTCCTTATCCTTTTTGTTTTCTTTTTGTGCCAAGAATGACCTCTAATGAGAGGGAAGTAAGATTTGGGGAGTTGATGTCCCGAAACAGATTTCTGTCCTCCACCAAAAAAATTCGTGAAGATTCTATGTAACTCGGATTGAGCTCAAATTTAACGAATAAATCCCCCAGTATGTTAGATAACTTCTATTAGTTCAACACTAAGATGTTCGAAAAAATTGGTTTATACATGCTGGTCTGTTTTGACAGATTTCTGCCATTATTTGCATTTGCTTCTTATTGATTCCTTTTTGATTTCTCTTTAGGTGAATTGAGCTTTTTGAAGGACTTGCTACAGTAGATTGTGTTTTTAGTGAAAAGTCTTGCTGTTCCAAAGCTTTGCCAGAGGTCTAATATATTTTAAATAAACTAATGTTGCTAATGAAGATTGTGTGAAGTTTTGTATGAAGGAAAAATTTCAGGTGTAAAGAGAGAATGATGTAATCAGATGAAGAATGGACAAAAGCTCAAGCTTGGGGATGCCACCCCGGTGTCACCCCAAGAAATATCCAAGAGGTACAAGCGTCAAAGCTTGGGGATGCCCAAGGCATCCCCTTCTTCATCAATAAAAAGCTCAGGTCTGTCTAGACACTTCGTTTTTATTGTTTCATGCACAGTTGTGTTGTTCTTGGAGCGTCTTAGTTTTCGTTTGATTTGCTTAGTTTGTTTAGTTTGCTTGAGTAGTTTGGACCCCCGTTCTCACAATGTTGTTTTGCAAATAAGTTTCTTGGTGTTGGAAAGGAGTAGTAAGTTCTTGCTTGTAAGTGCGAGAGGAGCTTGCATTGACTGTGACTTAGACTTTAGCATGACATGATAGGTGTTGTTTTGACCTTACGCTTAGTGATTATTGCTATAGCATGGCTTTCTCCAAGTCAATGGGATTGCTTATTGCTTAGTGTGCCTTGAAGAAATTATGCGTTGTCTTAGCATGCAAAAGCATAGTATTGTGGTATTCTCCTTTGAGGTTTGTTTGGGTTGACTTGGCACATGCTCACACCATGTTATGACTCTCACAAGTCACCATTAGCCTCTATGTTCATTTATTCCTTGACTTGTAGTACCACTCTGAAAGAGTAATTTCCCCTATGTGTGGTTTTGGTGATTAATGACAATCCCTATGGACTAATGTTTTCACTGAGTTTTATATGAAGGAATATTCCATAGGTCATGCTTGAAGTCTATGTGTTGGATTCAAGTATGGATGCCATGAAGATAAATATATACCTTGAGTATTGGCATCAAGATCATCGAGTTGAAGAGAAGAATATGATATGATCAAGATCTTGAGAGTGTGATTTCAATATAAGAATTCAAGATATGGCTCTAAGACGGTGTCATGATAGCCTCATTAGTTGAGCTATGATTGACTAAGATTTAGAGCATGTAATCAAATTAAGAGTTCTTTATGTACCTCAAGATATTGAGATGGAGCATGAGAAGATACATGGTTGACCTATACAAAGAGTGAAGAGTGATTTCAAGTTGGTCAACAAATGAATCATAAAGAATGTACCACATGGATCTTGTGGTATGATTGAGAAGGGCAAGTTCAAGATAAGCATATCGAGAAGATCATTTGCTTGAAACTCGCCGTCCATATTGGTGATAATGGACATGTGAAGACATGTATTAATGAAGCTATCCAATAGTGGTGTATGGGGGTGCAAATTAGAAGTCTTCACGAAGCAACAACGATCAAGTGATGCATTCCGAGTTGGATGGAGATTGAAGTGTTGTCATAAAGATAAAGCGGGATGCGCAAGGCAAAGATATGGCCTTGCTAGGTTTTACTTTTACCGGTCTCAAGGTGGTTGTTGGGAGACCGGGTTATAGGATACATAGCCACACTATTAAGAGGGGCTTTCGGTTGGGTAACTTGATCACATCGTCATAAGAAGCTCAACCCTTTGCATACTTTGCATCTTCCTATTTTGTTGATTCTTGTTATTTCTCCATGTGAGGTTCTTGAGATTTTTGCTAGCTCTTCAACAAGCCCAAGTTCATCGAAAACGGAATTCGTATGCATCTTCTATGGCGTTTTCGAGTTTGAATGTTTTATCGGTTCTTCTTATAGGGAGGCTTCTTATCTTTATTTATTTGGTTCTATCCTCCTCTTTTGTACTATGATGTTTCTCTGCACCATCTTGTAGGTCTTATTGTCCTCGTCAAAACAAGCCCAAAATCATTGAAATCGGAGTCCGGACGCAAAACTTATCGCCGTTTTCGTATGCCCTGTTTTTTTCCAGCGGGACCGGGTGGCCGGAATTTCCGGCGACCGCCGGAAATTTCTGGAAAATTGCCAAAAAATGGTCCAGTATGTTGTTTCGGATTTTGCCGGAACTTCCAGTTTTGACCGGAAATTCTGACGGCTGATCCGGCGGCTCCGGTTTCGCCGCCGGAACGTGTTCGTCCAGTATGTTTTGCCTCCAACGGTCATCCCCATTGAAGGGGTATAAAAGGGGGGCTTCTTCCCCAAAGTTTTAAGGCTCTTGAGCATGTTTTTGACCTCCATTGTTGACCCCTTTGAGCTTTCTTCCTCTCCATTCTCTCCTATGATTCTTGTATCTTTTTGAGGGCTTTGGAACAGGAGATCTAGATCTACAATCCCCACCAATCAAATCCTCCTCTAAGTGAGGGGTACCCATTGGATCTAGATCTTGGAGTCATTTGTTGGTTTCCACCATTGTTCTTCCTCTGGAATTCCTCCCTAGAACTTGTTTCTTTGGTGGGATTTGAGAGTGAAGGATTTGATCACCCTTGGTGTTCTTGCTTTGCATTCTTGCATAAGTGTTGGTCTCTCCATGACGATTTGTTTGAGTGAGAGACCATGAGCTTGTTACTCTTGAAGGGTGACCTCCTAGTTGGCTTGGCGGTTGGTGTCGCGGTGTTCTTTTCGTGGAAGATTGTGAAGAGACCCGGGCTTCTCCTTCGTGGAGCTTGTGAAGTGGTTGTGGAGCTTGCCATCTCCGGAGTGGAGGAAAATCTAGCCATAAGGAAAGGGTCTATTCCTTCGTGGGATAGACTCGGAGAAGAAGGTGAGCCTTTGTGGCGCGTGAGGAATCCTTCGTGGAACCTCACACCTCTCCAACTTGACGTAGCCCCCTTCCCAAAGGTGGTGAACACGGGAATACATCTTCGTCTCCGCATGCCTCGGTTATCTCTATATCCGAGCTTACTTTCCTTGTGATAGTCATCGAGCTTGAAGTACTTATATCTTGCTTATCACTTGTGGTATATTTATCTTGTGCTATCTTGCTTAGCTTAATTTGTTGTTGGTGCACTTAGTTGAGCCTAGTATATTTAGGTTTTGTTCTTGTAAAATAAAT